>CM017579.2:1767766-2426135 GCA_007844105.2 Rhamnella rubrinervis
ACGCATAGCTCAATACGTAACCTATAGCACTAAGTGCACACCCCGCACTCAGACATTACCTTAAAGGCGTCCCCACAACACCTTAGCATCTTAGGGCGCATTTAAGGCACCCCTTGCCACACTTAGCATGCATCGCAAAGAACTTAACTTAATTCTATAAGGCATCTTAGGTATATCCTTATACACACCCTACCACTCAACGCACTCTGCACATCCACCGCATCACCCTATGCGCACTCGCCACATCAAATAAGACATCTAGAACTCTTCAGCTTCCAAGACTTTAGCTTCAAAAGTTCTTCAACTCCTAGAAGTCACTCGATCAAGACTTAAGCTCCCCAGCTCTTCAACTCCTAAGGCTCCAACCTCTGTGAGTTCCTTAACTCTATAACTCTTAGCTCCAAACTCTTCAACTCCTGTAGTTTTTCCTTCAAATTTTTAGGCTTCACCTCCCAAAGTTTTTCAATTCCTATAACTCTTCAACCTGAAGACTTAAGCTCCTGAGTTTTTCAGCTTTCAAAACTTTTCAAGTACCAAGGCTTTAACTCACGTGATAGTTTAAAAATATTTAACTTTTATCTTAGCTATATTAAGTCAAAATAATAAATTAAACAATTAAATAATATTATTTGATTTAATATAGTTAGGAAGCAAATGTTGTAGAGCTTTTCATTATAGGCCATATTATCAGGGCAAATTATTTATTCGAGGCTTAAGTATTAAATAATCCAAGCTCTAGATCAATAAGTATTTTACGTGCATCCCACATATTTACAACCCTAACCCAAATTTTATCAGAGTTAGAAATATTCACCTATAAAAGCCTTAAGTACAACTCCTCGTGTATGCACTCTTATCTTATCAAACTCTTCAATTTCCTCTATATTTTTATCATCGAATTTAAGAACAGAGAATCCTTTGGTCACACACATCATGCCCCGTAACTCCCGACATTTTATGTGTTTTAGTTTCTTAAATAGCTTTCACTACTACTTCGAGTAGTATAAGGTATTTATCAGCTTTTGTTAAAACAATAAGAATAATAGAAGATAAAAAAGTTTAAAATTTTCAAAAAGAAAAAGGGGAAAAAAAGAGTGCGCTCAAACCTGGGTTTTTATGCCATGGTCAGCATCACAATCAAAGAAATCTAGACAAACTTTTGAGAATTAAAATTTAGCCTATTTTTAGTGTAAATTTCTCTTGGCCATGAAAATTTCTAAAACACTTTGAGTATGGTTCCTCTTCTATTTCTCTATTTATTTTCATTTAGATTTTCCATAATCTCATAGATTTATGATTTATATGCATTTTTATATATTAGTTTTTATTGAATTTTTTTAGATTTGAGTTAAAACACAAAAGAAAAATATTTGTGATGAAATCCAGAATTCTAGAAATTCGAGATTTTACATGGAATTTCTAGTTGCTTAAGAAATATATCGAGTGCAAGGAGATTGAGGAGTCCAAGCGATTATATAGGAGTTGGGAGGAAGAAGCTCAAAGTAACTAAGTTTTTAAATGGTTTACTACGCTTGTACCTCTACCAAATAAGTGAGTGTGGTATGTGAATTCAATGAGTTGGACAAGTTTGGAGGGACCATGGCTATTTGATGTACTATTGGTACATGGATCGAAGAACAACATGACCCCAGCAAAGCGCGTACCTTAATAATCATTGGATCATATTGGAGTTGAGATTCCAATGCGTTGGAGACAAACCTAGAAGAAGAAGAGGATCCTGTAAGAGAAGGATCCTAAGGAGGAGGAAGAAGACCGAGGAGTTTCGCAAAGTGTTTGCAGAGATTAGTTATTCTCAAATGTAGTAGTAGTAGTAGTAAAGAGTGGTAATTTTATTAGAAGGTATCGCTTATATATGAGCTATATTGGTCGTTGTATATTAAATGTTATCTTGCTCATCTATTATATGACCAACTTTTAAATTGAAATGATATCTTTGTGTTATTCTCGTTGTTTCTCTTTTATGGATATCTTAATTATCTTATATGGTATTCTTTTTGTTTTAAAGATGCCACATGGTAAGACAAGAGCTAACCACACTAATGAGAAAGATAGAAAATTTGGCCAGCTAACTACTTGAGGCTCGACAAGCATTGGGCCACGTAACATAGAATCCAAGTGGAATCAATGGCCGCGGAGAGCTTTAAGCGATTCCACCCCCGATGTTTGAAGGCTCAACCAACCCACCGTAGCAAGATCGATCCGCAACTGAAAAGATCTTCACACCGATAGATGGCACTAAGTCTTAAAAGGTTGTGTGGCGCCATTCATGCTCAAAAAAGCCTAGCCATTAGTGGATATGGTCAGTCGAGCCCAGTAATCTCAAGAAAGCCCTATGTTGTGGACCTAGTTCAAGGAACTGCTCGAGAAGTACTTTTCAATCATTAAGGTGATGAAAAGAAAGTGAATTCTTATGCTTGACTCAAGGTAACTTTTCTCTAGTGGAGTATGGCAAAGTTTGACTAACTTTCTACCTATGTGCCACATTTTGTGAACACCTTAACGCAAGGCGTGACGCTGAGAAAGGGTCCGAGGCCGTAACTCTACAATGCTATACGCGGTATCGCACTACTCACATAATACTGACGTGTTGTAGCGAGTTCAATTAATCGCTAAGGATTATAACTTAGAAATGAGCAAGACTACAGACAAAGCTCCACTAGCCAAAGGAAGTCTTGGGGTGGTAACAACCAGATAGGCCGAAAGGGAAGGAAGTGGAACTATAATCGTAATAACAAAGCATGCATCGCAAAGAACTTAACTTAATTCATTATGTACCTTAGTGCATATCCTTATACACACCTCACCACTCAACGACTCGCTGCACATCCAATTGCACACCTCTATGCGCACTCGCCACTACCACAAGACATCTTAACTCTTCAACTTCCAAGACTTTAGCTTCAAAAGTTCTTCAACTCCTAAGTCATCAGATCAAGACTTAAGCCCCCGAAGCTCTTCAACTCCTAAGGCTCCAACTGGAGTTCCTTAACTCCTATAACTCTTTAGCTCCTAAAACTCTTCAACTCCTGAGTTTTTCCTTCACTTTTAGGCTTCACCTCCCAAAGTTTTTCAATTCCTATAACTCTTCAACTGCGGAAGACTTAAGCTCCAGTTTTTCAGCTTTCAAAACTTTTCAAGTACCAAGGCTTTAACTCACAAGATAGTTAAAAATATTTAACTTTTTATCTTAGCTATATTAAGTCAAAATAATAAATTAAACAATTAAATAATATTATTTGATTTAATATAGTTAGGAAGCAAATGTTGTGAGCTTTTCATTATAGGCCATATTATTGGGCAAATTAGTTATTCGAGGCTTAGTGCTTAAATAATCCAAGCTCTAGATCAATAAGTATTTTATGTGCATCCCATATATTTACAACCCAACCTAAATTTTATTGGAGTTAGAAATATTCACCTATAAAAGCCTTAAGTACAACTCCTCTCGTATGCACTTCTTATCTTATCAAACTCTTCAATTTCTATATTTTTATCACCGACTTAAGTAACAGAGAATCCTTGGTCAGCACTCACATCGATGCCCGTAACTCCCGACATTTTATGTGTTTTAGTTTCTTAAATAGCTTTCACCACTACTTGAGTAGTATAAGGTATTTATCAGTTTTTGGTTAAAACAATAAGAATAATAGAAGATAAAAAAGTTTAAAATTTTCAAAAAAGAAAAAAGGGGAAAAAAAAGAGTGTGCTCAAACCTGTGGTTTTTATGCCATGGTCGCTAATCACAATCAAAGAAATCTAGACAAACTTTGTAGAATTAAAATTTAGCCTATTTTTTAGGTAAATTTCTTGGCCATGAAAATTTCTAAAACACTTTGAGTATGGTTCCTCTTCTATTTCTCTATTTATTTTTCATTTAGATTTTCCATAATCTCATAGATTTATGATTTATATGCATTTTTATATATTAGTTTTATTGAATTTTTTTAGATTTGAGTTAAAACACAAAAGAAAAATATTTGTGATGAAATCCTAGAATTTAGAAATTCTGTAGATTTTACATGGAATTTCTAGTTGCTTAAGAAATATATTGAAGTGCAGGAGATCGGGAGTCCCAAGACGATTATAGTAGGAGTGGAGCGAAGAAGCTCAAAGTAACTAAGTTTTAGCTGGTTTACTACAGTTGTACCTCTACCAAATAAGTGAGGTGGTATGTGAATTCATGGAGTTGGACAAGTTTCTCGAGGGACCATGGCTATTGATGTACTATTGGTACATGGATCAAGAATAACATGACTCGCAGCAAGCGTTTAATAATCATTTGGATCATATGGAGTTGAGATTCCACGGCAAATAGACAAACCTAGAGAAGAAGAGGATCCTGAAGAGAGAAGGATCCAAGCGAGGAGAAAAGCACTCCAGGAGTTTCTCGCAAATGCTAGAGAGAGATTAGTTATTCTCAAATGTAGTAGTAGTAGTAGTAGAGTGGTAATTTTATTAGAAGGTATCGTTATATATGAGCTATTGACGTGTTGTGTATATTAAATGTTATCTTGCTCATCTATTATATGACCAACTTCTTTAAATTGAAATGATATCTTGTGTTATTCTGTTGTTTCTCTTTATGGATATCTTAATTATCTTATATGGTATTCTTTTGTTTTAAAGATGCCACATGGAGACCAAGAGCTAACGACACTAATGAGACAGATAGAAAATTTGGCCAGCTAACTACTTGAGGCTCACAAGCATCGGGCCACGAACATAGCAATCCACTGGAATCACCGAAGTCCGAAAGCGCTTTTAGCCGATTCCACCCCCTGTTTGAAGGCTCAACCAACCCATCGGTAGCAAGATTGATCCGCAACGGAAAAGATCTTCACACCGATAGATGGCACTAAGTCTTAAAGGTGTGTGCGCCATTCATGCTCAAAAAGCGCTAGCCATTAGGGATATGGTCGCGAGCCCGTAATCTCAAGAAAGCCCTATGTCAGGACCTAGTTCAAGGAACTGTTCGAGAAGTACTTTTCAATCATTAAGCGATGAAAGAAGGCGAATTCTTATGCTTGACTCAAGGTAACTTTTCTCTAGTGGAGTATGAAGTAAAGTTTGACTAACTTTCTCACTATGTGCCACATTTTGTGAACACCAAGAACGCAAGGCAGACGCTGAGAAAGGTCCGAGGCCGAACTCTACAATGCTATAGCGGTATCAAGACTACTCACATACGCTGATGTGTTGTAGCGAAGTTCAATTAATCAAGGATTATAACTTAGAAATGAGCAAGACTACAGACAAAGCTCCACTAGCCAAAGGAAGTCTTGGGTAAAAACAACAGCATAAGAGGAAGGCCGGTGGAAGGAAGTGGAACTATAATCGAATAACAAAGCATGCATCGCAAAGAACTTAACTTAATTCATTCGTGCATCTTAGTGCATATCCTTATACACACCTCACCACTCAACGCACTCAGTGCACATCCAATTGCACACCTCTATGCGCACTCAGCGTCACTCAGCGCACATCTTAGAACTCTTCAGCTTCCAAGACTTTAGCTTCAAAAGTTCTTCAACTCCTAGAAGTCATCAGATCAAGACTTAAGCTCCCCGAGCTCTTCAACTCCTAAGGCTCCAACTCTTAGAGTTCCTTAACTCCTATAACTCTTTAGCTCCTAAAACTCTTCAACTCCTAGAGTTTTTTCCTTCAGCTTTTAGGCTTCACCTCCCAAAGTTTTTCAATTCCTATAACTCTTCAACTGTGAAGACTTAAGCTCCCAGAGTTTTTCAGCTTTCAAAACTTTTCAAGTACCAAGGCTTTAACTCACAGTATAGTTTAAAAATATTTAACTTTTATCTTAGCTATATTAAGTCAAAATAATAAATTAAACAATTAAATAATATTATTTGATTTAATATAGTTAGGAAGCAAATGTTGTAGAGCTTTTCATTATAGGCCATATTATCAAGCAAATTAGTTATTTGAGGCTTAGTGCTTAAATAATCCAAGCTCTAGATCAATAAGTATTTTATGTGCATCCCACATATTTACAACCCACCCAAATTTTATCGAGAGTTAGAAATATTCACCTATAAAAGCCTTAAGTACAACCCCCTGTATGCACTTCTTATCTTATGAAACTCTTCAATTTCCTCATATTTTTTATCACCGACTTAAGTAAAGAGAATCCTTGGTCAGTACCACATCGATGCCCCATAACTCCTGACATTTTATGTGTTTTAGTTTCTTAAATAGCTTTCAGTCACTACTTTGAGTAGTATAAGGTATTTATCAGTTTTTTGGTTAAAACAATAAGAATAATAGAAGATAAAAAGTTTAAAATTTTCAAAAAGAAAAAGGAAAAAAGAGTGTGCTCAAACCTAGGGTTTTTATGCCATGGTCGATAATCACAATCAAAGAAATCTAGACAAACTTTTGTAGAATTAAAAATTTAGCCTATTTTTAGGTAAATTTCTCTTGGCCATGAAAATTTCTAAAACACTTTGAGTATGGTTCCTCTTCTATTCTCTATTTATTTTTCATTTAGATTTTCCATAATCTCATAGATTTATGATTTATATGCATTTTTTATATATTAGTTTTTATTGAATTTTTTTTTTAGATTTGAGTTAAAACACAAAAGAAAAATATTTGTGATGAAACCTAGAATTCTAGAAATTCTGTAGATTTTACATGGAATTTCTAGTTGCTTAAGAAATATATTGAGTGCAAGGAGATTGAGGAGTCTGAAGACGCATTATAGTAGGAGTTGGAGCGGAAGAAGCTCAAAGTAACTAAGTTTTTATTTGGTTTACTACAGTTGTACCTCTACCAAAGTGAGTGTGGTATGTGAATTCGATGGAGTTGGACAAGTTTCAGAGGGACCATGGCTATTTGATGTACTATTGGTACATGGATCAGTAACAACATGACCCTGGCGAGCAAGCAGCTCTTAATAATCATTTGGATCATATTGGAGTTGAGATTCCACGTGCAGTTGAGACAAACCTAGAAGAAGAAGAGGATCCTAGAAGAAGAGAAGGATCCTAAGGAGGAGGAAGAAGACCCCGAGGAGTTTCCTGCAAATGTTTAGAGAGAGATTAGTTATTCTCAAATGTAGTAGTAGTAGTAGTAAGAGTGGTAATTTTATTAGAAGGTATCGTTTATATATGAGCTATTGACTGTGTTGTGTATATTAAATGTTATCTTGCTCATCTATTATATGACCAACTTCTTTAAATTGAAATGATATCTTTGTGTTATTCTGGTTGTTTCTCTTTTATGGATATCTTAATTATCTTATATGGTATTCTTTTTTGTTTTAAAGATGCCACATAGGAGACCAAGAGCTAACGACACTAATGAGAACAGCATAGAAAATTTGGCCAGCCAACTACTTGAGGCTCTGACAAGCATCGCGGGCCACAGAACATAGCAATCCAGTGGAATCAATGAAGTCGTGGAGCAGTTTAAGCGATTCCACCCCCCAGTGTTTGAAGGCTCAACCAACCCACTGGTAGCTGAAGATTGGATCCTAACGGAAAAGATCTTCACACTGATAGATGGCACTAAGTCTTAAAAGGTTGTGTGCGCTTCATTCATGCTCAAAAAAAGCGCTAGCCATTAGTGGGATATGGTCAAGCGAGCCTGTAATCTCGAAGAAAGCCCTATGTTGTGGACCTAGTTCAAGGAACTGTTCCTTGAGAAGTACTTTTCAATCATTAAGCAGGATGAAAAGAAGGCAGAATTCTTATGCTTGACTCAAGGTAACTTTTCTCTAGTGGAGTATGAGCGAAAGTTTGACGAACTTTCTCACTATGTGCCACATTTTGTGAACACTGAAGAACGCAAGGCGAGACGCTTTGAGAAAGGTCTGAGGCCAGAACTCTACAATGCTATAGCGGTACTGCGACTACTCACATACGCTGATGTGTTGTAGCGAGTTCAATTAATCGCGAAGGATTATAACTTAGAAATGAGCAAGACTACAGGACAAAGCTCCACTAGCCAAAGGAAGTCTTGGGGTGGTAACAACCAGCATAAGAGGAAGGCCGAGGGAAGGAAGTGGAACTATAATCGTAACAACAAAGCATGCATCGCAAAGAACTTAACTTAATTCATTGCGTACCTTAGTGCATATCCTTATACACACCTCACCACTCAACGCACTCAGTGCACATCCAATTGCACACCTCTATGCGCACTCAGCGTCACTCAGCGCACATCTTAGAACTCTTCAGCTTCCAAGACTTTAGCTTCAAAAGTTCTTCAACTCCTAGAAGTCATCAGATCAAGACTTAAGCTCCCCGAGCTCTTCAACTCCTAAGGCTCCAACTCTTAGAGTTCCTTAACTCCTATAACTCTTTAGCTCCTAAAACTCTTCAACTCCAGAGTTTTTCCTTGATTTTAGGCACCTCCCAAAGTTTTTCAATTCCTATAACTCTTCAACCTGTGAAGACTTAAGCTCCCGAGTTTTCAGCTTTCAAAACTTTTCAAGTACCAAGGCTTTAACTCACAGTATAGTTTAAAAATATTTAACTTTTATCTTAGCTATATTAAGTCAAAATAATAAATTAAACAATTAAATAATATTATTTGATTTAATATAGTTAGGAAGCAAATGTTGTAGAGCTTTTCATTATAGGCCATATTATTGGGCAAATTAGTTATTTGAGGCTTAGTGCTTAAATAATCCAAGCTCTAGATCAATAAGTATTTTATGTGCATCCGACATATTTACAACCCGACCCAAATTTTATTGAGAGTTAGAAATATTCACCTATAAAAGCCTTAAGTACAACTCCCCTCAGGTATGCACTTCTTATCTTACTGAAACTCTTCAATTTCCTCTATATTTTTTTATCACTGACTTAAGTAACAGAGAATCCTTGGTCAGTACCACATCGATGCCCCAGAACTCCTGACATTTTATGTGTTTTAGTTTCTTAAATAGCTTTCAGTCACTACTTTGAGTAGTATAAGGTATTTATCAGTTTTTTGGTTAAAACAATAAGAATAATAGAAGATAAAAAAAAGTTTAAAATTTTCAAAAAGAAAAAAAAGGGGGAAAAAAAAAAGAGTGTGCTCAAACCTAGGGTTTTTTTATGCCATGGTCAGGCGCAATCACAATCAAAGAAATCTAGACAAACTTTTGTAGAATTAAAAATTTAGCCTATTTTTTAGGTAAATTTCTCTTGGCCATGAAAATTTCTAAAACACTTTGAGTATGGTTCCTCTTCTATTTCTCTATTTATTTTTCATTTAGATTTTCCATAATCTCATAGATTTATGATTTATATGCATTTTTTATATATTAGTTTTTATTGAATTTTTTTTTTAGATTTGAGTTAAAACACAAAAGAAAAATATTTGTGATGAAACCTAGAATTCTAGAAATTCTGTAGATTTTACATGGAATTTCTAGTTGCTTAGAAATATATTGAGTCAAGGAGATTGAGGAGTCAAGGCGATTATAGTAGGAGTTGGAGGCGGAAGAAGCTCAAAGTAACTAAGTTTTTAGCTGGTTTACTACGGTTGTACCTCTACCAAATAAGTGAGTGTGGTATGTGAATTCGATGGAGTTGGACAAGTTTCAGAGGGACCATGGCTATTTGATGTACTATTGGTACATGGATCAGTAACAACATGACCCTGGCGAGCAAGCAGCTCTTAATAATCATTTGGATCATATGGAGTTGAGATTCCACGGGTTGAGACAAACCTAGAAGAAGAAGAGGATCCTGAAGAGAAGGATCTGGGAGGAGGAAGAAGACCAGGAGTTTCCGCAAATGTTTAGAGAGATTAGTTATTCTCAAATGTAGTAGTAGTAGTAGTAAGAGTGGTAATTTTATTAGAAGGTATCGTTTATATATGAGCTATTGGTGTGTTGTGTATATTAAATGTTATCTTGCTCATCTATTATATGACCAACTTCTTTAAATTGAAATGATATCTTTGTGTTATTACAGTTGTTTCTCTTTTATGGATATCTTAATTATCTTATATGGTATTCTTTTTGTTTTAAAGATGCCACATAGGAGACCAAGAGCTAACGACACTAATGAACGACATAGAAAATTTGGCCACCAACTACTTGAGGCTCGACAAGCATCGCGCCACGAACATAGCAATCCGATGGAATCAATGAAGTCGTGGGCGGTTTAAGCGATTCCACCCCGGTGTTTGAAGGCTCAACCAACCCGGCGGTAGGCGAAGATTGGATCCGCATCTGGAAAGATCTTCACACCGATAGATGGCACTAAGTCTTAAAAGGTTGTTGCGCTTCATTCATGCTCAAAAAGCTAGCCATTAGTAGGATATGGTCAAGCCTGTAATCTCAAGAAAGCCCATGTTGTGGACCTAGTTCAAGGCTGTTCCTTGAGAAGTACTTTTCAATCATTAAGGAGGATGAAAAGAAGGCAGAATTCTTATGCTTGACTCAAGGTAACTTTTCTCTAGTGGAGTATGAGCGAAAGTTTGTGAACTTTCTCCTATGTGCCACATTTGTGAACACCAAGAGCCGCGCAGAGCTTTGAGAAGGTCCGAGGCGAACTCTACAATGCTATAGCGATGCTACTACTCACATCTGCTGTGTTGTAGCGAGTTCAATTAATCTGAAGGATTATAACTTAGAAATGAGCAAGACTACGGGACAAAGCTCCACTAGCCAAAGGAAGTCTTGGGGTGGTAACAACCAGCATAAGAGGAAGGCCGAGGGAAGGAAGTGGAACTATAATCGTAACAACAAAGCATGCATCGCAAAGAACTTAACTTAATTCATTGCGTACCTTAGTGCATATCCTTATACACACCTCACCACTCAACGCACTCAATGCACATCCAATGCACAGACACCTCTGCACTCACCACCAAGACATCTTAGAACTCTTCAGCTTCCAAGACTTTAGCTTCAAAAGTTCTTCAACTCCTAGAAGTCATCAGATCAAGACTTAAGCTCCCCGAGCTCTTCAACTCCTAAGGCTCCAACTCTTAGAGTTCCTTAACTCCTATAACTCTTTAGCTCCTAAAACTCTTGACTCCTGAGTTTTTCCTTCAGCTTTTAGGCTTCACCTCCCAAAGTTTTTCAATTCCTATAACTCTTCAACTGTGAAGACTTAAGCTCCCAGAGTTTTTCAGCTTTCAAAACTTTTCAAGTACCAAGGCTTTAACTCACAGTATAGTTTAAAAATATTTAACTTTTATCTTAGCTATATTAAGTCAAAATAATAAATTAAACAATTAAATAATATTATTTGATTTAATATAGTTAGGAAGCAAATGTTGTAGAGCTTTTCATTATAGGCCATATTATTGGGCAAATTAGTTATTTGAGGCTTAGTGCTTAAATAATCCAAGCTCTAGATCAATAAGTATTTTATGTGCATCCGACATATTTACAACCCGACCCAAATTTTATTGAGAGTTAGAAATATTCACCTATAAAAGCCTTAAGTACAACTCCCCTCAGGTATGCACTTCTTATCTTACTGAAACTCTTCAATTTCCTCTATATTTTTTTATCACTGACTTAAGTAACAGAGAATCCTTGGTTACTACATCATGCCCATAACTCGACATTTTATGTGTTTTAGTTTCTTAAATAGCTTTCAGTCACTACTTTGAGTAGTATAAGGTATTTATCAGTTTTTTGGTTAAAACAATAAGAATAATAGAAGATAAAAAAAAGTTTAAAATTTTCAAAAAGAAAAAAAAGGGGGAAAAAAAAAAGAGTGTGCTCAAACCTAGGGTTTTTTTATGCCATGGTCAGGCGCAATCACAATCAAAGAAATCTAGACAAACTTTTGTAGAATTAAAAATTTAGCCTATTTTTTAGGTAAATTTCTCTTGGCCATGAAAATTTCTAAAACACTTTGAGTATGGTTCCTCTTCTATTTCTCTATTTATTTTTCATTTAGATTTTCCATAATCTCATAGATTTATGATTTATATGCATTTTTTATATATTAGTTTTTATTGAATTTTTTTTTTAGATTTGAGTTAAAACACAAAAGAAAAAATTTGTGATGAAACCTAGAATTCTAGAAATTCTGTAGATTTTACATGGAATTTCTAGTTGCTTAAGAAATATATTGAGTGCAAGGAGATTGAGGAGTCTGAAGACGCATTATAGTAGGAGTTGGAGCGGAAGAAGCTCAAAGTAACTAAGTTTTTTAGCTGGTTTACTACAGTTGTACCTCTACCAAATAAGTGAGTGTGGTATGTGAATTCGATGGAGTTGGACAAGTTTCAGAGGGACCATGGCTATTTGATGTACTATTGGTACATGGATCAGTAACAACATGACCCTGGCGAGCAAGCAGCTTTTAATAATCATTTGGATCATA
Organism: Rhamnella rubrinervis; assembly: GCA_007844105.2. Taxonomy (NCBI): domain Eukaryota; kingdom Viridiplantae; phylum Streptophyta; class Magnoliopsida; order Rosales; family Rhamnaceae; genus Rhamnella; species Rhamnella rubrinervis. Next base: position 1,780,087 of record CM017579.2, read on the forward strand.
TTGGAGTTGAGATTCCACGTGCAGTTGAGACAAACCTAGAAGAAGAAGAGGATCCTAGAAGAAGAGAAGGATCCTAAGGAGGAGGAAGAAGACCCCGAGGAGTTTCCTGCAAATGTTTAGAGAGAGATTAGTTATTCTCAAATGTAGTAGTAGTAGTAGTAAGAGTGGTAATTTTATTAGAAGGTATCGTTTATATATGAGCTATTGACTGTGTTGTGTATATTAAATGTTATCTTGCTCATCTATTATATGACCAACTTCTTTAAATTGAAATGATATCTTTGTGTTATTCTGGTTGTTTCTCTTTTATGGATATCTTAATTATCTTATATGGTATTCTTTTTTGTTTTAAAGATGCCACATAGGAGACCAAGAGCTAACGACACTAATGAGAACAGCATAGAAAATTTGGCCAGCCAACTACTTGAGGCTCTGACAAGCATTGCGGGCCACAGAACATAGCAATCCAGTGGAATCAATGAAGTCGTGGAGCAGTTTAAGCGATTCCACCCCCCAGTGTTTGAAGGCTCAACCAACCCACTGGTAGCTGAAGATTGGATCCGCAATCTGGAAAAGATCTTCACACTGATAGATGGCACTAAGTCTTAAAAGGTTGTGTGCGCTTCATTCATGCTCAAAAAAAGCGCTAGCCATTAGTGGGATATGGTCAAGCGAGCCTGTAATCTCGAAGAAAGCCCTATGTTGTGGACCTAGTTCATGGAACTGTTCCTTGAGAAGTACTTTTCAATCATTAAGCAGGATGAAAAGAAGGCAGAATTCTTATGCTTGACTCAAGGTAACTTTTCTCTAGTGGAGTATGAGCGAAAGTTTGACGAACTTTCTCACTATGTGCCACATTTTGTGAACAAGAAGCGCGGACGCTTTGAAAGGTCCGAGGCCGAACTCTACAATGCTATATAGCGATCGACTACTACATACATGCTGATGTGTTGTAGCGAGTTCAATTAATCGCGAAGGATTATAACTTAGAAATGAGCAAGACTACAGGACAAAGCTCCACTAGCCAAAGGAAGTCTTGGGGTGGTAACAACCAGCATAAGAGGAAGGTCGAGGGAAGGAAGTGGAACTATAATCGTAACAACAATGACAATAAGAAGCCTAAAGGGAACGACAACCGACCTAGCATTCCCCAATGCTAATCGTGCGGTAAGAATCATATGGAAGAGTGCTGAAGGAAGAAAAGAGCAAATTTTAAATACGGCAATACTAGCCATATGATATGAGATTATCCTGAAATTGGAGGAAGAAAGCAGCAGTCCACTCAAGGTCGGGTATTTGCATTGTTGAGGGAAGACGCTGAGAAAGACAATGCTACCGTAGTGGCAGGTACGATTTCCTTACTTGGATTAGATGCTTATGCCTTGTTTGATTCAAGTGCCACGAACTCGTTTATATCTAAACAATTCGCGTCCAAGTTGGCATCAGAACTAGCTCGTCTTGACAATGATTTGTGTGTTGCCACATCATTTGGTGTTGGTATGTGTGCCTCATTTGTGTTGAACTCCTGTGAAGTGTGTCTTGGAAACAAGAAGTTACATGTCGATTTGATCATATTGGACATGTACAATTTCTATATGATCTTCGGTATGGATGGTTGTCATTGAATCGAGCTTAATTCAACTGCAAGGAGAAGAGAATACTGTTTAGCCTTTTTGACTGCTAGCATTTTGAGTTTGAAAGGACAAAGCCGAGATCGTATCCAAGGTTGTTAGCTGCCTTGCGAGCGCTGAGGTGTTTGCGTAATGGCTGTCAAGGATTCCTTATTAGTGTCTACGATAAGGAATTGTCAGCTCTGAGACTACAAGACATCAACGTAGTTCATGATTTCTTAGATGTATTTCCTAAAGAGTTATTGGAGTTGCCACCAAATTGAAAAGTAAAGTTTACCATTGATTTTGTACCGGGATCTACACCCATTTTGAAGGCACCCTACAGGATGGCACCAGCTGAACTGAAGGACCTGAAGGAATAGTTACAAGACCTTTTGGATAAGGGTTTCATCAAACCAAACATTTCACCTTAGGGAGCACCAATGTTGTTCATTAAAAAGAATGACGATTCAATGTGACTGTGCATTGATTACCATGAGCTCAACAAAGTGACAATAAAAAATAAGTACCCATTGCCGAGAATTGACAACCTCTTCGATCAACTTCAAGGAGCAAATATCTTCTCAAAGATTGATCTGCGTTCAAGATATCACCAGTTGAAGATCAAGGAGGATGACAGACCGAAAAGTGCTTTTCGAACGAGATACGACCATTACAAGTTTATGGTCATGTCATTCGGACTGACGAAAGCGCCAGCAGCATTCATGGACTTGATGAATCGGGTATTTTATCATTATCTGTATAAGTTTATTGTTGTATTTATCGACGATATTTTAATCTACTCAAAGTCGGTTGAAAAGCATTTGAAGGCAGCATTGCAAAGGTTAAAGAGAGGCAGTTGTATGCCAAGTTCAAGAAGTGCGAGTTTTGGCTAGAGAGCATCACCTTCCTTGGGCATGTGATTTCGAGCAAAGGCATTCAAGTAGATCTCAGTAAAGTTGCAGCGGTCCAATAGTGGAAGCACCCAACCAATGTTGGAGAAGTCAGAAGTTTTCTGGGTTTAGCCGGTTACTACCGTAGATTTGTGTAAGGATTCTAAAAAATTGCGATGCCAATGATGCAGCTGTTAAAGAAGGAGAGCAGGTTTGTTTGGTCTAAAGAGTGTGAAGAGAGTTTCTTGGAGCTCAAGAAGAAACTAATTTCAGCGCCAATTCTGACTCTACCGAATGACAAGGATGATTTTGTGATCTACGGTGACGCTTCAGGCAAGGGTCTCGGCTGTGTACTCATGCAAAATGGCAAAGTGATCGCTTACGCTTCACGCCAATTGAAGCCATATGAACGCAACTACCCTGCACATGACCTAGCAGTGGTGTTTGCTTGAAAATTTGGAGACATTATTTGTATGGAGCAAGGTACGAAATCTACACCGACCATAAGAGTCTCAAGTATTTCTTCACCCATAAAGAGCTAAAGATGAGGCACAATAGGTGGTTGAAGCTAGTAAAGGACTACAACTATTCAATCAACTACCACCCAAGCAAGACAAATAAGGTGGAGGATGCACTAAGTAGAAAGTATGCAGGCTTTAGCGGAAGCTTGATCCTACTCAACCACATATATTGGACGATTTGAGAAGAATGGATATTGAATTAGTTCCTAATCAATATTCATCCATGTTAGCTATACTCTCTATTCAACCATCAATCTTGGACAAGATAAAGGAAGGTCAAGCTAAGGACACAACCCTTAAGAAGATTAAAGATGAAGTGATTCAAGGGAAGAGACCAGAGTTTAATTTCGCAGGAGATGGGATGTTGAGTTTTGGTACTCACCTATGTGTACCAGATGTTGACGAAATCAAGAAGGAAATTATGGTGGAAGCTCATTATATACCCTACACCATTCATCCACGAGCTACCAAGATGTACTGGGACGTCTCCAAAATGTTTTGGTGGTCTGGCTTGAAACGAAATGTAGCAAAGTTCGTGGAGGTTGCTTGATTTGTCAGCAAGTGAAAATCAACCATCAGAGACCATCTGGATTACTAAGACCATTGTTGATTCCTGAGTGGAAGTAGGAGCACATCGATATGGATTTCATTGTCGGGTTACCCTTATTTCAGCAAAATAATGATGCTATTTAGGTAATTGTGGACCGACTTACAAAATCAGCTTATTTCCTACTCATGCATATGACTCAAAAAGTTAAATTGTACGTGGATGAGTTTGTGCGACTTCATGGCGTACCAGTGTCAATTGTATCGGATCGAGATTCTAGGTTTACATCATCATTCTAAAAGAGCTTGCATAAAGCAATGGGGACAAAATTGAATTTCAGTACTGCCTTCCATCCTCAAACTAATGGCCAATCGGAGTGGACTATCTAACATGAGAAGATATATTGAGAGCATGCATGCTAGATTTCCAAGGAAGTTAGGGAAAGCACATTCCATTAGTGGAGTTTGCCTATAATAACACCTATCATTCTACTATTGGGATGGCTCCATACGAAGCTCTTTACAGAAGAAAATGCATATTTCTGTCGCATTGGGATGAGGTTGGTGAGAGAAAGCTACTTGGACCAAAAATCCTATAGCAAACCAGTAACACAGTCATCAAGATAAGACAAAGTATGAAGATGGTGCAAGACTGATAGAAGAGTTATGCCGATAATCGAAGAAAGGATTTGGAATTCGAAGTTAGGGAGAAGGTATTTCTCAAAATTACACCGTTGAAGGGTGTCATAAGGTTCGATAAAAAGGGCAAGCTAAGTCCTCATTACATCGGACCTTTCGAAATACTGGAAAGAGTTGGAATTTTGGCTTATCGGTTGGCGCTACTTCTCAAGCTTTCTAAAGTTTATGATGTATTTCATGTGTCAATGCTATGCAAGTATGTGCATGATCCCTCTCATATCATCAAGTACAAACTGCTGGAGGTACACGAGAACTTGATACATAAGGGGAAACCAGTAAAGATCTTGGATTGAAAAGAGTAAGTATTACGGAATCGGAAAATTTTACTCATGAAGGTACTCTGGCGGAACCACACAGTTGAAGAAGCAACTTGGGAACGGGAAGACGAAATGAAAGCCAAGTACCCAACTTTATTTGAGTAAGTGCTCTAACTTATTAAATTTAATTTTGATTACGAAATTTCTTTTAGGAAGGGTAAGTAGTAATATCTGTTTGGTCAAAGTCAAGTATGATCAAAGTCAACTTTTACACCAATATTTGTCATGTCATGATTTTTTTTGAATTGGTTTATGTTGATTAAGACTAACTTGTTTATTTGCTTTTAATTAATTAATTGTGCTTGTTTTTTTGTTGGAGGTCAAAATCAAAATTAAGTCAAAGTCAACCCCTGCCACCTCATCACCAAGACTAGTAGAGGACTGACTGAGATTTTCTTTTCCTGTGCACATGGCATTTAAAAAAAAGGGTTTGGTTAAGCTTAATTAAATGTAGGAAGAATACTTGGAGACCAAATTTGACTTGGTCAAAAAGTGATCTACTTTTTTGACACATCATTAAAATCCTATACCCCACTATTTAAAAGCATATTTGAATAGGACCACGCCCCATATTTTTGCTTCGATGCCACTCACCCTACACTAAAGAAAGAAAGAGAATTTGCTTGAAAAGAAAAGAGAGTCAAGTGGGTTCAAGTGAGAAGTTTTCAAATTTTTTAAGAGAAATTCAATCAAAATCCAAGAAAAGGAAAAGAGGAAGAGGGCCAGCCATATTGCAGCAGCCGATTGGAGTTTTTTATCTTGTTTTTCAAAAGATTTAAGTGGGTTTAGGCTAATTTGAGGTATGTACCCTTTTACCCATATTTGATTTGATTAGTTTTGGAGTTTTTATGAATGCTTGGCTATGGATCTAGTTAGATCTCCTCTTTATCTTTGTGGGCTGTGACTTTTCTGTTAGATCTATATTGTTTGTGGCTGTGATATGGTGTTGGAAATGTATTTTAGGTGAATTAAGACCCGATCTAGTTAAGTAAAGAGCTTAAATCCCATGAACTGTGATTTTTTAAAAAATTTTGTACGCTTTGCTTGTACATAATTCTGGACGTGGGTGTATGAAATTTTGGCCATTTTTCTATATATATTTGGGTATGTTATGAATCATTTGGCTTTTAAATCATGAGATTTGGATTTATATTGAGTAAGAACCGATTTTTACAAAATTACTAGTTGATTTGGGATTCTGAAATATTCATGCACACAAAACTCATGGGTTTTGATGATTTTGAAGTGTTTTTAATTTTCTTTATTTTTGTTCAATATTTTTTCCTTTTAATTCAATGAGTTTTGTTCAGATGGCTTTAGAATTACTCAAATTGGAGTTAAGATGAAAGAATTATGAATTTTACAATTTCACTCGTTTTCTAAAACAATCCTGGAACAGAACAATATCTTAACCCATGGGATTTAACTATTTTTCTAAGGTTAAAATTTTTATTATTTTTGTACTATATTGTTCCCCTATACTTTGATAAGTTTTGATTCTATTGGTTTTGGAATTTTGAGAATCTAAGTTGGAATGAATTAGTTATGAGTTTTACAAATTTGGTGAACATGCTGAAATTGGTTTGATTAATTTAATATATTAAAGTAATTATGTTGTTATTAGTTTAAAAGTGGTACCTTATCTTGATTAATTCTCTTTTTCCATTAATTAGTGGAGTGATAATGTGAAGATTAATTAAGTACATTTTGTTTAATTATGTATTTTTAGTTATATTTATATTTATTTATAATTTTCAATGCATATGAATGTATATATATATATATATATATATCCATGGATAGTCTTGAACTTGGAATATGTGTTATGGCCTGTGAACAATGTAATTGTTGTATTACACACGTGGCTTGGCCCAGTAATAAAACGTGAGGATGTGTGCTCCACCAGTCTACGTTCAACCAGGTATGGTTATCCAGTCTGGATAGACCAGTTGGCATCCATAAAAAAAATATAATTGTTGCATTTACTCTCATTTGTTGACTGGGATATGGATTGAATACTGTGGATATCATACCCTAAGTAGGAGAATGAAATTGCTAGCTAGGGCATATACAGGCATATGCATTATAACATGTCACAAAAGTTTTTTTTACCAGCAAGGAAACAGTTTTTCTCAGTCAGATAATGTTTCAAAGGTTATGTATTAAGAAGTCATGGTCATGCATACGTAGGCATCTGTATAGTGAATGGAGCTTATACGAATGTGGTAAGTGAATCATTTAGTTGAGGTCCCACTAACTAGTGAGTGATGAGTTTGGATTCTCGTATGCATGCACATGCAAGCATATTGGTGTATGTGGAGGTTGTAACCCCAGCACTTGCATACCGTTTCCTCTAAACGATTAAAAGAATAAGGATTTCCTTGAAAGTATGCATGTGTACTGCTTTAAGAAGTTAGAGTTGTCGACGGGTAACTAACTCCCGCGTAACTAAAACTTACACTAAATGAGAAATTCCTACGAACATGAGTTTTACAAAACATTGCATAATTGCTTATGAGAAAATGTCATGTATTGCATATGCACTATATCTGCTCAAGTATATTTCTTTTAAAAGAAGTCAAAATTCTACAATTGTTGTCAACCCATTAGTATATTGCATTATGTCATACCCGCATGTTAGGAACCTATCGAGTGATTTTTTTTCCACTCACTTGTGTTTATTTTCATGTGTATAGGTAATTCTGAAAACCTATCCTCAACAGCTTGGCAATGACGTGGTAGACTAGTGTAGAGTGGCAATAGTACAAATTAATTTCACACTGTTATTTCCTTTTGAATAATACTAAAACTATTGTTAGAGATACAATTTATTTTCTTTATGTTGTGGGTCTTGTGTAAAGAACCGTGTTTATACTAGGTTCAAAAATGATTTGGTTTTACTATTAGTATTAACAATTTGATTTCTATCCTAAAGAGTAAAGAAAATTTTCATTCGGTTTTCTTATACTAGGTTCAAAAATGCTTTGGTTTTACTATTAGTATTAACAATTTGATTTCTATCCTAAAGAGTAAAGAAAATTTTCATTCGGATTTCTACATAGCTTCAAAAGGAATCTCCATTTGTAACTCATTTCAATTGTTTTGAAGTGACATTCCTTTAATTTGATCCTCGGACTTGGTTAGAGGGTTGTTACAGGCAGCGTATCTCTAAACCCGCACATATACTCCCAGACTAAGATCTGTTATGTTTCATTAATCATCACGTTGAATGAGGTGTTCCATTTGCGCTCATTATCCTCCAAATCATCCTCTTGGTCAACTTCCTCTGACTCACTCACTACGATGGGATAGTCCTTCAAACCTTTCTTAGGAGATTCATAACGTGACTTAACATCACTTACCTTATCACAAGAATGACTAAACTTTCCTACCATCTTTACAAAAATAAAACACATAATCTCAATGCATGTTCGTGTAAGAATAATTAAATAAGCAAACATAAAGTGTGTACCTTGGGATCGTGAAGGGTTTCTTGGCTTGCATGAACTAAATACATTGTAAATAAACCTCAAGTGTTTTAGAAAAATGGGGTTTGATCAAAACAGGGCTCTAATACTAAACTCTTGAACACCACATAACCAAACCTTACAGATCAAATCTAGGGGATGCTACTGTCATAGCACTTGACTTAAAATAAGATCATTTTTTTTTCTCTTTTCCTCTTTACTTCGGATCCATAAAATAATACAAACTTTAAAATTAACATAATACGAGTAATAATATTGTTAATAGTATCTCAAAATCAAAACCCACATGTAAAGAAAAATTTAACAAATATTTTGATCTTATAAACTTATTAAACAAAGTAATTGAGATTAAAACATAGTATAGCATAAGCATCTTATTAATTTGGATCTTGCAGATTAACATTGTTGAACACCACATCACAGATTCCCCAAGTCCACGTTCCACTTAATTGGTTTTCAGTGTCATTATCTACACACATAAGCAAACAAGAGTAAGTGACAAATCATTCAACAAGTTCCACAATGCACACGTACACAACATTGAATACTTACACTTATACATAATTCAATGCATACTTGCTTACTTTTAAATAGATCTTATATAGTTCAAACCAAAACTTCTTTATTTAGTTTGAAAACAAAACCACCATTGTAGAACTTTCATACTCATATACATAGGAGTTATTACCTATCGGTAATCTATAAAAATATCTCTTGAATAGTTGAGCAGCATATACCAAAAGACTTCAAACCACAAAGAGGCATATGTGCGAGATAAAAAGGGATGACTTGCATCCTAGCCATGCAAGTATAAACCGATGCCAATAACTCCGACCAAAGAGCATTAGCTATACCCTCATTGTGATCCTCAAAAAGTCCTCTCACATCCACTAATTCGTCTACATGTGCCCATGTAAACCCTACAAACTTGGTTGGATCCATAAAACTAAGTCTTCTCTTGTGCAGTTCCATATATACATACAAAAATTCCATATCAAACTTGTCCATAATTGCTTACAAGGTGATTCTCTTGAAAACATATTTTACTTTTCAATAATTCTTCAAGATGTGCATTTCTTGTAAAATCAAATTTTATATTCATATTTGAATGCACATGCTCATACTTGCATACTTGTGATCATGTATACTTATTTCGTAATCTATAAAAATTAAGCATACATGCATTCATTAATCCATCATAGTCAAAACATATATTTTATGAAAAAATATCATTACAAATTCTCATAGAAGTTTTAGGTATCATAAATCACAAATAACAAATTTCATATTATGCATACATCTCATAAATTTCATATAATTCCATATTTTCCAACTTATTTGCAAAAAAAGTTTATAAGTAGCATGCATATAAATATTGAGAAAATTTCATCATTATAACATAAATTCTAGCTTAATTAAAACATGAATATTCAATGATTTATCAAAGCTAATATGCCCAGAATTTCCAGCAAGCAATAATCCTTTTAAAAATTCAATAAAACAATCTTAAACTTAGGAAAATTGTTATTTATTATTAACCCAATTGAGATTAATTAAACTCATTCAAAATAATACATAGACGGCCATAATTCAAAGATCAAACATGAACAAAAATTTAATCTTGACACATACATGGGGATTGGTCATAAATGGATCAATGTGTATTTTTGTAAAAATTAAAATTTTCCTTGTAAATCCATGCATTATTTGGCAATACTATAAAATCCCATCTTAAATCCAAATTTTCCAGCATACATAATTCATATTATCATGCGTAAATCATTAAATCAATCCATATAAATTATTGGAGAAAGAGAGAGATTTGAACAATTAAATAAACGTAAAACTTGCAACAAACAATTGTGAAACTTACCTTGAATCTTTGAAAATCCTTGAAATTCCTTACTTGATCACATAAAATTTTCTTTCAGTTTTTATCTAAGGAATTTTAGCACTAAGAGGAGAGGAAAATTACAGAAAATTTCCCTCTCTGTGGCCTCTTAATTATAGATAAAACCCTAGTCGTCAAATAATGCCAATTAAAAATCAAAAATTTAAATATCAAACTCACACATAGATGGGTGTCAACTATAAAGTCACACACATACACATACATGCTAGTACAAGACGAATCGCACACAAAAACTCGAATTCATTGTACACTTGGGAAGCATGTCAGGCGCCTGTCATTGCACCTAACATATACAGGTGGGGGAATTGTCGAGCTTTGAACTATGTTAGGTGTTTGCCATTGCACATGACATTGCATCTATCATTCTCTGACTTCGTGTCCACACAGTACTTCACAAACTCACATTTGTATACCCGTACACAAGCACATAAGTAAAATTTCACAAATAAACACACCAACAAACAAATTTTAGAAGCGGTTATTACAATATTATTTTTATTTTATAATTAGGAAACTGTGCTCGTAATTTAATTATTTGTTCATGAACTCTTGTAAAGGCCATATTGCGAGTTGATAGAAGGCATACGTGTGATCACCTGCTAGATGCATCTATTAATTCGATAAAATATCAAAATGGTCCATATGATGGATGAATAGGCCCACATATATCTCCTTGAATTCTTTCAAGAAATGTAAGAGATTCCAATCTTTTACCTAGTGAAAGTCTAATGGTTAAATTGCCCATAGAACAAGCAGCACAAGCAAATTCATTTGATAAGGAAATCTTATGGTTTTTTAATGAATGTCCTTAAGAATTTTCTATAATTCTATGCATCATAGTAAGCCCCGAATGGCCTTACTAGTCATGCCAAATCATGAATATCTTTGGATCAATGAACTTCTAGTTTATTACTCCATATGACTTGATTATATTGATATATATATATATTACAAACCTTAGTAAAATGTCGGCAATATTTCTAATATATATTTTTCCCTTGAAACTATGGATGTAATGCATAAAAATTCATGATTATTTTCATTTGTTGTCTTAAGATGGAATCCATTATGACGTATATCTCTAAAACTTAGCAGATTTCTTTTGGATCTGGTAAAGTATAATGTATTACTAATGAAAATTTTTTTTTCCATTAACCAAAGTAATATAAGCTCTTATGGAGCCTTCAATTAAATTTTCAAGACTTGATATGGTGTTTACATGTGGTTGTATAAAATTTAATTTGGAAAAATATTTTCTATCTTTTAGTATAGTATGTGTTGTTGCACTATTTGCCAAACATAAATCACCTCTATTGGCCTTGGAGTAAACATGATTAATGCAATCCATATATATCTAAAATGAATTAATATCTAATAAATAAATAAATTATAAAGGCCAAAGTGTCTCAAAAGTCAAAACATAATTCTAAAAATAATTTGATTTATTTTTAAAGCTTATGAAATAGATATTATCTAATAAAAATAACTAATCATCAAAGTTTTCATGAAAATCTATAGCATCTAAATGAGTGTTCACAAAGCGATCATCAATAGCAATTGCTAACTAGATTAAGTGATTAGTTGGTTTGGATAATTCAACCAAATTTGTCTCCTTTATCTTCTTAGTCTCTTTTAAGGCTTTGTAAAGACCAATTAGATGTCTCAGAGTTCAACAAGTGCATAACCAATGTCCTTGAGAACCACATATAAAACAAATGTTCTCATTATTATTATTTTTATTATCTATACCTTTGTTCTTTTATTAATTCTTCCCTTGATGGGGGGGTATTATTTTTTTAAAAAAATTTGGAGGGCGATTATAATCACCACGGCTTTGAAATTTTTTTCTTGACCATGCCTACCACCTCTACCTTGTCCACACCCTCTATATAATGATACTGCATTTGCTTTTGGGAATGAAGTTGTTCCTATTGTACGAGGTTGATGGATTTTCATCAATAACTCATTATTTTGTTCAGCAACAATAAGACAATATATCAATTCAGGAACATATTCGAGGCATGAAATGTGGAGAATGTTTTTTTCTAATATTTTCTCATCAGTAATATTCTCCTCTCATAATTTGAGTTATGAAGCAATTTTGAACATGACAGAATTATATTTGCTAACAAATTTAAAATCTTGAAATCTTAAATGTAGTTGGTCATAGCAAGCTTTTGGAAAAATTATTGTCTTTTGATGATTGTATCTGTCTTTTAAATTTTTCCATAGAACATAAAAGTCCAACAATGAGGTATTCACTTTTCAATAGGAAAATCATTGATATTACACAATCCTATGAGGATGTTGTATTTCCTTCCACAATAGTATCTCTAAGACCCATAGCAGTAAGGTGTATTTCAACATCTAGAGTCCATAATAAATAATTCTTTTCAGAAATGTTTAGTGCAACAAATTCAAGCTTTGAAAGATTTGACATAATATAACTATCATAAAATAATAAATTTAAGATTAATTTAGAATGATAGTATACAAATATCATATATGCATATAAGCATATCTACATATTATAACTATGATATATGCTGAATTATAAATCAATCAATATATATCAAATAAGTAAAACAATTTAGGCTTGTTTGAAGACAATAGTTTACAATTATATAAAGCAAATAATAGCATAACTATCTTTCAAAAATGGTTAACTACATGCATATTTATATAAAGACAAAATACAGACCAATCATAGAATTATCTAATTACAGTAAACAAGTTAAAATGGATTTAATAAATAATACTTAAACAAAATAGATTATCAAATAGTAATATTATCATCCATACAAGTGTAATTTAATAATGTCTTAGAGAATTAAAACAATAATAATTGAAAAGTAATTAAATTATATCATAAGTATATGCACATATTGGCTAGATTAAAATCAACATGTTCCATGATATATACACATAAATTGGAGATGCCAATGTAATTATGGTGAAAAAGGTCTCAGTTAGTATATAAGCTCAAACACATGCCAAACACAGTAGTAAATGCATCAAATTATGTAGTAGTTGATAGACATATATATATATATATATATATATATATATATATATTAATAGCAAATTAAATCAATATTTAATATTAAGAGCCTACCTCATAAGAAAAGAAAAATAAAGAATTTGGTAGATCGTAGAAATTTGCAAGACAGCTTTGAGACTCAACTCCTAAATTTTGAAAATCATAGTAAAAATTTACTAGCTTCTAAAGTAATATCGTGCTGACAATGTGTTATAAAGCTAAAGAGAATAATGGAAAATAGGAAATAATAAAGTGGGAATTCTTATTTCTTCAATCATCGTATAGGGAAAAGTCCTATTTATATACTTAGAATAATTTTAGATAATTACAAATATATAGATAATTAATATAGATAGTTATAGAAAATTAAAGACTGATCATTATCTTATCTAATGGATAATGAGCATCCATAATAAATAATATCATAACTTAATTTTTATATTATTTTTATCTGTACTATATATTCAAACAAATAATATTGTTCAAATGAAAAGGAAAAAAAAAGAAGAAAGAAATGAGGTGTAATATAAGTATATTCAAAGAAATAATATTGTTGAAAGGAAAAGAAAGAAAAAAGGAAATGAGCAATGTATGAATTACTAAGTAGGACAGTAGAAACCTAAAAAAAAAAACAATCATGGGAGAGCACTACATCTCAATCTCGTATGTATTCACATTAATTTCTTTCTTTTTTCATTGGCGTTGAGTGAAAAAGAGAGGGGGAAAAATTTCAATATAGATGGAGGATTAGGCTGTAAAAGCAAAAAATAAAAAAAATAAAAAACTTAAACAACATTAAAATGTTTACAAGGTATTAAAATAAGAGTTAAATAAATAATGGATAGATAATGATGAGACAGTTAATTTAAAGTGGATTTTTTATGCCATAATCTGGCCCAATATGTATTAATGAAAAAAAGCTATATTTTTATAAAATTAAAATTTAAATCTAAAATTACATTAATACCCTTCAAATGTATTGGATGATAATTAAAATTTTAACCCCATCAAACCACTTATACCACAAACACTAACACAAGGGACCCTTCATGTCCTTCAATTTTTTATTGGTTAATCCACTTTCTTTTCTCCATCACCGTTGCCTTCTTGCTCTCCTTCTTTTCTTCCTTTTCTTATTATTCTTCTTCTTTGTCGCCGTCATCATCACCATTAAAATATAATTTAACTTTAGCTAAGATGATATATTTTTTTGGATCAACAAATATACTAAGAAAAATATGAAAAAAATACATAAATTAAAGTTTATCTTCTTAACTTTTTAATGATATATATATATATATATATATATATATATATATATATATATATGCATAAATATGAGATCAAGAAGGTATTCAAATTTAGTTTTTTCCAACAACGCGTACAAGTGCAAGGGTGGATAGAACCATTGTCGGCAAGCACCAATTGTCCGTAGGCATCACCACCCCGTCAGTGGCTCACTAATGGCCCTATAGTGACCACCATATGCCTTATTTTAGACTTCGCACATCAGTTTGATTGACACTTTTTTTGGAAGTATAAATTAAGCCGAAAAATTATGAAAAATATGTAAACTAAAGCCTATCTTCTTAACTTTTCAACAATATATCATATGCATGAATCTAAATTTAGGAAAGTCTTCAAATTTAGTTTTTTTTTCAATAGTGCGCATAAGTGGAAAGGGCGAGTAGCACATTCGGTGGCCAACGATAGGGGCAAATCCATCCAGAAAATTATGTAAAATATATAAATTAAAGTTTATCCTCTTAGCTTTCTAAACGTATATTATACGCATGAATCCAAGTTTGAAAAAGTCTTCAAATTTAGTTTTTTTCAACAGCACATACAAGTGTAAGGGGCTGATAACATCGAATGTGGCCACCATAGGGCCATCAGTGGGCCACTGATAAGGATAAATTCATCCAAAAAATTATAAAAAATATATATAAATTAAATTTACTTTTTAAACTTTCCAACCATATATCATATGCATATATCCGATTACAGTAAGGTCTTCAAATTTAAATTTTTCCAACAATGCGCAAACAAATCTGTTGCGAACGTCATTCAGATTTGTATAGTTTTTTGAAGTCTTATATTAACCCAGAAAATTATAAAAAATATTTAAATTAAAAATTATCCTCTAATTTTTTTAAAGATATATCATATATATGAATCAGATATCAGAAAGGTTTTCAAATTTAGTTTTTTTTCAAAAGCGCATATAAGTGTAAGGGCCAGGCAGTATTATCGATGGCCATCATAGGATCGTTGGTGGGCCACCAACGAAGGCAAATTCATTCATAAAATTATGAACAAAAATATTTAAATTATATATATAAATTTGAGTTCGCAAAGGTTTTCAAATTTAGTTTTTTCAACAGTATATAAATAGAAAAAAGTATAAATTAATTGAAGAGAAATATGTACATACTTTTTACATTTAATATGAGAAGGAGTAATTTAGTAAAAATATAAATTATAAAACTAAAATTTTAATTTCTATAAAAAAAATAGCTAAAATAAATTAAGACCCGACTATATCATAAAAAACTCATTTAAAGTCGCTTAAAAGTTTGAGACTGTGAATGGGTTTGTATAGTTTTGAATAGGCCCAATATTGTTTAACCCATGGGGTAATTGTCAGAGCCCAATATCTATAGTGAATGGACCCAATAGGACAAACAACACTGTCTCACAAATTACTTATGGCGTTGGATTACTACTTTGTTTAAAGCCCCTTAAACGTAACTGGCCCAAATTTTGGTAACGAAATTTATTCATTACCAACTAAAATACAAGGCGACTTTGATTTTTTAATTTTTTTTGGTTAATACTAATGGGATTTTTCTAGTGACACAAACAGACAAACCATAAAATACTAAATAGAGTTTTTAGTCTGGACATGATCATGGTTATGGGAAATTCTAATTGTGAAAATTCTTAAAATTCGTTTTGTAATATTTCTTTTATATATACTTTTGGAAAATATTTATTTTATATTATGAATGTAAGGAAATAGCAGAAGATTTATGATTCCTAGTAAAACACATTTATGATTTTTATAATAAGTTATTAAAACTTTCCTTGTAAAACACATTTATGACTTTTATAGTAAGCTTTTAAAACTTTGGGACCAATTATTCAAACTGTCACGCTGACAGACTAACACTAGTATTAATTAAAATGACAGAAATTGAATTTTTTTTTATTTTATTTAAAAGACTTTACAGAGCTCTAATAAATTAAGGACAGTTGATTACAACTTAATATTATTTATCTTATATTTATCCCCCAACAAATATTTCTACTCCTATACCTACATATACTCAAAGAGACTGTTAGGGATGGGCTTAAATTCAAACATCGTCTGACTACATATATATATATATATATATATATATATATATATATTTAAAAACAAAGAGAAAAGCATTGAGACTGTAACCCACTATGATTGAACACATATGACAACAGTACCAGAATATAAATATATCAAGCATATAGATTAGCTGATTAATTAAATATTAAAAAAATGGATCAAATTTTCTTTAATTGGGTCCAAGCAAGGAACATGACGAGTACAAGAAAAGAAACAAATATATATATATATATATATAACCCGATTGCATTTTGGAACAACTTTGAGTTCCGCAGCATATATATATATATATATATATATATATATATTGGATTTGGTGAGTAGTACTTTTGGTTCAAAATATGTATAATATACATTATGAAAATCTTAATTAGTTGGTGTTAATTATTATAATCCTACTAAATCTTAGTTGTCATTCCATGGAATTATGGTTTTAGATGTCTGCGGGTAAGGTTTTGCATGCCGTCCATTTAACTTACCCTCCAAAGAGATTCAAACATATAATACGCGCGCGCGCGCGCACACACACACACACATATATATATATATATATATGTATATTTAATTTAAGAGCAAAAGTAGAAGAACTAGTACAATCTGCAGCTAAATGAAACCAGCTGCCAAACTTCATGTGCCAATATATAGTGTTTGGGGAGCTAGCTAATTGGTTGCCTAAATTCCAAATCCATTTATATCTGGATTAGCTAGCTAATCATGCAAACATAATACGTTGATAATTGGGTCCCAAAGGAACTGTTATATTCCATGGTTAGTTTTAGCCAAAAATTAATGCGTGATTAGCTGAGAAAAATGGTTGAACCATTACATTTAATTACAAGAATACACTGGTTTATATGGAAAGTTTCTAATGGGTTTACATTATATTACAAACATATATTTTTATTGGATTCTGGTCATGGTCGTGTTTTAGTTTTAAATATATCATACATTATCAAGTGAATAAATTCGGTTTATTCTTGGATTTTTGCAATTTATAAGCAAATGATCAATTCCTACACATCTCATAATTATAATATTGTTCAAACATCTTATCAGTGATGAATAATTAATAACAATGTTGATACATTTGCTTCTTTTTTATTTTTTTATTTTTGTTTTATTGATAAAGCTACGTACAAGGAGGAGACATGAATGGAGTAGCTAATTCAATTAATGAGTGAGATGGTTTCATGTGTGATAATTAAGCTAATCAATTCTGTCACGACGTGCTTGTCAATTGCCGTGCATGTTTAATTCCTAGATGACTATGAATCTCATTCCACATTTATTTATTTATTTTTTGGTAATAATCTCATTCCACATTTATATTTATAATAAGTTAAGGGATTAATATTGAATATATATATATGTGTGTGTGTGTGTGTGTGTGTGTGTGTGTGGTGGGGTTTACTATGGAAATTACGAAAAATAAAATCCCAGCTTTTAAAAGGTGTAAATAATTACCACCTGTCCCACTTTTTTTTGTCTAGTCATATATTTAGTAGGGTTTTTGACGAAAACAGTAGACGAAGACTATCACATATCACCAATAGTGCACCACTATTATTGATTCCTAGCTTGTAAACAAAAAAGTATGCATAAGAGAACAAAGAGAAAACCACGAAACAAAAATGCACGTACAATAGGCTCACATGCATGCTCAGCTCTTTTTTAATTGACATTAATCAATTTCAGATTTGATGCTTAATACCAAACCATTGGAGACGGATAATATATCTCGCATATATAATAATATTCTACTCAAAGCCATATTAGTTTTCTTTTGGAAATTGAAAAAAATATATATAAAAAATAAAAAGAAAAGGAAAAGCCTAGGTATTCAGGGAATCAGTTCTTAACTATTACAAGCCAAAACTTCCAAAGCCTGGCTTTGGGTAAATAAAATAAGCGCATGCACACGACTTACGTTTTCTTTTACTTGTTTCACTTCTTTTGGGTGTATATTCATTTGGAATATTAGGTAAACACTCCATTATATATAATGTATCATCTATGCAAGGGTGGTTAAGATCTATCTTACACTTAAACCAAAACAATTAAACAAATAGTTGGGTTATTATTGTTACTGTTACTTTTACTAAAGTTCGAACTTAGAAGTCAGGAAAAAAAAAAAAAAAAAAAAGCAAAATAAATTAAATAAATAAAGGAAGAGGATAAAAACTAAAATCTTCGCAATCACCGCATCACCAACCGGTGATAAGCAAGACCATTTCAATCAAAGTCTCCTGTTGACTAATCCAGAGTCAACCCCACCACTCTGCACAGCACAAGTGTACAATTACATTCTCCAGTTATTACGTTTCCGTTCCGTCAAACTTAACGCCGTTATGCTTTTACTCGTCACAGAGGTTCCCCATAAAACTGAACTGAATGCCCTCACTCGTTCTTTCAATTGCGTACTCTGTTCGTCTCTGTCTCTCTTCATGGAGGAAGAAAGCAAGTGATAGAGATTGAAACAGTGCGGCCTAAAAATACAAAGAAAGAAAAATAAAATGAAAATCTTGGTGGTGAGGGTTTTTATTCTTTTAGGGCTTCTAGCAATAGTAGTGGAATCTACATGCAACAGTACTACAGACCAAGAACTGGTTTTCAAGGCCTTCAAATCAGTCTCTGGTTTTAGTCGTTCGTGGTTTCAGCAAGTAGATTCGAACTGCTCAAACCCACCGATCAGAGAACTGAAGCTTTCGTCCAAGAAGCTTAACGGGTCCATAGCATGGGGTTTTCTGAGAAACATGTCGAACTTGCAAACACTTGATCTTTCAGGGAATCGTCTGAGAGGGCAACTTCCGGGTTGGTTATGGTCTATTCCAAGCTTAGTCGAAGTTAATCTGTCAATGAACAGGTTTGGTGGGAGCGTTGGATCCGAACCCACCTCGAGAAACGGTTCGTTCTCGTCGATTCAGGTTCTCAATCTTTCAAGCAACAGGTTCACCAATTTGGCTCGGCTTTCTGGTTTTCCAAAGCTTAGAGTTCTTGACCTTTCGCGTAACGATTTGAGAACTCTGCCTTCTGGGTTCAAGAGCCTAACCAAGCTCGAGAACCTGAACATATCAAGCTGCAGTATTTCAGGCAGTCTGAAACCCATTTCGGCTCTCCGCTCGTTGAAGTACTTGGACGTCTCTAACAACAAATTGAATGGTACTTTTCCAGCTGATTTTCCTCCTCTTGGTGGTCTCCAATTCTTGAATATTTCGCTAAACAACTTTACTGGATTGATTAGCTTGGATAAGTACCAGAGATTTGGTAAATCCGCGTTCTATAACGCTGGGAATTTCAGTTTCAATATGGCTTCCAAAACGCCAAGCTTTCGTACCCCACCACCACCATCAGTTTTGCATTCCAAAAACCGAACAATTCACGGTCCTCTGCAGCAGTACAGAAGCCTCCCCCACAAGCCCACGAACAGAAACGACATTAAAGAAAAACCCAAGAAAGCTCTGGTTCTGGGTTTGTCTTGTGCTTCAGCATTTGTCTTGCTTTCACTCGTTGTTTGTTCAGCTTGTATACTGTACAGAAGAAAGCAATTGGCGAAAAGGAACAAATGGGCAATCTCCAAACCAGTCCAATTACCCTTCAAGATCGAGAAATCAGGGCCGTTCTCATTCGAGACCGAGTCGGGCACAGCATGGATCGCAGACATCAGAGAGCCATCGTCGGCCCCAGTGGTCATGTTCGAGAAGCCGTTGATGAACTTAACTTTCAAGGATCTGATTGCAGCCACGTCACACTTCGGCAAGGAGTCCCAGCTCGCAGAGGGAAGGTGTGGACCTGTCTACACCGCTGTGCTTCCCGGAGACATCCACGTGGCAATCAAAGTGTTGGAAAATGCCAGAGACGTAGATCAAGGTGACGCAGTTCCCATGTTCGAGGACCTTTCCAGGCTGAAACACCCCAACCTATTACCCCTCTCCGGTTACTGCATTGCAGGTTACTATAATTTCTGATCATTTTTGCAGTTCTTTGACCTACCGTATTAAATTCAACCTCACGGGTTTTAATGGCTTATAGCGTCGTACTTCGTAGACTATTTTGAACCCCGTTTCACACGTAATTTTAGAACTTGCCATGATTATATCATCGAGATTCGTGTTCATTTGACGGTCTTGGATTAATCAAGCAAATGTGTTTCTCCGTTGGGTTTTTCAGGGAAAGAGAAACTGGTCCTGTACGAGTTCATGGCCAACGGTGACTTACAGAGGTGGCTCCACGAGCTTCCTACTGGCGAGCCCAACGTGGAAGACTGGAGTGGGGACACTTGGGAGCATAACTCCGGAAATGGGTCCCATTTATCGTCCCCGGAGAAGAAGGGTTGGCGCCCCCGCCACCGCATTGCCGTTGGCGTAGCGCGTGGGCTCGCGTACCTACACCACGCTGGTTCCAAACCGGTTGTGCACGGCCATTTAGTGTCTTCCAACGTATTGCTCGCGGAGAACTTCGAACCGCGGATCGCGGATTTCGGGTTGCAGAATTTCGGACGCCGAGATGCGGGGAGAGACAAGTGTAATAGTAGCCCCGAGACGGACGTGTACTGTTTCGGGGTGGTGTTGATGGAGCTTTTGACGGGGAGGCCCGGCACGGCGGAGACTGTGGTATGGGTGAGGAGGTTGGTGAGGGAAGGACTGGGAGCCAACGCGCTTGACCCGCGGCTGAGACTCGGTGGAGGCAGTGACTCGGTGAGCGAGATGGTGGAGAGCCTCCGAGTCGGGTACTTGTGTACGGCCGAGTCGCCTGGGAAAAGGCCCACCATGCAACAGGTCCTGGGTCTCCTCAAAGACATACATCCCCCACGCTAGAACAGAGCTGAGTTGACTCGTCCTTAGTTTTGTGCAAATGCCCGCGGGACATGAAACGGCGCGTAGGGCGATAAAAATCTCCTCAAAAGCTGCCTTCTGCCTTGGAAAACGACGTCGTCGTACTATTAAAACGGGGCAGTGATGTTAACGCGACAGCTTGTCGCGTGGAATGGCTGTTGGATCTTTTTTTTTTTTCTATTTTTGTTTTTTGGAATTACACACCACCATGTTTTGTTGTCTCTATGCTTTCGGATTCTATTCTATTTTGCTTTATTTTGTGAAATTTAATGTAAATTAAAAAAAATAAAAAATAAAAAAGTGGAACAGGATCAGGTGGCGGGGTATGGGAAGGAATGGGGGATGGTGGACTAGATGTTGAGGTTTAGGTGATCAGCTTAAGAGAGAGACCAAAGAATCCCACTTATTGCTTGTCTCTTCTGTATGCCTTGTCATCATTCATCGTTCTTTATCTTTCTTCTTTTAACCTCTCTTTTATTTATTTTTCTTCCCCTTTGTTTCTTTATTTCCTTTTTTATTTCATCTCTTTTATTTTTTTTTATTGGCCGCTTTATTCTCTCTTACCTTTCCTTTATTTTATTTTTATCTTTTGTCAGAGATCCTTTTAAATTTTTACAAATCAAGCACACACATATATATATATTAATGTATATAGTATTCCACCATGTTAATGTTGATTTTTATAGCATTAATACCAATGAAAGGAATGTGGGTTTGTTGGAATTTAAACGAGTTTTTTATTGTGATTTGTCAATTTTTTAGGCTGTGTTTTGTCTCTCTTGGCAACTGTGGTCAACTACGTTTGGTCCATAGCTACATTCCATAAACAACAACGATAGAAAGATGAATACCACCACACATGCACATATGTGTGTGTTAATCTAATTCTTCATGTGCATGAATGCAATGTTATATAGAATATTATAATGTTATATAGAATATTATAATGTTGTTCAGCGAATGAATTGTTTCAACTTTGCAAAAGTTACATCTCTTTCTTTTATCTATTATATATTATTATTTAGGATCAAATTTTATTTGCATGAAAACTTGTATGCTAAATTTCAAGGGCATTAATTAGTGTAGTTCTTTACAAATAAACACTTTAAGAATTTGTATGGAGTTCACTGTTCAATGTGAGAGTATATGGAAGGCATAAAGCTGATCAATTTGTATTTTCTCACACAGGTCAATAGAACGCTCGCTTGTGGTGAACGAGGGAATGAAATGATTATTTGAAGCTGACACTTATAAAGTTAATTGGAAGTACATGCAACGCGTAATTAAAGATGTTTGAACAAAAGCAAAGGTCATATATATATATATATTATATCACAACCATGATTCATCGTTATCAGAACCTGACTATTCTAGAAAACATAAAGCGATCCATGTATAAAGGTAAAGCTCCTCTAAATTCCGTGCGCATCTCGGACTTCCATACTCTCGTATGGATCCTATTCCAAATACGAAATATCCATAAAAATTTACTTGTATATAGTAGTACGTTTACTATGAGTAATTTAAATTATAAAAATCATTTTATGTTCCATTAATTGTCATTTAGTTAAAATTTGACACAAATTTATTATTTGACACCTAAAGAATAAGTGATTTGGATTCTACTTTGATTTGATGGATAAAGGGCATATTGTGATGAAGATTTTAGCAATACAACTAATTGATCTAAGACTGCCTACCTTTTTTTCTAAGTTTACAATCTAATAAAAATTTGTTAGCTGTACCTTGCTTAATTTGTACTGGGAGGTTGGTGGTGTTTTTCCAATCTAATAATTAAAGAAATATCTAGGAATAAAAGTGAAACCAATGTCAAGGTTGTTGCTTAGTGTTATTAATGAAGAATTTGCCTTCAGTCTATGTTAGGAGTACCTGTAATTTACCAGCTTTTTTTTTAATTGGCAAGTCTGAGATTTTGTTTAGGATTCTGAGTTGTGTAATACAGGGTAAAAAGCGTGTTGTGTGATGAGGAAGTGTCTGAAAGTTAGATGAACAGATGGCACATTGTACCAAACATCAGTCATTGTTTGACAATGACTTCATGTCAATTTGCACGAAACAAAAATGAAATTAATTTTCTTTCAAATAATAAGCAAATTAATGAAGAGGCTTCAATACATTATACACAATTAGTACTTTGAGAATTTTTTTTTATAAAAAAAGTGGATAAATATTTGGTTTAAAGCTCAAGCTTTTCAATACAAGCTGAAGCAGGTGGTATATATATGGCTTGAAAATGAAGTTGGGGCATTCAATAACCCAATGCATGTAAACGTATGGTATAGACCAGTAAAAAGACCTAATCTTTAGGTATCCTTTTAATTACCTGGACCTTGTATGTGGTTGATGCTCAAGACAAGAAGTTTCGAACTTTTTACACTTTTTTTTTCCTTTTTTTTTACAGAAGAGATTTTTTGGAGACTGTGCATGGAAAATATTGTACTTGAAAGAAAAACATGAAAGCTTAGCTGTTATATGTT
The DNA here is from genome assembly GCA_007844105.2 of Rhamnella rubrinervis. Taxonomy (NCBI): domain Eukaryota; kingdom Viridiplantae; phylum Streptophyta; class Magnoliopsida; order Rosales; family Rhamnaceae; genus Rhamnella; species Rhamnella rubrinervis. The sequence continues at coordinate 1,803,825 of CM017579.2, forward strand.
ATATATGGTCCCGAATTCATCAGATTTGTACTTTCATCTATTTGCAATAATCATCACAAAAATTGATAGAACGCTTCACAAAAATTTGATCCTTTTTTCATTCTTAAATTTTAATGTCATTACTAAACAGTTATACAGAAATGCTTGAAATAGAAAGAAAGAAACTTGTGTGGTATTTTATGGAGACTGGCATTCGAATTATATGATGCATTTTGATAATGTTTGGCTTTGTATCAAGAAATTAAATTTAAATATCAATTTTTTTTTATGTTTCTAATTCATCATTTTAAAACCAGAAAGCAAAAAAAAAGTTGGATTTAGTATTTTAACCAAAAAAAATGAGGAACTTGTATTGTAACTTTTAAGTCAGTAAGAATTCTGGGGCCTCATCGGTTTTGTTTTTGGTTTTTGTACTCTATACTACTTTCAAAGTAAAGATTAAAAAAAAAAAACTACTTTTTAATTAGTTTATGAAAATTAATGGTGTTTGGAAAGTATTTTAAAAACAATTTTCATAAAAAAAAAAAAACTTTTGGATGAATTTTATTTTTAGTAACCATTGGGAATAGTTTTCATTAAAGAAAACTACTCACAAAAAAATTCGTCTATGATATAAGCGCTCCAGGAGCCAGAATTATCTCATTAGGGAAATACCTAATTCCACCCTTAAAGGGGATAGCCAACTAGGAGGATCTTTGTAAAAAAGGATTTTTCTTCACCATAAGACAATTACAAAACTTCAGCTCCAATAGGAAGCATGAACATAAACTAAGAAAGGGTGAGATAGATCTTACCCTCCATGATTCCAAGTGGCCAAGTGTGAAGGCTTGGCCACATCTTAAAGAAAGTGGAAAGAGGAGGTTAAGTACGAAAAAATCAGTTTTCTTTCTCTCTCAAAGTATACAAAAAAACAATATATATTAAAGTAGTTTGAGTTAGATTGTCCACGTATGAAGTTGGATTACACATAGTATTCTACATTATCCACCCAATAATGCATGTTTCAAATTACCTTGTGATGATGGAACAAGATAGGTTTCTTACAGTGAAGTCCCTAAAATAGGCCCATATGCCAAAGAGATTTCAACACTTACAAAAAAAAAAAAAAAGGAAAAAAGAAAAGAAGGGGTTTTGAGCTTTTCAAAGAAAAGAGGCCGAACATTGTCTGATTCACCAAGTCAAAAACAGTCCATTTGTTATTAAAAAAGGTGAAACCAAGAACCAAGACTAGTGAGAAGCCTATCTGGAACATGAAAAATTGAAATTCAAGACCGTAAAATTAATGTTAACTGAAATTCAATAATATCCAAAATATAAGAAAATCAAATATCTCATTCTCAAATCAACGGATAAACATGTAAGAAAATAATATCCAAAATATTTAAGAAAAAACATGTAAATTTTTTATGAAAACCAAACAGAGAGCGAGAGAGAGATAGAGTATCAGATCTTCCTATTTGGTTTGTGAGTGAAGGGAAGAAGAAGAAGGGGAATTTTAGTTTGTAAGTGAAAGGAAGAAGATGAAAGGGAAGCCAAGGTTTGTGAATGCTTTCTGGTTTATGCGGAGGGAAGAAGTAGAAGGGAAAAAAAAAATAATGTCATGTGAAAGGAAAAAGAAAGATCCCTGTCTAGTTTGATTTCGTATTCTTTTATTTTTTTATTTTTAAAAAATTAAAATATAGATCTCAAAAGTCTCACTGTTAAGTGTTAGTGTTTCCACTCAAGAAGTTATGGATGAAATCGCCCAGTACATCAGCATATATATATATATATATGAAGAACTGACCGAAAGTATATTAAAAGGCTTTCTATATATGGAATATTTATAAATATCGGGTGGGTTTGTGAGTTATAGCTAAATTGTTGGTGACTTTTGGACTAAATAATAATATTATATACTTGGTATATACTATTATGATTTAAGGTGTTTAATTTGAAGGTAGTAACTTAGGTGCTTTAAGTGAAGGTGTATGGATTCTTTCCTAGTTATTATTCATTGGCATTCATAATGTCTAGAAAAGGGAGAATTATTTGAGTCATAAAATATTACGTTTAGGTAGAGTGAAAATTGGCTAAGTGAAGGATGCATTCTTATGCGTAAGTGGACATCTCTACCTCATTGACTGGCAGACATTATTGACCAAGGCCACCTCTGTTGACCAGACTTATTACTGACCAAAGTCACTATTATATACTAAGGGATAAGTAGTGGCTTTACTTAACCTCTAAAATTCGATTTAAAAAAAATTATTTCTTATTTATAAACAAATATAAGAATATAATAAAAATCATAATAAAAAATTTCTTTTAATCTTTAAAAATTTCAAACAAAAATATATAAAATACTCTAATAAAAATAATTTATCAAATAAATTAAGAATTTTTTCTTTAGTACCCACTACTTAAAGGAAAAATATATATCAAACTATTTATATCCTCAACAAAATAAAATAAAAATAAAATATTTATTTTATCTTAGAAGTGTTTGTACTAATCCACGCAAACTTGTCCTGTCATTTGTTTCCCTACACCAATACTCTAAGCAATCATTATTAATTTATTTTCTCACTTACACTTATACAAATAAAATGGAATGAGTGATGAGTCACTTAACAAATACTATATGTATATGTCTTTGCAATGCAAAAATGCATGTGATAAATCATCAGAATAATTTTTATACCTAAAAACTTTGATTTTCTTTTTCAAACCAAAATATAAATATTATTCTAGTTCGAAACACATATATAAAGAAGTAGGGTTTAATTTTCACATTAGAGCATGAAACCCCTAAGCACACTTATAAGAAGTAATTACCCATGAACAATTTATTTTTCCTAAAGCACACAAACTAACTTTCAAGGAAATTACATAATCATCAAGAGGAAACAATATAAGTAAAGATAATCACACTTGCATCCTAAACATGCAAGTCAGGTTTTGTCACACCTTCACGAAGAGTAATCATTGTGATTATCAACGAGTCTTTCCACACACTACAAGAAAATGGGCCTTTAGCCACAATTTTATTTTTCATAACTATAAGCAAATATTTAGCTACGAAGTTGCATTTTATTGCAGATTGTCAAAAAATTATGGCAGGTAGTTACGAAGTAAATATCATAATTAAATTTTGTGACTGAAGGCCCAAAAAATTCTTGGCGCCATCTTTTCCTCTCATAACTTGGATGATGTGGCTCATGTTTTAATTAAAAAATAAGAATACAATTCTTTAACCTAAAAAATCCCGCGGAAAATAAATTGGTGGCATATTTCCATCTTTCCCTCCACTTTAATGGTTGACATGGCAATATTTTAACAAAATTAATATATAAATAATTAATGGCTAAAAATATCTTATGACAAACTAATTAACAAATAAAAAAATAATAATTTTGTAAACCTAAACTATGTCGTTCCATCAGCCCCACGGGTGAGGACAATCACAATGGTATTAGTGTTAACACAAATTCCTTTGCTAGGTTGTTTATGGATGCTGACCAAGAATTATATCCTAGAAGTGAAAATCTTTATTGGTACACTTAAAATTGGTCAATGGATGGACTAACAAGTTATTTGACATGTTATTTTATTTTATCAAGGAAATTTTTCCATCCGATGCACATATCCCTAAAACTTATTATGAGTCGAAGAAGATAATTCGTGAGTTGGGTATGAAATATGAAAAAATAGATTTATGCAAAAATAATTGTGTACTTTTTTGGAATGAACTTAAAGATGCTAAATAATGTTAAGGCCTCCTATCCAATTGACTTGGGTGCATGACATTGGTGCAAAATTTATGAATGAAATTGTGGCATTGCATGTCTCATTTTCTTGATGAAATGTAAGGCTTGGTCTAGCAAGTGATGAATTTAATTCTTTTGATAACATAAACAACTCTTACAGTATGTGGCCAATAATACTTGTATCCTATAATCTACCACCATGGAGATGTATGAAAGATCCATTTTTTATGTTGTCACTCTTAATACCTGGACCTAAGGCGCCTAGAAATGACATTGAAGTTTTCTTACAACCGTTGATTAATGAGTTAAAAGAGCTATGGAATGTTGGTGCAAGAACATATGATACTTCAGTTGGTAAAGTTTTTCAATTACATGCAGCCTTGTTGTGGACCATCAATGATTTTCCTGCATATACGAATCTGTCTGGTTGGTTTACAAAAGAAAAATTAGCATGTCCAGCATATAATGATAACACATCTTCCATGTCATTAAAACATGGGAAGAAGATATGTTATATGGGTCATCGCCATTTTCTACCTAATGATCATAAATGGCAAAAATCTAAGTTGTTTGATGGGAAAGATCATAGGCTAAAACCAAATAGGTTGTCTGGGGATCAAGTATTGGAACAATTGAGCATAGTTTAATAACCAATTTTTGGAAAGGCAATTCAGCAAGTTAAGAAGAGAAAACATCCTATAAATCACTTACATTGGACGAAAATAAGTATTTTCTTTGAGTTATCTTATTGGAAAACACTTACTATCAAACACAATCTTGATGCAATGCACATTGAAAAGAATGTGTGTAACAATGTGATTGGAACATTAATGAATATTGATGGAAAAATAAAAGATACATACAAGGCTTGACATGACTTGAAATATATGGGTATAAGAAAGGAATAACACCTAATACAAGTGGATGGAACAATTAAAATGCCTCATGCATGTTATATGTTCAATAACACAGAGAGAATGATGTTTTATAAATTTTTACAATCAATAAAGCTACCGGATGGTTATGCATCAAATATATCAAGATGTGTTAATACTAAAGATTGGCGAATTATGGGGTTAAAGAGTCACGATTGTCATGTTATTCTGCAACACCTACTTCCTTTTGCATTGCATGGCTGCTTAAGAAAGGATATGTTGAAGTCCTTAATTCAATTAAGTAATTTCTTTAAAAAGTTAACATCGAAATCTTTGAAGGTGGAAGTTTTAGAACAACTAGAACGCAACATTGCCATAATTTTGTGCAAACCAGAGAGGATTTTTCCCCCTTTATTTTTTGATGTAATGGTGCACTTAACAATGCATTTAGCAAGTGAGGCATTAATAGTTGGGCCAACCCAATTTCGATGGATGTACCCTTTTAAAGGTATGACACTATACAAAAGTCATGTTTTTCTTTATTCTATATTTTTAGTCCATCGTCTGAAAGTGTAACTTTAATTTTTTTTTTTATCATTTTTGTGTTTAAAAGGTATATGCATAAATTAAAATCATATGTACGAAATAAAGCACGTCCAGAAGGCTCAATTTCTTAAGGATATATTGACAATGAATGCTTGATGTTTTGTTCTCTATACTACAACAATACTGAGACAATGTGGAATAGACATGAGTGAAACTATGATGTAGATACTGTTAGTCGACAGAACAATATACATGTATTTCAGTCAACTTTTCGACGTATTAGTCGACCAATGATTGATGATCTTTCTGATACAAATTGGGAGAAACTAAGGTGGTATATGTTGAACAATTGTGTTGAACTCCCTCCATATTTAAGGTAATATATAATTTATCTAGACCAGCATATGAAATAAGATATTAGCATTGGCATATTTTTATACATTGTGTTATATGAATTTAATTTGTCCTTTCAACCCTTTTAAGTAGAGAACATTTGGAAGAGCTTGAAAAGCAGTGTGAGACCAATCTATACACAAGACATGAGAAGGAGTTTCCTCACTGGTTTTTATAAAGGGCAAGTACATTTATATATATCAGTTATATGTTAATAGTTTTCAATCACCACACAAAGTCATAATCTAATTTATATACTTGTAACAGGTTATGCATTTAAGAGTTGATGAGTCCAATGGTGTTATCAGTGACCTTGTTGATTTGGCCAAAGGACCTAAAAAAAAAGTCACTCGATTGACCGAATGTACTATCAATGGTCATAGGTTCTATACAAAACATTGTGAGACATGTAGGAAGTCTCAAAACAGTGGAGTAGTAGTGCAAGCAGAGCATTCAGAGGAAATGATTGACTTTTATGGTGTTTTGAATGATATCATAGAGTTATCATATATTGGAAGAAATATAATTCTCATATTTAAATGCTATTGGTGGGAAATCGGGAATAAAAAAAGAATTAAAGTAGACGAGTTTCAATTTGTTAGTGTCGATGTTATAAAAACTTGGTATAAGGACCAGCCATTTGTGCTTGCAATACAAGCACAACAAGTATTTTATGTTAATGATATTAAGTTGGGAAAGAGTTGGAGAGTTGTGAAAAGGATTCAGTCACGAAATATTTACGATATACACTTTCAGAAAGATGTATTACAAACCAAAGCAGAGCCATTACAACAGGAAGCATGTTCGACACAAACGAACAACTTGGAGACTGAAAATGATAACTTAGTATTGTTGAATAGGCATGAGGATGAAAATGTATTTGTGGATGTTGATGTTGAAGGTTTTACGGATTTTGAATTTCATACAGATGTAACAATTATTCTCCAAAATATCCCTCTTTAATTAAATATGATAATGAGTTGGATGATGTTGTTTAACTTGTATTTTATTCAGTATTTTATGTTGTTTGAAGTAATGATATGAAAGTAAATCATTATTACTATATAGAGCCTTCATGTTTTCTTACTAAACTTTTGTTTTAACTTTTAAGTACTCGTCAAGAACTACTAATTATTGTATTGTACCTTACAAATTAATAGAATTTTTGAATAAATGTACAGACTACTTTAAGCGATGGCACCATTTATATGCACTAAATCCAATAAACAGGTGGAGGATCAAAGTTAGGTGAATAGAAGAATAGGGCTCCCTTGGATGTAGATTCAAGTCAACTTTCAACTTATACTAACAAATACGGTTTTACTGTCTTTTAGCCACCTACTGCAAGTGAAGGTGATATTCCTATATATAGTCAGCATACATTGCTATATTTATATCTCACATTTGCATTTTAAATTGTGTAATGATGTTGAAACTTTATTACAGCAGCAATTACACAAAGTTCATGGATAAAAGTGAAGAAAGAATGTAATATGGTTAAGAAGACAAAAGATATGCAAGTTCCAATGACAACTGAGGGTAGAGGACGAGGAAAAGTTGTATCACTTCCTACAAGGACAAGCCCAAGAAAGCATGTTTTAAATCCATCATGGTCAATAAATGTGCAACTCCAAGGTAAAAGTCAAATCAAATTACAAATCATGTGCATACATAGTAGTATATGACTTAACCAATTCTAAATCCACAATTGCAGGTAGAGGGCAAGAGAGAGGGGGACTAAATCCATCAAGATTAATTAATGTGCAACCCTAAGGTAAAATAGATGAACATCCACAAAATAATAAATATATATATATATACATACAGTAAACCTTTTAAGAAAATTCATATGAAAATTAGAGATCATGTGCATACATAGTAATATATGACGTAATTAATTTTCATTCCACAATTACAGATAGAGGGCAAGAGAGAGGAGGACTAAATCCATCAAGATAAATTAATGTGCAACCTTAAGAGAAAATTGATGAAAATCTACAAGGTACTGGATTTGTATTTTTTTAGTGTAACTTTTTTATGGGTATGGATTGATTTATTTGAAATTTTGTACTCTGTTTAGTTTTGGGGTGTTCAACATACTAAAGCAATAATAACTGATAAAGAGTTTTTGTCTTGTTTTTATCTTATTTTGTTTTATCTACTTAAAAGCTTGAATAAATGTTGTTCTACGTGGTATTTCTTTTCTGTGTTCGTATCAATGCATATAGAGAAAGTGAGATAGCGTTAATGATGGATGAGTGAGATAGCGTTAATGACGGATGAGCTCTCTATATGTACTAGTTTAATTTACAGAGTGGTGGAAACTAAACTTAAAATTTATCCCCCTCAATTAGTATTTATTTATTATTTCCTTGGCATTAATACATAATTAGTAGGCCCTCACAATTAATGCACCTGATCTACTACTGTCCATCTCCAATAAACAATTTGATTATGACACTGTTATACACACACACACACACACACACACACTAAAAGTTTTGCTTCTATATAATGTGATATATTACACTGATTCCTATCTAACTTGACATTTGTCATGTACCCAAAAATGAAAAGAAAAAACTATTTTAGATAGGATAGGTCATTTAAAAACAAAGGTCAATAATAAGATAGTTGTATGTACAGAATCCTTTATTTTTATTTTTTTCGTTGTGTTTCTAATGCATGTACAGTAGAGGGGTGTAGAGGATTAACTCCTACAAGATCAAGCCCGGTTGACAATGAACAACAAGATGATGATACTAATCATCTTATGCTTCTTGGAGGTCAATTTACAAACACATCCAATATGAATTTGAAAAGCCCAAACATGTTTGTGCATGCTAAATTTATGATTTGTTGCATAAATATGAGTCAAATATATATATATATATATATATATATATATATTTTCATTACAAAAAGGCAAAGGATTGAAACTTCACATACATTAAATGATAATATTGAGGCTGAGTTTATTGGAACTTAAAATGAGTTGAACCATGAAGGTAAGTTTTTCTTGATCATAATCTGTATCAATCTTTAGTATTCATGGTTTTACGATATAGAATAAATTTCTATATTACACGGTATGAAAGCTCTTGTATTATGGGTATTGGTATGCACATACTTCCATTATATGTGTCAGGTCCAATAACAATTGGTAAGAAGCATAAAAGAACACAAGGAAAAGAATTGACTAAATGGAGGACCCAAAACATAAAAGTCCTTGTGACAATACTAGAGCATATCATGCGACCTGTGGGAAAAAATTCTCAAATGTTGGTAACTGAAGTAGAATGTGTTGTATGTGGTTTTGCACCATTTACTGTAGAAAAGTGGGGAAACATCAGTAAAGATGATAAAAAAAAATTACTGTAAGAAGTGAAGGTATGAATTATAGAAAATGTATAATTTCATTTATAGGATACTCCTGAAAATGTATTTTAAAAATTAAATATAAGCTGATAATCCTTTTGTCTTCAATTTTCATTGATAGGATACTTTTGACATTGATAAAGATCAACATAATGATGTAGCTATTCTTGGTGAAATGTGTAGAATGTACAGAGCACACAAGTACAGACTACACTGACATTTTTTGAAGTTCAAAGCCAAAGAAGAAGCACTTTTAAATAAGCCTGGGGAAATTGTAGATGATATGACATGGGAATATTTATGAATCATTTCAATGATCCAAAATATATTGTATGCTTCTAAACCTTTTTAAATTTAATGTTGCAAATTATGTATGTTGTTTTGTGTTTTAATAACCACAATCGTAGTGTCTAATGCATAAATTAATGATGGTAATGTGTTTGTTTATGTGCATATAAACTTGTAACAGAAACGGAGTACTATAAATAGTCGAAACAGAGTAGCACGATAGACAAATCATTACTCCAGAACAAAGTCGTTTGCTCAAGTGTCGAAAGAATTGGTTTGTATTTAAGTGGAAAAATTACCTATTTATATATATATATATATATATATATATATATATTTTGAATGAATAATTGCTTATTGTAAATATTTGTGAATGCTTAGGAAAATGAAGATGAAGAAGGTGACCAAGTGGACAGGATAACACTTTGGTATGAAACACATTTCAACAAAAAGACTAATAAATGAATTGATTATAAATTATAGCAAATTTATGTAAGATCTTTTAACTTTTATTTACAAGTTTCATATTTACATTTCAAAAAATTTAAAGTTCAACTCAAATCCTATTATGTACTATATGTATGATGCAGAATCAATTAATAGACATGAAGGAGAAAGCAGAAGCTGAAGGTTTACAAATGATAATAGATGAGATATTTGATAGTGTTTTGCTGCCAAAGTTAGGTTATGTACAAAGTTTTGGTCCAGGTCCCAAGCCAATTTCAAAAGGACACAGACTTAGTAAGCAAAGAAGAAAGGAAGCTGAAGAGAGAGCAAAAGCTACAGAAGAAAGGAATGAGGAGTTAGCAAGACAAGTAGCAAAATTAAAAGCTCGACAAGATGCGTTTGAGCAATCACTGCTTGATAAAATACGAGCTGATGCCCACACATATTTTCATAATAAAGGACTTAATGTTGATACATCTAATTGGCTACAAACTAACACTAATAATGGTGAGTGGATTAGATTTAATTTTCATCTAGGGTGAATATTGAATTGTTCAATGAAAAATCAGTATTCCTTTATTAATGTAATTTATGTTCCTCAATTTTGATATTATTGAAAGTCCATGCATGAGTAATGATTGAATATTTCTTTAAAATTGCAAATGATTCAATCAATGAGGGAGAATGAAGATGTGCAGCTGCTGGTTTTTGTTCACTATGACATTCTAATGTTTTAGGTTTAATTTTGAAACTACACTATCTTTCGGTTTGGATTTTTTATGATCAAGTACTTAGTGTTTTTTTTTTTTAATATTCACTATGATGTACATGTATCTCAGAATCACTTTATTGACTATGGATGTTGGTAGCAAATAATATTTTGGATTTTTTGTGATCAAGTAGTTAGTATTTTTTTAATATTCACCATGATGTATATGTGTCTCAGAATTATTTTATTGACTTTGGATGTTAGTAGCAATGATGACAAATAAAAATCCATAATGAGTCTTCAACCACAATATAAAAGTTTGTAGCAGAACTTAAGCTACAAAATAAAAATTTGTAGTTGACCTTCAAGCTATAGAACAAAAATTTATAACTAATTTAAAGCCACAAATAAAAATTCGTAGCTAATCTTCAGCCACAAAAAATTGTAGCTGAACTTCAGCCATAAAATTAAAACTCATAGCTAATCTTTAGCCACAAAATAATAGTTCATAGCTAACTTCAGCCATAAAATTTAAATTTGTAGCTGAATTTTAGCTACAAAATATAATCGTAGCTAGATTTAATTAGCCACGAAATCAATCTTGTAACTGAAACCATAGCTACGACAAGGTTGTCGTAGCTAAATGACCTCATTTAGTCACAAAATATTACGTTCGTGGCTAAAGGGCATTTAGTCACAGGGTTTCAGCCATGAATGAGCTACAAAAAAATTTAATAGCTAAAAGTCGTTTAGCTACAAAAATCGTCATTCAGCTACAAAATAGTACTTGTAGCTGAAGGTCCATTTTCTTGTAGTGACATATATTCATAACTCATCTCTCAATAAACTGAATTATTAAGCCATCTTTTGAATGAAACAAACACATACAAAAGCTCCTTTCATATTAATGAACATTGCCTACAATGCATAGCCAATACTATTTCTTTTCAAAAACACTTTAATTTTATAAAAAAAATTTAAAATCAAACTTTCTTTAGCATAAAATAAAATCTTTTTTGTTATGCTTCTATGCTCATGTATGTATATGCTAAGATCACACAGGTAATTTATACCTTTAGCATAAATCTCAAATTTGCATAAATGCATACGCATAATTATATAGGAAAATATTCAAAAAAATTCCATTAAGCATTAATACATATTAAATAGTAATAATAATAATAATTAGAGTGAGGTAACTTAGGCTACTGGAGAAGTCAGGGAAGACATATAGTCAACCTTAAACAACTCAAAAAACCTAAGCCGATTTTATTAAAGAAAAGATAAAAAAAAGTACAAGAGGGAAAGATAGATAATAAAGCAGTTGTTATAGAAAACAGGAAAAAGAAAGTAAATAAACAAATCAATCACAAATCCGATGTCGCAATCTGCAATTTCCTTGGACGACCCGATTTTCTTTTAACTGTACTCCATAAATTTTGATCTGAGGTGTCGAAGGCTGATGGAAAAGTTCTTGCGTTAATCTGTGCCCCTATTAGGGTCTACACTTTTCTTGGTCAACCCGATTTTCTTTTAACCATATTCCATAAGTTCTAATCAGTGGTTTCTAAGACGTTTGGTTGCGAAGCAACTAAATTCAAGTTTCGCTGCGCTGTAGTAAGAGCACTAGAAGATTCGAATGGAATCATGGCCATAATGTTTGATTGATGGCCCGTATAGGGGGTATCATCGAACTCATTTGATGGTTTTGAAGAACCCTCACCTTGCAGAGGTGGCCACTCATCTTTACCAAAATCATTTGCATAATCATCATCTGCAGGCTCATCACCTGAGTCACTAAAAGCATCGGCCCACGACGTGAGCTAACGAGGAACCATAGAATGGTGTGATGGAGTCCGATCACCTTTTGATGTAGTCCGAATACTCTTACCCGTTTTTGTATTGATGTCAGTTCTGGTGGCAGTAACATCTAGATATGGAGCAGATGATCGGACTTCCATGTCCATTTTATTTGTCATGCTGGAAGGAGCCGCATCATGTTGATGTACCATGTCCTCTATATGAGCGGTGTTACTTCAATATTCAATACCTCGAAGGCATTAGTAGTAGGCACAGAAGGTGTAGTCGACCTAATAAGCTGCGGAGGTACCTGCTTCAGTTTGTAGACCTGATTCAAACTCGGAGCCTTATTCTCTTTTTCATTGATATGAGAACCATCTTTAGGAGGTACCTTTCCAATCACCGACTTGCACTTAGCCATTGGATGACCAACACTGTGACAAGAAGTGCAAAAATCCGGGAACGATTCAAAGTATAAATCCACTTCAATGCAGTCATTTGTCTTTTCCAGTAACAGTTTTTCTAGAACAAATCTAGCTAAATCCACATCGACTAAAACTCAAGCATAATGACCATAATTTCCTACAATAGTGGAATGATCAAACTTTAGAGAAATACCAATCCCTCTTACGAGATCTGTAAGAATGCGAGGATGCCAAAATTCCCAGCTTAAGTTATAAAACCTGACCCATATCTAAGCCTTCATTGATTTCTGTGTTGCCGGATTAAAATTTTTTACCCAAGCATGAATCCAAACTATACCAGGTTTCAAATTCAAAGAGCCATGTGACCATACTTTTTGCCTATCCTCTGCAGAAAATAAAAGTACCTGAAGTATCCCCTCCCAAGAGAAATCAATTGTCATTTATCCAGCTTCCATATGCTTTGTAATTTGGTGTACAAATCATCCAATTTCCAAGATTTCTCTCCTTTTGAAAGAACAATGCGAGCTATGAGTGAAAACTGACAAAGATCAACAAGCTCCTGATAGGCGGCATCATTTATGCGAATTGAAACCATATTGCCTTTTCGGACCGGCAGCTAGCTATGTGAATCCATTACTATTAATGGTACAGTCTGTTTTTTAGTACCATTAACTACATCAGCAAAAGAAGGTTGCTTTGAAGCACAATCCTTATTGAAAAGGCCTTAACCCCACCCCCAACAATACCAAAAGATTTTTCCAGTATTGTACTGCCTGTATTTAAGCTATTAATGGTGTAGGCTGATTTTTAAGCTGGTATAGCCTGCTTAGTATTCCCATTAACTACATCTCCTACATTTAAACCAATGACCAAATCTTGTCCTAATTTGTTCACAGTAACAGAAGGTTGCATACCTCCTATTTTCCAAGCTGGATCGAATGTCATATTTCCAAGCTCCCAGAAAGCAAATTCTATTTGAAGTTCAAATATCCAGTTAAAAGTAACCACGATGGTACACACAAGAAGTACGCAACAATTGAAATTTCAATTCCAGTTCCAGTACACCACTCAGTTTTGATTGCAATCCATAATAACATACCACAGAACGACAGATCATACCACATGACTTTGAATTCAATCCACATATAACAGAGAATGATCAAATAGAAATTTCTGTGAACAGAGACGCCACAAGATCCACGACACCGGCTTACCTCAGTAAATCGCCAACACCGTAGCTGATTGCGAGTTCGTCGTAGAGCAGATCGCAAGCTGGCGCGCTCGAGAGGACAAGGCAGGATCTGCAACCTCGATCGTGTTCAGCCACGAACCAGCTAAAGTTCAGCCAAGAACCAGCACACACAAAGACGAACACAAGGACGCACGCCTGCACGGACCATAGACAGCCAGGGAATCACGTCCGCCCGATCTGCAGACCCACTCGAACCCAGCTGGACCGGCGGCTTACGTGCAACTCCCAGCTCGACTCCGATCAATGGACGAGCTCAGCTTTGCTCCATCATTTGGATGGCACGATTTCAATCTCCAGAGAGAGCTTCTCTCTCTAACATCTCTCTCAATAATAATAATAATAATAATAATAATAATAATAATAATAATAATAATAATAATAATAATAATAATAATAAATAATAATAATAATAATAATCAGAAGAGGTTACTTACTGGATAGACAAGTAGAGACATCCCAATTAGGTTGGCAGCCCTCTTACCCCGGGCGGAGGCATCCCAACTAGGTTGGCACCCCTCTAAACCTACACCGAACAAGCAATGAATTTTATTAAATTAAAAAAAATGTACATCAGTTACAACATGTATGAAAACCTGAAATAAATAGACATAAATGTAGATTACAATAGAAGCAAGAATCGAAAAATGAACAATGACCGTCGCCAGCCTCATTAAAACCTGAGAAGAGAAAAAACCTCAAATGAGGAAAATCTCAATCCAGGAAAAAGAGTGTTAGGATAACAAAGGTACAAACAAGCTACTTTCTAAACCTATAGTTTTCAAACTCATTGACATTTCTATAATGCATAAAAGTACAAAAATCTGGAAGAACCCACCACCACTGCACTTCAGAAGAAGAAACAACAATTTTGATAGAGCATCCACAACATTATTTCCCTCCCTGAAGATGTGTGAAATCCGAAACTGAATGTTGGAAACATAACGAATGCAATTCACCCATCTTGCATAATAATAATAATAATAATAATAATAATAATAATAATAATAATAATAATAATAATAATAATAATAATAATGTACCTAAAATTTTCAGCATACAAAATCCAATTAAATTACAACTTCAAATTAGGTTCTTCCCATAAATTCTCAACACTATATGATTTACAAAGTAACTGTGCAAAACCTATCCATATAAATTTGTATTCAATAATACATATATATATATATATATGTATATATATTTACACTAATATTCATACATATCAAATGCAAATGTATTTATACCAATTTTAGATAGTAGGAATATATGTAATACAGATTCTCTTTGTCTTTATATATATATATATATATATATATATATATACTTATATAAAATATATAAGTATGTTAGACATATATATTATTATATCAAGTGACTTCTTATCTAAATATTGAATAATATTGCATCAATAATAAGTAACATATTTATATACATAAATCACATACTTGCACAATATTTCAGCAACTAACCCCTGATAACTAATATTTCACCAATTTTTCTAGCACCCATAAACCATCAAACCACATAAAATAAAAACCTCAAATTGATAGGATTCATAGAAGAATGATCAAATTCTAAATTCATACAAGCCAAATAAATAATTCATGGAACCAACTATATTATATGCAAAAATTGACAAACAAGGGTGTGGAACTTACCTTTATCTCTTAATGTTAAAGTTTTTGAATTTACACTCCAATTAACAACCTTTAGTCTTTTCCACAAGCAAACTTGCACAACCTTAGCCAATTCCCCTATTCTATCTCGTTACTTTCCGTTGATTTTTTTTCTCTTACCTTTTTTTCTCTCTCTTTAACTATTGTCGAAATTTTTTTTTCTTCCCTTTTCTCTTAGTTGGATCCCTTAGAAAGAAAATTTTGGCCACCCTATGTCCTTTTATATAGTTGTAATTTCCTAAGGTTTTAAGAGGAATATAATCCTATTAACTTTAGACTTCCTCGTCCTCTTATTTAGACTCCTAATTTAATTTAAATTCTCAATATTGTCTAGTTTTAAGATCAAATTTCCTAATTAAATTATAATTACTTGTCCATAAAGTTAAAGTCTCTCATTTAATTAAGAGAGTTTTAAAACAATTGATCATATAATACATATATATATATATATATATGCTATAACTAAGTATATATTCATATAAAATTTTTGGTTATTACATAGTATGTCTCTATTATAGTGTTAAGGTGCTTCTTACTAACCATTGAGTATAATGGTTATTCTTCACTTCGTCAGTAAGCACTTGCTTCTTAGTGTTTAGTTTCTTCTTATTTTTTAGAAAGTTATTTTTTAGTTGAATAGGAAATTTTGGATGGCAATTTAGTAATTTTATTTTGCAGAGGTCATGCAACTTAAAGCGTAGATCAGCTCAGCAAAAAAGAGTTTCTATTCAAAAGAAATACTATCATATGTGCATGAAGGATTTTTTAAGATAAGGATAAAGTTCAAAAGAGTTGATGAAGATGCAAGCTTGGTTGGAGTTTGAATTCTAATCATCATAGAATTTAAAGAGGATGTCTATGTATTAGATCTTAACTTATAAATATATCTTTAGAGTCAAAGAGAATGACACACACAAAATTTTAGAAATCAACTTATTAGTATCTAGTTTTCATAGTTCTAGTTAATTTTCTTTAGCAACATAAATGACTTGTCTCTTAAGGCATTGAGTTCATCTCGTGTAACTTAATTAGATTGTTTTCTTCAATAAAATTGTTCTGATTTTTTCTCTTTTAATTATTCTGATTGAAAAAGTGATGCACTTGCACATTGGCCGCAAATATATTCAACAGAAGTAATGTGAACTGATTTGATTTTAGGCAATTGAGGAAAATAGTTATAACATAATTAATGAATTAATTATGAAGAAAAAACATAATAAAATTTGGAAACCCTCACCTTATTAACCAATTGTTTAGGGGAGGGAAGAAAAAAGAAATTTTCTTTTTATTTTATTGTGCTATGCATTAAATGCTACAAAACCATAGTTTCATCTATTTGAAGACAATTCCTTATCTTAAGTTGGTTGTTCTCCTTTCTACTTAGGTGTAAATTAAAAGAGAAATTGTTTTGTCTCTTTTTCAATCTTTCTCATTCTTTCTTTCTCTCTAGTTTAAATGTTTTAGAGTTTTTGTTTAGAAAATTTTCAAGATTAATTAGACTTGGAAAAATCTCACATGACTCATTAACATGTACAAACTTGCATGATTAAAATAGTATTTGAATCTAACTAGTACAGGTCGGGTTGATAACGGGTCAACCCGTTAAGAACCTATTATGCTAATGGATTAAAACAGGTGAAACCCATTTAACTTGTTTAGTAGGGATATTTTAGTGCTTTTAGAAGAAACCCTAATTTTAGGGTACCATATCACCTCTTGTAATCTTTCCTATTCTGCCACATCTGTAGTCTATTAATTTGTTCCTCGATAGATTTTTGCCCTTCATTTCATTCTTTGCTTGGTTCATCTCTTAGTCTGTGTCTCCTCTCTCACTATTCATCCTTTGCCCATATCTCCTCATTACGCAGCATGTTTCATCCTTTCTAAGATATTGTTCTTCGGTTGTGGAGCCTACATCATTTTTTTTTCTTACCAATAAGACTGCTCTTCGACTATAGTCTTCATTGAAGTCGCCATCATTTATCCACTGGTAAGTTAATAATTTAGTTTCTTTTTTATTTATTACTTTTTCTCTCGAGTAATCAAAAAGCATAAATATAAATGAATATTGACTTTTAGAATCTTGAAAAACCCATAACAAGAAAGTCGTATAATATTATGCAAACTTAAGGGCACTCCTTTAATTAAAGCTTTTTGTGTGTTTCAATCAGTTAGTTCTTATTTAATTATCAAATTGATAGCCTATCAACACGTACATATTGTATAAGGAGGCTAAGTTAGTTTGACACTATAGTTGGATTGATGGAATTAGAGGGAAAGGAAAAGAAATGATTTAATTCATGTGTTTGGATACTTAAAAATAAATGAAAAAAAAAAAGAAAGGAAAAGGAGGTAGACCATTTCTTTTAATTTTAATCTATTCCATTTCAACCCAGAAATAAGAGGAAAGAAGAGAGAAGAGAGAGGAAACGTATTTTAATGAATTTTTTGATATTTGAAAATTATCTTTTTTGACTTTCAAAACTAATTTGATGTGGACATTTTATATAAGGGTATTTTTGTAAACAATATCAACTACATTAATTAATTTTTTATTTTTCTTTCCTTTTCACCGACAATCATACAATAATTATTATAAATTCTATCATTTTCTTTTCTTTTTTCAAATTAATCATTTTTCTTTCATTTCCCTTTTATTCCATCAATTTAAATATAGTGTTGATAAGAAAAGCATTTAGCAAGCTTAAGTATGTCTTTGACATTCTCAATTATTCCAAAGGTGATCCATATTGAAGGTAATGAGATAGGTTGGAAATTGAAAAAGAATAAATGAAGGCTCTTATTGCATGTCTTGTACTATAATTAGTTAGGTTATCTATAGTTTTGTGAACTGTTGCCGCCAACACCCAAACACTGTAAGAAATTTGTGAAGCTGAAATGAGTAGTAGTCAACCTTAATTGGTAATTACAATTTTGTATTATTATAATATTAAGTTATTTGTTTAATCTTTTTATGATTAAAATTATTACAATTATATATATATTTGTAAGTTATAACTAATTATTTTGTATTATGTAGATGAATTCAAATAATTTATTGAGAATCTTGTGAACATTTCAACTGGTGGTGATATTAAAGTAGAGAATGAGGAAACAAATCCAGCAAAGAAAAAGCTAAAAGAATGTCTTTGTAAAGAGGCAAGGGTAACCGTAAATTAAGATCACGTACTTGGACATTGTTGGAATTTATGCTACTTCGTGAATATAAAAAGAGACGTGCTAAGTATATGCAAGTGGAATAGTATATATATTAAAATAGTCATGGGACAAGTAATATGTTAAATCATATGCAAAATTGTCCTAAAAATAAATATGGTGACGTGAAGCAGATGCTTTTATC
This sequence comes from Rhamnella rubrinervis, assembly GCA_007844105.2. Lineage (NCBI taxonomy): Eukaryota > Viridiplantae > Streptophyta > Magnoliopsida > Rosales > Rhamnaceae > Rhamnella > Rhamnella rubrinervis. The sequence continues at coordinate 1,822,724 of CM017579.2, forward strand.
AACATCTAAGGGGAGTGTTTTAGCTCATTCTCTTTATTTTGATTATATAATGTTTTCGTAATTTTGTGATAAAGACAATTATCAAATATAATTTACCTTTCAACTTTGTTGAATGGTAGGGTATTAGATCCTAATTTGAGTATATCTCTTTGGATCTCAAGTTCATTTGTACAAATACAATAAAAGCATGTATATTGAAGATGTTTAAAATTAAAAAATAGGCTGCAAAGTATGCTCGGTTCAATTCTAGGAAGTGTGTTTAACATATGATTTACATGCCTATATCACCACTAATGGATACCTTAGTCTCAGTATTCACTTTGTTGACTAAGAATGAAAGTTGAATAAAAAGATTTTGAATTTTTATTATATGTCTCCTCCACACACTGGTGTTGCATTATTAGATAAGATTAATTCATTGTTTAGTGATTGAGGAATTCAAAAGAAGTTATTTTCTATTACTTTGGATAGTGTTTCTACTCATAATAGTTTTGTTGATATTTTGAAAACTCAATTAAATATTAGAAGTGTTCTTTTGTTGAATGGTGAATTTTTCTTGTCCAATGTTATGCACACATTTTGAATTTGATTATCCATAATGGACTTAAAAAAATTGATGAATCAGTAGTGAAGGTTCGAGAGTGCATAAAGTATATTAAAGGACCATTAGGAAGAAACAAAAGTTTTATGATTGTGTTACACAAATAAAAATAGTGGGTAATAGGAAAGGGTTAAGACAAGATATGCCTATTAAATGGAACTCAACCTACCTTATGCTTGATGGTGCAGTTTGTTCTCATCAAGCATTCCTCAATTTGTAGCTGTTGGATTCAAGTTTTAAATATTACCCTTCCTTAGAACAATAGAATAAAATAGAAAATATATTTAAGCTTTTGGAGTATTTTTATGGGGTTACTTGTTTTTTTTTTGGAACCCAATACCCCACATCAAACCTATTTTTTTCCAAGGTGTTTATTATTCAATATAATATCAAATTGGCTATGGAAGGAAATGATAGTTTTTTTAGAAATATTTGGACACTTATGAGTTTGAAATTTAGAAAGATTGAGACACTTATGAGTTTGAAATTTGGTAAGTATTGGTTCAAATATTGTTTGATTCATGCAATTGATGATTTTTTATCCTCATTATAAAATTTTGATTGTTGAATGAGCTTATACACAGTTTTATAGTAAAGATTCTCTTGAGATGAAACTTATTTGGGATACAATAAATTCTCTATTTAATCTATATATGGAGGAGTTTACTCATCTTGTTAAGATAAATAACACTTTGAATGAGACTTCCAACTAATTGGAAACCAAAGACATCATTTTGGAGATAAATTATTAGTTTAGTTTGCTTTGCATATAATAAAATTACTTTTACTAAATTTAATGGATTTAAATTGTTGATAACTTATCTAATTAAAATGTTATTTGTATGCTATAAGACTTTGATACTAGTTATATGGAAAATACTCTTTTAAGTAAAAATAGTGAAATAGATAAATATTTTGATGAAGATAGATTGGATAGAAAGTAAGAATTAGATATTCTTAATTGATGGAAATGAGAGCAATTTTGTTAACTCATTCTTTCTCTATTGGCTTGTGATGTGTTAGCAAATTATAAATTTTTATTTTCACAATTGCCTCTAAATCCGCTTTAGTATTAGTGGTAAAATTTTGGATCAATATCGTGCTTCTTGTTTGCCAGAAGTTGTGCAAGCTTTACTATGTACTTATGATTGGCTTTTTGAAAAAGAAGATAAATTTTGTATGATCATTTTTTTTTGTCACTATTTTTATATTTACAATGATTTTATGTTTTCTTTTGTTTATGTGTAATTTTCTATAAAGAGAAATTCAATTTGGATGAAATTTATTGAGATATTTTCAAACTGAGTGTTGATGAAAATAAATCAGGACGATGCTCCAATATAATTTCTATTGATGATTAGAGATAATTTTAAATTACACATAAAATCTCTCATACACCGATACATATAGCTCTCTAACTTTTCTTTATGTTTTTTCTAGTTGTATTTCATAAAAGAGTTCTCATTGGTGGATTCAAAAAAATGTTAATGTAATATTTTATTATTATTGTTATATTGTTAAGATAATTAATGTTTTTAAGTATTTTGTTGATGTATGTTTGGTGCACAAAAAATATTCTTTGTTTTTTTGAACTATTATTTTTGTGGTTCTTATAGTTGGATCTTTGATTTTTTTTTTCTTAGTATTTTTTTTATAATAAGTATTAATTTTTTTGTAAAAAAATTAATACTTATTATAAAAAAATGCAAAGAAAAAATCAAAGATTGCGAAAAAAATAAAGGCAATAAAAAAATATAGAATGGGTTTAGCAAATATGGGTTAAAATATTAATCCATATACGATCTAAAATATTAACGGGTTGTGTAAAGAATCACCTACTAATTTAACGAATGAATTTAAAATTAACGGGTTGTGTAAAGAATCACCTACTAATTCAGCGAATGAATTTGAATTCTTCAACACATTAGCTAAATGGATCGTATTTATATGAAAAATTAATACAAACACAAAGTAAATTCATTTCAATGGACATGTTGTTAGATCTAAAATCAATTAAAGGATTCGAGAACAAAAAGGATTACTAACCCAATCATCTTTTGCTTTTAGTGTCATGATTTTATATTTGTTGAAATTTAATTTATTTTAAATAGAATTAAAACAAAATACTATAATTTTCATCACTGTTTTAGAACAAATACAAATTTTGAAATCCTTGAATGAATTTTAAAAATTTTATGTGATTTATTGTGGATAGATCCGTAGATTGTGACCATTTCCTTTTTCATTTCGCTTCACTCCGAATTTTATGGAATTAACTAAAATTTTTAAAATCTCACTGTTTTAAATAGGAAAATCTTGACCAATTTGCATTCTCTATCTTATTTTGAGAGGCAAATAAATTTTTTTATTTTGAAATTTTTACAAACAAGACTTAAGACCAATGTAATCTTATAGGCATTGGAATTTTGAATATTGGGATTATAAATGAATTAATTATGAATTTTTTAAAATCTTATTTCTATTTCTGGAATGGTATGAATGTTTTGGTTTTCAGTAAAAGATCCATAATTATGTTGTGTAATTATTATGAATATATGTGGGTTATTATTTTTGGAAATTATGCAATGGTTACTTTGAATTTTGGATCATTGCTATTATGGTTATGTGAAACATTGATTATGGAATAACTTGGGTTATGCATGATTCTTGATAAGAGCTAGACTAAGTAATTTAATTAACTGCTTAATAGTTAGGGCATGCATAAGCATAGTTAATGTATGATGGGTTATGAATGATACATTGCATTTTGGTTGATAAATTGGAAGAGAACTATATAAATGAATATGTTTAATCATGATGCACTGTATAAACTAAAATGAGAATGAGATGTTTGCATGAGTATGCTAAAGTCAAATTGAGATCCATACTCCAATTTTTTTGAATGTAATATTAAAGTGAGATTGAGAAATATGCATTTCTATGTTATGAGGCAAAAGAGAGATTTTAATGCATACTATATGAAAATCCAACTACCATATTTATTACATTGATATTATATTATTCGATATGCATTAAATAATAAGTTTGATATAAACTTGAAGTAATATCATTCTAAATCATGTGATATTGTTATTAATATAATTTTTAAGTCATTAGATTTATGTGACTTTATTTATTTAGTTTATTATATATTTAATTGAATTTCATAATGTTGTTTGAGCATAGAAATTCTACTGAGTTTCATAAATTCACTTTTTTTTTTTCCGTATAAGAATGTTTAAACTATTATACTTAGCTTAACCACTTGTGGATAGTAGTGGAAGTATACTATAGGTTGCATGAGCTGTAGTCCATCTAAAAATTTATTATTATTATTATTATTATTATTATTATTACCTCACCGATGGGCTGGTTGAAGGTTAATACCGACGGTGCTGCTAATGGATGTCCAGGCCCAGGTGGATGCAGTGGGTATTTCATCACTAGTAAGGGTTTTATTAAAGATAGTTTTGCAGTACCTTTGGACTCGTGTTATGCCTTTGAGAATGAGTTATGGGGCGCCATTATTGTCATTGAGTGTGCTAGAGATTTCGAATGAGATCACCTATGGTTGGAGTGCGACTCCACTTACGTCGCCAACTTACTCATTTGTCGAGAGGACGTAGTCTCGTAGGCCTACAAATCAAGATGGGTGAACTGCATTCGTTATGTTTCCAGCATTCAGTTTCGGGTTTCACACATCATCAAGGAAGGAAATACTGTTGCGGATGCTTTATCGAAGATTGCTGTTTTTTCTTCTGGAGTGTGGTGGGGTCTTCCAGATTCTTGTACTTTTATGCATTATAGGAATGTCAATGGGTTTGAAAACTATAGGTGTAGAAAGTAACTTGCTTGTACCTTTGTTATCCCGGCACTCTTTTTCCTGGATTGAGATTTTCCCCATTCGGAGTTTTTTTCTCTTCTCAGGTTTTAATGAGGCCGACGACGGTCGTTGTTCCTCTTTCGATTTCTACTCTTTTGTAATCTACGTTTGTGTCGTTTTATTTCAGGTTTTCATACCTTTTATATCTGTTGTAACTGATGTATATTTTTTTAATTTATTAAACTTTATGGCTTATTCAGTGTGGGTTTGGAGGGGTGCCAACCTTATTGGGATGTATACGTCTGAGTAAGAGGGGTGCCAACTTAGTTGGGATGTCTTTACATGTCTATCCGACAAGTAACCTCTTCTGATTATTATTATTATTATTATTATTATTATTATTATTATTATATATCATCATCATCATCATCATCATCATCATCATCATCATCATCATCATCATCATCATCATTACCTATGGTTGGAGTGCAACTCCATTTACGTTGCCAACTTGCTCATTCATCGAGAGGTTGTAGTCCCGTGGGTCTACAAATCAAGATGGGTGAACTGCATTCGTTATGTTTCTAATATTCAGTTTCGGGTTTCACACATCTTTACGGAAGGAAATGCTGTTGCAGATGCTCTATCGAAGATCGCTGTTTCTTCTTATGAAGTGCAATGGTGGTGGGGTCTTCTAGATTCTTGTACTTCTATGCATTATAGGAATGTCAATGGGTTTGAAAACTATAGGTTTAGAAAGTAACTTGTTTGTACCTTTGTTATCTCAACACTCTTTTTTCTAGATTGAGATTTTTCTCATTCGGGGTTTTATCTCTTCTTAGATTTTAATGAGGCCGGCGACGGTTGTTGTTCATTTTTCGATTCTTACTTCTGTTGTAATCTACGTTTGTGTCGATTTATTTCAAGTTTTCATACATATTGTAATTGTTGTAACTGATATATATATTTTTTAATTTAATAAAATTTATTGCTTGTTCGGTATGGGTTTGGAAGAGTGCCAACCTAGTTGGAATGCCTCCACCCGGGGTAAGAGGGATGTTAACTTAGTTGAGATATCTCTACCTGTCTATCCGACAAGTAATCTCTTCTGATTATTATTATTATTATTATTATTATTATTATTATTATTATTATTATTATTATTATTATTATTATTATTATTATTATGAGTAATTACATAGGAGCCCACATATTCTTAGACTCCAACCCACCCATTTTCGGCCCACCTTCCAAACCTTGTAGCTTAAATCTTTAAAGTCCAATTCTCTAACTCTCTAAACCTAATAGTTAACTTTTAAGCTTTAGATTTTCAAATCCTACTCGTAATTAGGCCCAACACAATCCTAGTTGCTACAACTTTTCCCACAGATGGTAGGATGCAAACCCAGACTATCATCATACTACTGTCGTCTCAATGCCTGCGCCACTCCATATAGAAAGAGAGTTAGCAAATAGTATTGATATTAAATTAATAATTAATAAGTATGAGACACACAGAAGACAACTTATATAGTGTTTTGTTGTATTTGTCTCCTAGCTATGTGTGTTGTATTTGTTTATTTTAGTAATACAATTTACACATACAATTGAGTTTCATATATTTTTAACACTTTGACTCATCTTTATTTGTCAAGACACATAATATATTTGTTTTTTTTTTAGAAAATGGACTGGAATAGTAACTAAGTTATTTCAATCTATGGTTGGCAACTTTGGCTGAAAATTTTAACCCACCCAATTTTCAATTTCTAGTTTTGCCTCTACTTGTGGAGATGATACACTTTGTGGCAGTTAAAGAGGAGGCTCTTCTAGGATGCAACATAATAGTTTTCTAATATGTTAAGATCATGAGTTTAGTGTTTCTACTTTAATCTTACTTATTGTTTTAGTTTTGAAACTAGGATTATTGTATGGATCCTAGAGTGAGAGTCTAGGACTAATTATATTATTTAGAAATTATTTATTTTCTTTCTTTGAATTACACATGGAACTAAGTAATAGATTTTTTAGTTATTTACACAGGAGATATCTAAGGTTTGGCTTAATTTTAAATTTCCTATATGATTTTTATTTATATCATTTCACCGACATTACTTAAGGGTCAATTTTGATTAATATCATTTCCCCCCCTTAATTTAAGGGTTTACTATTAAAAAGTTTTCCTTATCCTATCTAGCTTGTGAAAATAACTTTTTTACTCTCAAATTTTATTAAATATTTGTATAAAAAAAATTAAAAGCATAAAATACTATTAATTTAAAAATATAAAAATTAATAATTTAAAATTAAATAAAATCTTGAAAGACAGTTCTTTTTTCTCTCTTCTCTCCCTTTCCGATTTATCTCATCTACTGTCAAATTGATTTTAGAAATTACTAATTGCATATTTCATCAAAAGCAAATCAAAATTGTAGATTTATAAAATAAATAAATAAATAAATAAAAGCTGATACATTCATAAATTTGTCTGTCCAAAATCAAATTAAGGTAAGAAAATCAAATGGGTATAAGAAAAATATATATAAAATTTTTACCAAATACAGCTTGGGAAAATTGAATCTAAGAACAGTATTGCCTAATTTTCCTTCCAAATTCACCATACAAATTCAAAAACTCTAAAATTTAAAGTCTATCGCAATTGACTTTTTTTCTAACATTTAGCATCATTTAGCATAAATAAACTCTAAAATGCCTAAATTCAATTACAAAATCATCAATTGCATAAGCATAATTATAAAATCGTATTCAAACCCGAATCATCTATCTCATTCTACAGGCCTAATATCAAAGTGAACCCTAAGAAACTTTATGAACCATGAAAATATGAAAACTCATCACAACTTATGAAATTCCCTAGCCCATACATCAAAGATTCAAGATGATTACCTCCATTGATTGATTATACTTCAACAATCCTATTGAATTAGCCTTCACCACCACTAGTCGTCTTTGCATCCAATTCTCATTGACAGCAAATTATGTCATGGCATGTGTGGGAAGGACAGTGATGATTGGCTTCAATTGGCAATGGTTAACGATGGTGAGCATTGGACAGAGACACAATGAGAGAGGAAATGATTGGCAATGGAGAAAAAGAGAAAAGGAGGAAAATATAGGTGAGAGAGAAAGTATAAAATTGGAGAAAATAATTTTTTTTAATATTATTTTTTATAAAAATAATACGTAATTACTTTTGTACCCTTTATTGATTAAGTTAAAGGGTGAAAATCTAACAACAAAGGGTCTAATAAAATTTTTCAAAATCTTATAGGTTGACTAAAAATTAACCAAATCAAAGAGAGTTTTATAATAATATCCGTAAATTTGTCTTAGAAAATTGAGATTATCATTTATGTTTCTAAATAAATATTTAAAGTAGTCAAAGTATGGGCTTTGAGTATAGGTGGATTGAAAATTGATCAAACTTTAAAGAGTTTTATGATAACATCCTTAAATTTTTCTTAGGAAATTGAGATTGTCACTTAAGTTTCTAAATAAATATTTAAAGCAGCCAAGGTATAATCTTTGATTGTGTAAGTATTTGTACATATATGTTTGAAAAAGTTTTAAATTTTCCGCATGTTAAGTTTCGGTAGGCATGCTAATTTTATTTGATCTAATGTACTCAGTTGAATGTGTTACGTCTATTGTTTTTAATTTCTCATAATCATAAATTTTCAATATATCATTATTGATAGTGTTTCGAGAAACCATTTTAAATAATAGTTGAAGTGTATTAAAGTAGTTCTTAAACAAACGTATCAACCATCGAAAGTGGATATTCATGTAAAACTATCATACTTACAAAGATTCATTCTAGCATTATCTTGATAAAAAGAATATGTATCAAGTGACAACTTTCCATTAATTTCCTTTATAGGATTCAATATTGGTTGCTCAATATCTTTTTATTTTTGGAGATGGCATTTATGAAAATGATCAGGCAAATGTTTTGTCTTACTCTTACTCTGACCTCATAGGTTTTTTTTTTCTCCACAATAATTACAAATAACCTTTTCTACCTAATCATTCATTTGCTTTTTGAAGTAGTTCCACATTATAGAAGTCAATTTTCTTTTCACAGCATGTTGTTCGTCATCACATAACTCTACATGAGGAATTTGATATGAATTTACTTAACTTGGTAGATCTTGACAATTAGTATTACCTTCTATACTATTATCACTAGCATTTGTTAAAGATACCGGAGTACTTCTAATTGAGGTGGATTAATTAAGGACCTTTCAGCTCCAACCATGTTTAAATCTAAAAAATATAAATACATAACATATTTTAATTGTTATGGGTAAACAAATTCGATTGTTTTCTACTTTCATATAAAGCATTAAATGCTCCAAACTACCACTTCACAACAACATTAAATGCTTGAGCAGTCATGGTTGGTTAAAAGGAATGAATCTTCCCAAAATAAAAAAAGGCAAGCTAGCTAGGAATGTTCCTCTCCACACCAAAGCACCTAAGAAAAACAAATTCTCACCAAACCCTCTGTTTGCTTGGCTGTTCAATTCGCATGGTCAACAGAGCCTGCTTTAATATCTAAAATGGCAATGAAGTGGCCACATGATATCCTACGATAGGCCAACGACCTGCTTAGTAAGCCACCTTATTAGCTGAGGTCAGCCGACAACGACTACAAGGTCGATTCATACTTTGGCTCAGCTAGAGTGTAGGTGGTGTTCTCCTCACCATTTAATCCAATACGCGCGTCACCTATCCAAAAGCATCCAATGACATATATAAGGTAAAGGATAGGATGTATGAGGGGTCTTTTAGGCCACTTAACTGTTGGTTCTTTACTATTTCTTCTTCCTTGAAGCTTAAGGTATCTTAAGAAGCAACTGCCCTATAACCAATGAGTAAGGAAACACTTTTCTCCATAAGAAGAATGAGCATTCAAGCCTAGAAACACTCTTCCATAACTTTCAGCCTCACTCCCTCTATATCCTACTCACTTGAGCCTCAACATTATGAGCAAATGTCTGACTTAGGCATTGGAAGGCTAGCACCGGTACCATTGTTGCCCCCACTAACCCCACTTTCTATTTTAAAGGCTTTTGATCCAGCAAGTGAGGACTTAAACTACCTGGTCATAGCGATCCGCCTACCTTTCTAGAGAGTAAAACATACTGGTCATCATATCCACTAGCAATTCAAAGGCAACACCCTTTTTCTAACAAATTACGAAAAAGGTCAAAGAGCAAATATGCCACCAAAATAGTGGTGTTGAATGTGTAGGAATCCAAATATTCTAAAATTGGAGGAATATTATTCCTACTTCTCTTACCAATTCCTACATAATTAAAAGCCACACAGGTGCCCTAGCAATAGAATCTCATAAAGCATTTCTAGAAGTTTAAGTCTGAGTATTTTGTTCCCCCCACATAGTTGGAAGAATACACTATTTTGACATGCAATAATGGCTAATCCAACAGAATCTAGCGTGGAAGAGTTGGTTCCTACAGAGCCAGAGGTCTACTTACGCATCAAAAACCTCAAAGGGAGGAAATGAAGAAGCAGAGTTTGACAGGCCAACCTATTTACCTCTAGGAGAGTAAAAACCTCTAGAAAACCCTCCCTAGCGATTTACAAGCCTGAACTATCTGTGCAGTTCCCTTCAATGGCAGCATCTCAAGAAAACATGAAGACAAAACCTGCAAGATACAGAACAAGGCATATAGGTTCTTATAGACAACTTAGTAAAAAGCCTAGAGAAGAGGAGGATTCAGATGAAGAGAAGAAGCTTCATGATGCTCGAAAAGACGATACGCTACTCAAACTTTTCATGGAGTTTGTTGAGATCATCATGCAAAGATTTCCTCGTGAGAGAAGAACTAAGCAAGTTGAAAAGCAAGGACAAGCCTAAGAGTCCATTTATTTATCTACAAAGTGGCATGCTCATGGAAAAGAGGTGGAGAAAAAGCATTTTGACCAAAAGGAGCCCAAACAAAAGGATAAGAACCAATTTGGAAGAAAAAGGAAAGCAAGAAGCTCAAAACCTCAAGGAGACCTCAGACCACCTCAAAGCAGCCAATATGAACTGGTACCTAGAAGCCTCAAATTCATATCATAACCTGCAGAAGGATAAAGGAGACCTCAGAGATGTGTTGAGGACCGGAAGAGCTGAAATGCAGAAAGAAAGATGACAAGCTATGCCAACTTCACATACGAGTGAGTTAGGTGTAGACAAGATAAAGGAAGAGCTAAGGCAGGAGATTCTAAGAGACGTACTAAAGGACGTTCAGGGCAGAGGAAGGGATAACACCAGAAGAGAGCTATTACACCAAATTTAAGACTAAAATATTTTGACAAGACCACCATCATCAACGAGCCAGTAAAAAGAAAGAACAGGTCAAAATATTGTAGATATCACCTCAATCATGGACATGACGAAAAGAATGCTTTGAATTGAATGACTAATTCGAATAGGACAGCTGAACAACAACATCTCCTCTAACGGACCACCTAGACAGGTTTAACAACAGCAACAACGACTTAACAACTAACCTGCCCACCTAGCTCCCCCAGCCAGCCCTAACCACATCGGAAAGTCTAATAAAGTTAGAAAAAACTATACCCGAAGAGTGAAGAGAGGACCTTCATATTTAGAGCTTATGCAAACAACGTCTTATCTAGAAAACATGACTAGAAAAGCCTTCCTAGCAATTACCTTCAATGAGGTAGGCCACCCATGTTGTACATCTACATGATGACGCTCTGGTCATTAGTTTAAAGTTGGTTAATCACACCATCCACTGTATTCTCATGGACATTGGCAACTCAGTGGACGTCATTTTCAAGTCCATTTATGATCAAATGGGAATCTCTCAAGGTGTATTGAAGTAGGTGAATATCCCGTTGTGCGAATTTACTGGAGAGAATGTGCAATCTAAAGGAAGCATCGAGTTCCTTATCACGACAGACAACTTGCCAAATCAATCCATGGTCATAACAAATTTCTTGATGATCAATCCTCCGTCTGCATATAATGCAATACTTGAAAAAGTTACCTTGAATACTTTAAAGGCTGTAACATCTACATACCACTTGTCCATAAAGTTCCCTACCTTACATGGCTTTAGGGAGGTTGTAAGCAACTAGTCTGAGTTCAGGAGATGTTATGCCATAGCCTTATAACTGAAAGGTGATAAGAACCTGGCTGGAAGCATTAATATAATTGATACCAGTGAAGAGAAGACCTCAGACCTACATGGCTCCACCAGCCAGGACCGTGGAAAAGAGCACCTAATTAGTGAGGCTTGAGTGAGCTTGTCCCAAACCTCAGAGCCAGAAAGGTGCGATAGCACAAACCAAGATCCAAGTACCTTCCCTCGGGTGGAGGTAAGTCTTTGAAAGCAAGTTTTACTTAATTAGGAAGTCATTGGAAAGAGAATCTCAGAGACATAGCAGGAACAGCTGTCGCCCAAAAGGTAAAAGATCGCAGAAGAGAACCTCTTCTTTCTAGCTCCCAGCCTGGTCATGAAGGAAGTTGTCCAAGAAGTAAAGCTAGCACAGACTCAGTGCAACCATGTTAACATAGTCCATGGTTCCATCAAGTTTATGGAGAAGGAGATAACATGACCAATACAAGCACTTACCTTCTCGAAAGAGATTGTGACAAGAGAGACTATAATAGAGCCAGGAAGGCCAGAAGATAGCCCATTGTAAACCTATATGGATCCAAGTGCACCCCACAAATCCAACCAAACACAATCCATATCGGAGCTCTACTTGCTTCTCAACAAAAAATGCTTTTTCAAGAGTTTTTGAAGAACAACGAAAACATTTTTGTATGGTCCCACGAAGATAGCTTCCAGTTGACATTACCGATCTGAATAAAGTTTGCTTCAAGGATAGCTTTCTATTGCCTTGCATAAATCAACTGGTAGATGCCACTGATGAACATCAACTTTTAAACTTTATAAATGCTTACTTCGACTATAATTAGATCAGCATGCACGAGCCAAATCAGGAGAAGATTGTCTTCATCACCAATCGTGGACTTTGTTAATATAAGGTGATGTCGTTTGGGTTTAAAAATGCAGGCCAACCTACCAGAGCCTCATGGAAAAAATGTTTGTTGCACAACTAGGCAAAAGAATTGAGGTCTACATTGACAACATGTTGGTGAAGAGCTTGGATTCCAAGGACCACCTTTCATACTGGCTAAAATGATTAACATCCTGAGTGCCTATCAAATTCTTTAGGTATATGGTGAACCAGTAAGGAATAGATGTGAACCCTAATAAGATTCGAGCTATACTTGAGATGGTTCTGCCTTGAGTTGCTTCATATTCAGGGTCACAGATTGATATATTTCATTCTTCAAGATCCTGAAGGGAGTCAAGAAGTTTGTGTAGACCCAGAAATACAAGGAGACCTTCGAAAGCTAAAATAGTACCTAACTACTCCACCCTTACTGTCTAAACTAGTTGGTAGCGAGCTACAATACATGTACCTGGTTGTTTCTAGCACTTCCATTAGCTTAATTTTACTTAGGGAGGAAACAAGGAGCCGGCTGCTAGTTTGTTACATGAGTCACTTTATGGTGCCTACTAAAACCAAGTATCCGAACATGAAAAAGCTAGCATTGGCATTCATATCTCCTCCAAGAAGCTTAAACCTTATTTTGAGGCACATATCATTGTGGTACCCACTGAGGCATGGGTTGTCATTTTATTTTATCATCCTATTATGTTGGTTATTTTGTTTGCAATGGAGCTAGCCACGTGTGACAGTTTATATCTGACTGCTTTGTCTAAAAGAGTAGCCAGACGTGGCATTCCATGACTAGCTGGAAGTATTCTTTTATATTATTAATCCCTTTGAGGATGACATTTACAAGGGCATTGTAAGCTAACGCAACCCGCCCTTGAAAATGTATTCAATATAAAGTCGACCATTGGCTTGTTGTAGGCTACCTATCTCCCAACAAGACCTAGATTTCCTTTGAGATTATAATTGGAAAGGGTAGGCTAACAAGTCTCACTTCTTCAATGGGTTGCCAATGTGGACCTCGACATCTATTGGGAAGGGTCTCCTTCCACCCCACCGAGGTGGTCATGCAGGCTAAGACTATAGAAGATCTTTAAGGGTCCTAGACCTAGATTGGTATTGTTGACGGACACCCTAGCCTAAGGAACTCCAATCAAGGTGGCCAAGTATACTGTGTACCAGGCTTATGTTAGAAGATGTGAATGAGAGCATACCAAGTTTACGATATTGATGTGGGAAGACCTTCTGGAGGTTTGTCATGCAGGTGGTGACATGTACCCTGAGTCAGTCAGATGTCACACCTTCGAAAATCACCTAGAGGATGACCACCCCTTAGAGGATCCTACGCTAAGAACAAGCTATACATGAGAGTTCTTTTAGAAAGGAAGACCTCCTTACTCCTTTTCTCCTAATTCGGGTAGGGAGCGAGTAAGGATGAAGTGGAGGCTACCTGCCCACCTACAAAGTCAAGACTACCTGTCTACCCAAGTAGTCAATATGCATTCAATCACAAATACAACATCAAATTAAAGATGCAAAGAAAAAAGCAAAGTTCAAAAGCAACCATCTAAGTAGAAAAGAGAATCAAAAGGTACATTTAGCAAATGTTCAAATTTAAATGTTCATACCAAGAAAAAAAAAAACAAGAGTACAACAGTCCAAAAGTTATTACATGCTGAAGAAAATAAAAGTGACAATGCAAAAAATAAAAAATAAAGGTAAAGGTTACTCATTTGTTCTTATTTTCTTCTCTTGCCTCTCCTTCAGTCCCTGTTCAGGCTGCCTCCATAGAAGATCCATCTCCCTCCTTGGGATCTACTGGTTGCCTAATATTAGAAGGTTTGGCCAACAGGTGTTGGGCACTCATGATATTTTCTACTCTTTACTCTTGTAATTGTAGTTAATGAACTCTCTTTTCTTTCCTATTAGTGCTTTAAGAGAAGTTCCTTTCTTTAAATCTCCCTTTAACCCTGGCTACCTGCCTCAGTCTCAGCTGGCTCGGTGGCTTGAATGGAGGTAGGTTGCTCGCCTATTTAAGTCTCCTCTACAGCCAGTTAGTGGAGCTCAATCATTTTATATTTAGGGAACTTCCTCTCGATAGCCTTCCTTATGATGCTGTAGCCTAGCAGCATGTTATCGTCGTTATCTTTCTTCAAGTTAGCCAGCTTATCGGACAGCTTTTAAATAGTCCTTTCCATCTGCTGCAGCTCCTTTTCTTTAGATTTCAGGGAGGCCTTCGTATTCTGATACTCCTTGTCCGTCTGTGAGAGGCTGAACTCAGTATTCCTTGCCTTGGTCTTTGCAACAGCTTTCTCATCTTCTCCTTTTATAGGGGCTACTCCAAGATCTTATATTTTTCCTTAGCCACTTACTGAACCTTCTTGAAGGCCGCATGCTCCTCTTTCAGACTCCTGACCTGCTAAGTAGTAACCAAGGTGTGATATGCAGCTTGCACACAGAAGACACAATCCCAGACGAGGGGGAAGAAGAAGGAAAACATCTAGGGAGGAAAGCAAACAACGATACTTACAAGAAAAAAGTCGTTTAAAGCGTCGAGTGACACTTTCTCAATATCATCCTTGTCAACCAACGCTCTAAACTGAGGGCTGAAGGCTGAGGCTACTGCAAATATAAGGTTATTAAGGCCCTCGAGTGTGGATCGTGAGGAAGGAGGCTGGCTTCTCTCTGCTTGGAAACGTTCAATCAAGTTTCGATAAGACTAACTACTTGTCACCCTATGGGGCAAAGTTAATCCAGCACCTATTCAGTTGAGCTTGTCGACCTGGATGGTGCCATTACCTTGCTGCTCCCCCAACCCTTTGTAACTTATGATTGTTTCCCCCTGGGTTGACTCATAGGGAGACTTCCCTAATATCATCCAATACCAAGGGATCCACAATAAAAAAATAAATAATAATAATAATAAATGGGGTTAAACAGGTTAATAAGAAACATGGATAGATTAATGAGCATCAATCAGATAGATCACCCTTAGACCTAAGGAGGTCGCCCCTGGACTCATACGGGTTGCCTTCAGGCTCCCGCCTCAGCACCCAGAGAACGACCCCCACCAACCTGCTTTCAATAGCAAGGTTGGCCATCAATTTGACATCTCGCCTCTTCAACATGATGACATTCTTAGACTTCACAAAGGTTCTTGGCACCCTACAGATGGAGCCAGTATAAGGGTTTCCTTCACACTCGCTACCAACAAACAACCATTTCCTTGATAACCCCTTATAAGAAATATTGTAGTGAACCATGTTATCCTTGTAGGTGCAGTAATGTCCGCTGCATCTTGTGCATCTCAAGTCAAAGAACCTGTTTAAAGTCTCCATGGAAGGAAGGGTCTACAAGTCTCACGCCAGATGATAATGTGCCTTATGAAGGACTGCCACCCTTTACCACTTAATTGCAAAGGGTAGATTGAGGCGTCACTCAGGAATTGACGAATAATGGGAGCCACGAGAAATATCAACTTTGCATTCGATGAGGCAGTGTGCATGGCGATCTTACCCTCCTTCCTATCCAACAGACCCCTTATACTCCCTAGCCTTTTTAAGGTGATGTTGTCAGGAACTTCACAAGCATATCTAAGCTTCCCTACCTCCTCTGAAATGCTCGAGAGAATGTTCTTCAACTTGAAGTCCACAGACTTAGAGAGAGTAGATATGGAGGCACCAATTATTATCACCTCGTCACCCTCAAAATCTACAAAGGGACTATCAACCACTGCCTCCTCAATGTTTTCTGCCCCATTCTCAGAGTCAGACACCACTACCTGCCTCCTGCATGAAGAGGTTCTCTATGAGCTATACAAGATCATCTTGTCTGGCTCCCTACGAGGAGGATGGGGAAAGCTGCTTTATGGGAGTAAGGTCTAAGGGAGACTTCTCCTTACTCATCCCCATTTCAAAGTTAGTTTATAATGAGCCATTTAAGGAAAAGTTACTCCTTTATAATGAGCCATTTAAGGAAAAGTTACTCCTAGAGCTTTCATTGAGGGTGCTGGATGACCCTTCCCGAACACCCAGGTTACTTTTCCATTTCTAAAAAAGAATGGGGAAATCATGAGGGAAAGTCGACAAAAGGCTAAATCTACAAGCTAGGGGGACTACATAAAGCAACACAACACTCGCACGCTCATTATATAAGTAATAGTATAGAAACCCTAATCCTTTTCCATTCCAAGTTCCCTCAATCCTAGAAAACCGAATCAAACCCCTCCCTATCCCAGACAGACTATGTTCCACCCAAGACACATGACACCATACCACTACATAGCTAGAAAATCAAACCAACCACATAGAACATAAAAAAAATGAAAATAAAGAAGAAAAAAAAGGATGAAGGGAGGCAGTGAGTAGTACTTACTTGCTGAAATCGAAGCTTGAAGATGGTTCGGATCTTGAATGTTTAGGGGATATGTGAAAAAGGAAGTGTTGTACAAGTACACCCATATTAAATGTGCCCAGACCTTGTGTCACCTCCAAGATGGCCTACGCTTCCCCACGCATAATCAATCTACTACCTGTGTTAGTAAGCCTACAACTATATTTGGAACGTTGGGAAGAGGAAAAGAATGCATGTTCAAATCAACTCCTAAGAACTCTGTTGTCCTAGCTGATGGGTACGGTACTCTGCATTAACCTGCTTACCTAAGTTAAAGATTGCGCTGCCAATTTAATATTAAGCTCCACCTTTATAACGAGGACTGCTAGTAGCCAAGGGGGAATCCATTTAGAAAGCAACCTAACTCAAGGACATCTAGCCTCTCCACTTTTTAGCAGCTTGAAGTAGAGAGGTTAAGGGGCATCTATTATGGGTAAAGAAATTTGGGTATTTTCACCTTCAAATAAAACATTAAATGCTTGGGTAGTTATGGTCGATCAAAAGAAAGGAATGTTCCTCAAATGGATGGGGGCAAGCTAACTGAGAATATTCCTCTCCATACCAAAGCACCTAATAAAGGCAACTTCTCACCAAATCCTTTATTTACTTGGCTATCCAACCTGCATGGTCAATAAAGTCAGCTCCAATGTCTGAAAAAGCAGCTGAAGTGCTGACATGGCATCCTACGATAGGCTAACAACCTGCCCAATCAGCCACCCTATCAGCTAAGGCTAGCCAAATTGACAATGATCACAAGGTCGGTTCATACTTTAGTCCAGTCAGGGTATAGATGACATTCTCCTCACTATTGGATCCAATATGCATATCACCCTTCCAAAGGCACCTAAGAACATATATAAGGTAAATGATAAGATGTATAGAGGGTCTTTTGGGCCATTTAACTATAGGTTATTTATTATTTTTCTTCCTTGAAGCTTAAGATATCTTAGAAAGCAACATTTTCTAAGACCAGTGAGTAAAGAAATACTCTTTTCAGCGAGAAGAATGAGCATTCAAGCCTATAAACACTCCCTATAACCTTTAGCCTCACTCCTTCTGCATACTATCCACTTGAACCTACATTTTTATTTTATATATTCAGCATTATGGGCAAATATCTGAGTTGGGCATCGAAGGGCGCACGCCGGCACCATTGCTGACACCCCCATTAACCTCACTTTTATTTTGAAGGCTTTTGTACCAGCAAGTGAGGACTCAAGCTACCTGGTCGCAGCGTTTAGCTTACTTGCCTTAAGATCAATATATACCGCGACCATCATCTCCACTAGCAACTCAAAACCAACACCCTTTTTCTAACAAATCACAAGAGAGGTCAAGGAGCAAAAATTCATCCAAAACATTAATTATAGAGCTCTAATAGTGAAATGAAAGACAACAAAACATATGAGAAAGAAAAACAAATCATTTTATTTTTTTATTTAAAAAACAAAAAAAGAAACACCTAAAAGGAAAGTGGGGAAATTCAAAATATTGAGTGGCTTCATTATTCAATTCAACCTTCGTAATTGTAATTGCTAATCCCCCCTGCAAAGTGACGATGATGGTGATGAAAAGGGGACTTAGAATCTAGGAAGACTAAGATTCAAGAGTACCAGAGTATCAATGATAATAATAAAGATGGTAATAGAGATTAGGATTCCATATTTAAAAGTGACAATGATGGTGGTAGGGAGCTGTCATCGTCAAGAGGGAGAGAACAAATAAACTTTCGGTTCAATCACAATTTTAGTTTAGAGTTATATTATTTTATCTAAAAAAATTTAAAAATAAAAAATAAAAAAGATAATATATATTAAATAATTAAAATATTTAAAATAAGATATATAGGGTGGAATACTGTGCTTTAGCCTCCCTAACCTCATTAGGTGGGAATCCCTTGCCCGTTCGGGACGGATCCAATGGGCGGCACCGGATAAAATTGCACAATCCATATTAGATTGAAAAAGATAATAAAAGAAAAAACTCAAAAAAACAACTGACGCAGCTTGAAGACTTGCAACAACCCCAGGGCGTGTTTGAAAATGGGCCATTTTAAACACTGTGAAATAGAGCCCAGCTATAGAAGACCCAAGTCTCAGCCCAGTCATAACCATCACTTTAATTAGGTCTGTGTCGTCTGCTTCGTCTATTTCCCTCCCTCGCCATTCCCGTTTGGTTTCTACAATTCTTTGTAATCATCTCCAATTCCCAGCTTCAACTAGCTTCATTCAATCTCTCTGAACCGAAGTTGGTAATTCGATTTCTTCAAACCCTCATTGGACACCTAATTTTTATTCATCTTTTTATTTTCTTTTGGATCCATTTTAAAACCCTAGCTCCCATGGCTTCGAGGAAGAAGTCCGAGGGCATCGCTTTGCTCTCTATGTACGACGACGAAGAGGAAGACGATGAGATGGAGGATGTAGAGGAAGCTGGACAAGAGGAAGAGCAACGAGAATTTCTGGAGGACGACGATTACAGGGAGCCAAGAAGTGCGGAGGATGCTTCAATGATTATGGATGGCGATAGAATGGTTGCTGGTGATTCTGGTAACAATGATGCCACGCCTCCAGTTGATGGTAACGAGAATTTTACGCCGGATAAGGGTTTCGGTTCTTACACGCCGCAGCAACCGCAGGTTCCTTTAACATCACCACCGATGCAGCAACAGTCTATGCCTTTAGATAGTTTGAGAAGCCGAAGAGGGACGCTTACGATTGTAGATTATGGTCATGATGAAGTTGCAATGTCTCCCGAGGCTGAGGTGTATTTTCTGTTTCCGTTTCTTTTTTCAGAATGAAAATATATATTTATATATTTTTTGTTGCAATTGGTTTGCAATTTGAAGACTTTAACATGTCAAACTTATAAAGTAAGACTATGTTGTGACAAAGTTAGAAATTGTCTTTAGAATATAATTTGAAACTATGGAAGTTGTCTTTAGAATATAATTTGAAAAATAGTTTCTAAACTGAAAAGAAATGTTAAATGTAGTGAAACTACGGTGATTATAATTATCTTCCTAAAGTCTCACTTTGCTTTGACTTTCTCAATTCCATTCATTAATTTTTAGAATTTCCATACGTACGTTTTGACATTTTGTTTATATAAAATGAATTGAACTACAACTGCCACATTAGTTGAGTTGAAATTGGTGCTTGTAGTTTTACTAATTTTTTATACACTTTTACTCTGAAGAATTTTCAGATAGTTACGCATGAAGCCTTTTATCTGCTAATGGATTTTGGAAATTAGTCTGTGAAGATGGTAGCTTGTCACCTATATTTCTGATGATTATCAAATTTTTTAATGTGGATTTGTATTTGGTTGATGGAAGTTGCACAGTTTTGGGTTTTGATTTATCCTTTTGTTGGTTGCTATTTGTTTGCAGGAGGGAGAGATTGAAGGAACTGGCCGTGTCATGTTTGGTGCGGGTCTTCAATCAGCTAATGGTAAGAATATGCCTTTTTCACTCAGCATATGGATCTGGAATCGTTTCTATTTATGCTTGTCCATCTTCTCTTCCATGTAAATGTCTCTTTGCAATCCATTAGATGATCTTTTGAAAATTATATAGTTTTGACATCAAAATTTAATCTTGAATAAATATATTATGACTTTTTATGTTAATAAATGATGAGACTTAGTTTATGGTTTATAAAATGCTTGATTTTTCTGGATATAGTTGCAGTTGTCTTTGTATTCGAGTTTTCCCCACTGTCAAACTTGATTCATAGTTGTCTGGCATCCTGTTCAATATCATAAATTTACTTGATTTCTATGTTGTGTTCCTAAAGTTGTTGTCATAAATTGAAGAGAAAAAATATGTAAAAAGTAATTTGTTTTTGAGAACCAGGTTTCAAAATAAGCAGCATTGATTAAGATGCATAGAGGTTTTTCCACGTTACAAATTGTTGAATAATCTTTTGAGTTATGTCCCCAACATTTTTTCAATGGTTTGCTGCAGGTGATTTTCATGAT
Source organism: Rhamnella rubrinervis (assembly GCA_007844105.2). Lineage (NCBI taxonomy): Eukaryota > Viridiplantae > Streptophyta > Magnoliopsida > Rosales > Rhamnaceae > Rhamnella > Rhamnella rubrinervis. The sequence goes on from CM017579.2 coordinate 1,843,555, forward strand.
AAAACACCTCCAGGAACAGTTCAGGTTCTAACTACTAGCGGTGAAACAACTCAATTATTTGATCCTTCTCATTCTGATATGATGAATGAAACTGTGCATGATTCAGAAGGTGGAGATGCTACTGGGGTTGTATTAGAAGAGCAAAAAGATGCTGATCCACTAGATAAGTTTCTTCCACCACCACCAAAAGCCAAATGCTCAGAGGAGCTACAGGTAAGCTCTTTACTAAAGCTTATAGTTTCCAGAATGTTTGTTCTATTGACATTAATACTTGAATGATAGGGTAAGGTCAACAGATGAGTTATGGTGTCTGATCGGTTAATCTTGCCTCCCAATATGCCCAATGATCCTAGTTGGCTGGTTGAAATGGAAAATGGCCAACTTGAAATTGGTTAGTCTTGGAATCTGTTAGGTATGAACATTGTTTTTTGAGGGTTTTGAAGAGAATTGGAAACTGTTTGTTAGAGAGCTTGTGTGTCAAGCATTTTTAGGTTGTGAGAAGTAGAATGCAATGATTACAATGGCAGACTCATGAGAAACCCTAAGATTGATTCATGAGATGTTTCTGAGGATGGATGGATATTTTGACTTGAGAAGGGTGAATTTCAATTCAGGTATTTGGTAATTTGGTCCTAAATGTTCTTTTTGGAGATTGTTTTGTGTCACAAGTTTGTTAGTGATCTAGAATAAGTTTTAGTTTTTAACTGCATGTATCTGTTACTGTGTTGAAAGTTTGTTAACGATCTAGTACAAGAATAAGTGTTACTTTGTTAGTGACATGTATCTTAAACTGGTTGTCACATTGCATATTGTATACGTCATTTGAGGCTGAGGCTATGGCAAAAGATAAGATCTAACAAATTTCAACATAAGAAAATGAAGATAAACCTTTCCCTTTGTCTCCCTGCCCTGAAATGCACACACAGAGAGAGCGTAGGTACTATGATTCAGAAGATATTTAATATCATTATTTTTTCCCGGTTTTGTCCAATTTAGATATATTTGGGATGAGATGTGTTAAAATCATCAATTTGCCTCTATTGGCATTGCTAGATTGTTAAAATTGCTTGAGTCTTGACTAGAACTAAAGCTGAAACCTCAAATGTTCCTGAAATTTATGTGATGGTATTTTTGAAATTGAGGCTTTTTTCTTCCATATATTTGTTTCAGGTGTTGTGTGTTTGATCTTACCTTGATACTTTGTTTTTATTTTTAAAATTGTTTGCAGAGGAAAATTAATAAGTTTCTTGATTATAAGAAAGCTGGTAAAAGCTTCAATGCGGAAGTGCGTAATAGGAAGGACTATCGGAACCCAGACTTCCTGTTGCATGCAGTGAGGTATCAAGATATTGATCAAATAGGATCTTGCTTCAGTAAAGACGTATTCGACCCTCATGGATATGACAAAAGTGACTACTATGAAGAAATAGGTTATTGATTATTCCTTAAAACAGATCTCTGTGTTTGTGTGTGAGTGGCAGTTCATTTTTCTTAAGATGTTAATGCTGCAGCTCAATAATCTTGTTTGAGTTTCATGTAAAAGTTTTCGTTTTTTTCCACTTCATCAAATACTGTAGAGTACATCTGTATTTGATATGTGGATAAAGATTCAAGAAGTGGTTCTACAAAACCCTGCTGCTTTCTGGATTGTATATGTGCTACTTAACTTTTACCCAGTACGATATGAGATAATGATGGAGGCAAATAGCAAATAGATAGTAACAGAAAAGCCTCATATCTACAATATGATCTCTGAGTGTTCTCATTTCATCAGTTTCTTTGTTTGATGAATTATTGTTTTCTAAAATTATCTGACGATGATATCAAGTTATATTTACTAAGTTGTCTTTCTTGAATTTAACCCCTCTTCAATCTTATGTTTTGATGTTTTCCAAAACAGAGGCTGATATGAGGCGTGAGATGGATAGGAAGGAACAAGAAAGGAAGAAGAGTCAAAAGGTTGAATTTATTTCTGGGGTAGCGCAAGCTGGAATGGTTGCTACTGCACCCAAAATTAATGTGCCTGTTCCAGGTTAGAAAAGCGAGAAAATGTAAGCATGGTTGAGCTTGTGTGTGAAATATGCTATGTTTAACTTTTCTAGTTATAGTTTGAATCCAATCCTATTTAAAATTTATTTGACAAATTTGTTTCTTAAGCCAAGGTTTTACTTTGCCACCTTATTCCACTGACCTAATGGGTGAGTGAAGATGGGGTTTTCTAGATATATAATATAATATATCATGTGATGTTCTTATATTATGTAATTTTCTAGGCGTTTCATCTATGGCTGCTAGTGCTCTGCATTCTTTACCACCTGCCGATTCCATTGCTAGGGATTGTAGACAAAATAAGAAGTCAAAGTGGGATAAGGTATTTTATTTTATGCATCTAGTACTGTTATCTTCTTGTGAAGTGTAAGGGATAATCAATAAAGTTACCATTTGTTTTTGTTTATCTCATTTCAGGTAGAAGGTGATAGAAGAAATCCTCTACCCTCAGGATTGCAGGATTCAATATCTACTGCTGGAGCTCATGCAACACTGTTATCTGCTAATGTTGGTACCGGTTATATGGCTTTTGCGTAAGTTCTACTTATTTGCCTATGATGCTTTTTACACTTCATTTCTTTATTTCCTGTTTGACTGAGTTGTATAGAGACTGAGTGTATTCTGTTTTTTTCCCCTGAGTGTTGAATAGCATTGCTAGTTTTGTATTTATGACTGAAATTTAAGGAAATTTGGAAACTCACTATGACAAGGCTAAGCTCCCTTGGGTGTTATGAAACGATACTGAGGAGGATACCGTATTTAACATGACAAGTATACTATGTGTTTGGACCATTAACTTTCTACTGATGAGGTCTCCCTGTTTTTCCATTCACAACTAGGCCATGATGATATGCTTTTTCATATCCATTATACCCTGATATGGCATTGCATGATCAACATTCATCTTCAGTTTTGGAAATTTAAACTGCCTAGGGGTTCATATATCAAACTGTGCAAAGCTTGCTTTGTTAGTAAACTTCATGCCTTCTTCCTGTTACTTGGAGTGTTATGTGTTACCTTCTCAATTCTTCATGAAGAATTACCAAAGGATTTGGAAATCATTTAGATTTGAGAATGAATGTTGTGGTCATCATATTAACTTGCTCTAATAGTTGCAGTTGATAGTAAACTTGAATTATTTGTTTCCATTGGAAACTACTTTGGAGTTGTTTGTGTCATTAAGTGTCATAATAATCCTCTTGATCTTTCTTTGGCAGGCAACAAAGACGGAGAGAGGCAGAAGAAAGAAGATCGAGTGAAAGGAAGTTAGATAGAAGAACTTGAGCCACCTTTTGTAATCCTTAAGTGGCCCCTGGTAACAATTTCCCCCCATTCAAGTTAGATATAATGCTGTGAGTTTGTAATACCTTCTGTATATTTATTAGAGTGTAACTTTTCTTACGAGTGCACGTTCGGTTTGCATAGCATGGGGCCGTAATTTGTTAAGAGTTTTTGTTTCTGTTTCATTGGCGGCAATATCAAATATTCTACATTTTATTTCAGTAGTCGTTTAGTTCACAGAAAGTGGTGAATCAATTAAGCGTTATCCAAGTCAGTTTTTAAACATAATCAAATATAGGATTATTGTGAAAATGGTCAAGGAAATAACTTATGGTAAAGATTAAGTAGTGGATAAGCGGATACATGCATACTATATACAAAAGGTAGAGGAGATGGTGTTGGAAAAATGGGAGATATAGTATAGAATTTAACGAGTGTAAGGGCAAACATTGTGATGTTTACATGGTTCAAAGCTCATAGAATCTAGAGCAGTGGATAATTTGAATGGAGAATTGTACGGCATGTTGTCTGGATTAGCAAATAACATTGTTTTTCTCAGCAATGCGAGAGGATTTATGTAAAGTATTAAAAAAAATTATATAGAGGTGCGTTAGAAGCACAAAGTACTTGTTTCATTATTTCTTTGAAAAAGAAACAAATGAAAACCTCGAGAATGTCTTGAGAAGAGTAATGCTAGGCAAGAAGTTTTACGAAAATTGTCATTAACTGATGTGGAAGTTAAAAGTTAATATGGTGATATATTATGTTTGGAAATTTAATATACTTAAATAAAAGAATAATGAATTCTAAATAGAAACTAATAATACGGTCAGCACTTATCAGTTGGTAGCTGATTTATGTTCTTGGTAACCCTAACATTATTGTCATAGGAAATGGAACCCTTGAGAAGAAAGTTAGCCTTCTGGACTGGCCAGGCACATTAAATTTGAAAACGAAAAAGAAAAGAAACTTGAGAAAATTTTCGGTGCCGTACTCATATTTCGTTTATTTCTTATGGACGATAAATGATATTGAAAGCCACACAACGAAACACCGATTTGTTAAAAGACGTTAGTAAAAAGTGGAGATTCATATGCTTCCAAGACAGGTTGTATTTCATCAAATAAAAAGAATCGGGACACGTCAAATTATCCTAAGCAGGCAGGACAAATAGATTTCAAAATTGAAATGAAATTCGACAGTAAAAATATATTTTATAATTAAAATAAAACAGTATATATATAGCCGCATGAAGTAAATCTTTTTTTTTTTTGTTGTAAAGAAATGAAATTCAATAGTACAAGGATTTTTTTTATTATTAAAATAAAACAAGTAGATATGATTAGAATGTAATGAGCCTCACACATACAATGCATATCTTCCAGAACCAACAAGCCAAAATCTTCTACCAACCAAAATATATAAAATAAATAAATAAATCAAAACCCTCAGTTGTCAATTAATTAACTAATTAAGTATACTTTTAATTTTCAATTAAAACGATTAATCAGATATCCAATTAACTAAAACCTCAATTGTTAATCAATTAACTAAACCCCCAATCATCAATCAATTAATCAATTAAAAAACTCTCAAATTTGAATCAAAATTGTAGCAGATTAACTAACTAATTAAAACCCCTAACTCAATTAGTTATTTTGGTTTACATCATGCACACCTTATTTTGGTTTACAAATATGATAATTGCTAATGAATATAGATAGATTATATTTTAATAAATTTATTTAAATTTTTTTGATAAATTAGACTTTGGACTAGTGAATGAATAATATTGGATGGGCTGACGGACATATATGTTGAATTGAACTAAATAAGGTAGATTAGAGTAGATGCGCTGGACTGAGCTAGTGGGCTGCCTACATATATTTACATATATAGCCCGGGCAGCCCATGTGAATTCGCCCAAGTAGGCAGGAACAATTGTAGGTCTAAACTCTAGAAAAAATGTGTCAAATGAAGATGGAAGGTGGGTTTGAGATGAGTAGGCAAAAGAAATGCTTGCAATGCAGTACAATACACAAGTGTTGAGTAGCACTGTTCGTTTCATTCCGAATTGGGTAGTATTATTGCTAATTTTTTACACGTACGGAGTTGGATTGGGTCTTTTAATACGAGTTGAGCCTTTTAACTGGATCAAAAGCTTCGGGAGAACCTTCGAGATGCAGCTGAGCAAGACCTTAGGTCGGGTTGGGAATCTATGGGATTTGGCTTAGGTGTGATAGGTTGTGCTTGTGGATGTAGTAGGGAACTGGTGAATGAAAAAAGCATCGTTGGATGGTCCAAATGCTCCAGAGAGATTAGGTGGAGGTGAGGCTATGACTAATGAGGTGGGAAGTATCTACAACTAGACCGGTGCGCACCCTCCGATGTCTAAGTCACCATCTCCCTCAATCAAAGTGCATGAAAGTGTGGTTAGATAGGTTAGGGCTTTAGCTTAACCAAGAGAGTGCTTTTGAAGTTCCTTAGACTGCTGATGATCTTTTTGGTCTCAAAAGTCTCTTTTTAGATAGTTAGACTTTACCTTTTATATATGTAACTTAGGTGCAAGTTGTGAAACAATGTTGGAGATTAGACCTGCTAACATAGGACTAATGGTACTAGTCCTCTCTTGGTAATACATGTGGTGTGGTATGTGAGTTTTTCAGCGGGTCTCAAGTTGACCAAGAAGATTCGTGGTCTTCCCCAAGTTAGGGTAAATCAACTTTCTTTTTTTGTGTAAGAGCATACCTGTGTCGTCAATAACCTCAGATGTAGCATTGGCTATTTTGCATAAAACTAACTTGTTTTGGTCACCTATTTCATGTAAGAATATTAAATACAGATAAAACTCGGTCTCCGGTCAAAACTTCTCCAATAAATTTTATTCACTTTTAGGAACATTATTATAATTTCATCAGTCAATTATTTGATTAGACCCTTTATTTGAATTTTTTTTTGGACCTTTTCGCAATGTGCTGTGACAATTTAAATGAACTCTGGGGCAGGTCTTCGCTTAGATCAGCGGTAAAAAATACTCCACAAGAGGTAGATTTTCTGCACAACTTAGAAACCCTCCCTTCACTGCTTTCAGCAAGTTTCTATAGCTGCAATAGACCAGGCACTAGGGGACTGTGTCTGTATTCCTTGCAAGAGGGCCAATATAAAATTTCTACACATGTACTGACTTTATAAATTATTGGAATGAATAAGTCTTGGTATAGTTAAAATACATGGACCCAAATCCAATGCTAGCTTCTGCAAATATGGTGAAGTTTTTTATTATATAAGCTAGCTATGGCCATGTGATATGATATATGGTCCAAAGATAACATGGGCGTGTTGAAAATAAGGAGAAAGTTGTTGCTCTCCAGCTCTCACCCCACCCCTTAAATTCTTTCAATCCTACACTACACCACTAGTAGAGTAGTAGCCTTCATTAATAAAGCCAAAGTGCTAATTAGTCTACAGAAAGAGGATCCCCATTTGGACTTGTGTTTGTTTCTTTAAAGTCAAAATAACTCTTTTTATTATTTGTTATTTTTTAATTTAACATGCATGCATGCCCAATTCCAGGTTCTGTAGCCGAAAGCAATATAAAAGAAGGCAGTGACCCTACCGTTATAATTTGCATAAGCTAGTAAGCTCTCCTTTTGGATAAACTTCCACTTTTTTTAATTTCTTGGATACGTGCGTATCCAATCCATGGCGTCTTAGTCATATTCCTAACCAGTCTTTATAGTCTAGTTTTTTTAAAACTTGGATCCATCGTCATCGCTAGCTAGCTGATCAAAATTGCCTTGGTCAGCGTCAGAAGGAATTGATATCCATGATTGTTGGACAAAATCATCATCTTGCGGTCTCCATGGCTCCACCCACTACGTCTCTTGGTGTACCCCATCAAATGCAATAATCATAACTTCCCATTTTTATTAGTAATTTATTTGCATAAATTTATGCTGGATATATATATATATATATATATATATATATATATATATTTCTTTTTCTTTTTTTGGTTAAGAATATATATTCATTTCTTTCGTACTGTAGTTATAGGGATAAGCGTAACTTGGTCTTTCTTCTTTTTAAGGTTTAATTACTTCTTCATCGTCATCATATGGCTTTGCTGCTTTTGCCTCCCCTTTTAAATCTCCTATAGTAATCATCTCAGTGGGTTAATATCCAACTTCTCTTTTAAGGCCACAAGCTCTATATATATATATATATATATATATATATATATATATATATATATATTACATCGTTAAATAGGTTAATTTGAAACTTTTGTTGTGTGTGAAAGTGGAAACAAATGGACGTTTCAATACAGTTCGTGCATGTTCGAGGATATATTATGTTAAGGTGTAATGAATATGAAGTAGGCCATTTTGACGTTTTGTCCGTGAAAAAGGCTAAAAGAATAAAAAAAGGACCATTTTGAGTATAAGATCAGGATCTTCTTTTAATGTTATATTTTTTTCACGGACTTTTTAAAATAAGTGAAAGTGGGGCTTTTTTTCTTCTTTTTTTTTTTTTCTAATTATTATTATTATTGACCTTAATAGAAAATGACACTAGATTGATATTTTTACATCACGAAACTAAATCGAATTTATAAAATTCCAAAATCTCTCTACAAAATATGCATTTAATTTTTCTCAAATTTATAATCTGTTTTGTGGAAATATATGAAGTACTCTCTTAGGTGGCTCTATACAACATCAGTAAAAGGCAAATGTTGGATGTATGTGGTAGAGAAAAGAGTAATGATACAATGCTACAGCTACAAAGTTGTTTTCTAATTTTATTTTCCAATTATAAACGTGATATTATTTTATTAGTTAACAAATTAATATACACTGATAAGATATAGTAAAACTAATAACATATTAATTAGCATATAAAGTCAGAAAATTTCTTTGTATTTCTAGTTTTATTGATAGAGACAAATGAGAAATATATAATACAAATTAGTGAAGATGAGGTATTAGTAGAATTGATCAATTTATATGGGCTTAATAAAAATAAAATTAAAAAATAATAAATGTTATATATATATTTTTTCCCATTACATGGCAGTAGCTCAACATATATAGCCTAGAAAATTATTTATATATATATATATATATCTAACCGCGACGTCATACATTATATATTGGATGATAAAATAAACAAAATATTTTTTATATTTTTATTATATTATATTTTTTAATATATATATTTTCAATTTCCAATACTATATTTGCAAATATTTTGCCAAACTCATTAGAGTTTTATTAAATTGGTTAAAAGTAACTTTTAGATAACTCTAATAAGTTTAGCAGATACTTATAAATATAAAATTACAGATTGAGAAAAAAAATAAAAAATATTAAAAATATAAAAAATATTTTTTTATTTATTTCTATGATCATGGGCGACATCGCGCATTACATTATATCTATATATATAGAGAGAGATTATCTAATGTTTAGGTATAAAAGCCAGGACATATACATTGTTAATACACATGGTGCTCATAATCGTTTTGGTAAAGTTGTTGGCGAAAGAAGAAACCAACGTTAGGCATTGTAGGCCCTCTAAACATATATACATATATGTATATGTGTGCATGAATGTGAAAATCATATAAACAGGACACTAATGCTTATCTTGTCTATTCCATTTGACTTTTAATTATTTGGTAATTATATATCAATTTGCACCCATCGCTTTCTCATCCTTTTTAATTTCTTCCCGCTACTTCTATTTATTATGGCGGGAAAGAAATTTCACCGGCCAAAAGCATCACTATCTTTTAATTTCGTTTTCATTTTTTCTTAATTTCAAAACTGCCATATATATATCCGCATGCATGGATATGGTTTTATACGTTAATTGTTTCTTAACTAATTTCCTTTTAGTGAACTTTTCGTTCGTGGTGGCATGCAATTTTAGTTGGTTTTTAATTTATGCTCTAGTTGGATCTATGATAGGGTTTTATAAGACGTTTTTATTTATTTAATTTCCCACCAATACCAGTTTTTATTTATTTAATTTCCCATCGATACCATTACTCAGATTTGTTATGCTGTTTTTTTTATGATTAATTTGAATATTAAGATTCACTTGGAAAAGCTATGTACCGTTTGATTTTCAAAAAGAGACAACAAAACAGACAGTATCTTAAAATTAATTTTTTTTTAAAAAATAGTACTGGCAGGTGGGAATAATTATATATTTAATTATGAGGTTGAAAGGGATATGTAATATTTGTTAGATTTTTGTATTTGAGTGTGATTCATAAATGCATATTAAAAAGGATTTTTGGCATCAATGCATCTTGACTCGACTTTTAGCTATATTTTAAGTTATAAATTATCTATTAATATAATAATAATATTTTAAAATTTTAAAATAATTATAAATTATTTATTAAATTATATTTTTGATTGTTTAAAAATATTTTTTTATATAAAAATAAAAAAATATTGTTTAAAATGATAAATATATATTGCATTTATAAGTTAGGAGAATTTAAAAATATTTTGAAATTCAATGACATAAGTATTAATTTTATAATTTAGGAAGATATTAATACAAAAAATTCTATTAAAAATACTATATCTTATTGAATTATCATTATTCGTTTAAACTTATAAGAAGTGGATTCAATTTATTATTTAATTTATATCATATTACATTATTCTTGGCACTCTCACTCACATGTAATTATCACTGTTGGAAATAAGCTCGATTAGTCATTTAAATTGTATTATATTATTCTCAAGTATCTATATTAAAGAAGGAAAATAAATGGTGGGTGGAGTGGCATAATCGTAAATAACACATAAAACTCGCTGGCAGAGACAGAACAGTGGCCAAAAACAAAAGAGAAAAGTCGAGCCACAGTCGTAACGTAGTAGAAGAAGGGGCTGCAATTTCCATGCAAAATGGGAGTCTGTCTTTGTTATAAAAAATAAAGACGTTGGGCGCATCGTACACTGTTTCTTCACACGTTGGGGTCTACTCACTAGTCAGACACTGTTCTTCTGCCCTTATCAGCTCTCTTGATTTTTTAATTACCAGCTTTTTTTTTAATGGTTTTTGTTTTTCTTCTTAATAAATATTGTTTTTACTTTTAACCTTTCTCTCCCTTCCTCCATTATTTGTCTGATTTACATTTCTTTAAATCTTAAAAATTTGCAGAAACGCTTTATGAGCAATATTGATGTTTCAGGTCTCAGGGTTTAATGAATATTGCTGGAGTAAATTAACTAAACCAGATTTTCAAACCACACATTAATTATAATTAGCTTGCAATAAGTTCATGCAAAAACAAACCTGGGAGAAAGATATATACAATTTTTTTTTTTGAGTTTACAAATCACAACTTTTGCCAGCAAATTTGGTTTTAATGCACCACTGTTAATAAAGACAAAAGGTCAAAGAAGAAAAGAAGAGAGAGCTAACTGAGTGACAAAGAGACTGCCAAATGAGCATTCATGTTACTAGTGTGTAATGGTATATGCATGATATATATCATCTCACCACTGCTTTTAAGGAAACAAAATCGTGAATATGTATAAGAAGTTTTTTCAATAAGAAGACAAAGCTTCAGCTTGACCCTTTATTTATTGTTATTCGCTTTTTTGGGTAATAATTTTTTTAATAGTACAGAAGGAAGTTTGAGGTGTAAAAAAGTTGATGACAACACTAAGACAACGGTAACATTCAGTCTGGAAGTTCCTTAAGGGGCAATTTGGGAATATAAAAAAGTTAACGGAACTTTTGTAATGTGAATCAAAAAGCAGAGGGAGAGAGAGAGTGAGAGAAATAAAAACCAGAAAGCAGTGCATTAGTGGGCGGCAAGTGCATAGTTTTCTCCCTGCTTTGGAGAGTCTCAGCAGTGAAATCTTTCCCTACCTGACCTTTTTCTTCCTCTCTCAGTCTTTTCCTTTTGCATCCTGTTGGTTTTTTTTTCTCTGTGCCTTTTAAAAATACCATTGACTCTTTCTTCTCCAGTTCATTTCATCTTAATTCCATCGCTCCAACAGGCATAGCTCTGAGAGGATCTCAGGGTCTCTCTCTATCTCTTTTCTTTTTTTCAGTTATTAGCTACCCATTTAAATTTAGAGGTTAAAGAAGGGGTTGTGAAGTGGGCATAAGCCATGGAAGCTCTTAAACCAGAAGAGATAAGCCATCCACCATTGGACCAACTTCAAGGCTTAGAGTACTGTATTGACTCAAATCCATCTTGGGGTAGGACCAAGTTCTAGTCTTTTACCACCTTAAGTCTCAGTTCACTGATTGATTCAGCTTTTCAGCCTGATTCTCTTTTTATTGTAAATATATAGTTTCTCATATTTTGTATGTGAAAGCAGGGGAGGCAATAGCTCTGGGTTTCCAGCACTACATTTTGGCATTAGGAACTGCAGTGATGATCCCCTCATTCCTTGTTCATTATATGGGTGGCACAGATGTGAGTTCATTCTCATAATGAACAATCTCTCCCTTTACATGTCTTTATTCATTTCCATTGATCCAGATATCCTTCTTTAACTTTTGCCCTTTAATTGGAGATTAGAAGATTCTCTAATTTTCATTCTTGTGTTCTCGTTTGAAGAATATGAATGTCATGCCTTGTACAGTAAGATTGTCTTGGTCTTTGTCATCAGCTAAATGTCTAAAATTGATAATTTCTTAATATTTTGTTCTTACATCATTTTCATGGGGTGTATAGCTGATATGATTTCTATATTATTTGCTTGATCAGGGTGATAAAGTGAGAGTGGTACAAACTCTACTATTTGTTCAGGGAATTAATACACTTCTACAAACTTTATTTGGAACTCGATTACCAACTGTGATTGGAGGGTCTTATGCATTCATGGTCCCAGTTATATCCATTATTCATGATTCCTCATTGGCAAACATCGAGAACCCTCATATTGTAAGTGTCCATCTTATTCTTACTTCTGAACTTGCTTTCTTTTTCTTTATTATGTATTCGATTAACATTTTAGCCTGTTTAGTTCAGGAACTTTTGAACCATTTCCTTTACTTTTCCTCCTACACTCTTTTTACTCAATTTGAATTCTGCTGCACTTTTGTTTTGCATCTTACTGGGCCAAAAGCTAATTGGAGACTATGCAGGGGTTAGGAACTTTAGTTCATAGTGTGCACTTGTATCATTATGGTGATAGAGGGTGTTGTTGGACTCATTCACATCATCCTTTTATGATATCCTTGTTAATTTTATAGATCTTTATGGACAAGGTCTGTTTTAAATTAAAATTCATAACAAGTACCATGTTACTAATACGGTGAGTTTTAAAAAATGTGACTTGTTTGTGTTACCCATTAGAAGAAGACTAATTATCATATACACATTTCCAGAGATTTCTCAACACCATGAGAGCAGTACAAGGTGCTCTGATAGTAGCGTCAAGCATACAAATTATCCTGGGATACAGTCAAATTTGGGCCATCTGTTCCAGGTGAAAATTTTAACTCAGCATCATGTAGTAAAACTTTTTGGCTTCATGTTTGAAAAATCAACGAGTACCTTTGTTTTTGTCATTTACAGGTTTTTCAGCCCCCTTGGAATGGTTCCAGTTATTGCCTTAGTTGGTTTCGGTCTGTTTGATAGAGGCTTCCCAGTGGTATAGTACAAATTGTCATTGGCATTAAATTCAGTTAATTTTCTGAATCTTAGAGACATATAAATTTGTCATCTTTGGCTCTATTATTTCTCTTATCTTTCCTTGCTTCACTGGATGTTTTTCAGGTTGGAAAGTGTGTGGAAATTGGCATCCCCATGTTCATTCTATTTGTGGTCTTCTCCCAGGTGCTTTTACTTGTCCTTTTGCATAAGCTTAATTGATAGAATAAATAAGATTATTAAGTTGCTATCTCCAAGATTGAGGGTGCCAAATTTTGTAGTTTATAAGCAAAATCAATTTCTTACTCTGTATGCGTTTATTGTGCACAGTACCTCAAAAACTTCCATTTAAGACAGCTGCCAGTACTAGAACGTTTTGCTCTACTCATAACAATCACAGTAATATGGGCATATGCACACCTCTTGACAGCCAGTGGCGCATACAGACACCGGCCGGAACAAACTCAACTCAATTGCCGAACTGACAAGGCCAACCTCATTTCTTCTGCTCCATGGTTGGTTGCCATAACTGGTGTTATACTTGAATGTATGATATAATGCACACATAGATTTTACTCTTTAGGCACTAACACATGTAATTTGATAAAAAAGAGAAAAATTCTCAAAGTTTTTATCCAAAAAACAGGATAAAGATCCCATACCCTCTTCAGTGGGGTGCCCCTACATTTGATGCCGGTCATGGTTTTGGGATGATGGCTGCTGTTCTAGTCTCATTGATTGAGGTACAACTCATAACTGAATTCTGTGTATAGAGAGAGAATTTTCATCATTGAGAATGTAACTAATGTTTACTTTGACAGTCAACTGGAGCATACAAAGCTGCATCACGTCTAGCAAGCGCCACGCCTCCACCAGCTCATGTTCTTAGCCGTGGTATTGGTTGGCAAGGAATAGGGATCCTACTCAATGGACTATTTGGGACATTGACTGGCTCAACAGTTTCAGTGTAAGTACTAGTGCTTGCTGCTCTCAAATCCACACTTACTGGAAATGTGGACTAATTTTTGGAAGAAATACAGAGAAAACGTGGGGCTCCTGGGAAGTACTCGAGTTGGAAGCCGCAGGGTTATTCAAATCTCAGCTGGTTTTATGATATTCTTCTCAATATTAGGTGAGCCATAATTATATGTCCGATGGCCAACAGGGGTAAATAACATTTATCTAATCTAATAATAACCCTTATGACCTATGGCAGGAAAATTTGGAGCTTTGTTTGCTTCAATACCTTTCACCATATTTGCTGCTGTATATTGTGTTTTGTTTGGTCTTGTTGGTGAGTATCTAGTTTAACATTTGTTTTTATGTTTTTCTTGTTTGCTTTTGTTTGGTATTCTTTATCAGAATTTTTTTCTGCATCTGATTGTGAATCTTTTGTCACTGTCAAGCTTCCGTGGGGCTATCATTTTTGCAATTCACAAACATGAACTCAATGAGGAACCTCTTCATCACTGGTGTAGCTCTCTTCTTAGGTTTGTCTATCCCTGAATACTTCAGGGAATACACAGCTAAGGCCTTGCATGGCCCTGCCCACACTAGAGCTGGATGGGTGAGTTCTTCAGTTTTAGTTTTATATTCTTAGTGGGTGAAGAATGCAGCTTTTAAAAATCATTTAAGTACTTTTCTTCAGAAAATGAAAACAAATAGCAGTGTACTAATGGCATAATACCTTCATTTGTTTTGAACTTCTGTTTCTTTGGTGTGCAGTTCAATGATTTTCTCAATACCATCTTCTTCTCATCCCCAACTGTCGCACTGATTGTCGCCGTGTTCTTAGACAACACGCTTGATTACAAGGACAGTGCCAGAGACAGAGGAATGCCATGGTGGGTCAAATTCAGAACATTTAAAGGAGACAGCCGAAATGAGGAGTTTTACACTCTCCCTTTCAACCTCAACCGATTCTTCCCTCCATCTTGATTCTTGAAGCTGAGCCATTGACAAAGAAAGATGTTTTAGAGGAAAAGCATCATTTCCAGATAGGGGATTAATGATGAAGATGATGATCTTCGCGGTGAAGAAAGTTGAAAGATGATAGTGAACTGCAGGGAAGTGACAACAGCGCTTTCACTTCCCTCTTTTTCATTTACATATATTTGACTCGGATTATTCGAGTTTAATCCAACAAATTGATTTATTTTCCATTTTCATTTATTCATTGAAGACTTCAAAAAGTAAAAAAGGTCAGCTGAGCTAAGACAAACTTGAGGCAAATTGCTTACTACGAAAAGATACAGAAAATCCCTTATGCCTGAAGGATTTCCTCTCCTAGGGAATAAATGACTTACAGATTTCAAGAAAAAGAATCAAATATGAATTGAGAAAAGGCGAAAAAGGCAACAAAATTTACATTTAATACAGCTTTTTTTTTGGTAAATTTTACTTCTAATGCAGCTAGTAAGTGTACAAAGATCTGAAAAAAGGAAAAAATCAATTAATCAAATGATGAAGGTATATTGCTGCCTGGCTGGCTGGATAAAAATGGATGTCAAAGGGATTGAAGAAGCATGAAACGGGTTGTTAGCTTGAAGCACATGTTGGGATTTGCACATGCATTCTGGGCTCCTTGGCTGTCGATAAATGCTTCGACCAGAACCCCTGACACGAATCCTTTGACCTTCCTCAATCATCTTCTTTACCCTGTCTTCAAAACTGAACCATTCTATGGTGCTATTATCTGACAAAATTTGTGCTAGCCTCTTTTTGTTAGGCCGCAAAGTAGGAGCATGGCCATCACCATAGTAGGTTCGATAACCAGACACCAAGGAGGATAATTGGCTCCCAGAATCAGTCATAGCGAACACATCAGCAGTTGCACAGGCAATAAAGTCCAATGCTGCTAGCTGCATCCAGAAGGTCTCCTACTTTTAATACTTTAGATCAATTTAAATACCATTCGTTTAAAGAAAAGGTAATTGTTAAAGTTAACAAGCAACAAGAACTAGGCATCAAAGCAGCAGTTGAAACTTCTACACTTCCCAATGAATTCTACGTCACAACAAATTATTTTTGTGAAAATTGTTTAAAAAACAAGTTTCTAGCAATGCCAGTTTCTAGCATAACTTACCTGAGAGGAGAAATTTTGAAATGGTGCAAGTTCACTGGGTGTAAGGAGAGATTCCTTTGTGACCAAATTAGGATAGAGGCTGGTGAAGGATTGCATCCTGGATTTTCCACCGTATAGATGAGACCCAGCCAGATAAATGTATGTTCCACGCTTAAAACCAAGACCAGCTAGAACAAGTGCCGCTTCTTCTGGTGTCAATGGACACCTACCCAACTTTCTCAACTCTGTTGGAGAAACAGGCCTGTAAAAGTTGATAACATGAACAAATCTAGGTCATATAATTCATGTTCAACGAATGTAAGGAAAAGAAAAAAAAAAAAACTTGAAACTCATACTTTGACTTTTTCAAACGCTCAATGAGAAGAGGAAAATGAATTTCTCTGTAGGTTTGAAGTTCCTTTCTCTCAGTGTCACCACCTCCAAATTCACAAAGAGAATAGGCAACCATATCAACTTCAAATCTTAAGTGTAAAGCAAGATATTTTGATGGGCCCTTTGCACCAACATTCTCTTTGTGGGGAATGTCAGGCATGGAGCTCCCAAGCAATTGTTTATCCAACATACTCTGTGCAGCACCATATTTCCTTATCCTTCTAACCAAAATTGAACCAACTCGTTGAATTTTTGGCACAAACTTCAAAGCATGGAAATTACATTTGCATCTTAATCTCTGTAATAATTAAAAAGAAATAAATTACTGAACTAGAAAGGCACAGAACCAGCCATAAGCATCATTGAAAAGATTAAAATCTTTATTAATACTATTTCTCTTTAACTCAAGAAGAAAATAAGCTGTTCTACCTTAGCAGGCCACCTACAACAGTAATTTTTTCATGATGCTATGCATTAACTAAAATTAGGAACATGAACTTTCTAATTACGAATGTTGTGGGTCAAGCTTTTCTACTTCAGCAAGACACAGTCTTCAACATCAATAGGTCCCAGAAGGACTACTATGATGTGCAATTGTAACAAAGAGATGAAAGCAAACTTCTAGCTAAAAAATAAATCACCTAGGCTCCATATTGTGTACCCTCTAATAGTCAAATGTATAACCTGAAGCTCAAAAGGCAACGGATCAAAGCCAAGACGATTTCCATATCCCAGGAAGTGAACAACTCTGTTCTTCAAGAGGATAGGAAGTACGGTTCTTATATAATCAATGGGCTTTGCCTCTTTCACAAGATCTGCGTCAGTAATCTGGAAAAAGAAGTTAATCATATTTACGAAATTCTTTCAAGACAGTGTTAACCAATCATACAAAATAAGGTATAAACTAGGATAATGTCACATACAAGACTACCAATTGCTTCAATATCTATAGATCTTAAATCAAGAGGGAGCTCCTTTACAATGTGTACTTCATCCCTCATAAAATCCATAAAGTATCCCTCTTGGTAAATATCACCAAATTGGCTGCATAGTCATTAAATAAAACAGTGAGTACTCCATAAATGAATATTTGAATGTGTGGATGAACAATCCAAGCAGATATACTGGAATCACCATTTCTGATTTACTAATCATAGCCAGTAAGACAAATAACAACTTTAATTGGTCAGAATGTCAGGATAAGCCTATATAAAGCAGTCTTACAAGCAGAAATTTCAAGAATGATACTTCTAACATATGTCATTCTTTGTTTTATTTCAAGGATCCCAAGGATCATGAGCAAACAAATCAAACTTGATTGTTAGTTCATGGATTAAAATTTGTTTAGATGCTACGTTTGAGAATGAATGAAGAAAATCATCTTTGCCAGTGTATCCACCAATGTTGCTCATTACCAAAGTCAATCCTTAAGCGGCAAGCAAGTCTGAGTATGTGGGAGTCAGCTGCCTGCATTGTTGATGTAAATGAAAAAGTACTGCAACAATATCTAAGACTGAAGTTCTACATCTTTGTTCAGAAAATTCAATGCACATTACTTTCTGAGTGCGACATCAATTATAACGGAAGATACAAAAGAAAAGAAATTAACTAACAAAACTAGTTAAATTCAGTTTCTGTGCATGTAACATCAACAAAGACCTAATTAGTTTAGTGTAAAAAGGTGTTAACAGTTTTAGATATGATCCAGACCTCGGATCCTTCCATACGTTGCTGTACAGAAATCTTGGAAGAACAAGAGTTGCATTAAGAAGTGATGCCACAGCAACGGCATTACAAATCTGCAAATTTTAAAAGCCCAGCAACCCCTTAGTAAACAAGCAAGAGATAAAAACTGAAACTCTCAAGTTAGCTTTCATCATCTATACCTAAATGGTACAATCCATATATTACTTGACCTTTATTTTAAATTTTTTGGCGTGGTCCCCTTCTCCATGGATGCTCCTATAATTTCAATTTTCAGTCTCGGGAACCTTTTAGTTGAGGGAACTCAGAGAGAAATCTAAATCAATCATTGAAGAAATTTTGTACTTGATTACGCTTAACTTGTTTAACGTCAATAAATGATTAACTTGTATAAAAGTCAATAGCTTTGTAGGAAACATAAATATTAGTTTAAAAGTCAACTGGGACTATTATGTAATCTTACTTTCTAGGGTTTTATTTATGTATCTCTCCAAGAGTCTATAAATACTCTTGTCTATTGTACAATTATATCGATCAATACACAAAATTATTTTTTACAAGCTTAGATGCTCTACCAGAAAATGAAACCAGAGCTAAATTCAAATGCACAACCATGACTACCTTTTGGATAACGGTGCAAGGATCCTACCATGGAAGCTATTGGAGCTTCCTAATTCTCAAACTCCCATTCTAACTACACAAGATCCAAGACCTTCCACGGCATAAGTTCTGTTTCTAAGAGCCATTTTAAACCAAAGGTAAACCTTTTAGGAATTGCAATTTGTATTTTCCTTGCTAACTGAAATAGCAACGTTTGTCTTTCAAATATTGACATGGATTTTTCAAATCATATCTGAAGAGTTTTTCACCTTTAATATCCACAAAAGTGAAGTTCTTAAACTATTTCTTGCATGGATGGAATCCTATCACAGACAAACCACACAATGAACTTGTTTTTGACATTTCATGTGTACTTTAGTGTTGTTAATGGAATTAGCTGGCCATTTAAAGCATTTAAAGCCATCAGATTTAGCAGGCCATTTATTTATGCCAGATTTCATGCCTTACAGCTTTATCTTTTATTCCATCTTAAATTCTAGCTGTACAGATCTGTATATGGTAGTTTAGCTAGTTTATAGGACAGAAATCAGCTTGTATCTAGTTTAGCTGTTTTATAGGCTAGAGTTCAGCTTGCATACTGTCTATATAATGGGAAATTCTCCACAGAGGGAAAACACAATTTGTGTGGCTCAAAGTCTTCTAAGTTTATCAAGTGTTTTATTTACTGTTGCTAATATCATAACAGAACCTAGTTCATACACTTAAAACAAAGCAATAGGTTTATAGCAACTCACTGAAAGACTCAGTCATAGAACTGTGTCATTCTTGGATCATATTGGTGCTTCACAACAATATAGGATATAGTAAACTCAAGGTAACTTGAATACTCACAGCAACTCGTTGTTGATTGAGACCACCATTTGCGCTGACTAATATGTAGCGATTACTCGGATCATGTTTCTCTGTCCCAAGAACAGGAATCAGATTGGTTAATTTACTTGATAACAGACTCAGATATAGAAAAATGATCAGGCAAACTTCTTAATAATAAATTATTAGTTATCTCATCAAATTGCTACTCCAAGACATCATTTTCTGAACATTAGTCATACACTAAAAAGGCCCAGAAATGATCACGTACCAAGATTTGTAGGAAGCTTTCTATCAGCACAAGGTTTCCATACAAATGCCCGCTGGAATGGTTCTTCCCATAAATCTGACGAGTCTTGCTTAAATTCTTTCTAAATAAAAGGTTTCAGATTTTTAAAGGAGAACACAGAAATCCAACCACCTAATTTATTAAAATTATTAGAATTGAAACTCAAAAGGCAAACCTCTGCAAGAGCAGCAGAAGCCAGGTTAAGAAGCCGATCATACATCTGTACTGGTGATTTTTTGCTTTCAATGTACATTTCCCTGTCATCTTCCTTCAAAAAAAAAAAAAAGGGGGAAAAGAACAGAAATAATATAGCAATTAATAATTAAGAAAATTTTCATAATTTAAAAGCCAATAATTATAAACATCTTTGCTACATAAGAGTCACTATTGATATTATGTAAAACACTTCAAAGGCATGAATTACTCTGCCAATGAGCAGCTAAAAATCCTGAGCATCTAGGAAACAAATATGAAGACATACAAAAGTTGAAGCCTATAAGAAACTATATGCATTATTCCTTCCATTAGGAAACTTTAAAGACAGGATAAGGAACTATAAAAAGAATGAACCACCCATCTTGCAATAAGCACTCATGTACTTTGAGTAATAAATGAATGACGAAGGGAATCCCTATGAAAATTCAAGGGTCAGTAATAAAGAAAGGCTACAAAGGGAAGAATATTAGCAGGAATAGTAATCAATATGGTTTTCAATCTGATCTAATATCTCCATCAATCTACAAACATTGTGGCTCTTTCTCTAATGAACATATTCTTGATGAACTATGAACAAGAGTGTATAACTAAGGATACAAAAGTGAAGAAATGACACAACATCTTTAAATTTTCCAGTCCCTATGTTCAAAGGCCACAACTAATATTGACCAGAATTGGCAAACGGAATATACAGTATGGAAGTACAAATCTTATTACAACACTTGTGCATAATTGTACCTTAGGCCTACTTGATTTACTCGGGATTGAACTAGTCTCGAGATTTGTTGAATAAAAATGGACACCATAAGAGAATCAAGTAGGAAAAGGAGGCTCATCAACCCAAACATAAAAACAATTGACTTCATGTGCTTCCGAAGCCATGTATGTTTTTTTACAGCGTAGCTTGCCTTAAAAGTAGTATATTTTGCATTATCACTTTTCAAACCATGAGGCAACACCATCTTGGTATTCCAATGGTAATCTCCCCCTGACATTCTTCTCCCAATAGAAGGGTCATTGCCAGTTTCTGAAGATCTAATCTGATATTCTTTCATCTCTAATGATAAGCCACTGTCCAGGGGCTCTGGACGCGGACTTCTTGGTGACCCTTGCTTTCCCATTATACTATTGCCATTCAATAAAGCTTCAAGAAGCAGAATAAGGCCAATACCTCAAATTTTTCAAAATGGCAAATAAAAGTTGGCCAATAATGAACCCCAATTGCAGAACTAAACTTCTGAACAAAAGTTAAAAGGAACTCTAGGAGCTCGCACCATCATCTATTTCTATGATTCTAACATCTAAACCTGAACTACCAACCCAATTAAACCAGTTGAATTAATTTCAGGTTTGGTGGCACAAATTAAGAGAGAAGAAAATAAAGGAAAGGAAAAACATCCCAAGTATGAATTCAAAGTGAAGCGAAGAAGCAGTTGAAAATGAGACATACAAAGTAGATGAGTGCGTTGTAAGCGAAAATAGAAAACTCAACAATACTTTACGAACTAACCTTATAGAACAAGAATCACATCAGGAACAACAACACCGCACCTAACAACCAAACTTCGGCCCTGAGCTTTCTGGGTTTCCTTCGAGTTCAAATGTTTAGAAAATAGAGCACTACATCAAGAAATTCAATTTAGTTTAAAGGGTGCAAAAATGTTGGGAGTTTTTATAGTTTGGTGGACATGGCGGGCCATTTTAACAAACAAAGATTTATTAAAAAGGAAACCGTTGGGATCGTCGAATGTAAAAAGTCGCCGATCTGTGTTTTGATTACTTTAATTAAATTAAGTTCTTGCCCCTCAATTTAATCATATCACCAAATGTCTCAAATTTCACTAAAAATGCTTTCAAAATAAATAAATAAAATGAGGAAAATTATAACTAATTCCAAGCAAAACAACTGAAGCAATTGTGAGTTAGGGTTTAGTTTAGGAATCTATGGAGCTGTCAACTCTAAATTTTATTAACCCTTCAAATAATTAAGTGGGCTATTTTTGGTGGTAAAATTTGGATAACAAATGCTCAAAATTACACAAACCAACAACTTAATAACAACAATCCTTAAGATGCATAACTCAAACATCTTTAAGTACTACATGGAAGAAATTAAACCCTTCCAACCTCTTTCATAAACTTTATTATGATTTTGCTGACTGTGGCTACAACTTTTTCCATAGTTATTCTCTCCTCTGGAGATATTGCACAACATGCTAGAGCCAACTCCACAATAGAGCAAAAACAATCCATCTCACTCCTATAACACTCTTCCCTTGTCTAGAGCAAAGTGGAGTCTATAACTTTAGTAATTGCACTGACTCAGAGAAGATTCTCTCGGACTCTAGACCAATGCAACCTTAAAAGCCATACCAAGGCAAACAATAGGCATTACGTGTTACCGGCCTATCTATCTGAGACAGTCAACCCTAAGGCAGGAGCATTGGAGTTTCTGATGCACAGGATCCTCAGGGAGGCAAGTGCAGAGCATACTAGCATGCTCAAATATATGATTTAATATAAAGAACTAGGTTTCGAGAAGAAGGAGAAATGTTTAGCAAATCATACTAAGAGAATTCTTATTCATTCCAGTCTTATCTTACAACCTGAAAACTCCATCATTTATATAAAGGAAGGACAAACAGACAAAGCCAAAGAAATCTGCTTTCTGAAAGCAAGGGTCCCGCTACAAACATAATTATGAAAAGTAAATTTTACTTTAATTATTATAATACTTTAACACCTTTTTCTTTTATAAAGTAAAAAATACTTTAATAAAGTAAAGATGTTAATCACGTCAAACTCGACTTTAATAAAGTAGATCCTTCAGCGGTTATTCTGGCTAAGAGACAAATTGAAGTTCTAATAGTCAGAGTCTTCGGATCTAATATCAGAGCTACCAGTAACAGTTTTGTACCAACTGCTGGTAAGGTGACCAGTTGGGGGCTGGCTGATCTCAGGAGAGTAATGGGGTTCATACTCACTTGGATTCATAGGGTCATATCAATAAAAATCACAAGTCCATAAAGGCAGTTCTGGTTGAGACAACTGTACAGAGCAGGTTAAGATTTCTGGATCTTCTTGGACATGATCATCTTCAGAAGGTATGGAGGGACACCTATGATGTAGAAAGGAGTGGGAGTTAAACCCATCTATTGGCTGAGATAAAGGTTCTTCTGTTTCTGGATGGAAGAAATGAGTGAGCAGAGTACAAGGCAAATGTCCTAGTCATGCCTTGTTAACATTATTCATATAGTGATAGAGCTCAAGCAAAATCTATTCAATATGATCACCATATGTAGTTCCCCATGTATAGATATTGCCTTAGGGGAAAATATGACCAGAGTTATCCTAAAAGTATGGTCTATTCAAGACAAACAGACCATAAGTATTCTTTCTTTTATCCTTTTCTGCTTGAATCAAGAGATTTTTTAATTCAGCAACCCACCATTTAGTTGAACGAAATCAGGTAAAGAAGGTCCAAATGGGGGTATATTCCATCACATCATGCTTGAGAAGATGACAAACTAACTCTATTTTAAAAGCAATACAACTCTTGTATAGAGTAAGTAAACACCAATAAACCAGAGGTCTAAACTATCAAAGAACTGAGGGTTCAATAGATAGATCCGGGTATGAAGTATTTCAAGATCAAAATGAGTACTAGGATCTCTAGAAGGATCAAGTTTTTTAAAGATCTTGCCTAGATAGTAAAATAGGCAAGTCTTAGCAAACCTTTAGATTAAAGAAAGAGATTTTGTTGTAGGCATTCCAGGAGGAAATTGACTATTAGGAGGATGATTAGCTTCATTGCGAGCAACATGGTAACTATAAACTTTTTTAGCAGGAAAAACCATGAGTGCTTCTTGTTTTTTCTCTAGAGGTCGAGAAAGCATATCAGCTATGATATTGCCATTTCCTTTTATATGGTCCAATGTGAAGTCATATTAGAAAAATCAATTTTTTTAACCTTATGAGTTGGGGATCTACAAGTAGCTTCCCTTTGAAGTCTAGAGCTTTAGGAAAAGATGAATTATCCATCTGAACAATGAACTGATAGGCTCTTAGATGGAAATCAAACTTTTGTATTCCTCTTTTTACAGTAATGATCTCTTTGAAAGAGATATGATAGTTCTGCTCTGCTTCAAAGAACTTCCTACTAGTATGGCCACAGTAGTGACGTGTATCATCTTTGTCTTGTTTAATTAGAATAGCACCCCAATAAAGGTCACCGACATCAGTCTGTAATATGCGAATCCCATCAAAAGGAATTTTTAAAGCTAGAGGAGACTATGCTAACTTTTTCAATTACTAGACAATTGTGGTGTGTTGGACAGTCAATTGGTGGGGACCTTTCTTTCTAAGCAAGGCAAACAACTGTGAAATGTATTGAGCAGCATGCGGAATAAATTCTTGAATAAAGTTTATAGTGCCAAAAAACTGTTGAATTTGCTTTGGAGTAAAATCTTCATCTGGGAATTTCAATAATTCTTGGACCAAGTGTAGGCCAGAGGAATATCTTCTTTGTTCAAAATGCATGCCTAAAAGTCAATAAAGGTCTGAGCAATAGAACTCTTTTTTTAGAGAGCATTATCCCATAGAGATCAGCCTGTCTGAGAAAGTGGTTAAGAGGATTGATGACTAGCTTCATCTTTTGAGAAAATAAGAATGCCGTCTATGTAGATGAGAGCTGAATGGGGGATAGGGGCAAAGATCTTGACTATTGGTTTCTGGAAAAGAAATGGAGTTGTTTTGAGACCAAAAGGCATGACTTTCCACTGGTATTGAGCAGTGGGAATGCAGAAGGCAGTCTTAGGTCGGTCATCTGAATGAATTCTAATATGCCAAAATCCTGATTTTAGATCAAATTTAGAAAAAATTTGAGAATCATGGAGATGAGAAAACAGAACATTGGTACGAGGCAAAGATAATTTATCATCTTTAAGAAAGAGATTGAGATCTCTATAGTCAATAATGACCAATCGTTTCTTTCCACGGAGTATTTCTGCATGTTTGCTGACATAAAATGCTTGACAAGCCCAATCAGAATTAGTGGGCTCAATTAATCCTTCTTTCAAGAGTTGAGAACATTCTTTTATTATTAGGGCAAGCTCTGAAAGGTTCATTCCTGAATGAGTGGCTTTGGTAGGATTAATATCTTCATTCTTCTTGAATGGTAACTTAACAAAGAATTCTGAATTTTTCCACAAAGGATTTGGATGTTGAAACTGGCTATGGCTATCAGCACAGAGGAGAAGGCTCTGGAGTCTGAGTTTCTCAAATGAACTGGTAACAGGCTCACTAAGAGTATAAATCTTAGGAGTTCTGGTATAAGACTTGTAAGCTCCTTTATACCGTATACCATGGGGAAGAATACGGAGGTACTGGGCCTGAACATAGACATCCATTCCAATGAGTACATCTTTGTCAGGGAGTTCACTTCCTAGAACCTGCATCCAATAACACAGTTAGAAAAAAAACTTGAGCCTAATGAGCTTTTTGGAGATGAGCCGGGTTTCCAAAGTCTGATCATCAACAACTCTGAACTTTTCAATGTGGGTCTTCCAGGCTTCAGTAGGAAGAATTTTAGGATTCATCATGGTCTTATGGGATCCAGTATCCATATATGTTATAGTTTGCATAGGAATTGCATATTTTAACTGAAGGATCTTGATAGAGACATTTGGATAAGGAATCCTTGATGTCTGCATTACTGGAGAAAGAGATTCATTAGCAGGATTAATCTTAAGAACATAAGAATCATCAGTTTCTTCTGAATCATAGTAATGAGATTGAGAGCTTCGGATAACTAAAGTAGTTTGCTCATCTTCTTGTTCTTGTTCAGAAAATAAAGACTCTAGGTCTGCATCATCATCAATGGGTAAAACTTGAAATTGCTGGATGTGCTTAGAGGTTTTCTTGGCAGGACAATTCTTTGCATAATGTCCATTTTTCCCACAATTAAAGCACGTAGCATCCTGTGGTTTATGACGCTTTGATCTTTTACGAAAGAAGCGAGAATGAGTGTATCTCTTTTTCTTTTTAAACTTCTTTGCTTTATAGGGAGCAACAGAACTGAGTTTATGATAATAACCCTTTTTCTTTTGGCATTGACAACCTGAATCATGGCATTTGATCTTAAAATGAGGATCTTTACAAACTGATTTGAGTTTCTGCTGACGGGAGAAGAAATCATGCATGACTTCTTGTCTTTCACAGAGTTTATCTATTGCTGAGATAGCCATCTGATGTATCTGATCGATTGTGATGTCTTTCAGTTCCTTCTTAGTAGTATCAATGGAGTTCTGAATGTCACTTTGTAATTCATCTGGCAAGGAGGTCACAAAGACTTGTTTGATGTTAGGTTCATCAATACCATTGAGCTGGTAATACAGAGGAGACATAGCTTCATAATGCCTATTCAGGCCCTTTTTGACAAGAAACAACATTTTCTATTAAAGAATTCCTTACGAATCTCAGGTAGAAGATGAACATGGTCTCCAAACAATTCATTATAGATGGCTCCATGCATAACTTGAGGATTATTAGTACGGAGGAGCTGAAGCTGTCTGTATTCTCCAAAAGATTGGAACCAGTTATGAAAGGTACCAGTAAATCTGGATGAGAATTCCTTTAGAATGGATTTCATAGGAACTATAGGATTTACTGCTTGATTGTCAATCCAAGCACTAAATTCATGCATTCGACTTCACCATTGAGAACAAGGGAGAGGTTCAAAACAAAACCAAACTCCATCAATTTTTCCTTTCAGATTAGGCGGAGGAGGAGGATGAGGAGCATTAGTTGATGTACTCTCCATTGGTTCCTTTATAATAGGCTCAGTGGATTGTGCTGCTGGTTCAGTCATGAGATTTGATAGATTAGCCATCTGTTCTGAAGATAACCAACTCATCTAAGTATATTCGGAGGAAAAGGATTGGGAGTCCTCAGTCTGAGAAGTTTTAGGGTCTGACTCTTCTTTTTAGTGGAAGAAGGTCATAACATTCTTCATAGAGAAAGAAGTAGGCTCCTTTAGAGGAGGTGCAACCGCAACAAAGCTAGCAGAAGGGGAACTAGTCTGGTAACCAGAATTATTCCACCATGGATACTCAGCTTTAGAAACTATCCTG
The DNA here is from genome assembly GCA_007844105.2 of Rhamnella rubrinervis. Classification (NCBI taxonomy): domain Eukaryota; kingdom Viridiplantae; phylum Streptophyta; class Magnoliopsida; order Rosales; family Rhamnaceae; genus Rhamnella; species Rhamnella rubrinervis. The sequence continues at coordinate 1,870,755 of CM017579.2, forward strand.
GGTTGAGAAAGTTCTTGACGCCTATATAAATTATGAAACATAGGAATTGGATAATCAGAAGTAGGTGTACTAGAAATCAAATTTTGGGGTACTTCTTTGTGTTGTCGATTGAGATCGTCATCAATTTCTTTGAGTTGTTTCTTGAGACGTTTGATTTCTGCTTCTTTGGTAGCGAATCTAGAGGATGAGGTCGTTCGATAATTAATAATATCTATCACTTCCTTGTCAAGAGTAGTTATTTTCTAGCTGAGCCAAGTGTATAATTGTTCAACTTCGTCTGAGAGACCTGCAAGACGAGCATCAGTGATGTGAGTCTGAGTTACAACTCGATCAAGCTTTGTATCGATTTGGGTCAACATCTAGTTCTGAGCTTGAGAGTTTAGAGTATGCTAATTGAGGACTTCTGCTTCTTGAGTAATTGGCTTCCTGGATCCATCGGGCATTACTTCCTTCTGTTGAACATAAGGATGGGAGGAAGTTTAGAAATCAGGGTGATCTTTCTGTCCTAGAGGAGGAAACTATACAGTGTATTGCTGAGACTCAGAAGCAAACATCGTGCATGGCTGAATTGTACGAGCAGAAGTTTCTTTTTTCCAGTATCTTTAAAGCCTTTCGATATATAGGAAGATGAGCAGAAGAATTTGTAGGAGGACTTCTAGGAGAGTTCTGAGGTTTACATTGAGACTTTTCTGCCTTTTTCTTTCTGCGTTGAGAATAAAAGCACTCGTCATCTGAATCATCTTCCCAGTCGCAGTCACAATATGGGTGGCATTTAGAGGAGTCAACATCCCATATAAAGTGACCATCAATATGATTCACAAAAGTGAGGGATCCATCAAGATTGAATTTTGTAACAGGAATATCCTTATCTGGATCTGGATTATACTGTCGGGAGGCAGGAGTGATCATGAGGGTATGAAAGACCCTTGATGAAGAAGCTTTTGAGGAAGACTTGCTGACAGAAGTTCGGACTGTACCATTAGTCATGGATTGGAACAAAGGGTCCATGGAGACTAAGGGAGTGGAACCCTTGTGAAGCTGTTCATATCTGGTGAACCACTCTAGAGGAATAAGTTCCTTAAGAGTTTTTGGTACGATCTGCTTTGGAATATGGATGATTGAAGGAATATCATCTTCTTCAGTGATGACTTCCGAGCCATACTTTACATATGAAGTTACATAAGAAAAAATGGAAATTTATGTTTATTTCATGAAGTGTATATATATAAAAACACACACACACACACACACATATATATATATATATATATATATATATATATATATATGTATATAAGTGTGCTTGTATTTAAACAAAATGAAATTTACATATTGAGAAATTCACATCACCTAGAGCCATATATGCAACCGTGGCCAAGGTCATGGTTTGAGTCATAGAATCCTCGCTACTTAAGAGTCTTGAAATGCCAAAATCAACAACATGTGCAACCATGTCTGCGTCTAGCAGTACGTTGCTGGGTTTTACATCACAATGAACAATGGGTGTTGAATGTCCATGATGAAGGTACTCTAATGCCGACGCAGCATCGATCATTATATTCAACCTTTGTAGAATATCAAGTTACAACTTTCAGAATATAACAACTTCTCCAGGCTCCCATTAGGCATGTAGCCCAGTACCAAGGCTTTGAAATCAATTTGATTACTGCAACTGCAAACAATTGTAACAAGATTTCGATGACGAATGTTGCGCAATACTTCACATTCAGCATGGAAACTCTTAGAAGCCTCTTCTACTTGCAAATTTAAAACTTTTACTACAACAAACATTCCATCTGAAAGTATTCCTTTGTAGACAGAACCAAAACTCCCAATGCCAAGTAAATTACCTTCACTGAATCCATTTGTGGCCCTCAAAAGATCTTGGTAGGAGACCTTTCTCCATGCCGGGTATGGTGAAATGCTAGCCTCCAGTGCAGGTTTTAAGTTCCTTCTTCTACACCATGTGGAGATAATAAATACCAATGCTACTAAGAGTATTGTGGAGAAGATAGCAGGTACAACATACTTCAAAACTAATGCACTACCTTTAATGATTTTTTATGTCTCGCAGCTTTGCATTGTGGAATTTGCAGTCTAGATGCACCACATAGAGCTTTATTACCCATAAATGATGGGGCAAAGAAATTATTAAAAGGTCCACCAGTTGGTTTTTCTCCTTATGACATGTTAAAGGATAAATTAAGATAATTGAGGTGTAAGAGTTTCTCTAAAGACTTTGGAACCTCTCCAGAGAGATTGTTTTTGGACAAGTCCAAAACTTTCATGCTTAGCAAGTTTCCAAATGCATTAGGAATTGAACCTTCCAAATTGTTGTTTCCAAAAACCAGACTAACTAAATCTTTAAGGCCTCCAATGCTAGTTGATATGTTACTTGACAGTTGACTATTTGACAAATCTATATCTGTCACAACCTTCAAGTTCCCAACATCCATCGGGAGTGATCCAGTAAGGGAATTCGAAGACAAGTTTATGTGCAAGATATATGCAAGGCTCCATAAGTTGGAGGGTATTGAGGAAGTTAACTCATTGGAGCCGAATGATAGAATTCTCAGGGTACCTAGATTGTCCATGCACAAAGGGATTGGTCCCATGAGCTTGTTATTATCTAAAAACAAGTTATACAGGCTCTTTCCTTAACAAAGTTTGGATGGAATAGACCCTTGCAAATTGTTGTCATTGAGATACAAACCTTGGAGCTTTTGTAATCTTCCCACTGAAGCTGGAATTGGTCCACTCAATCCGTTGTACGACAAGTTTAGAGCTATCATGCTACTGAAGTTGCCAATATCTTCAGGAATTTTACCCCTCAACTTGCAATTGCCTAGATCAAAATCTAGCAGTGATGTAGAGAGATTCCCCAAGGAAATAGGAAGTGTGAGATGGGTATTTAGAGGATTATCTGATAGAAGTAGTCTTCTCAAGCCTTGGAAATTCTAAATGTGTTAGGAATAAAGCCAGAAAATGAGTTATGACCCATGTCTATGAGGATAAGATTAGAAGCATTGGAGATGGAACCAGGAACTGTTCCGATGAGATTATTCATTCCCAGATAAAGCTCCTCTAGATTTGGAACCCAAAGGCCTGTGCTTTGTGGAAGCCTACCCGACAGCAGATTATCAGCGAGTGAAATTTTTTTATTGTGGAGATGTTGAAGATTGTGGATGGTATGCAACCATTGAGTTTGTTGACTGCAAGTGACGAGTTCTCTAGATTTTGAAGACCACCAATCTCATTTGGTATTGTACCTGCCATGTACAATGTTATAATTGAAGTGTACCTAACAGTGTTCACTGCCAATATATATACAAAAATGTATCAAAAAATACATATTTTCTTGTACATACCTGTTAAATTGTTGAATTGGAGATATATTTCTGTTATGTGGGTCAGATTTCCAATATTTCTTAGTATGCTTCCATAAAAGTTGTTCTTAGACATGGATAATGCAAGAAGCTGCTTGCATTGCCATAATTGGGATGGAATTTGACCAGAAAACTGATTGATAGATAAATATAGTCCTTGAATGCTAGGAAGGTTTTGACATATGTAACCTGGAAGACGACTGGTAAGGTTATTTCCTGATAGGGCTAGAATAGTAAGAGAAGACATGTTGAAGAGAAATAAAGGAACAGGGCCTTTAAAGGCATTGAATTCTAGAACGAATTCCTGCAATCGCTATAAATTACTGATCTCCTTTGGAATTTCTACAAAATCAACATTTGTACAACAATTAGAATCAAATAACAAATGTAAAAGGGTTAAGAATTAAAAATATTAACCAAAAAGATACACGAAAACAAGGGGAAAAGGCGTCAGTTGCTATATAAAATGTAGTTGAAGCCCATCCATATATACCTTCTTTGAAATTGTTTAAAGTAAGATACAGCAGCCTCACTGTTGTAAGGTTTTCGATTTCCCTTGGTATGCTTCTTGTGAAAGCAAAACACAAAGTATATCATTCTATTACCAGCTAAAAGACAAATTTTTTATTTTAATACAAACAAAATATTATTCCATGGTTGAAATTTTGTCATTTGTCAAACATTCTAGTAAGGTTAAAAAGGCTAAAAATTAAATAGCTACAGAGTCTTGTAGGTTGTACATTGGTACCTGAAAGCTTGTTATTGTCCAGATCAAGGACTTCTAGTGAAGATAAGTTGAAAATGGAATTTGGAATGGAACCTGAAAACTTATTACCATTCAAGTGCAAGCTTTGAAGCTTAGGTAAAGACCCCAACCAGGATGGTATATTTCCTCGGAAGCTGTTGTAACCCAAGCTGACAAACTTGAGACTACGCAAACCGACTAGTTCATTAAGCAATCTGCCATAAAAGCTATTGTTTCTGAAGTGAAGCTCAACGAGGAATAAGAGGTTTCCAAGATGTGAAGGAATGGTACCGGTCCCATGTAAAAGAGATTTAAGACTGCCACTCTCAGGTGACGTGCACCACAAGTAACACCAATCCAATTGCATACAGAGGTTGTGGATGACCAGTTGCTAGCCAAGATGTTCTGAGGATCATTTGTGATGTAGGATTTGAAGGCCTATTGGTATGCTCAGCTGCATTGGAATAATTACAGTAGTACTTCACAAACAAGAAGGTGATTGAGATGAGGAAGAAACTAGTTCTCTCCATTGAGCAGTGCGTGTGTGTATGTAGGAGATGTGGGATCGAGATCTTAACCGAGTATATATTCAATGTTAGAAATTGAATGGTTTCTAAAATGAAAAAGAATGAAATTTATAAGTAATATATTTTGCATTTGTTGAAATATTAATCCTGAATGATTAATATTCCCTTCGACTTTTTTTTCTTTTTTTTTTTGTGTATTATCCGTTTGCATGTGGGCCTTAATTAATAATTACTTTTGTACGAATATTGTCACGACTTTACCATAACTAACACCAATCCACATCATTAATGCGATTAATATTACTCCACTCATCCTTAATTATATAATACGCTTGAGGTCATTTCCAGATAGGAATGTAAATATAAAACTTAAAATTATTACTTTACGCATGCAACTTTCTTGGTCTTTTGACAAAGATCAAGTATATATTGTATAGTAATTTCATAAATAAAAAATAGGTATATATCATATAGCATTCATATTGTTGTTATTTCCTGTTACAATTAGATTTAGCTAAGTAAGGTAATTAAAAACTAATAGAGTTTAAAAATTAATATTTGTCAGTAATGCATATAAAATGTAGGAAAATCATGATTCACTAGCTAGGACATGATAGAATAATCATGCATTTTCATTTGCTAATGGGATATTAATAACTATTCATGCCTTCCATGACTTCATTTTCATTTTGCTAATCGGATGTTAATAACTATTCTTGCTGCCCATGACTTTAGTTTTAAAATTGTATAATTTTTTGTGAGGTCAACCATAATTGATAGTTATAGCTGCTCTCTCTCTCTCTCTCTCTCACACACACACACACACTGACATCTAGTATAAAATTTGTCCTCCATTAGAAGCAAATGGAAAGAAATAACAAATATTGAGCTTGGCCTTCTCACACATTGGTTGACTTCCACTTGCGTTAATCAATTATGACTCACATCACATATACATCCTTAAGTTACTCTTTCAAAAAAAAAAAAGGAGGATTAAGCTTAATAATCCTTAATTTTATATTTCTCAACCCCTCCAAATCTCTTTCATAAACTCAACTTTGATTATGCTTAATGTGGCAACAACAATTTTCATTATGGTACTCTTCTCCGATGGTATTTAGTTTGCAATATTTTTGAGTATGCTTCCATGAAGATTATCAGCGGAATAATATAAGAAGCTATGTGCCTTGCCATAATTTGGATGCAGAAAATATAAGAAATTTTTATGTGAACTTAGCATAGTTATGTAAATTTATTTATGGGGCAATGATAGAACTTGTCTTATTATTTACTGACAATGCAATGAAACTTATTGGGTTCAATCCTTTCTAACTTTTTAGCTAGCTCATTAAGCTAAAGTACATTCTCTTTATCTATTATTATATAGATAAGCTAAATTTAATATTTTTGATGAGTTATAGATAAGGATCAAAATATCAGTATAACGGTAATATTGAAGGTAAAAAATACATAAATATCAGCAAAAATATTGATAAAATATCAATATTTATAAAATTCAAAAGAAATTGTAAAAATTTATAAGAAAGTATGGAATTTTTTAATAAAACTTTAAGATTCACTTATTTATTAAATACTTTATCAATTTAATTAAAAAATTAAAAAAAATATATATTGAGTGGAAATCATATTTCTCATAATTAAAATATTTATAGCACTCGTTGACAATAATAAAAATACTATTATTAAATTATAAATTATTCATTAATTAGAATAATAATACTATTACATAATTACTTAAAAATGACTCAATACCACATAAAATTTTTTAATGATTAAAAATTTCAATCTCTTCCTCATCCTCATTTTCAAGAAAATTTTTCCTCAAAAAAAATAATTTCCATAACTATTATATTTGCATTACAAGGATAAGGCTTATTATTTTGATTATGTATTTTTATTTTAATAATATACATTCATAACATTGAATTTAATTCTTTAAAAAAAATAGTCCCTTAAAATTTTAAATTTTAAATTCGGCCCTATTAACAGGCTCATCACATTGTGTAATGCATAATCTTAGTGAACGCATTCCATTGCTCAAGATCAAATTACAACAACCTTGAATATGTCTACGTATATATAAAATTACTAACCACGCAACACAACCAAGGTGTACAAGTCTCGTTAAAGAAGTTTTTGGCTTTTTGTTTGTCTATACTGTTGCTAACATTATTATTATTTAAATGTTTATGCTTTTAATCGTCTAGGTTTCTAAATTGATTACTACTCAACAAATTAGAAAACGAATATGATTAATAACACATTTAATAACACGAAGCATGTTCGTTTAGATTAGAGATGGATCGATTGGATATACCAAAAGAAGATAAAAAGCCGATGGCTCTCAAACAAAACTTTTACGGCTAGGAAAACTAGATGGGCAAGATTCTGACATGCATACCTGCATACTCATGTAAGCGTAATTTTATTGCATAAACATAATTGCAATAATATTTTAATACAGATCTTAGAATTCTATAATTTTACCAAAATATAAAATAGGGTTACATACCTTGATCTATGAGAATAGCCAAATCTTGATCTAGATAACCCACAAAGCTTTATCTATGAAGAAACTTAATTTCTCTCATCTGTCCCTTCAGTAATCCTACTTTCTGATGGAGGAAGCGTAAGAGAGGTATATAGGGCGAGAAAGAGGACCAGTTTTTGTAAATAGGTAAATAATAACCGTTCCCATCAAACGGTAAAGCCCTAGTTGACTTTTAATTAAATTGACAAATTAGAATTTAACATTTAATATTATTAAAATCATAATTAAAAAATACAATTAATGGGCCACATAACATTTAATATGGTTTACATTCTCCCACTTGGCTCATTAATTAAAACATTATATCATGGTATAATAAATAAATATTATGAGCATAAATTTACTAAATTCTCTGAATGTTGATCACATCATATATCATAATTAAATAAAGATACTAATACGAGTCATGGCGGTTTCACGTCTTTATAAACGACATAATTCCTTCAATGTACTACAATACTAGCACTTCATTCAATATGATCCATTCATAAAAAACACAATAATGGTCCAACAATAATGTCTTATTTAAAGACAGATCCTATTTAACATAATTTATCTGATAAATGTATACTATATAGAAAATAGGATTAACAAAAACATAAATATAAGTGTGCTCACAGTGTCAAAATACAAACGTCATAAACATCAATAATGGTATCCCATAATACCCATCCTTTCAACATGTTCATTAAAGACTTTCAGTGCCAATCCTTTCGTCAAAGGATTTGCAACTATGTAATTCGTGCTAATATATTGAATTGACACTATTTGTTTATGAACTTCTTCTTTAACAGACAACTATTTTAATTCCATATGTTTAGCACCCTTAGAATACTTGTCATTTTTTGAAAAGAAAACTGCTACAGAATTATCACAATAAATTTTCAGTGGCTTGGCAATACTGTCGACAGCTCCAAGTCTCGAAATAAAGTTCGCAACCATAATCCTTGAATTGTAGCCTCAAAGCATGCTACAAATTTAGCTTCCATAGTGGACGCAGCAATGATAGACTGCTTTGCACTCTTCCAAAAAATAGTCCCTCCAGCTAATAGGAAAATATAGCCAAAAGTGGACTTTCTGGTATCAATACAACCGACATAATTTGAATATAAATATTCAATCACTTCAAGTTGATCGGATTTCCTATAGGTGAGCATGTGATCCTTAGTACCTTGTAGGTATCTCAAAACTTTCTTCGCAGCTTTCCAATGATCCAATCCAGATTACTTTGATACCTGTCCAGCATACTGACAGCAAAACTAATGTATGGTCTGGTGCAAGTTTGAGCATACATTAAGCTTCCAACAATCGATGCATAAGGAATATTTTCCATTTGCTTATATTCCAATTCATTCTTTGGACATTGATTAAGACAAAACTTGTCTCCCTTCTGAATTGGAACTATACTTGCAGAATAATTTTTCATGTCAAATCTCTCCAAGACCTTATTAATATAAACTTTCTGAGATAAGTCTAATAGTCCTTGTGACCTATAACAAAATATTTCAATTTCTATCACATAACTAGCTTCTCCCATATCTTTCATTTCAAAATTCGTAGAGAGAAATTTCTTGGTATCATGCATTAAACCAAGATTATTAGTAGCTAATAAGATATCATCAACATAAAGTATCAAAAATATGAACTTATTGATCTTTAGATATATACATCGATCAATGATGTTTTCCTTAAATCCAAAGGAGGTAATGGTATCATTGAACTTGAGATACCACTATCGAGAGATTTGCTTAAGTCCATATATTGATCTCTTAAGTTTACACACCATATCTTCCTTCCCTTTATCAGAAAAGCCTTGAGGTTGGTCCATATAGACTTCTTCCTCTAAATTACCATTAAGAAATACAGTTTTCACATCCATTTGATGCAACTCTAAATCATAATGAGCCACTAATGCCATAATAATTCTAAAGGAGTCTTTCCTTGAAATAGGTGAGAATGTCTTCTTATAATCAATGCCATCTTTCTGAGTATAATCTTTAGCAACAAGTCTGGCTTTATACCTTTCAATATTGCCATTAGAGTCACGTTTAGTCTTAAAGATCCACTTGCACTCGACTCTTTTACAACCTTCAGGCAATTCAACTAAGTCCCAGACTTCATTCTGCTCCATAGATTTTAGCTCATCTTTCATGACATCAATCCATTTAGTTGAATTAACACTTTCAACGGCTTGTGAAAACCTAACTGGATCATCCTTAATTCCCAAGTCAAATTCCGACTCTTGTAGATATACCACATAATCATTAGAAACAACTAGCTTTCTAGGTCTTTGCGACCTTCTTAATATTGTTTCTTGTGGTTATTCTACAACTGGAACGTTAATTACAGGTTCAATAGGTTCATTAACTACAGGCCCTTCATGGAGTGTTTGATCATTTATTTGTTGTTTCTGTAAATTGTTAAACTGTTCTACAACTACAGGAATAACAGGATTAGAAGAAGTTGTAAGTAGAGAGACTTGAACTTTTATTTCTTCAATAACCACATTGCGTGGTTTTCCAACACTCCCACTAGTTTCAACATCTTCAATGAACCTAGCATTTCCAGTTTCAACAATTCTTGTACTATGATTAGGACAATAAAATCTATACCCGTTAGACTTTTCTGCATAACTAATAAAAAAACCACTGATTGTTCTTGCATCCAATTTCTTTTCATATGGATTATAAATTCTTACTTCCGCCGGGTAACCCCAAACATGCAGGTGCTTTAAACTAGGTTTCCTTCCTGTCCACAGTTCAAAAGAAGTCTTTGAAATTGCCTTACTAGGAACCCTATTTAACAAATAAATGGCGGTTCTTAACGCATGCATCCACAATGATAACGGTAAAGACAAATTACTTAATATACTTCTAACCATATCCATTAATGTACGATTGCGTCTTTCTACTATACCATTTTGTTGTGGTGTACCTGACATAGTGTATTGAGCATATATACCATGTTTTTTAAGAAATTTAGCAAATGGACCTGGACATTGTCCTGATTCATTATATTTGTCATAAAATTCACCACCTCGATTATATCGGACTATTTTCACCTTTTTGTCTAATTGCCTTTCTACCTCATGAATAAACACATCAAAGGCATTTATTGCTTGAGCATTTTCATGCAATAAATAGACATATCCATAACGTAAAAAGTCATCGATAAATGTGATGAAATACTTTCTCCACTAAAAGATGGAACATCAAAAGGCCTACATATATCGGTGTGTATAATTTCAAGAAGCTGAGTGCTTCTTGTAGCTCCTTTCTTTGTGTGCTTGGTTTGCTTTCCCTTAATGCAATCCATGCATACACCAAAATCAGTAAAGTTCAAATCTGGTAAAATTTCATTCTTTACCAGTCTTTATAATCTTTCTTTGGAAATATGACCTAAACGTTTATGCCACAAGAAAGCTGAACTTTCATTAATTAAACCACGTTTAGTACCAATATTATGATACAGGATTAATAGGGTTTTAGCAAAAAGATTATCAAGATGGAATTTGTATAGGCCATCATAAAGAACACCAGAACCAATAAGACAATTATTTTTAAATAAACTGAAACATCCATTCCCAAATTTAAAAGTGTATCTAATACTATCAAGTTTAGATAAAGAAACTAAATTACGGGAAACAGAAGGTACATAAAGTGTCTGAAATAAATTTAAATGATGTCCAGTATCTAAAATGAGATGGTAAGTTCCAATGGCTTCAACTGGAGCTTTGACACGGTTCCCCATAAAAACAAATTGTTCATTTGGGTTTGTGGTTTGGGTTGTAAAGAATCCCTGTAAGGTGTTCAGAACATGAATGGTACATCCAGAATCAATCCACCAAGTATTATAAGGAACTTCAGCTAAATTGGATTTGAAACATACTAAAGCACTAGGCTTACCTTTCTTTTCAAACCAAACTTTACGTTTCAGGCAATCTTTTTGATAGTGCCCGAGTTTTTTTATAGAAAAGGCATCTATCAACCTTATGTTCCTTCTTTTGAACTTGATTAGAAGATTCATTGACTTTAAGTGGTCCTTGTTTGCCCTTACCTTTGCCATAATTCTTTTTGGGATTCTTTTAAGCTCTTTGATGACCTACCAAGTTAATGGTATGAGTCCCTTGATTCTTAAGTCTTGTCTCCTCTTGAACAAGTATACTAGCCAATTCATTCACATTCCACTTGTCCTTTATAGTGTTGTAATTCATTTGGAATGGCCCATACTGCTCAGGAGGAAAAGAATTAAGAATGAACTGTACTAGGAAAAATTCATCAACTTTCATTCCCAACATTTCTAATCTTGATGCTATATTTGTCATCTCAATGACATGTTCATGCATGCTACGAGAACCATCAAATTTTATGGTGGTTAAAGTAGCCATTAATGTCCCCGCAAGTGACTTATCAGCAGTTTGGGAACGCTCTTTCATAAATTTCATAAATTCTTTTGCAACTTCAGTCTTGGGAAGAGCCGTCTTAATGTAGGTAGCAACAGTCATTCGCATAAACATTAAGCTCAATCTGTTCGATCTTTCCCAAGCTTTATAGAAAGATTTTTCATCAGCAGTGCTTGAAACAGTAATAGCAGTTGGTTTCTCAACTTGGAGTGTCAAATCGAGATCTAACACACCAAGGTGAAATTGGACTTATTCACACCAGTCAGAATAGTTTAATCCATTAAAGGATGGAACAAATGAGGCAAGCAAATTAAAGTTAATAGGAACAGAAACTGTAAAACATAATAAAATGCTCATATATTAATGCTTTGAGTCATAAAATTTAACACTTAAATCAGATTCAAATAAACAGTTATTCCACATAAAAAAAACTTTAGTGTATATCTAAAATCTCCTTTGGGTGATTCTAGATATACCATAATTACAGTAATGATGCTAATTTTATATTAATTAATTATTAATTAAATATACCTCAAAATATACTAAACACACTCATTTTAAGTACATAAATTAACACTTCATGTTCACAAATTATAAAATTAACTGATTAACCTTTGGACAATCCTTAAATATTTTATAACTAGTGAACTTTAAATATTTATGAATTTATTATATCATTTTTCTTTATAAGCATCCATAAATCATGAATAATTAAATAAAATATTTTATAATTTAATATTCATAAAACTTTAGAGTTTGGCCACTTTGGTGACTAACAAACTATCATAAATATAAATATTAATATTGCACAAATAATGTACAATTTATAATAATTATACATTCATAGCCTACAACTTAATGGCATTTTAAAATTTAATATCATCAATACATATATTCTTAATGTACATAGTACCCTTAATAATATATATACATCTATCTTCAAAATATAAAACACTAAGCATGCCGTAGTAGAATTTAACTTCAGCTATATATTCTTATAATCACACACTTAAAATAACTCAAAACCTTAATCGGTGATGATATGACGCCAACTTCATAAAGGGTTTGATTCATAATATTCAATACATACACGGATGTCAAAAACATAAACCAAAAGCATGTATTTGACAATAAAATAATAAGAGCATTATTAAAATATATAATATTCAAATATATATATATATATATGTGCGCGGCAATTGACTAAGCATCATAAATATTGCATTCTTGTGCCTTTTACACATAGAAACCAAAAGCCATTAACTTTTAGTAATCAATATATATATATATATATATATATATATATATATATATATATTTTACGGAAACGAAATATGCAATTTTGATTTCAGACAAAACAAACAAGCCGATCAAAAGCGGAAAAGTTCCTTGGCAATTGTAATTCTTAATAGCCAAGTAAATCCAAAAAATCATTATGCGGAAATAATATGAGATCAAAATATATCTTTAATGGAAAATTATAGAATTCCAAACCTGCTCTGATACCACATGTATGCCTAACTTTATTGCATAAATATAATTGTAATAATATTTTAATACAGATCTTAGAATTCTATAAGTTTACTAAAATATAAAATAGGGTTACATACCTTGATCCATGAGAATAGCTAAATCTTAATTTAGATAACACACGAAACTTTATCTATGGAGAAACTTGATTTCTCTCCTCTATCCCTTCAGTAATCCTGATTTCTGATAGAGGAAGCGTAAGAGAGGCGTGTAAGGCGAGAGAGAGGACCAGTTTCATTAAATAGGTAAATAATAACCGTTCCCATCAAATGGTATAACCCTAGTTGACTTTTAATTAAATTGACCAATTAAAATTTAGCAATATTATTAAAACCATAATTAAAAAATACAATTAATGGGCCACATAACATTTAATATGGTTTACAACTCATACATACATATAAATATATATGTATAGGGAAATGGGAATCAGCAGAAAATATACACATGCATGCATAACTTTTCTAAGTTTATGGACCGACAATACATGTGATTGCAAAGAGCTTTCACACTAAACATTTCCATTAAAATCTCATAAATATATGCATGGAGAGCAGTGAATGCGTGCCTTAGAAACTATTAATGTCATATTATGTCCTTAAATTGGAAAAAAAAATTAAACAAAAAATTATGAGTGAATGCAGAGTTCACTCGTTAAGAGAAATAAATTAAATAAAAATGGCTTCATTTATAAAATTAAAATATTAAGTTTCATCTAAATATTGAAATTAATAATTTAAGATATACAATAATAAAATTCTTAATTAACTGTAACATTATTTTTATAACCATGAATATGTGTATATGGTCATTTTACTAAAACTTATAATTGGAGACAAATAAAATTAATATGAATAATCCTTTCGTCTCTTTGTTTATTATTTTATTTCGAGAACAAGAATATTCTCCTATTTTGCTTTAAATATTGTTACAATATTTTTAATCAACTAATTAATAAAAATAAAACTTTTCCTCTATCATATATATATATATATATATATATATATATATATATTTGCATAGAAAAATTTAAATTCCAAATAGAATCTTTTTGCTAGAAGAACGATTTATTTCTCACTGTATTTTAAAAGCCCAATAATACAATAACAATAGGAAATATATGCAACATCATCTATATGCATAAAAGTAGTAGATTAAAAGCACTTGAGGGTGTGATGCAGCAACAAAAGAAGCTGGTTGAATCTTCACACTCACTTGCAAGAGTTGAGATTTGAGTCCTGACAAACTCCATTTGTATCTCAAATATGCTTACTCTTACTGAAATGTCAGGTGAAGGAGGAACTGTTAGAGGTGCTAGATAGAAAATATATCTTATCTCTTAACAAATTCCTAAACTAATAATTCTCATATCGAGGATAAGGGCCTTTTGATAATGTAAGCATCAACATAAAATATGCTTTTTAATTTTTTTTTCTTATTCAACCACTTAAACTATACAATTAGGAGGCTAAGATAAAACCTTAGGAAATAAAAAACACAAACATTATCCAATTAGTCCTATCTAATTCAAATTGTTTAATATATGTATTGTAGCTATTGATGTATTCCCGACTTTTCAAAAGTTTATGTATTTAGATCTTAATAGATAGAGACTAACCTGACCATAAAAATTGAAACCACAAACTAAGGATTTCATGAAGGACAATCTTTGATAATGTAAGCACGAAGATATATAAATAAAATATGCTTTTCAATTTGTTTTTCTTATTCAACCACTTAAACAATACAATTAGGAGTCTAAGACAAAACTTTAAGGGGTAAAAAGAAAAAACACAAACGTTATCCAATTGGTTCGGTGTAATTCAAATTGTTTAATATATGTATTGTAGCTATTGATGTATTCTGACCCTTCAAAAGTTTATATATTTAGATCTTAGTAGATAGAGACTAATCCTGACCATAAAAAGTGAAACTACAAACAAAGGACTTTATGGAGAACAATATACCTTGCCTGAGTACAATCATCTCTTGTGTTATTATATATGGCTTATTCATTCCTCAGGGATTCTAGTTGGAGTTGAACAAGTGTGCCCTCGAAGATCTAAACTACAACAATGTTGTTTTAGTGTTAATACTCTATGACATAAACATCCCTCTGACTCTACCTTCTTCACAAACCTTAAAAAGTTCCACACAACTTGCTCTAGAAGATATTATAAATATTATGAAGAAAAGAAAACAACTTGGAACATTTAATTGAAGAGATCATATGGCTAACAAAATGGTGATAAAATGTAGTAGGTTACAATAGTAAGCAATGAGAAGAGTCTCAAACTGAACTTATCTAAATAATTATCTCATTGATACATACTTACAAACATTTTAATGACAGATTGTTAGCTTGGAAACCTACCAAGCACTATATGTAGATAAAGGGTGATCAGGGCCGATTTTGGGGTAAGGCCACCAAGGCGTGGCCTAAGGCCCCCATATTGAAAGGCCCAATTTTTTTTTATTATATGTACAGTAGGTATATATAAATATATATAATTATATTATATATTATAATAATAAATATATCTTAAAAATATTAAAATAAAAACAGAATATTTTTTAAAAAATAAATATTTAATGCTCATTAAATAGTTTTTGGAAAAGATAAATATTATTTTTAGATAATATTTTTTTTTCCAAATTTTTAGATTATTAATTTTCTGACGTTATTTTTTCTCTCCCTCTTCTTCATTACTTTTCTCTCCACTTTCTTCATCACTTTTCTCTCAATTTTCTTTAATTATTCTTTCTCTCATATTCTTTTTCTTTTCTAAATATTGACTTCAAATCAAGTTTTAAAGTTATCGATTATTCTCTGCCTCTCTCTCAAATCTTACCCTATAAGGCTTGATTATTACAACAATAAAAATTAAGTTATATTGTTCTATAACTTTTATATTTTTTTTTACATATATTTTAATATTTACTATTTGTTTGTTATTTTTTATTTTAATTATTATAATATCTATTGGAAAATATCAATCAGGCTATGAAAAACTTAAAAAAAAAGAAAAAGAAAAATTGAAAAGTTAATTCAATCTCAAAAAGGAGCTACTGATAAATTTGTTAAAGTTAATCTAAATAACAAAACAGTAAATATTTGAAATGATTAAGTAGATTAAGGCCTCATTCTTTTTTCTTACCTAAGGTCTCTTTTAATGTTTAACTAGCCCTGAGAGTGATCAAGGAGCTGATGAAAGGCCGAAAACTCGCAAATCAACTCCAGAGTGTTCTTATTAAATCAGGCTTGTCTGCAACTGCAGATAATTTAGTGATGAAGCTTTTGAAATCATTCTCAAGCATACTTTGCATAGTTAATGTGAGTGATTTTTTTTTTGGGTAATTTTCTTTGTCCAATCCAAGTATATAATTTACGCCCAAACCACACATGCCTTCCCTAAGGTATTTTGGCCCAAATTCTTAATATGACTCAACTAAAAATGGTTAGGCATCATTTTCCCTACCTTAGGATCTTCATGCATAATTAACAAGGAATAAAGATTTCTGCTATGATTTGGACTCTCCATCAAGTTTACACTTGGCATATCCTAATTGGCTTAAAGTGTCTCATACTCTCTGTTAACGTTGAAGTAGATCTACCAATCTCAAGTAAACACATCGTCTGATACACCAATTCCAAAATGAAAGACAGTTGGCGAAATCTAGGGGGATGACCACAACTACATATTATGCATCCAAAGCCCTCCAATCCACTATAAAAGGTAAGTGGTAATCTCTTTTTAGGGACTCGTAGGTGTTTGAACATTTGGGAAACCTCTTGCAAACTGGAAAAAGCTTTTATTCTCTCCTAAACCAAGTTATTTCCCCTAAGAGAGAGCCAACTTCTACACATATGCTCCTATATTCATTGTTAATCGGAACAATGCTAACTTTGGCATCACAGGGTGCGTGACAGAAACAATGTATGCGTCCTAACTGACCTTTATTCTATGTTCCTAGGTTAACCTAACAAGATCAACTCAACTTAGGCCATCAGCACATCTGCTTCCAGATTTTTTCCAACATCAAGAACCACTTAATATAAACACACCCACTAGTTTACCAGCCTAGACAGATGATAAGGGTAGTACAAAGTCAAGCAACAACAATTGGAACTGTTCACCTAAATCGACATCACATACTACCTCGCTATCCACTCCCACGTGGTCAAAAGCCACGTAGAAAGCCTCATTTCTTTGTTTTTGGTGTTACCACTTATTTTTTCTACTCTTTTTTTTAATTTTAAAGAATATGGGTGGAGATCTTTATATATTTATGTTTTATTCTTGGAAAACACTTTGCCTATGTTAGGATTCTTATATTTTGGCGTGGGAAACACTTTGGCGAAGTTATTATCTTTGTATTTTGTCTTAGGAAAGACTTTGTCTAAGTTAAGGTCCTTATATTTTGGCTTGGAAAACACTTTTTCTAAGTTGAGATCTTTGTATTTTGGCTCTTAAAATCTATTGCTTTCATTTTAGGAAAGTCATTAATTGATTTTTCTATTAAAAGTATTTTACCTTCAGTTAAGCTTGCATTTTCTAGTAGTGAGAAGATTCAATTGCCAAATTTACCCATCAGCTTTCTTCTTCAAGGAATGGTTGAGGGAAGCCTATCAGCCACCAATCTTGCTAACACAGCTGAAGATATAGAAAGGTTTCACCTATGATGGGGGAGACTTAAAGGTAACAAGAATAAATCCAACGCTCATCCGACAAGGCATGTGAGCGCATCTCAGGTGGTACATGAGTAGGAGGACATAGCTGCCAACAAATGAGTTGACATTTCATTGGAAGGAACTGGGAACCATACACTGGCTCCCTCTCAGGAGGACTGTAGAAAATCACAAGGAAAACTGGACCTCGAGTCCCACAAGTAGCTCAACCTCACTCCACCCATAAGGAAAAGCTTTGCTAGTTTATATTCTTTATTGATGAAAGATTCCCTCGTCTACCTAAAAACAAAGCTAACAAGGAAGCCCTACACTCAAATAGACCCATCACCAACCTGATGGACCATCCTTCAAATGAAATAACCCTTACATGAGAAGCCCGTCACACACCTTTTCAGAAAGTCAAGAGATACCATGGTCCCCATGGAGGATAAGAAAAGTTACAGCTTAGGGAAAAGGGTGGAGACCTCAGGGTGGCCTTCAATATCACCTAAGGAGGAAGACTGCAAAATGTTCAGCCCAAAATGAGGGTTTATCCTCTCATCATAGCCTTCTGACAAGAGGGCACCTGAGGAACTCTTTAGACTTGAAAAGAACCACCAAGTAAGCTAAGGAGTCTAAGGCTCAAGATAACCTTAGAGCTCGACCT
The DNA here is from genome assembly GCA_007844105.2 of Rhamnella rubrinervis. NCBI lineage: Eukaryota > Viridiplantae > Streptophyta > Magnoliopsida > Rosales > Rhamnaceae > Rhamnella > Rhamnella rubrinervis. The sequence continues at coordinate 1,889,253 of CM017579.2, forward strand.
CCTTCGAAACCTTCTAATGATAATAAAAGCTTTGAATGCATCAAGCATGAATTAAAGAAGAGATGAGCAACAAATTTTGGACCAACTCAAGTGTGAAACTAAAGAAAATGAGGTAGCAAGTTCCAACTCAAATAGATTTATCTCAAAATTCATCAAAGAAATTCTAGCTGCGCTGCTCTCTCAAACTTTCAGGATGCTAAACTTAGTGATCTATGATGGACAAGGAGACTCATCTGTATATATTGATATTTTAAGCGTAGATGGATTATGAACAGGTTTTTAAGTTAGCAAGGTGTTGAGTTTTCCCTTTAACTTTATCAGGAGCAGCTCTAGTGTGGCATAGCACACTGCCACTTAGGTCCATCATTTAATTCGAGTAATAAGCACACCTGTTTGTTTGCCACTTTCTAGCTACCAAGTTGATTAAGAAATCATTAACCCACCTGATGTCCATAAAGCAAGAGGTAATCAAGAGCAACTCAGTGTGGCATAGCAAGTTACCATTTAAGTACATCATTTCATTCGAACAATAGGCACACTTTTTTATTAGCCACTTTCAAGATACCAAATTGATTAAGAAACCATCCACCAACCCAAAGTCTATAAAGGAAGAGGTATACGAACCACTTATGAATTATATGAAGAGGTTCAATAATAAGGCAATGCAAGTTGAAGGTTTTACTAACCAAGCTACTATCCATGTGATCCCGAACATACACAAGCTTGAGCTTTCAAATGGGACATCTCAAAAATAATCCCAAGACATTTTCAAATGTGATCGAGGAAGCTCAAAATATATCATTGCTGAGGGCCTATACTATACTAAAAACTTTCAATCTAACAAGGACAATTTCAAAAAGAGAAGTTATGACTCACCAGACTTGTAATCAATGAAGTGAAAAAATCACAAACCTCGACTTAACCTACGAAAGAGGAGTTTGTATGATTTATACACACCTCTAACTATTTCTAGAAGAAAAGTACTAAAGCATGCCCTAAGTCAAAATCTCCTAAAGTGTTCTGAGCTGATCAAAAGTCCATTCTCAGGAAGGGATCACTAAAAATATTGTCGATATCATCGTGTTTATAGTCAAGATATTGAGGGTTGCTTTGAATTAATGGAAGATATCAAAGCTCTTATATGATCAGACTAGCTTACATAACTCATAGTTCATCTAGAAAGATGAGGTTACCCACCTCAACTTAGCAACAACCCACCTCAACCTGACTTACACCCAGACCAACAACCATTTTGTGAAATTAGGACTATTCTACGTAGACCTAGGTAGGTGGGAAGCTCCAACAAGTCTAAAAAAAGGCATGCTCAGGAAGTTGAATATGAGAATGGATACTTGAAGATCAATCAAACTTACCATCAAGGGGGTACAAGGAGTTGAGGTCAACCATGTTAATGATAACTCAGGTTTGCCTTAAGATACATAATCTTAGGAAGAACAAAATAAAGAAGAGGAGTTAGAGATGGTAAATGTTGACAAGGTTGTTAAGAATGATAAGCAAGCACTGAGAGACTATGTTGTCTATACTTTTGATGGAAATATGTCTACATAAGGAGATACACTGTCAAATAAATAATTTTAAGATTAAGCTTGCTCTCATCATGATGATTCAAACTTCAATCCAATTTGGTGGTTTGCTGAATGATTATCCATATTCACATATCAATTATTTTTAGAGATTTGTGATACTTTGATGATAAATGGTGTGAATGAAGATGTAATAAGGTTAAGGTTGTTCCTTTTCTCAAAGAGATTTGTAATACTTTGATGATAATATTCGCAAAAAGTTGGTTGAATTCTTTACCTTCGGGAACCATAACTACTTGGAATGATTTCACTAAAAAATTCTTGGCTAAATTCTTTCTACCAGTTAAAACTGCAAGGTTGAGGAATGAGATTACCACCTTACTTCAAGTGGATGGAGAATGATTATATGAGGCGTGAAAAAGGTACAAGGAGCTACTAAGAAAGGGTCCTCATCAAATCCAAACATTTTATAATGGTTTGGGGAGCACCACTCGATCTATGATTGATACCGCTATTGGTGGAGCTTTAATGGGTAAAAACCTAAAAAAATGCATAAAATTTGCTTAAGGAGATGGCTGTAAATAACTTCAATAGCCTATGGAAAGATTAGGAGGCGGAAGGTGCGAGGAATTTATGAAATTGATGCATTTACATCAATAAATACTAAACTTGATATGTTAAGTAATTGGCTTGACAAACTTGAAGTTAAAGCTATAGGTTATGCATCATCCTTGATGTGTGAGATTTGGGGAGATGCACATGCTACTATGGATTGTCAAGTTAGTAGTCCTTTCGCTACACCTAAGCAAGCCAACTTTGTCAATAATTATGAAAAAAATAACTCTTCATAATCTAACACATACAATCTTAATTGGAGGAACTATCCAAATTTTTCATGGAGCAACAATCAAAATATGCAAAGCCCACTACCAACATTGAGATTCCAACTAAGAAAAGAAGCTATCACTTGAAGAGCTTATGACTACGTTTATTGCCAAAACGGATGTGACATATTAAAGCCATAGTTTGGCAATACAAAATCAAGCTGCTGCACTAAAGAATTTAGAAAACCAAATTGGTCAAATAGTTACTTTGCTTAGGGATAAAATTCAAGGAGTTTTACCAAGCAACACTAAAAAGAACCCTTAAGAAGCAAGTTAAAACTATTAAGCTAATAAGTGGAAGGAAACTTGAAGAAAAATTGGCAATTAAGAATGCTAAGGAGGAAATTAATGAAGTTAAGGAAGAAATAACAAAAGCAGAGCATAACATTGAGAAGAAATCAAGTTTTAATATCAAGAGGAACTACGCACCACCTATTCCATATATGGCAAGACTAAAGGCCAAAATTCCTAACAAAACAGAGATTAATTTTGAAAAGTTTCTTGAGATGATAAAGAAAGTTCATATTGATATTCCTCTTTTGGATGCAATTACTCAAATGTCAGTCTATACCAAATTCATGAAAAAGATTCTACCTAATAAGAGGAAGCTTGAGGACACTCACAGAGGAGTGTAGTACTATAATTCAAAATAAGTTACCATCAAAGTATAAAGACCCCAAAAGTTTCATTATTACATGCAAAATTAAAAATCTTATGTCAGTAAAGCTTTGTATGATCTTGGAGCATCAATTAATTTAATACCATACTCGTGTATAGAAACCTTGACTTAGGAGAGATTAAAACCACAACAGTTTCTTTGCAATTGGCCGGCCGGTCCGTTAAGCACCCGAAAGGGTCAATTGAGAATGTACTAGGTTTAGTAAATAAGCTTGTGTTTTCTGTATATTTTATTGTTTAAGAGATCAAAGTTGATTGTGAAATTCCTATCATTCATGGGAGACCATTCTTGGCGACGAGAAGATCATTGATAGATGTACACAAAGGGCAACTAACATTGAGAGTGTAAGATAAAGAAGTAAAACTTATATATATATATATATATATATATATATATATATATATATAAAGTCTCTTAAGAAAGATGATTGTTACTTTGAAGTGGATGTAATGGATGCTTTAATGATCCCACCCTCATCTTTTAACTTTTTTCCTCCTTAAAAAATAGGCTTAATTATAAAAGGAGTCAAGCTAATGACTCCAAACAAGCGCTCTAGGAAGGCAACCCAAGTTTTTAATTTTATATTTTTTTTGTTTAGTTTTTTTATTTTTATTCTTTGTAAGATGCAATGCATGAATGGTAATTTGTGACTTGATGGATCTATGGATTTGGATGATTACTACTCTAAACTCGGTGATGTTTTCTTTTCATTTTCCTTGTGTTTTATTTCTTTTTTCCATTGAGGACAATGCTTATCATAAGTTTGAGGAAGGGGTTTACATTGTTTGGTTTGGTTTACTACGCGTGCATTTTAGGTTTAAAGTGAAGATGTGGTTGGAAGAAAGAGTTTGAATTATTAAAGTGAAGAGAAGGAAAAAAAATAAAAAGTTGAAGATGTGTAATGAAGGGCATGCAACTGAAAGTTTGAGTGGATTGTTTATTTTCCATTGGAGTGTACAAGGAGAATTTATTGTTACATTAAGTTGACTGTGATTGAATTTCTCAATTTTTATCCATTTAGTATTTATTAATTATTGTTTTTCCTTAACCTTTACCTTAGCCATATATTATAACCTAAGGAAAGATCTATTGATCTTTAATGGGTTATTAATTCTACATTAGTGGAGATTGGATGAGAAAGCAAGCCTATGGGATTTCGAGAATCTTATATTCTTAAGAGTAATATTTGATTGTTGATTAAGCTAAGCACACACACAAGGGAATACTATGGTGGATGAATATTGATGTAAAGATTGAAAGGTGTGTACAAATTAGTTTATGCTAATGTTGAGTTTAATGATATGCAATTTTTGAGGCCTTTAATTTTATGAGAGTTGAGTTTAAAATTATGATTTTAAGATTAATATTCTTTCTTATTTTTATTTGCTTGAGAACAAGCAAATACTAAGTTTAGGGATATTTGATGTGCCAAAATTATACCATATTATTGTGCATCTTTTCTTAGTTAATTTGCTAATTTATGGATTTAAATGGCAAAAACTTTCACTATTTCCTATTGTTTTATGTTGTAGGTGAATTGAATAAGAATGAATGAATTTGAAGAGTTAAAGCTTAACTAGAAGATATTTTGATTAAGACATGAAAATATTGCATACGAGGAGTAATAGTACAAGAAATTAGAGCATGTTAGGTGCGATATTAGGTACGATATCAAGTGCCTGATATGTCCAAGAAGATTTTCATACATAGTCCAGAGGATGTTAGACCTGATTTTAGGTGCGATGCCAGGTGCCTAGTTAATGCGGAGCTATTATTTTCAATTTTAGAAAAGTCAGGATTCCTAATGAGATTAGGAAAAATGTTTTGATAAGAATTGTGGCCTGCCCTAAAGAGGTATTTTGTAGATGAAATTATATAAGTTAGGGTTTATTTAGCTAAATATCATAAAGGTTTTAGGAGGCTATAAATACATCAACACATTCACAATATTAGAGAGAATTCTAAAAATTTCAGCTACACACTTTTGAGGGTTTGAGATTTTGGCAAGGGTTTTTTCAGAATTAAGGGTTGAGTTTAAGAGGGCTTCTAAGAGACATATTGAAGAATAATTCTAGAGCTTGGTGCATGATTACCAAGGCTGAAAGGCAAGGGAATCAAATATCAAAGTTGCGGATACATCTTAGAATTTTCTTATATAGTGAACTAAAGAGTTGCGATTTGGCATGCAGTTTGGAGGTTTCTATGCGACGGCAATTGGCTTCTTTTCAAAAACATTAAAGTGTAATTATAGAGGAGATTTGAAGACATTTAATCAACTAAAAGTTGGAGACAACTAGAGAAGGAGATCGACATTGACTACAACTTTAAAAAAAATTTGGTTCCTTAGTTTCTATAATTTTTTTGTTCAAATTACTCTAATTGAAAATTTGATGGATTTTGTTGTTAATATGATTGTGTTATTATTTATGATGATTATGTTTGAATTAATCATGTGGAACTAAACCCTAATGTAGGCTAAGACGTAGTCATGTGAAAATTATTTAAACTTTGTGGGAATGATTCTATATTTATTATCCATTGATATTTAGTTTTAATTCTAATGCATAATGTCTTTATGTGTTTGGTCTACTCATAATTCCACTTGGTACATGTATTTGAGATTAATATATGATGTTACATGTTAAACCTAGAATTGTACCATAAATAAAATAGAGATCGAAAGGTGACCAGATTTTCATGTTATAATTGGTATTAATATTCAAGCCTTTTATGCAAAAATATTTGGTAAATTGTTCAGTGTTAATTGAATTTTGTTTGAGCTCAATAGAGGATAACAAAATATAAGGTTATGGTGGTGGACTTTGGATAGTAAATTAGGATGCATGTGAACTAGTTTAAGCAAGAATGTGTTGATGAAATCTTAGATCCTAGAATTGTTAGAATTGGTTGAATTAATTGTGTTTGCCGTAAATTTTAGTTGAGTTAATTTAATCTTTAGTTTATTACAAATATTCAAAGTTGATTTTTCTAACAATACATAATAAGGTATAATTAGTATTTAGTGAATTTACAATCCTCGTGGGAATGATAATTTATTTTTACTACTTGTGAGTAATTTGTGCACTTGCAAAATTTTTCTACTCAAGAGCTCGTTATTCAACCCATCTTCAAAAACGACGTGCTTTCTCCCATTTATTGCTAACTTGCCTTGGAGCATACCTACAAAACTCTTCAAATTTTCTCTCATATTCTATAATAGATAAGTTTCCTTACTTCAAATGAAAAAATTAATCTTTCTTCACTATTCACGGACTCAAAGGAAAATACTTATCATTTTATAGTTTCTTCAAATGAGTCCAGGTCAAAAAGTTCTCAGTAGTTGCATTCACTCTCTTAGTAGAGTCTTACCAATGCATTTCACTCTTCCTCAACACATACGTAGTACAAATCACTTTATGAGTTTCTAAGCAAGTCATCAACTCAAAACCCATCTTAGTCTCCTGATCTAGTTGTTAGCTTAAATCGAATTTATGGATCCTATGAAAGTAGGTGATCTCTAGCGTCTGAATCATTTCGCCACATCTGCAATCACATGTTGCAGTCCTATTGGTGCACGTCCTATATTAGTAGTTAGAGCTTACAACACGACTTGTGTGGTCTATTAACATCTATGGTTTGCCCATTAGCAGCACCATTCCCAGGAATAACTATCTTGAATTACATATAAGTCACAAATAATTCAATGATATAATTTGAAACTTTGAGTCCAAAAATAAACATTTAATTTGTTAAAAAAATTCCAAGTTCAAAAACTCATTAAATTGCATGTACTTTAAATAAAGGGTTTTTAGATCAAATAGCCACTTAAAAAACCAATTTAGAAAAATACCCACCAAGGTAAAACATTTATAAAACGTAAACACACTACCAAAATTGCTCGTACTTTCTCTCTTTGGCTAAAACCCTTTTCTCTTCTTGGTCCTTCTTTTCGGTCCCCGTTTCCTTCTCTAGTCGTCTCCATATTCTTCTCTATCATTAGCAATCATAGATCTGTTAAAGCACTTAATGAAGGCTAGTGATAAATCAACAGCTATAATAGCCACCACACTCACCGAGAAGAGAAATCTTGCAATGGAGAAATCTTCTCGTGTACTGCAAGTATGAAAAAATTTATAAGAAAAATACATTTTTGATGTAAAGCTAAGTTTGGATTTGAATGGGTATTATGTATATGTGTAATTTATTTTGATTTCGATTGGTTTTGAGGTAAATACATTTGATTGGAATTCATGTAATCATCAATTTTGGGTGAATACCTTCGTGTATTTTGTAAGGAGGCTCCCTCGGCAAACCTACCGAGGGCCTTAGCAAGTTGGTCGAAGGAGGCATCACATTGTGCATCAATGTGTGGCTCCCTCAGCCAACATGATAAGGCCCTTGGCAAATTTGTTGAGGAAGTCTATGTAAGTATAGGCGTGACTCCCATGGCCAACATGTAGAGGCCCTTGACAATTCGGGTGAAGGAGCCTACATATAGGTGTAGCACCCTAGACAAACCTGCTAAGGGAGCCTATATAGGTATATGCTTGGCTTCATTGGCAGTTTAGCCGAATGGGCCTATATAGGCATAAGTGTGGCACCCTTGGCCAACCTACTAAGGGCCTCAGCAGGTTTGCCTAGGGAAATTCCAATATTTTTCATGCTTGCTAAAATTTACCTTGGCGGGTTAGTCGAATGTGCCACACTTTTATGCTCCCTCAGCCATTCTGCCAAAGGCCTAAGCCAATTTGTAGAGGGAAATTCTAACAAGCATGACAAATGCTAGAATTTTCCTCAACAGGTTGGCCAAAGGTTCCATTAATATATATTCACACATGCATACACATACACACACATACTATAGTTGTTCGTTTGAATTTAAAATCAAGCAATTATTTTTTTATTGATTGAATTATTTTAATGAGCTTCCATGTACAATTTGTTTTTAGGTGGTTGATTCATTTTATTTGTTTTTGTTTTTTAAAGTTTCAAGGAGAGTTATGCTGGAGAATGGAATTGACATTTCTCACCTCATAAGCATGTCCAACCTTCCATACATACGTAAAGTGATCAAGAACAAATTAGGTAAGAGTGAAGACTAATAGGAAAGCTCATGTTTTAGTTAGTTTACGAAGATGAAGATTGTATTGTTTTGCAGTGGATTCATCCATCATTTTCTATGATGGCAATTGTACTGTGATGATACATGCATGGTGGAGTTTGAATTCAATGGTGTTGGAGTAAGGTTTGATAGGAAGGCATTTTCCATGATAACGGGTTTAAATTATGGCAAATTAACCCCATCATCGAAGATGAGAAATCTATCATACGACCTGTGGACAAAGTATTTTGGTCATTCGGGTCTAATAACGCAAGTTGAGTTCACTAAAGCATTTGAGACCATTGAATTCAAGTATGAGAACAAGAAGGAAATATCAGATAATATCAAATGCTGCATGCTTTATCTTTTAAAGATGGTGCTTCTTCCTGGTAAAGTAAAAAAACTTCACCATCATAGAGAATGACAATCTACATAATAGGTACCCCTGGGGGAACTTGTACTATGATTTGACCATATTTAGTCTATGTTTAATCATTGAATATAGCAAAATTAAACATGTCTATAGTCTTTATAAATTTCCCCTTGCATTTTAGGTAACAACTACATTTCATAAGCTATCATGTTGCTTCATAGTTTATAATTATATACGTTCATCACCTTTATTATGTCTTTATATGTAGATTTGAGGATTTGAAATAATATATGTAGTTCCCACCATTAAACCCCATGGCAAATATGATGCTATCAAATATCCTAGGATGCTACAGTGGTCATTACATAATGTCATCTAGTATAATAAGTTGGCTATCAAGGTTTTCAACAAAGGAGAGGTAAGTCCATTAATATTGTTTTCTTATGTTTATTTTTTATCGCATGCATAATTTAATTTAATTGTTTGTCATATTTCATTTTTTTAGTATACTATGAATAATGAACTATATCCTACCTGGAAGAGATGAAGATCCCTTATATGGTCAACTTATGGATATGGCCCGATGACAAACGCTATACCGATCTACTAGTTGTAGTGGCAGAAGCCTGCCTCTCTGTTGCTCTAGAGCTAGAGCCAGAGCCAGTGCATACTATAATTGGTATCTTGCAATACCCAAGCGACAAAGTACATTTATAGCCTCTAGCGACAATTATGGATGAGAAGCGCAATGATTTTGTAAACATGTGGACAGACTTTGGACTACAATTGACGCAACAAGGGACTGATATGCGAGAGTTGAAAACAATGGTTAGTCAGATGCTACAATACCATCAGCCACAAATAATATTTTTAAACTTATTGAAAATGATTTATTACTTTTTTAATTGTGAATAGTTTAAGGTTTACTTAATATAATCTTCTTTTTTTTTTTTTAGAAAATGGTATGTTATTTGCCCCCACCATCCCTACAACAGCAACTAAGTCATGTGATTTGGAATCCTTTTGAACCGATTGACAAGAAGAAGAAAGTTACACTGTTGAAATTATTGAAAGACATGAAACTTAAATGGATGATGGTCAAATTCGATCACTTCAATAAGGAAGTTTTTCAAATATTCTTATCATCCGGAGGGTAGTTAAAGGATTAAAGGATGAAGTATGTAATCCCTAATCACATTATGTTCTATCTTCATATATGACAAAGGCTAGCTTTCAATATTATGTATTTTACAGGGAATGGATGTAGCCTTGTACTTTACAAGGAAGAGAGTTAGTGCTAATTCCAGAGTATTTTCATAACACATGACAATAGCAGATTGCTTGTTTTAGGTAAATATAATATTAACTGTTTCTAGTCATAAAAAAATGGATTTTACAGTGCACACTAAACTAATGAATGTTATTGGTTTTGTGATTCATAGGCTATAATGCGAGGGAGTTATACAAAGTTCGTGCAAATAGATACAGATGTTATTGAGGCCATGAAGCAGTACGAGCATCATATTGATTGAGCAAATAAGTTAAATGATTTAGCTTTCAATAGTTATTATGTAAGAGATATGTCAGTCAGATCATGGTCATGGGCTAACATTGATATAGTTAGTCGACTCACCATGAATTGATATTATATTAATATTGTAATCTACACCCTAACCATTCTATGTTTACAAATTGTTGCAAGTATATGTATTGGTTAACAATTGTGCCCAACATTAGATAGTTACAAATGTTGATATACGAAACTGGCACATCATATTGAACAACCCCTCTAATAAGATGACTCAGGCTTTGTTCCAATTGAGGAATGTAAAGGCACTGGTGGTGTTATTTTCGTATCTACTTATGGTGTAGGTTACTAAAATCTTCATCTGGAGCTTATAGCGGATGACATCCCAAACTTAAGACTATTTACAATAAGTCGTAAAGAAGAAAGCTCACTTCCATTGCAAAACAGCGAGTAATGTCTTCTTTTCATAACACAACATTTGAATTTTGAAAACCCAATAGTAATTATTTATACTTACTATGTTATCATATATATGCAGTGGTGATTACAGTGTCTATCTATGGAAGTACATAGAGTATATAGTTACTGGAAGGCCATTTGATTTCAATGATAGTCACATGGCTTTGTTTAGGGAAAATTTATTATGGAGATTTTTCATTTAGAAACATAGATTTTTCATTTAATTTGTTTTATTTTCTATTTGCATTTATGTATATTTTACAATTTAGTTCAATGCCAATTCATTCATTCAATTTCCCTTTATTTTTTCACTTAATTGCTTGTATTTGGTTTTTTTTTTTTTAACTGTAAAAACTTTCAATACAGTGAAACAAAAACAAAAAAGGAAATTTTTTTTTGAGAAATGTAAAAATTAATATAAAAGAGGAGAAAGGTATATATATTATGATATGTTACAAATAATACTATAATGGAACATTAGCAGAGCATGTTTGTTGATTGTGATCAAATACCTCACATCTGCTATATTTACATTGTGGTTGTTCCTCTCCTCTAAATATGATTCTTCAAGTCCTAGGTCTTTCGATAGCATATCAAACTATTGGAGGGTAGACGATCCAATCAATTATATCTGGTAGTGCATATCACAAACGTCTATCATCCAGTGGGTATATATTATGCATAGCATTATGAAACACTATAATATTCAAAATAGAAGGGGTAGGACGTCAAATTTTCAAAATCTATATATGAAAATTACATGTACACATGGATACCAATATAATTGAAACTACCGACACGAGCATGTTTTAGCTTCCAAGTTTGTAGTTGTAACGAACACAAACATACAAAATTCAAATTCATACAAGTTCAATAGGGTCACAGTGAATCTCTAATATTCGTTAAATTTCTTTGTTAATTTCCTTTCAAGCCACAAAGAAAACGGTGTCGATGCAACTGCAGGTTCATTTCAACACCCATAAAACTATTCTTGCATCAAAGACCTTATCTCCTCAAGTGACGATATAAGTGGAAGTGACCTAGCATCTCTCAAGACAGTATTCATGCACTCAGCTATATTGGTTATCATTATATTGCATCTATTACCCTGGAAAAATGCTCTAGCCAATTTGTTAGGACTAGCTTCCATTGCATACTAATGTTTTCGTATATTAATGGCCTATAACTATCGTATGCACGTCTCAAAGTCAAAGACCAAATAAGTTTTAGCTACCTAATAAAAAACCATATGCACATGTCGTTTTTCCCAAAATGAAGATTCACATTGCAACTGAGATAATACATACAATCCTCATGATGAGCATTGGGATATGCCATTACAATATTCCTTTCCAACCCCTTTAGGGCGTATTTGGGACCGAATAAGGGGGTATGGGATGGGATAAAATTTTTATACAGTGTTTGATAAGCGAATTAATGGACGGGAAATAAAATCCCGGATATCGTCTTATTCACTCATTTCTTTATTGCCCATATTTCCGCACACGTGGGATACGACTGGAAATACATAAAAAATCATAGGAAAAAAATGCTCACCTTCTCCTTCAAAGTATCAAATCAATTCGATTTTTTTTGTTTTATGAGCATGCTTTACTTTCTATATACTTTTTTTGGTAATATTTATAATTTGTTTCTTTAATCAGTTTCACTTTTTGTAAGTTGTTTTTAGTTTCACTTTTTGTGAATCTGTCAGAGCAGTTGAGCGAATACTAAATTCCATCCAAGCACAACTAGGCCTCTGTTTCCTTCTTCAAGGTAGCTCCCTCCCTTCATTTTAAAAATTTTTATGGTTTTTTTTTTTTTTGAGTTCCAGTTTGAGTTTAAGCCACTAAAACTGAAGTGATGCTCCACCCTCCTTTTGAATGGAAATATTATTCTTAACTGTTGTGTTAGCTTTAAAAATATGTATCTTTGCAATGTTGAATCTATACAACCAATTGTTGGCGCCTGTGAAGTCGAAGAAGTCAGGCGTCATGTCAGGTGCAATGTCAGGCGCCTGACATGGTCCGCAATATTTCTATTGGGCTTCAATAGGGTGTCAGGTCCAAAATCAAGCTCAATATCATATGCCTGAAATGGTATCCATTGGGCTCCCAGAGGGTGTCAGGCCCAATCTCAGGCGCCTGACATTATATCTACTTATATTTTTTTAATTGTTGGACCCCACATTATTTAAGTGTTTATTACATATAAAATACTTAAAGGCCAAGATAAAGAGTTAAATAGACCTAATTTTTTTTTATTTGGCAAAATGAGATGCCTACGTATTAAATAGACATGATGTGTGCATAATGCATGCCATTTACAACTACCAAATGCACAAATTGGTTGCTTGTTAGCTCTTCAATTTCCTACGTAGCTATTGCACCACAAAATACATATCATATTATATGCCTACGTATTAAGCACGAAATACAATAATGCTTTTGTACTTAATTACTATATGTATATATATATATATTTTGCCCAACTAATTTTGTAACCAATTTTTTCCATGGTTGTTGTTATTATTTTTTTTTACAGTAAATTAGCCATGGATCGAAAACGTCTTGCCACATTCTTATTACTAGTAGACGAGGGGCAATTGGAGTATCTTGTTATGACTTTTATATTGGTTTTGCTTATGTACATGTTTGCATCATGGCACAATGAGCATATGGGTTTTAGAAATCGAGTATTTGTAAGGAATAAAACTCGTATGTCGTTTGTAAATTCTTTGTTGGGAAGTGATGTTCATTGTATTAGTCAACTTAGAATGCATAGGAGAACATTTGTTGCATTATGTAAGATGATTCAGTAAGATGGACATGTTAAGAAGGATGGATTGGTTATAATAGAAGAGCAAGTGTGCATGTTCCTACTCATACTTGCTCACCATGCAAAAAAACCGTACAGTGGTGAGTAGGTTCTGCAGATCAGGGGAGACAACTAGTAGGTACTTCAACTCAGTATTGGGTGGAGTTTTATGATTGCATGAGAGTTTATTTAGAGATCCAGAACCTGTACTGAAAAATTATATTGATGATAGATGGAAAATGTTTAAGGTATGCTTATGCATTAGTTATACTCCATATTATTAATATGAGGTGTTTAAGTTTGTTTTTATATTGATAATTTTATTTATGAATTATAATTATTTGGGAGCATTAAATAGAACATATATTAAAGTGAATGTACCTGAAATTAACAAGTCAAGGTATTGAACAAGGAATGGTGAGATTGCCACAAATGTATTAAATGTATGTAACCGCAATATGGAATTTATATTCGTATTGCCTGGTTGGGAAGGATCAATATCCAATTCAAGAGTATTGCGAGATGCAATAAGTACACCTGATGGATTAAAAGTTCCCAATGGTAAGAATTATTAATGCACATGGTTTAGTTCTTATACATAAACTTATCAAAAATCTAATAAGAGATAATTTTGGACTTTTTATGTTGTTATTACCTTGTGGATGCTGGTTACATTAATGGTAAAGAATTTCTTGCATCGTATAGAGGAACCAGATATCATTTGTCAGAATGAAGAGATGGTTATGCACTAGTAATTTATCAAGAATATTTTAACATGAAGCATGTATCTGCAAGAAATGTTATAGAACGTTGTTTTGGTGTTCCTAAAATGCATTTGACAATTTTAAAAAGTCCATCTTTCTATCCAATAAAAATACGAATTCGAATAATCATTGCATGTTGTCTCTTGCACAATTAATTAGAAGAGAGACGTCAGTTGATCATGTAGAAGATGAATATAATATGAACCTATCAAGTGAAGTTTTAGTATATGATGAATTTATTGGATAAGTAGGTTTGTCAAATGAGTGAAACACTTGGAGAGACGATTTAGCCAAAAAAATATTTGATGAGTGAAAGCACACCATGGACATTGATAAACAATTTATATTAATGTAGTATGGTTGTTGTAATATTGTTTTTTATATGTTCTTGTAGTAAAACACATTACGATTCTTATGTATTTTTGTATTATTGTACATTTGTAATTGTTAATTACTATGTGGTTTTATTTATGAATATTATATGGTAATTTTATTTATGTTCGCATAGTATGGAAGTTGGAGGTAGTAGTAAGAATAAAAACATACGTATTTGAACTAGAGAAGAGTAAGAGGCTTTGCTCACTATATTAGATGAAATAATAGCTCGAGGATAATATTGTGATACAGGTGCATTTAAATCTGGCACACTTAACATTATTGAAGCACAAATGGCTGAGAAGTGCCCTGAATCAAATTTGCAAGTAAATTCACATATTGAGTCAAAGTTGAAAATATGAAGAAAAAAATAATATAGTATAGTATATAACATGCCAAATAAGAGTAGATTTGGATGGAATGACTCAAAGAAATGTATGGAGATTGACAATGATGAAGCATGGCAGCTTATGTGCAGGTTTGAATTTAATTTCATATTTACTATTTAGTATTCATGTTTTCTTTTAATATTCAATGCATATGATATCTTCCATGCTTCTATTTTATTTTCTACTATAGAGTAATAAGAGTGCAAAAAGATGGAGAGATAGACCATTCCCATTATATTATAGACTTTCAAATATATTTGGGAGAGACCGTGCTATTGGAAGTGGAGTACAAACTGCAAGACAGATGACTGAGGATTTAAATGTGAACACTGATTATCAACCTCATATAGATTGGGAAACCCCTGATAGCCCATTTACTCCAATGTCAATGAATCAAAATGTTGAAAGTGATGCACCGATGTCATCTCATTCTAGTGGTAGGAAGAGAGCAAGAACAAAATCAAAAAACAATATAGCAGAGCAGTTTGGTGAAATAGCAACTAATTTCATAAACTAATTGTCTGAGAAACTTGATCAAGATAAGACCAATTATCCAAAGTATTTAGTCAGGGAGCTTAAAATGTTGGGTTTTTCTACAGTTTATAATGTAAAAATTGGATTGGAAATAAGATCTAACCCAATATTTGTGGAGGTTTATAAAGTCATTGAAATTGATGATGAGAAAATTGAGTTTGCTAAGTCCTTTTTGGATAATTAGATGGACATTCTGTTATATTTTCATTTTTATGTTGCAAAGTTGGACATATGTTGTGCATTTGACTAGTTAAAACATATTTATTATGTTATGTTACTTTAAAAAATTATTATATGTTTGTTAGTTGAGATATTTTAATTTCTTTCAAATATTTTTGTTATAAATATGGATGTATTGAATAATATTTATATTACATGTAGAAATATTTAATGACAAAGAAAAGAGCATATGTTGTGTTCGTAGAATAATTTGATAGTATTTTCAAATAATCAAACCAATTAATAAAAAAACATAATTTTCATGATAACACAAATATAATATAAATATATAATATTGTGTAATTATAAAATAATCTCAAATTTTTATTTTGTATAATATAAATATATATTTGGATAATATTTGTAAATATTTTTAAAATTATTATACAAATTAAATTTTAAAATAAATATATTTTTATCCCATCCTATCCCCTATGCACCAAACATAGGATATATAATCTTAATTTTAATCCCGTCAACACCAAATATAAGATAATACTATTCTCATCTCATCCTTTCCTCTCCTTTCCCATCCTCTTCCATTCTATCCTTTCTCATCTTATCCTCTTCCATTTTTACATATCTTGTATACCAAACATGACCTTATATCTATCAATAATGAACACTAAGTCATCAACTTCACCATATGCCTCCTTGAACTTTTGAAAGACCTAAGTGTATGATTCATTTTCTGTATCCATAATACTAAAAGCCAATGGGTATATCTGCTCATTCCTAGAGAGCAAGTCTATTTTTTAATGAAAACCTTTATTACCTACAGCTCTATATTAGCCTAATTGCACATACCCACCATGTAGAATTTTCATATGTACATCTAATGGCGGAACTAAGTTAAGGGATGCATGGGCTGCAACCCATGTGAAAACAAAAAATTATATTTATAGGTATAATTTTAACTCAACCCATATATATTCATACTTTAGCTCACTCTATATTAACCCATTTCTAAATTTTAAAGCTTGATTTTTTCAGCCCAAATCAACCATACTCAGCCCAAATAAAACATTTTCCTACTAACCCAAATCAGCATCTGCCTAATTCATTTTGATTTTTAAGTCTTAATCTTCTACTTCTATTCTTCATTTTTGTTCAGCTCCCACCACCAACACCCAAATCAGCACCCAACCATTCCAACCTAAGCTAGTCACTGCAAATCTACGACTTTCCCTTACCACAATGTAGATCGACAAAAACCCAGACGCCTCCAGTCCACACCAACCATCGTGTATGTAATTTTATTTTAAAATTTTAATTTTTATTTCAAGTTAAATTTGTGGATTTTATATTTAGACTTTCAGTTAAATAATTTTAAGTTAATTGTAATTTGTATATTATTCTTTCAAGTTTGATGCTTTGGTGTTAATAATTATAATGGTTGAATACTTTAAAGATTTATTTTATAGATTCAATTTAAATTTCTAATGAAACTGATCCAAAATATACCTGAATTTTATACCCTAAAATTGAAATCTCTAAATCATAAACAGTTAAACATACATGATTGTTTATATTATGGAGAGAATAATTAACTGAGGGCATTTGTTGAATATTTTTCTATTTATAATAAAAGAACAAAAAAAAAACCCATATATTATATTATTCTAAGATTAAAGTATACATGTCACCTTTCCATCATTATTCATTCTTTTGTATTATTGTATACTGAAAAAATTTTGTGACCCCTCTTCCTTAACATTATGTCCATGTTATAGTGCATCTCAAATACATATACAAAATAATTACACATATATATATATATATATGTATATTTGGCTAATATATCTATTGAGAACTTATGAATTTGAGATATTTATGCTATGTAGACTGATTATGATTGTTGAATTTTGGGATATTTATATGGTGCTAAATTTGGATTGCTAAATTTATGTGTTTGCTGAATACTTTTAGTTGAATTTAATATTTATGTGCTTACTTAATTTAATTTAGTATATTCTGAATTGGTTATTGAACTGGTTGACATTGGTTGGTAAATTGATTTTTGGCAATGTACTGATATTTGTTTATAACTACTATTAAGCTAAAAAATTTTAAGATGTCTGATAGTGATCGAAATTCAAAGAAGTTAAAAGGTATTTTTTCTTTCTTTAAGAAAAAAAATGTTGAATCATCAATTGGGGTATCTTATAGTCTTCATCATTTGGACATTCTAGTTGTGAAAAAATGGTATTAAAAAGTCTCAAATCACAAGAATTTGAGTCTCAAAAAAATGATCAAGGTCAAGGATTTGATACTTCAACTCTTGAACGTGATCTGGGATGACGTTGTCAAATTAGTAACTATTCAATTAATGTGCGTGACAATATTCGAAGATTATATATTAGACTTGGACCATATCAACCCAAACTAGATATTTATCCTAGTCATGTCGATGGAGTGCAATTTTGACGATTCCAATATAATTGGTTTTCACAGTTTTCATGGCTTGAGTATTCTATTGCCAATGATTGGGCATTTTGTTTTTCTTACTTTCTATTTGATAATGAAAAACATAAGACTTTCACTATTATTGGGTTTAAGAATTGAAAGAGGGTTAGTGGACAACAATATACCTTTCTTGCTCATAGTGGAGCTTCAGCGCAACAACACGCTATGATAGATTGGTATGGCTTGGGGAACCAATCTCGTCATATTAGCATAGTGATGAATGCACAATCTTCTAAGCAAATATCAGAAAATTGATTATGGATAAGCACCATAATAGAAAGTGTTAGATTGTTAGCAAGTCAAGCATTGGTTTTTAGAGGTCATAATGAGTCCAAAAACTCATCCAATCGAGGGAATTTCATTGAACTTTTGAAGGCTTTTGCAAGATGTAATATAGAAGTTGACAATGTTGTTATTAATAAAGCTCTTGAAAACGCCAAGTATACTTCACCATTGATTCAAAATGAGATTTTGCATATATTTGCTAATAAGTTAAGAAATAAGATTCGTTAGGAAATTGGGGATAGTAAATTTTGTCTTCTTATTGATAAATCGGTTGATGAATCTAATAAAGAGCAAATGGCTATCATCCTAAGATTTGTTGATTGTAATAGATTTATTAAAGAACGGTTTGTTGACATCGTGAGTGTTCCTAACATTATTGTTTTAACACTTAAGAATGAGATTTCTAATGTTTTTGGTAAATACAATCTTCAAATTGAGAATTTGCGTGGTCAAGGTTATGATATTGCAAGTAATTTGTTTGGTACATGGAATGGGTTACAAGCATTGTTTATGCAAGATTGTCCATATGCATATTACATTCATTATTTTGTCCATTGATTGCAACTAGCTTTAAATACTTCAGCTAAAGATTTGTTGATTGTTTGGAAATTTTTTCAATGTTGAATAAAGTTGTGAATTTTATTTGTGCTTCCGCCAAGTGTCAATTTGAGTTAAAATTGACTCAAAAATCTGAAGTTGAGGAGTTATTGAAGGCTGAAAATCTTGAAACTAGTAAAGGGAAAATCAATCTTCTTGTTTGCAATGACCGGGAACTACTCATTGGGGTTCTCATTTTAATTCTATACGAAGTTTGATTGAGTTATTTGGTTTAACACAAACACTTCTTTCAGATATCGCTTAAAATAGACCAAACTAAGAAATTCGTGGTGATGCAGACACATATTTGAATGTCATTAACTCTTTTGACTTTGTTGTCCGACTTTTATTAAACAAAGTTATGAGATTGACTGATTACCTTTGTCAAACATTTCAAAAAAAATCTATAGATATTGTAAGAGCTATGAATCTTATTTCAGATACAATCTCAATTCTTTAAAAGTTAAGAGAATATGAATGGGATGAATTTTTTGAAACTATGGTATCTTTTTGTGAACAATATGATATTTAGATGCCCGATATGAGCGCTCTTTATAAGTTGGGTAGAGGTTGTCCTTGTCAACAAAGAGATTCTATAACAGTTGAGCATCGTTATAGAGTTGAAACATTTAATGTCTAATAGATTTTCAGATGATGGAGTTGCATACTAGATTTTCTATAAAAAATAGTGGAGCTACTTTGTCTTAGTTCGACATTGGATCCTTGTCATTCATTCACATCATTAATATTGATGATATATGTAAACTTGCTGAGAAATTTTATCCTCAGAACTTCACTACTTCTGAATTGTATGTTTTGAGAATATAGTTATGATTTTATAAGACTGAAATGGATCGTCGTCTAGACTTTCAGCATATTGATTTCATTTTTTCATTATATCGTTGATTAGTTGAGACAGACTTGGCCAATAATTACCATTTGATTTCTAGACTAATTTGTTTGGTATTGACTCTTCATGTTTTTACATCAACAACAAAACGAGCATTTTCATCGATGAAACTTATCAAAAATCGGCTACGTAATAAGATAGAAGATGAGTTTCTTGCTGACTCTATGATCTTCCACATAGAAAGAGAGTTAGCAAATAATATTGACAATGAATCAATAATTAGTAACTTTTATTCTATGAAAAATGCAGAGGGCAACTTATATAATATTTTGTTATATTTGTCACCTAACTGTGTTGGTGTCGTAGTTTTATTTTATTAATTAAATTTACTCATACCATTAAGTTTCATATATTTTTAATATTTTTATTCATTTTTATTATCTAAATATAGAATATATTCATTTCTTAACAAATGGATTGGAAAAACCGCTATATTATTTTCTAGTCGGAAATTTTAGCCCACCCTAGTTTCAAAACCTAATTCCGCCCCTGTATGCATCCTATCTCAAATCTTTGTGAACAATACTTGTCAACCTTAAATTCAAAACTTTCCTTCATTGCACACAAGGCCAACTTTTGTTACAATTCTTTCTTGTTGGTGTGTATTTGCCCAACTTCAATTGCTTCGTTTGCAGATAGTGAATAATCATTACTTCGACTAGCTGGATTTGTTAACAAAGAAGGACAGCTAACAACTTAAAATGTACTTACTTTTATTGTTTGTGAATCACTTTCATTACGAAGAGGATGATGCCTATGACTATCATCGGCAGTAGGTGCAGTAGGTAGAATAGGAACACTATTTGTTCTAAACCTCTCTCATACAAAAGGAATATCAAAATTTTCAACAATTGGAACTTCAAATGCATCATTGAATTCATTATCACTCCCTCTTATATTATGCTCCAATTATATATTATCATCAAATGCAATATCATCTTCATGCATTTCTGCATTCGTATCATCATCATAGTTGCAAAGGTTATACAACCTGTCATATTCATCTATCATATGCAACACACCATCAACCCTTATAACACCCTCCTTACTCAAGCCTTTTCAGAGTAAGAAATGTTTACCGTATAAATTTTTTTTTCTTTTATAAATTCAACTTGTAATTAAAAATGATTTCGGATAATGCTAAAGTAAAATGATATTAAACATTTCTTTTACTCTTTAAGACCGTTTTGCAAACCACACCAAATAAAACTGCAATACTTGAAAACATCTCAAAGTAATCACACCCACACTATAAAAGAAAGTATTTTAATTTACAGAGTATCTTTGCCCAAAACCATAAAATGTTGAAGAATATACTGTGTCATACTCTCCAATTCCGCACCTCAGTTAAACCCTACAGTTGGGTTTTGAATTTACCTATCACACATAAACAAAACAACGGTGAGTGATAAACACTTAGTAGGCAACCCAAATGCACATGACAATGCAATGTAATGTAGTGTACTGTCATACACATAAAATCTCCATTTTTCCCTTTTTACTTTGTAAACCAAATAACTCAACTACTTTATGATTCGCAGGGCCCACATGCTCGTTTGTGGTCAGAAGGTCTATCCCACACCCACACGAAACCCACATACCCATTTGTGGTAGATAATTGAATCACAATCCATAAAAAGAAAAACACCTACGCGTGACGGTCGATGATTGAAGAGTGAAGTAAAATAATGTTTAAAAACCATGCACACACCGGTACAACCACTTTAAAAATATAAACTCTTAGTGAAAAATCCACCATTTTACAATAGACAATAAAATCCATGATTTGTTCTATGTGAATGTATACATAAGAATTAAAGTATAAATATAACCAAGCACGCATAATTACCGAACTATCTTTTCTAACAACGATAATTACTAAAATATCTATACTTATCCCGATGGTTAATAAACATTAATCAAATTAGTATAATTACCGAAATGCCACTAGCTCTTTCAATAATTACCAAAGTAACCCTCAAGCACATAAAAATTACCAAAATACCCTTCAAGATAAATGGTCAATTACCAAACTACCTTTAAATAACAATACAAACAATATTCTACGACCATTCATATATATATAAGCACCCTATATATATATATATATATATAAAAGCTAAAATATATAATTTAACCACACATGTAAATATATTCATGTACATACATACACAATACATATAAATATATAAAGCATACATATATATACATATACATAAATATACATGTCCTAACCTATATATATAAATATAAATATACATTTACAAACACCTTTATAAATACATTAATGTATATATAAATATATCTCTTATCATCATTGAAAGAAACAAAATAATTAATTAAAAGGACAAAGTATTGAAACAATAAATTAATTATATAAATTAGCGACCATCAAAATTAACATGCTCTGTAAGATTACATCCTCTGCTCAAATTAACTGATATATATAATATATACAGATATACACATACATACACCCACCTACTGAGTGACAAAATTTAAAAACCCCATTTTAGGGTGTTTTAGCTTTTCATTTTTTATATTGTATATTTTTACACAATCATTCTCAACCTACAATTCTATATATGTAAGTCTTTTAACTAAACTCATGTAAATTTATACTAATTCTATATATATACATATATATATACACATAACTGCTATAAAATGCGATGTCGTATACAATATCGTGTGCGATAAAATGGAAAAAATAACATACATTATTTCTTGTGACGACCTACAACCACCCAATGCACCCCTTGGCCAAATTGCCTAGGGCCTTAGTAATTTGGCCAAGAGGTACATTGCTAATACATCCCTCAGCCATACTACATGATTACCCCTCGACCAAACTGTCCAAGTGGCCAAACAGCCAAAGACTTCAGCAGTTTGGCCTAAGGGTGGTTGTAGACCTCCACATTTAATAAAAAGACGTGCATTATTTTTTTCATTTTGTCGTGCGACGTTACGTTTTACAGCTTTTTTGTATATAAGCATACATATATACATATATATATATATATATAGAGAGAGAGAGCATTAATATTGTTGCCTACAAGAAAAGTTCATGTCAATTGTATAAATTTACAAATACAAGAAAACTATATATGAAAAAAACACAACAATAATGAACAAAAAAGATTGATATATATATATATATATATATATATATATATACAGAAATGCTATAAACCTTATTCTCGGCGGGAAGCAAAGGGAGGAGTGGAGAAGAATAACATAGGAAACTTTGAGCCTTTGATGCTCTATTGTGGAGGAAACAACAAGAGGAGTAAAGAAGAAGAAGAAAGGAAAGCCCTTTAATGGGAGCAGAGAAGAAGAAGAGAAGTAGGCTTATAGGGGAGGCAGCGTCGAGATAAGAAGAAGGCAAGAAGTTAGGGTTGTTTTGTATTTCTATTTTTCTAAATGAAAGTTATAATTTTATTTTATTTTTTATAAATCTTTTTTTAAAATACATTTAATATTTTTATTTTATAATAATGATTATTTTAAATTTTTTATTATATTATTTAAACTATTATAGATATTATGTTATTATGAATATTTTCATTTTAAAATACTTATATTAAATGGGTCATTGAAAGATAAGTACATATTTTTCTTTTTAATGTATTGTAGAGATAAATAATTAACCTTATAAGTAATTTTTTATTAATATGTTAGACGGGTCTATTTGGGTTAAGTGTGTTGATAAAAAAAATGATCTGTTTAATATAAACATTTCAAACTTATAATGCAATCATAATTCATGAGCTCAATGCATAATAGTTAGATTTTCATATAATAGACATTTCAATCTAAGTTATAGCCTCTTATCATATAATAGGTGTGTATGCATTTCAATTTATTGTACTCTCTTTGTCATATCATAAGTGTACATATATTTTAACACAGTAAGTATTTTAGTATAACTTGTAAATTACTTATTATATCAAATGTGTGCATGCATTTCAATATAATCTATAGCATAACACAGTAAGCATTTTAGTCTAATTTATAACTTATATAATTTGTTATGATCAAACTCAGACATTTATATAGTACACTTCCAAAATACCCACTATATGCAAAATATCGTTCATAATCCATCATACAATTACTATATTTATGCATGCATTTATACTAAGCCTATAATAACTAAAGTAACATAAGACTTATTCAAGGAACATGCATAATAGATACTAATTCCAAATCACCAAATCAAAATAATAATTGAGTAATTACAATATTAATTTCATACTCAAAATTTATAGAAATTTCACAACTATCACATTAATAAATTCAAAACTTATTAAATACTTAATCAATTAACATAATTCTAGTGGAAATACTTCAATTTAAACATCTACATCAACATAGATTATTTTCAAAATTTTCTAAGAATATTAAATATTTTATTAAAATTATTATTGCAAACTATATTTGCAAGAGAACATTACCCTAGACAAATTTCAAAATTTATAACTAAAACTACAAAATTATTATTGACATGAAATTGGTGTTAAGTTAACCGTAAAACATGTATGTATCTACAACAATTCATCCAAAAATTTTCAGATAATATAAACATAGGTTTTAAACTCAAAACCGAACATGCTATTCCATTACAAAAATAGCAACTTGTTAATTAAAATTCCAAAAACTCTCATATTCAAAAAGTTCTTAATTATAATTTGTAAAAATACCAAAACAAAAGAAATTTAATAGCCTATTGAAAATCACTAGTAAAACCAAACATTGCAGTAATTTTCCATTAAATATAGAGAATTCCAAAAATTTGTAAATAATAGTGGGAAAATCATATTTGGGTGAAACAAAAACTAAAATGTTCAAAATTCATAATACAATCTAGGATAAATCAT
The DNA here is from genome assembly GCA_007844105.2 of Rhamnella rubrinervis. Taxonomy (NCBI): domain Eukaryota; kingdom Viridiplantae; phylum Streptophyta; class Magnoliopsida; order Rosales; family Rhamnaceae; genus Rhamnella; species Rhamnella rubrinervis. Next base: position 1,914,057 of record CM017579.2, read on the forward strand.
TTATAAAATTTGAACAATATTAAAGGGGTATGGAAAATTTAGATAATTTTAAAGCAAGGGTATATTTTCATAAATTCTTGTTTAAACAATAACAGCTCAATCTAATTTTATAAATTAAACAACAACACAACAAGGCAATCACATAAACAAGTTAGTTATAGAAATCTACCTTGAATGCTTAAAATATTCTTAAAAAATTTATCAGTAGGCTAAACCCAATCAATCTCCAATAGCAAACAAAGAAAACATAACTTTTCATCTCTACACTCAATTTCTTTTACAAAGACTTTCAGGAGATAGAGATATAGATAAAATAGAATTCTAATTTTAAATTTTAAACAAAAAATCAATCTATTAACATAAAATCTTATTTTATTTTATTTTAAATCTTTTAAAATTTTAAAAGAAACATCCTATCCATAGCAAACTTCAACCGTTTAAAACATGATAAATATAACTTAAATAATAACTAATTAATTCATATTTAACAATTATGTGTGTGTGTGTGTATATATATATATATATATATATTTATTTTATTAATCTTAATCTTCTAAACATCAAATGCTCACATTGCTACTTGAATTTGTTGAACTCCACTACATATGATGGGGTTAGTAAAGTAAGGGAGCAAATCTACAAGCTTTCTTCTTACTATCAAAAGCTCAAGGTTATCAAGATGGATCTTGATAAAGATTTTTTTACTTAGTTTATCATGAAGAATCTTCCTTTGCAATTCGAGTCCATCAAGTCAAACTACAATACCCTAAAACTAGAATCGTTTTTGTGTAATAACTATATTTTTCTAAAACTGTTACTTCCAGTCGCAATTAAAATTTGATTACTACATCATCACTTATACCGCAACGAGCTGCTTAAGAGTTTCTCGAGCATTTGGCAAGGGCCTAAAATGTCTAGTTAGGGGTCGAGGAATTATTTTTCTTCCTATTTTACCCTTGGTCAAAGTTTGGTTTTTTTCTTTTCTTTTTAACCTTGGTTGACCCCTCCTTGTCTTCTTCATGTTCCATTGTTATCAAGAGAGAGAAAGAGAAAGGAAGAGAGAGAAAGTGAGGAAAAATTCAAGAAAAATCCAAGGGTTTTGCACTGGCCATCAAGGGGACTCCAAAGTAAGGGTGTTTTGATATTTTCAAGTGGTGATCAAATAGTTTGCAAGCTTGGAAGAGAGGTAGGTATCCCTACTCTTGAGAAATTATGCATATCTTTGGCGTTTTACTTGATATATTGGTAGATACATGTAATTTCTGAGTGAATTTGTGATTATATATGATTAATTTTTTGTGGATTGGTTGTATGGCAAAACCCCCAAATTGTTAGAATTAAGGTTTTGAAAATTTTGGTTTTATGTTGGAATTTTTCATGGAAATTGGTTGGATTATGCAATTGGTGTGTGTATCTTGTGAAACCCCATGAAAATTATTTGAATTGGTGTGAATTTGAGTAAATTTTAAGGTATGTAGCATCGGCCATTAATGGAGATATGGTTGAAATTTTTAAGGTTGTGAATGACATTTTCATCTTTTCACATTTAAGGGACAAATTTGGTATTTGAAAAATTATTAAGAGTATTTTAATTTTTTCCCATAAAAGGGATATATTTGGTATTTTTGAAATTGTGAAGAGAATTTTAGTCATATCACATTTTCTAGTTATTTTAATTATATATGTGTGTAAGATATATGTATGCGATCATGTGTGTATATGTATATATATATATTTATAAATATGTTTGTATATGTGTATATGTAGGCATATGCATGTATTTATATGCATATATATTGTGTATGTATAAATATATATATATATATATATATATTTGTGTCGCTAAATATATATATATATATATATATGTGTGTGTGTGTGTGTGTGTAGACATGATAAGCTAGGCGACCTCAGTTAAAATTTGGGCTCCGCCCAATTTTTTTTTTTTTTGCATTCATTTTTTTGGCATTTTTTTTGTATTTTTTTTTCACCGTTATTCTTTTCCATGTGAACTAGGTTGTCGTCTTCTTCCCTCTGCATGAAAAGTTAGGGTTTCTCCATCACTTTGTCTCCGATTTGCGTGCTTCGAAAAAATCCAGAAAACAGAGAAAGAACAAAAATATAATTGAGTGCCCTGCAGTCTCTTTTTCTCATACCGAAGCGGTGAGCCATTGAGCCCGTAATTGGCATTGGAGAGGAGGTTGCAATTTTCATAAGGAGAAGAAACAAGCTTCACATGGCAAGACTAGAGTGGATGGTCGAGAATATAATTGCTCATTTTGAAGCCTTCAAGTATAACATAGAAGTAACCCTTACTATTGGTCTTGAAAACCTTATAAAAGCTTACTTGACTATGGTCCATTTTGCAGATGATTTAGCTTAAGGGAGTAGCTCAACCCCGATAGAGACCAAGTTCTGAAGCTTTCACAACTCTGGCAATACTTGATTGGGATTGAAAATAGATTGGAGGCCAAACTAATTGAAGCCCTAATTTTTCGTGCGGAGGAAAGAAGGCAACGACGAACTGATTCACACGGGAAAAAAATAACGGAGAAAAAAAAACACATCTATTGGGGCAGCCCAAATGTTTGTGTTTAAATCTCGTTAAAACACAACGTTTCGCGCACAATATGATGAGCGAAGTCGCTCATTACATCACCTCTGTGTGTGTGTGTGTGTGTGTGTGTGTGTGAATGTTAGTATATCTATATGTTTGTATGTATAAATATATATGTATATGTTCATATAATTCTGTGTATGTATATTAATGTTTAAATGTATATATATAATTGTATAGGTATGATTATATTCATATATATAAATATATATAAGTGTATGGTTATGTAATTATATTTATATTTAGGACTTGTATATTTATTATATATATATATATATATATATATATATATATATATAGGTTGGGAAAGTATTGTTTAGTTAATTATTAGACAAGGGTAGTACGGTAAATTATCATTTGCCTTGAAGGGTATTTTGATAATTATCTTATGCTTAAGGGGTATTTTGGTAATTATCGAAAAGATCAGGAGCATTACGGTAATTATATTGGTTTAAAGGGTATTTTGGTAATTATCGCTACTATATAGTGTAGTTTGGTAATTATGTATAGTTATGTTATGCTTGGTAGTAGCTATACATTAAGGTATGTGCATACATTTGCATAAAAAAATGTTATGAGTTTTGATATTTTTATGTAAAAATGTGGATTTTTCCCTAAAGATTTATATTTTAAAATGGGTGCACCGAAGAGTGATGATTTTAAACTCTGACTTAATAGCTCTTAAATCACCAATCACCAAAGGTAGTTAGGTCTTTTCTAAATGGTGATTTGACCGCCAAACATAAACAGACATGTGGATTCCGTAGGAAATAGGATAAACCTACCTATAATGAACAAGCATGTAGATTCCACAAAATGCATGATAGTCGAGCTAATTGGTTTATTTGGTCGAGGTGCTGGACTAGAGGGCATAACACAATACATGTTTTCTGCATTTTATAATTTTTAGGAAAATGGTACTCTATATATTAAAATATTTTTCTATTATAGTGTAGGTATGAGTATTTTTGAAATACTTAATTCAATATATTTTTATTTGGTTTGGTTTTAGAGGAAACGATCCCAAAGAGCAGAGAAAAGTTTTTCATATTATCTTTTTAGCATTGTTAAGAATTGTTTTAAATATAATTTGAATTTATATTTGAAAAAAATATTGATAGTAAATAATTCTTGTTTATGAACTCAGGTAAAATGGTGTTACACTTTGAATGAGATGATTGTCATACTTGTTAAGTAAAAGAATGACATCAACAATAATCAAACTAAGTCCATCTCTTTGGTCACAAATCAAGAGGACAAATTTAAGAATTTTCCACCCAAGAATACTTTTGGTCTCAAACAATTCAAAAAGAAATGTCCTAATGCCGAGGCAAATTATCACCAGAGTGGTGCATCTTCCTGTGGAAATAAATAAAAGTTTTTCAAAGGAAAGTACAGTTTTTGCTTCAAGTTTGGACACAAGAAGGTGAATTGTTGGAAGTTCAATGCACAACAAAAGAAGAAAGATAATTCTTTAATGATGGTTTATTTATAGACAAGTATGATTGAAACTAACATTATTGATGTGCCCATAAATTCTTGGTTGTTGGATACTAGAGCATCAATACATGTTACTAATTCATTTGCATGAAATGACAAGCCGAAGGAGCCTAACTAATCTTAAGCAACATGTGTTCATGGGGGATAATTGAAAAGTCAAAGTAGATATTTTGGGTACAATTAAATTACATTTAGCCACTAATTTTTATTGGAGTTACATCAAATTTCTTACATACCCTCGATAAGGAGGAATTTGATTTTTGTCTCTCTTTGGATAGAAGAGGTTATAATTTTTATTTGGAAAAGGAAAAGTTATTTTGTATAGTAGCTTCATTTTGATTGGGCATGGAACCTTATTTGATAATTTATAAAAACTTGATTTGCTTGATATTACTTGTGGGATGTTTCTCCTTCTACTAATACTAATATTTCTCCTAAACATTCTCGAATTGATGATAAATCTTCTATATTGTGATATAAATACCTAGGTCATAATTCTTAGTAAAGAATTGAAAGATTAGTTGAAGATAGTATCCTTCCTAATCTAGATTTTTCTAATCCTTTTGTTTATGTTGATTGTGTCAAGGGAAAGCTAACTGCCAAAGCTAGAAAAAATAAAATTAATAGATTTGAAAATATTTTGGAGTTGACACATACAGATATTTGTGGACCTTTTACTCCACATGTCTTAGGTGATTATAGGTACTTTATTATCTTCATTGACTACTTCTCTTATTGGGGACACATTGAGTTTATTCATGAGAAGTTGGATTCCTTAAGTGCTTTTAAGGAGTTTAAAATAAAAATAGAGTTTTAAAAAAATACACAAATAAAAGTTGTAAGATCTAACAAAATTGGTGAATATTATAAAAAGATATGATGGATTGGATAGAATCTTAGACTTTTTGCAAAGTATTTAAAAGAATGTGGGATTCATGCTTAGTATACAATATTTGACACTCCTCAACAAAATGGAATTATAGACAGAAGAAACTACACATTATTAGATATGGTGCAGTGTATGTTGGCTAACTCTAGTTTTCTACCCTTCTTATAAGAGATGCTTTAAGGAATGCATCTTACATTTTGAATCAAGTACTTAATAAATTTATTTCGAAGACTCCATATGAGCTATAGTCAGGTAGAAAGAGTAGCTTGCATCATTTCATTTATGGGGTTATAAAGAAAAAGTGAGACCCTATAATCCTCAAATAAAAAAATTAGATCCTAAAATCATTAATGGTCATTTCGATGGTTATTATATAAAATCAAAAGGTTCTCGATTCTATTATTTTTCTAACACTACAAGAATTATGGAGTTAGACCGAGCTATATATTTTGAGGATGATGTTAATTGTGGTCAAGGACCATGTGTGGTTGAGTTTAGAGAGGAGAATAAGCTTGTTTCTATTTCAGCTTTGGATACTCAAATTGTGGATCATCTGGTAGTTCATAATATAATAGTCACTTAAGATGGACATATTATTGAAATGGAATATGAAGTTCAAGATACATTTGATTAACATCTACCATTAAGGAGATCACAGAGGGTTCATAAATCTTCTAAACTTGATAATTATGTAGTTTACTTGCAGGAGCATGAATTTGGCATATGTGATGCATCAGATCCTATTACTTTTCAGGAAGCTATAAGAAGTTCACCATCTAGCTTGTGGATGGATGCAATGATTGATGAGATGACATCCATGACACAAAATAAGGTTTATGATTTAGATGATTTGCCATAGATTGCAAAGCTATTAGATATAAATAAGTTTTTAAGACCAAGATTGATGCTAATGATCAAGTTGAAAGATACAAAGTTAAACTTGTGGCTAAAGGATTTAGTCAAAAGGAAGGAATTGACTTTAAAAAACTTTTCAGCATTTTCTGTAAAACCCCGTATTTTTTTTTATTATTTTATTTTATTTTATTTTTAATTATTTTATCCAAATTGGTAGGGATTAAAATTGACTTTTGCCACGTGTTATTTTTTTATTTTGACTTTGATATCGTTACGTAGAGCTTATCGATACGAGTTCGTGGACTAGTGGCACAGTTCATTCGGAGTTACGGTTTGAAAGTTATGGTCAAGAGAAGACAGTGGCAAAATCATAAATATTTCAAAATTAAATAATTAAATTTTTTTCTTTTCCTCTTCTTCTTCTTCCCCGAGCCTTCACCCTTCAATTTCTTTCTCTCTCTTATTTTCTCTCTCTAAACACCATTGGAAACAAATTGTTACTACGTCTTCATCGTGCATCACCAGACCTCGCCACTACCACCAATAGAATCGCCACGTCGAACTCTACCATAATCGACCCTCTTTCCGCCGGAAAATTGACGGTAGCCACCGGATCGGAGTAAATTCGGTAAGTTTCTCTCTCTCCATTCGGATTCCGGTGAGTTTTTATGAAAGGTAGGTGCTTTCCAACTTTTCTACCTCAATCGATTCAACTCGTTTTCCTTAAAATGCTTGATTTTGCAGAAATTATAAAATTCTCCTAGAACGAAACTTTCCGGCCAAATTCGCCACGTCGGTTATCACCCGGTCCAATTGAAGGTAAATTCTTGATCCTTGTCTCGTGGGTTTCGATTTGGTATATAATACGCCAATTTTGGTTAAGATTTGAGAAAAATTCCAATTTTAGGGGTTTGATGTATTTTGGGAATTGTATCAATTGGACATGAGAGAACTCAAATTTGGTTGAATTAAGGTATTCAATATCAAGTAGAAGCTAAATTGAAGTTCAGATTTGATATCGGTACAATTCACATTTTCGGCACTTTTCACGCATCTGCATCTATTCATATATACAGTCTATTAACGATATTCTATTCATGTATACAATACTACGTGTCAAAAAAATTAGAAATTTCCCAAATATGAGAAAGGGATGGGGTGAGATTGTGGAAACAAAAATATTATTGATTTAAATTGAGAATTAATAAATGGTATAATTGGTTATTACGTAGAGCTGTGACTAAAGCGGATACTGGAGCAGTTTCACCTGCGGATTAGCAATGATAATTTGTGAGTGGATTTAATCTTACTTTTAAAATTTTATCTTTATATTAAATTGATTATATTTAAGTATTGTTATAAATTAATGAATTTGATAATTTTCGGTATATTAAAATAATTATTTTAAATAGTACATATATGACTGTTGTTATGAGAAAATATATATTTAAATACATATTGATTATAAAATGTGATTTTGGAGAATTTATATTGGTATGATTACATAAAAATATTAAGTTTGACCATTAAATATGTTTTATGTCGTGGACATGGTTGTGTTATATTTTCTTTCGTTAGATATGCCTTATATTCACCCTGGATGTAGTGATTGCATTGTGGATGATTTTTATTCCGTCCCCTCTGCGTAGGATGGGCGATGATATTATATATTCCATCCCCCTCGTTTGTCTACGCGCGACACGAGGCGGACGATGATCCATCTCTGCTACGCCTTGGGACGCCAAGGGTAGTATGACAGTTTCCCTCTCCCTATCCATCTCTCGCACTGGGACGCCGGTAGTATGATTTGTTCCCTCCCCTATGATTTTGGGTTGTATCTGGCGTATAATTCTTCATAGAGATTTTCTTATATTGTTATTTCTTGTGATTATTTATTATGAAATTTCTTTATTTTATAGGGTATTGATTATTGTTGTTATTCTCATTAGTGTTAAAAGCTACTATGAGGTTATTAAACTATTTAATATAATTTATTCACATTGTTGCATAAATTATTTACATCATTAGTAATGGGTTCACTCACCGAGCTTGCCTCATTAGTTGCTTTTATTTTTTAATTTTCTTAGTAGTTTTCCACCGACCGTGGTTGGATCTCCACGCAAGGCATCACCACCCCTATATTTCAACGCCAAGAGTTTTCTTTATTTTTATAATAAACTTTTCAACTTCTTTTGAATTCAACTCATGCGATTTTATTTTCATTATTACTTTTGAAAAATCAATTAGATTGCTCGATAATATCCCATGTTGGTACCAAGGTGTCAGTATATTAAATTTCTTCTTATTATAAAATTTATTATGGTGAGTTAATTGTGGAAATCCGGTGATAATTGTTGTGACCACTGGATGTATATTTTGATAATGATTTTGTTTGTAGGTACAAAACTAACCAAGTTTAGGGAGGTTCTTTTGAAATTTATATAAAATTTTGGTAGAGTTTTTCCGGGACCCATTCCTGCACGGCCCTATCGGGTATCGAGCATTAGTTTTTGTTTCTCGTAGACCTACTTATGGTTGTGCAAAGTTTTAAATTTTTGAGATAAATTTTTCTCTATAAAAATATATATAATAATAATAATAATAATAATAAAATATATATATATATATATATATTCTTATATTTTTTAAAATTGGTTAATATTTGTGGAAAGACTGAAATATTTTTATTTTGTGTAGTATTATTTGGTGATGCCTCCAAGCGTGGGACTTGATGGGACCACAAATCCTTCTGATCGGTGATAGGCGGTTTGTTGATGATGTATGGGAGTCTTGTGGAAACTTTAAATATAGGTGCTCAACCAAGACCATCAGCTCAAGTAGCAATGAGATTATGTGCTACACATTTTAATGGCGCCACCAATCCTGCAGAGGCATTATTTTGGTTATCTGAAACGGAAAAGATTTTAGATGAGGTGATGGATTGTTCTGATGAAGAAAAAGTTAAGATAGCAGTTTTCTTCTCGGGACGCTGACGTTGGTGGGTTGTAGAAAGGAGCATGAGACAACACACATGGGAAAGTTTTAAGGCTACATTTGATGCTCCGTTTTGCCCAGAGGCGTACAAAGAAGCAAAAAGGAAGGAATTTGAGAGATTAGTTCAAGGAAGCATGGCCATGAATATGAAAAAAGTTTTTGGAATTATCGAGTTTTGTCCTTATATGATTCCGCACGAGGAAGAAAAGGAGATTCTTAGATGGGTTGAGGATTCTATCTACGGTATATCCGGAAACGTACATCCTATATATCGCTTTAGGGATGCACCTTGGAAGTGAAATTAGCTATCATGGGGATCCAGGCCGTCCGCTCGGGACTTCGGTAGGTACTCCTAGTCGTGGATCTTGAAGAGGGAAGTTATAGCTCGGATCTTCGAAAGCATGTGTTCGGGTCTAGATCTAATCAAAACATTCACTCATGACAGAGTAGTGGTCGTGGTATGAGATCGGACGCAGCCTAATCGCTCGGCGTAGTTCATATCGAGACCACGTTTGGGGCGCCCCTCGAATAGCGTGTACTTTATGTGGCAGATATCATAGCGGGCCTTGTCAGAGGACTGATGGATGTTTTCACTATGGACAGCCTGGACATTTCAGAAAAGATTGTCCTTTTCTTGTTCATAGCAGTATGGGGACTCATGAGTTTGATTCGCGCGCCTCAATCAGTGTACGCCATCGAAGGCCGTAAGAGGCATGGTGCCGTGTCGCGAGAGGTGCATCTTCGAGTGGAACATAGTCCACACCAGCTCGTGGGAGTAGTGGTGGATGTGGACGACCTTCAAGTCAAGGAAGAGTATTTGCTATGACACAACATGATGCACAGGCTACTCCTGATGTGGTGACAGGTACTTTATCTATTCTTGGAATGGATGCTTATGTTCTTATAGATCCTGGAGCTACACATTCTTTTATCTCATGTAATTTTGTTGCACAATCTGGTATACCACCCGTACCCTTGGATATGGAGTTTGAGGTTCTCACACCTATAGGGGATTCTTTATGGCCCACACAGATTTTAAAGCAGTGTCTTTTCTTCATTGGTGATTTGGTAGTAAAAGCAAACTTAATCTTAATAGATTTGGAAGGGTTGGATGTTATTTTTGGAATGGATTTCCTTGCTACAAATTATGCATCGATGGATTGTTTTCACAAAGAGGTTACTTTTAGAAGACCGGGGTTGCCATAAGTAGTATTTCATGGTGATCGGAGGACTTCTTTTACAGGTTTGATTTCGGCATTTTCAGCTCAACGTTTATTACATAAAGGTTGTATGGGATTTTTGGCTTATATAGTGGATACTCGAGTTAAGGAAATAAAACTTGAAAATATTCTTTGTAATGAGATTTTATGGATGTGTTTGACGATCTTCCGTGTTTACCTCAGAAGAGATAGATTTTGTTATTGATTTAACTCCAGGCACTAATCCTATTTCATTACCGTCGTATAGGATGGCTCCGGCGGAATTGAAGGAGTTAAAAATTCAATTGCAGGATTTGGTTGATAAAGGATTTGTCCGTCCTAGTATATCACCTTGGGGAGCACCAGTGTTATTTGTTAAAAAGAAAGATGGATCCTTACGATTATATATTGATTACCGACAATTGAATAAGGCAACAATTCGCAACAAGTATCCACTGCCTCGTATTGATGATTTATTTGATCAACTTCAGGGTGCTAAGGTGTTCTCAAAGATTGACTTAAGGTCTGGGTATCATCAATTGAGAATTAGAGAATCTGATATTCCAAAGACTGCATTTCGGACTCGATATGGTCATTATGAATTCCTGGTTATGTTGTTTGGACTTACAAATGCTCCTGCAGCATTTATGGATTTGATGAACCGTGTTTTTCGTCCATTCTTGGATTGGTTTGTGATAGTTTTCATTGATGATATTTTGATATATTCTAAAAGCGCCGAAAGCACGATGCATTTGAGTTGGGTGTTGCAAATTCTGAGGGAACATCAACTTTATGCTAAGTTTAGCAAGTGTGAATTTTGGTTGGATAAAGTAGTCTTTCTGGGACATGTTATATCTGCTGAAGGTATCTATGTGGATCCAAATAAAGTGGAAGTTGTGTTGAACTGGGAAAGACCGACGAGTGTTACTGAAGTGCAAAGTTTTCTGGGGTTAGCTAGTTATTATCGTCGCTTCGTTAAAGGTTTTTCTAAGATAGCAGCCCCACTTCATCATTTGACTCGAAAAGAGGTGAAGTTTGATTGGACGGATTCATGTGAGCAAAGTTTCCAAGAACTTAAGCAAAGGTTGACATCAGCGCCTGTTTTAACTCTTCCTGATGGAAATGAAGGATTTGTAGTATTCTGTGTGATGCATCTCATCAGGGATTGGGTTCTGTTCTTATGCAGCATGGAAAGGTGATTGCATATGCTTCTCGACAACTTAAAAGACATGAAGTAAACTATCCAACTCATGACTTGGAGCTCGCAGCGGTGGTTTTTGCTTTAAAGGCTTGGAGACATTATCTTTATGGCGCTATTTGTCAAATCTTTATGGATCATAAGAGCTTTAAATATATTTTCTCACAAAAGGAGTTGAATATGAGACAAAGAAGATGGATGGAATTAATTAAGGATTATGATCAGATATTGACTATCATCCAGAAAGGCCAACGTGGTTATTGATGCTTTAAGTAGGAAGGCTACGTGCTCTTTAGCGATATTCAAACGGTTTTACCACCGATTCTTGAATTGAGAAAGTTGGGAGTTAGCATGGATTGGGGATAGTGGAGCCTTGGCTAGTTTTCATGTTCACCAACGATATTGATCGATTCAAAGCACAATTTTCTGATTCTAAATTGATGAAAATTAGAAGTGAAGTTGATTTGGGTTTAAGGACAGATTTTTCTGTTAGAGGAGATGGAGCTTTGGTTTTCCGTAACAGACTTTGTGTTCCTATGGATGAAAAAATAAGGAAAGAAATCCTTGATGAAGCACATAATTCTGCTTATTCTATGCATCCTGGAAGTACAAAAATGTATCACACTTTACGGGATCATTATTGGTGGCCAGGAATGAAAAAAGAAGTTGCTGAATTTGTCTCCAAGTGTTTGATTTGTCAGCAAGTGAAAGCAGAAAGACAAAAGCCATCGGGACTTTTGCAACCATTGCCTATTCCGGAGTGGAAGTGGGAACACATCACTATGGATTTTCTATTTAAGCTTCCCTGCACTGGAGACAACATAATGGAATTTGGGTGGTAATAGATCGACTTACCAAGTCGCACATTTTGCCGCTAGAGGCTTTTTCTCTTCAAAAACTTGCTACCTTGTTTGTGGAAGAAATTGTAAGATTACATGGGGTACCTGTATCTATTGTGTCGGATTGAGATGCTCGATTCACCTCTAGATTTTGGAGAAGTTTGCAAGAAGCTTTGGGTACTAAGTTACATTTTAGTACGGCTTTTCATCCTCAAACAGATGGACAATCAGAGAGGACTATCCAAACCTTGGAGGATATGTTGAGAGCATGTGTTTTGCAATTTAAAGGGAATTGGGACTCCCATCTACCATTAATGGAGTTCATATACAATAATAGCTACCATTCAAGCCTTGGAATGTCGCCGTTTGAAGCATTATATGGGAGCAGTAACTCCTTTATGTTGGGATGAGGTTGGTGAAAGAAAACTTATAGGGCCCGAGTTTGTGCAAATGACTACCGAAAAAGTAAAAGTAATTCGTAGCAAATTGAAAGCGGCTCAAGATAGACAGAAAAGTTATGCGGATAATCGAAGGAAAGATCTGGAATTTAACGTTGGTGATTGGGTATTCCTGAAATTGTCACCATGGAGAGGCGTGGTACGATTCAGAAAAGAGGAAAATTAAGTCCTAGATTTATTGGGCCCTATGAAATTGTTGAAAGAATTGGTCCAGTTGCTTACAGACTTGCCCTACCGACGGAACTTTCTCGAATTCATGACGTTTTCCATGTATCTATGTTATGCAAGTATATTTCTGATCCTTCTCATGTGTTAGAAGCTCCAGCAATAGAAATTAAGGATGATATGTCATACGAAGAGCAACCAATTTAGATTCTTGATCGAAGAGATCAAGTACTTCGTAATAAAATTATACCACTTGTAAAGGTCTTATGGAAAAATCATGCAATAGAGGAAGCCACTTGGGAATCTGAACAACTGATGCGAGCACATTATCCACATCTCTTTTCTTATTAAGGTATGAATTTCGTGGACGAAATTTTCTTTAAGGGGTAGATTGTAATAACCCGTATTTTTTTTATTATTTTATTTTATTTTATTTTTGATTATTTTATCCAAATTGGTAGGGATTAAAATTAACTTTTGTGAGGTGTTATTTTTTTATTTTGACTTTGATACCGCTACGTAGAGCTTATCGATACGAGTTCATGGACTAGTGGCACAGTTGATTCGGAGTTACGGTTTGAAAGTTATGGTCAAGAGAAGACAATGGCAAAATCGTAAATATTTCAAAATTAAATAATTAAATTTTTTTTTCTTTTCCTCTTCTTCTTCTTCCCCGAGCCTTCACCCTTCAATTTCTTTCTCTCTCTTATTTTCTCTAAGCACCATTGGAAACAAATGGTTACTACGCTTCACCGCATCACACCTCGCCACTACCACCATTAATCGCCACGCCGAACTCTACCATAACCAACCCTCTTCCGGGAAAATTACCGGTAGCCACCGGATCGGAGTAAATTCCGGTAAGTCTCTCTCCTCCATTCGCCGGATTCCGGTGAGTTTTTTCATGAAAGGTAGGTGCTTTCCCATTGTTTTCGACCTCCTGAATGCGATTCTGAACTCCGTTTTCCTTAAAAATGCTTGATTTTGCAGAAATTATAAAATTCTACTCGAACCCAAACTTTCCCACCGTTATCACCGGTCCAATTGAAGGTAAATTCTTGATCCTTGTCTCGTGGGCTTTGATTTCATTTTTCACAATTGCATTATTCATATATACTGAACTATTAACGATACCTGCACTATTCATGTATACAATACTATTCTGCAAAAAATTAGAAATTTCCCAAATATGAGAAAGGGAGTGATGGGGTGAGATTGTGGAAACAAAAATATTATTGATTTAAATTGAGAATTAATAAATGGTATAATTGGTTATTACGTAGGAACTGTGACTAAAGCGGATTTGGAGCGCTTTCACCGCGGATTAGCAATGATAATTTGTGAGTGGATTTAATCTTACTTTTAAAATTTTATCTTTATATTAAATTGATTATATTTAAGTATTGTTATAAATTAATGAATTTGATAATTTTCGGTATATTAAAATAATTATTTTAAATAGTACATATATGACTGTTGTTATGAGAAAATATATATTTAAATACATATTGATTATAAAATGTGATTTTGGAGAATTTATATTGGTATGATTACATAAAAATATTAAGTTTGACCATTAAATATGTTTTATGTCGTGGACATGGTTGTGTTATATTTTCTTTTGTTAGTATACGCCTTATATTCACCTGGATGTAGTGATTGCATTGTGGATGATTTTTATTCCATCCTCCTTGCGCGTAGGATGGACGATGATGTATATATTCCATCCCCTCGTTTGTCTACTACACACAGGTGGACGATGATCCATCTCGCTACTTGACGCCAAGGGTAGTATGACGCTTCCTCTCCCTATCCATCTCTCGCATTGGGACGCCAAGGGTAGTATGACGGTTGTTCCCCCTCCCCCTATGATTTTGGGTTGTATCTTGGCGTATAATTCTTCATCAGTTTGAGAGATTTTCTTATATTGTTATTTACTGTGATTATTTATTATGAAATTTCTTTATTTTATAGGGTATTGATTATTGTTGTTATTCATTAGTGTTAAAACTGCTACTACGAGGTTATTAAACTATTTAATATAATTTATTCACATTGTTGCATAAATTATTTTTACATTAGTAATGGGTTCACTCAACCGAGCTTGCCTCATTAGTTCTTTTATTTTTTTTAATTTTCTTAGTAGTTTTCCAGCTGACTGTGGTTGGATCTCCACGCAAGGCATCACCACCCCTATATTTCAACGCTCAAGAGTTTTCTGTTATTTTTATAATAAACTTTTCAACTTCTTTTGAATTCAACTTGCGCATTTTATTTTCATTATTACTTTTAAAAAATCAATTAGATTGCTATGATAATATCCCATGTTGGTACCAAGGTGTGCTGTATATTAAATTTCTTCTTATTATAAAATTTATTATGGTGACTGGTTAATCTGTTGTGGGAAATCCAGTGATAATTGTTGTGACCACTGGATGTATATTTTGATAATGATTTTGTTTGTAGGTACAAAACTGGGTTAGACCAAGTTTTAAGGAGGTTCTTTTGAAATTTATATAAAATTTTGGTAGAGTTTTTCCGAGGCGGGACCCATCCCGGGTACGGTCCTATCAGTTTGGTATCAGAGCATTAGGTTTTTGTTTCCTGTAGACCTACTTATGGTTGTGCAAAGTTTTTAATTTTTGAGATAAATTTTTCTCTATAAAAAAATATATATAATAATAATAAGAATAATAAAATATATATATATATATATTCTTATATTTTTTAAAATTGGTTAATATTTGTGGAAAGACTGAAATATTTTTATTTTGTGTAGTATTATTTGGTGATGCCTCCAAGACGTGGACGCAGTAGGACCACAAATCCTTCGGGATCAGCTGATAGTGCTGGTGGGCCAGCTTTGAGTGATGATGTATTGGAGCGTCTTGTGGAAACTTTAAATATAGGTGCTCAACCAAGACCATCAGCTCAAGCAGCAATGAGATTATGTGCTACACATTTTAATGGCGCCACCGATCCTGCAGAGGCATTATTTTGGTTATCTGAAACGGAAAAGATTTTAGATGAGGTGATGGATTGTTCTGATGAAGAAAAAGTTAAGATAGCAGGTTTTCTTCTTTAGGGGACTTCGACGTTGGTGGGTTGTAGAAAGGAGCATGAGACAACACACATGGGAAAGTTTTAAGGCTACATTTGATGCTCAGTTTTGCGAAAAAAGAAGCAAAAAGGAAGAAATTTGAGAGATTAGTTTCAAGCATGATAGCTAAGAATATGAAAAAAGTTTTGGAATTATCGAGTTTTATCCTTATATGATTCCGCATGGAGCGGAAGAAAAGGAGATTCTTAGATGGGTTGAGGATTCTATCTATTGGTATATTTGAGTACATCCTATATATCGTGTTTAAGGGATGCGATTGGAAGTCGAAATGCGCTATGATGGGATCCGGCCGTCCGCTCGAGGGACTTCAAGAGGTACTCCTAGCGGGACCCATCCCGCACGTCTGCATTTTCTACTAAGAATTCTTTTAGAATCATTATAGTGATTTTAACGAATGGTACTTGGAATTGTACAATGAAAACTCATTTTGACTGAAGTTTGACTTTTGGGTACAATAAGTAGGGCCCAAAAGTTAACTTTTTACTACCTGAGGAATTTTATTTTGACTTTAGTATTATTGCGTAACACTCGTTGATACGAGTTCATAGACAAAAGGTATGCGTAAATCGAATCTATGTTGTGGAAGTTACAATTCTGAGAAGCTAAAGGCAAAATCATAATTTTGGCAATAATATTTTTAAAAAAATTGGACCAGTCCGCCCTTTTCTTTTCCTTTTTCTTTTTTTCCCTTTTTCCTCCCATTTCTGTAAACCCCTCTTTTCTCTCTTACCTCCTCTTCTTCTCCTTCTTCTCTTTGGATTGTTGGAAAACACCTCTATTATGCTACCACCATCAACCAACTGACCCCACGCTCCCTAACACCCTCCTTCCTAATAGTCGACTCACCTTCGCCGGCTAGTTACACACCCAACCACCACCACCAGCCACAAGATTGGAGCAAAAACTGATCATTCTTGATTATAGGGTCTTCGGCAAAAAGAAAGTGGTTTTCCATTCTTTTCAACTCCTTAAGCTCAAATACAAGCTTATTTGTAGTTAAAAATATCTCATTTTGTAGGAATCATAAAATCCTTTTGAACCCATCACTTTTTCCTAAGATTTCAGCCAAATCGAGCACTTTCCAACCGAGTAAGAGGTAGATTCTTGATCCTTCTATTGAAAGCTTCGATTTAGTATATAATATGTCAATTTTTGTTCAGATTTGCAAATCCTCAATTTGAGGGTTTAGGTAATTTCGAGATTTTCATAATTTGGACCTCAGTTAGTGTGAATTGGATAATTTTGTATGATATTAAGGATTATGGATAAAATTAAGGGTTATGGATGTAATTGGATTGAAGGAATTGGATGATTTGAGGAAATATTCGCAAGTGGGTGGTAAATTCAAATAAATTGTGCACAATATTAATTAATTAAAACTGTTTAAGTTTAGGAAATTATTATTTTAAATTAAGTGGAATTAAATAAAATTATTTTGGTATTGTTTAGGATTTACAGGTAGTGCAGACGTAGGATTGAATGCACCTGACGATCAATAGTGATCCCATCTATGAGTGGATTCTATCTAAACTGAATTTAAATTCCTTTTTCTATAAAATTTAAATAATGAGCTTTATTTTGTGATGATATTTGGAATTAAAATTATTTGTTGGAAGTAAATATTTTTTCTTATATTTTAATTATAATTATTTATTGAATTATTGAGATATTATATAGGTGTTTTGGTATAATTTCACTACTAGAATGGTGAAATTAATTTTAATTTGGAACTGATGATGGATTTTACTGGTTTCTTATGTATACACCATATGTCACCCGAACATAGTTGTTGATTTATATATGAGATATATGATTATTGTATTCACGTGTGCAATGTGTACAGTATTTGATCAATCTCTACTATGCCTTGAGACGCCAAGGACAGTATGATGGTTGCTTCCTCCCCATTCATCTCTGCTATGCCTTAGGATGCTAAGGATAGTACGACGGATTCCTCTTCCCCTTGTGATTTTGGATAGATGAATTGGCATATATGGTTTTTTGAGTATGGTGTAAACTGATGTAAAGATATTTACTTTATTTCCATTACTATTGTTATTATTATTATTATTATTATTATTATGGTTATTATAATTATGATTATTATTTTTTAATAAATTTATTTATATTATTTTATGAATACACACTGTTAATCTCATTAGTTTTTGTTACATTTTTTTTAAGATAATCTGTCGGATCTCAGCTGACTGTGGTGATACTTTCACGCCCAGCATCATCTACATTCCCACCTCATCTTTTAAGTTATCTCTTTCATTGTGAACGTATTGTCGCTTGTCACTTGTTTTAATTAAGTTAATGTATTTTATTTATTCTAAAAACTTGTAGATTGCTCTAAGAATAATCCAAATTGAAACTAGTTTGATGTGGTGTTGAACTTGTTTATTTTTATTAAGAATATGTTATATTTAAAAATTATTCTAGTGTGAGAAATCCAGTGACATTTGTTGTGGTTACTAGATATGTGGATGAGAATGAGATTTTATATGCAAGTACAAATGGGTTAGTCCAATTTTTAGTGGAAATTTCTATAGAAATTTTGATAGAATTTCCTCGACCCATCTCGGGTACGGTCCTGTCATGATTGTAGCTCACTTCAATTTTGAATTGCATCAAATGGATGTGAGAACTACTTTCCTAAATGGAGATTTGTATGAGGATGTTTACGTGGTTCAACCTCTTGGATTACAAGAGTTTAGAAAGGAACACTTAGTTTGTAAACTAAATAAGTCTATCTATGACTAAATCAAGCATCAAGGCAGTGGTAACTCAAGTGTGATGAGATTGTCATAAAAAATGAATCTATAGAGAATTTGGCAAATCAATGCATATACTTGAGGGTCAGTGGGAATAGTTATATTTATATGGTCTTGTATGTTGATGACATACTGCTTGCTTCCAATAATTCTAACCTATTGATTGAGACAAAACATATGTTATATAGCCATTTTGATATGAACGATTTTGGAGAGGCCTCGTATGTTTTGGGAATCCAAATTCTTCAATACATGGCTAAAGGTGAATTGAAATTGTCTCAAAGAATCTACATTGATAAAGTGTTGAAAAAGTTCAATATGCAATCTTGTTCTCCTATTAAAGCACCAATTGCAAAGGGTGATAAGCTTTCTAGAAACTAATGTCCTCAGTTAGTCATTGGCAGTTTGATGTATGCTCAAGTTTGCACATGCCTTGATATTGCTCTTCCTGCTGGTGTATTTGGTAGGTACTTGAGTAATCCCAGTCTTATGCATTGGCAAGCAGCTAAAAAGTCCTCAGGTATTTTTAAATTACTAAGGATTTTATGTTGACATATCAGTATACTAGTACTCTTGATATTGTCGGTTATTGTGATGTCGATCATGCAAGCTTTTTGGATGATAGAAAATCCACTTTCAGGTATTTTTTGTCATGGCAAGAGGAGCTATTTCATGGAAAAGTGTCAAGCAAACACTTATAGTGTCCTTAACTATAGAGGTGGAATATATGACATGCTATAAGGCTATTATACATGTTGTTTGGTTGTGAAATTTTATGTATGCATTTGAAGTGGTTGACTCTATTTCAAGGCCATTAAACTTTTATTATGATAATTACGTAGCAGTATCTTTCTTTAATAATTCTAAAAGCACATTACGCTCCAAACATATTGATATCAAATTTTATTAAAGTGAAAGAGAAAGTTATTGAGGGCTCCATTTCTGTTGAATATACAAGTACTAATGACATGTTAGCAAACCCACTAACTCAAATCTTGTCTATAGGTATTTTTCAAGAGCATATACCCCACATGGGATTTATAAGTAGTTGATGTTGTATTGAGTTAGTAAGAGTTTACTACTATGTTTTGATAGACATTATTTTTTTCATTAAGTATTGCTTTTATTTGTGCAATATACATATATATAGATGATATTGTATTTATGATGTGTGCACACATGTATTTTGAGTAATCTTTGATAAGGAGAATATGATGATCTATTAGTGCTTAAAATGTCTCTAGTATCTAATTGAATATATAATTGTGTCATGTTGATACATTATATGTTTGATTATTTTGACGTTACTATGCGATTTTATTTATTAAATGAGTTGTTTCTTCAGTGATTATGTGATTCAAAAAGGAGATTGTAAGAAATTTTTGTGTGAACTTAACATAATCATATAAACTCATTATTGGATCATAATGGGACTGAGCTTATTATTTTATTAACAATGCAATGAAGCTTGTTGGTCCAATCCTTTTCAACTTTTTAGTTGGCCTATTGGGCTCAAGGACCTTCTTTTTATCTATTATTATATGAGTAAGCTCAAATAAAGATGAAGTGTTTAATGTGGTGTGGTGTGGTTTTAATGATTATGGTTTGAACATAAAAGGTGAACAAGGAGAGGTGAAGGGATTTGGATTCATAGCTATTACATGTTGTCCTTACTTATTGATTGGATTTGCAAGTAGAGATGGCATCAAATGACGATCAAGTTCCCTCAACACATGAATGGTATTTAAAAATAATAAAAAACATTTTTATGAAATATGATGAATTTTGGAAAATAAATAGTTGATATTATGATGTGTTTTATACTGTGTTTGGAATAGTGTATTATGGGGTGGGGTGGGATAATATTATATAATATTATCCTATATTTGGCAAAACAAGTAGCAGTATATTATATAATACATGAATATATATTTATATGGAAAACATGAGTTAAACTATACTTTACTCTCCCTTGTGTTTCAATTATATAATATTGTTCAATGCTATAATATTATAACATAATAATCGAATTATTTTAAAATTATTTTTACATATATACAATAAATAATACATGCTAATATAATATAAATTAATATAATACAAACCAATACTATACATGTTAATACAATACAGCGTATTAAATATGGCCTATGTGTTTTAAAAATATCACAAAAAACTAATTGAAGGGAAAATATAATCCTTGAATGGTAGGAAGATACTGACATTGATTTTCAAGAAGGGCATTGAATTGTATACTCAACTTCTTCACTTGCTTTAGATTAGTGATTTTCTTTGCAATTTATGTTGGAATTTCTGTAAAAATAAACATTCATGATAATCAGACTCTTAATTAATTAAAGAGGTATAAAATAAGTTGTGTTGTATCAATCCAATCCATTTGAAAGTTAGTATGTTCATGCTTGTGTTGTGCTTAGGCATGCCTACTTATTTTTTATTCGTGTCGTGTCATACCATTTTCATATTATAAAATTCTATTCCAGACACGGCCAATAAGTCTAAGCACGAATATACTGGTGTTGTGCTTCTAATGGTCTCATGTCGTGTTATACTCATACTTGTCATGTTTAGTAAATTTTCTATTTATAATAATAATAATAATAAAATATTTAAAATATATGGTTACATTTATTCATTTTATTAATAATACAACAAATGAGAATTCAAAATAAAAAATTATAATTTTATTATGATGTAGAATCATTCATTCTAGGGGTGTGCATTGGTCGGTTATTGTCGATTTTTATTTTTTAACCGAGGTGGTCGATTGATCGATTTTTTAATCGAATTTTAATTTTAGATTATGAAATCGACTGATAATTAGTTAGTCGGTTTTTTAATTTAAATTATTAATAAAATAAATATTATTTAATAATAAAATTAATTAAAATTGCTTAATATTTAATATTTTCAATTTTGTTATTAAATGAATAAATATCAATTAATGATAAAACAAAAGGTTAATTTGTTAACTAATCATAAATAATAATTAATTATATATAATTATGTCATAAAATATATAAAACTATTAAAATATACAAATATAAAATATAAAAATTAATAATATAAAAATTGGTTAGTCAATTTCAGTTACCATCGATTTTTTATTTTTAAAATCAAAATTGACCGTTTATTTTTTTATTGGTGTCGGTTTTGACTACGGTCATTTTATTTTTGATCGGTTGGTAGTCGGTCGGTCGGTTTTTAGTTTTAATGTACACCCCTTATTTATTCATTTCTTTCCAAATTAATAATTGAATTCGAACTTGAAAACTGTGGGCATTCAAAAACTTGTAATTATAAAAAAAACCATATAAGTAGTGTATTATATGTAACAACTGAATATATTTATATATGTTTTTATTTTATATATCAAAATATATTTGTTTGTAATAATATTTAAAAGTTATATAATAATTTGATCCAAACTCAAATTATATTAGTATGAATGTAAGTAAAATTTATTTAGTTAAATTTTGTTTATCTATATCTATTTACAATCCCATATGAGTTTATAGAGTAATGTTTACAATTATATTCATGTCCGACATTAATTGTATTGTTAGAGAGTATAGAAAAAAGAGATTGGGAAAGTTTAATATTAATATGTTTAATTATAAACATCAATTATTTATTATTGCACATATTTTTTCTAGTCAGTCATGGTCATTATTTGTTTGGCCTAATACAGGTTTGTGCCATGTTTGGACCGTCATCGACTATTGTCGTGCCGAATATCAACTTTGAAGGATTACGCACAATTTGTTACGCCATGTTTATATTATGCTACTAGCCCAGTTCGTTTTACATCGGCTAATGTCATGCCTAAGATCAACTTTGAAGGATAAGCACAATCGGTTATGTACATGTTTATATTATGTTGCTAGCCAAATTCATTTTACATCTCTAATTAAACTTTAATAGGATATAATTATTTTTCAAAATCAGGTGTCATACAGCCCTCTAGGATATTTAAAAAAAATAAAAATGTTTAGCAAAAAATTTTAAAGTACTTTTTATAATAAAAAATAAAATAAAAAACACTTTAAGTGCTTTCTTAGAGGAACCTTGCTAAAAAAATGCTATTTCTTGATTAAAAAAATCATTTTGTGCATTAATAATATACATATCCAAAATAACCCTATTTAATTTTTTAAATTACATAACTTGTCCAACTAGGTTTATTTTTTATTAATTAATAGTTTATTCTTCTTAGTAAATTATTATAATTAAAAATACTTTTAAATTAAACAATCAAACACTATTATATATTTTTAAAATACTTTTTATATATTGCTATCAAATGCAAAGTGTTTTATCATTAAAGTACTTTTTAACTATAGTACTGAAAAAAAAATCAATATTTCAGTAACACATTCAAACAAACCATAGTCTACAAATTAGTATACTTGGTAAGTTATAGATAGCAATATAATTTGCTACCAAATAAAAATGTTTTTGGAAAAGGTTTTTGTGTAAATGTATTCTTGCATTTGTTATAATGTAAATTTCTAATTTCATAATTCTAGTAAACAATATGGAAACGTTCATTATATATATATAAATATATAAATGTGTAAACATTATTATTTCTCTACCCTCTTTATGTTCTTGTGAATAATGTGTTGCTAATGTAAAAGGTGAAAAGTTTAAATAAAAATAACCAAATTATTATATGAAATTATACAATAGAAAGAGTCATTACTATAAGAGTAATAAGGTCAATCCAGACACAATCACTACAATAGTTACCATTAGTAAGTTTCCAATTTCTCAAAGTTTGCTACTAGCAAAATTATTATGCGCAAAAACTAAAGGGGAAAAAAACAAATAAATTTTTAATACCAACTATTTAAACAAATGTTTATAAGTTGAAAATTTTGTGTTATTTTTATAACCAAAAAGTAATCTTAATTAGTGCATGGCCAAACAAGGCTAAAGTATAGAGTCTTTTAGATAGCTCGTTGGATTGGTACTGGAAGCTGATGATAAGTTGAAAATAGAGTTTCCTACCGAGAACCAATCACTTGTCTTCTTCTCTAACCCTCAAGTTATAATTTGAAACATGTTCATAACTTAGTTTATTTATTCCCCGATGTGTTAAATTTTAATTGAAGGACATGTGAGATAATATAGATGGGGACAAATAATCTAGGTCATAAATACATCATGAATATAAACAATCAATTTAACAAATATTATAAATTATTTCCTAATAACTTCACTAGGGACAGTGTTAAGGAATTTCCAATGGTTCTATATATTGGAATATATGTGACATAGAATCTAGAAGACATTGTTGCTTATGTGACAAATGTTTATTTAATAGACAATATATCTACATATTAACTCTCTAACAGGTTCTCTTTAGAATGATATTAATTGATGATGTGTAATATAATTTTAAAAGTTATATCTAATTAAAATTAAATTTAGTTAAAGGAAAAAAAATAATCAAAATGTTGAGTCAGACTATCTAACAGAGCTTTCAAAAGTAGACAGTCTCCTTCATAGCCTCTACTTTTTTTGTTGTCACATCAGTTTAATAGATTTCTTGCACCTAACCATTGGACATTAAAAAAAAAGCATTTTCTATTTATCTGCATAATATTTTTAAAAATAGATAGATAGAACTATTGAAAATGCTCTGATGGTTGCCTAATCGACCAAATTATTGCAACACACTCGTGACGTAATTTGGAAAATATATATTTTTAATTTTAATCATATAATAAATTTTTGGTATTGAGTAATAATGAAATGTGTTCTATTTTTCAATAAAATATATAAAGTTTTCATTTTGCTCTTGGTTTATTTCCATTTTATAATGAAATGTATTCTATTTTTTAATAAAATATATGAAGTGTTCATTTTGCTTTCTTTTTTCTTTTTTAATGAAATTTAAATGCAAAAAATAGGTAATAGAAAAACATGCTAGAATTGTTCAATGGTCTTGTTTTACCCTAGAATAATTTTTTCAATTAACACCCCCTACAATTATTATTAATTAATTGGTTATATAGATATAACCACTTTAAAATTTGACTTTATTTTAAATTATCTATCCAGATATAGATAATATCATCTCACCCCTTATATTGTCTATATTATTTTTAAAAATTTCATCACACTCTTTAATTTTAACATCATTTAGATAAAAAAAAAAATTTCTTTCTCACACCAGACATGTAAAAATAATTTTTTTTACCCTCAGATTTTATTAAATATTCATATAATTAGAAAAGCATAAAGTTATATTAAAATATTAATTCAAAAATATAAAAATATTTTATCTCTCTCCTCTCTATTTTAATAAAAATTAATTTAAAAAAATAAATGATTTTCATTTTTTTCCACGCCTCTCCTCTATTTCTATAAAAATTAAATAGAATTTATTTTTTAAGAAAATGAATAATTCTCTTCTCTTTTTACCACGCCTTTCTCTCTCAACCAGTGTTTTAAAAGGCTCAAAAAGGCGCTGTCTAAAAGCGAGGCATTTAGAAGATACTTCGTATTAAGATAAGGGTTAGCAAAAGGTGATCAACGCTGTATTAACCATCTAATACAAGCTTAGATGCTAAAAGGCATGAGCTTTTACCTTAAATTTTTTATAAAAAATTAAAAAATAATAATAATAAATTAGAAAAAAAAGAATCTAAAAAATTAGTATTAAAAAATAGAAACTATTTTTAATATTAATTTTTTTCCTTTAAGAAAAATAAAAATAATAAAATATAATTTATAATAAAGAGTTAAACAAAAATTAACTAGAATATGGTGATACCTAAACTATATATTAATCTAAGAATTATTAAGTAATTATAGACTTGTACTATATATGATTTGAAAGTAATATTTTGTTGGAAAGTATAAAGTTTTCATGAATATATGTGATTATGTACTTATTAATTTATGTTTATTGCATATATATTGAAAATATACACTTATATAAACTTCAACATTCAAATTATAAGTTGTTTTATTTATTTAATAGTCTTATAATAATTAAAATAATAATATAATAGCGAAATGTCTTTTAACGTTTAAACTTCGCCTAAACTTATAAGGCTTGAGATTTAATTTCGCCATCTTGCGATGTCTTACTTTTTTAAAATATTGCTCTCAATCTTCATCTCTTTTAACTTTTAATGCTATTTCCTCCCTCTCAACAAAATTTTCCAAATCTAGCTCAAATATCACACATAAAGATATATTTTCTAGAAAATTTAATAGTTCAAATTTTCAAATCTATTTTTAAACGTACACTACTACCACACACATATATATATATATACACACAAAAATAAAATCATATTCTTATAAAAAAAACAAAGTATATGTATATATACACACACAAATAAAATCATATTCTTATAAAGAAATAAAGAAACAAAGTATGAATAATCTAAAAAATGAAATCAAAGTTGTGATTTTTGTTTTGCTTTTGTATAAAATAATGAGAAGTCAACTATGATTAGTTCAAAGTCCCGAAGCAAATAAAGCATTCTCATGGAAGATTGAAGCATGCAAGTGAAAAAAAAAAGTATATTCCACTTGAGCTGGATCAAATCTTCTTTTACACCACAAGACACCTTAGGATACAGTGATTTATGCATGTCTTCTGTCTTATATATAACCCATAAACTAAAAAAAAAAAAAAAACCTAGAAATCTCAAAATCTTACAAATTCAAAAGAATAGAAAAAAAAACACAAATTTTCAAAAAATTAGTAAAGTCTAACTAATATGGAGGGAGAGATCGATCAGCATGGAGGAAGATATCGATTCGATTGTAAAGTTTAAAAGGAGAGACAAACCAAGTGTAATAACCCGTATTTTATTTTATTTTATTTTATTTTTGATTATTTTATCCAAATTGGTAGGGATTAAAATTGACTTTTGCCACGTGTTGTTTTTTTATTTTGACTTTGATACCGTTACGTAGAGCTTATCGATACGAGTTCGTGGACTAGTAGCACAGTTGATTCGGAGTTACGGTTTGAAAGTTATGGTCAAGAGAAGACAATGGCAAAATCGTAAATATTTCAAAATTAAATAATTAAATTTTTTTTTCTTTTCCTCTTCTTCTTCTTCCCCGAGCCTTCATCCTTCAATTTCTTTCTCTTTCTTATTTTCTCTCTCTCAGCACCATTGGAAACAAATGGTTACTACGCTTCACGCATCACCGACCTCGCCACTACCACCATTAGAATCGCCACGCCGAACTCTACCATAACCCTCTTTCCGCTGAAAATTGCGGTAACCACCGGATCGGAGTAAATTCCGATAAGTTTCTCTCCTCCATTCGCGGATTGGTGAGCTTTTTATGAAAGGTAGGTGCTTTCCCATCGCTTTCAACCTCCGAATGCGATTCAGCTCGCTTTCCTTAAAATGCTTGATTTTGCAGAAATTATAAAATTCTCCGAAACTTTCCCCAAATTCGCCACATCGTTATCACCCGGTCCAATTGAAGGTAAATTCTTGATCCTTGTCTTGTGGGCCGATTTGGTATATAATACGTCAATTTTGGTTAAGATTTGAGAAAAATTCCAATTTTAGAGGTTTGATGTATCTTGGGAATTGTATCAATTGGACATGAGAGAACTCAAATTTGGTTGAATTAAGGTATTCAATATGAAGTAGAAGCTAAATTGAAGTTCGGATTGATATCTACAATTCACATTTTACTATTCACGATACGCATTATTCATATATACACTATTAACGTGATACTATTCATGTATACAATACTAATGTGAAAAAAAGAAATTTTCCAAATATGAGAAAGGGAAAGTTTGGGGTGAGATTGTGAAAACAAAAATATTATTGATTTAAATTGAGAATTAATAAATGGTATATTTGGTTATTACGTAGAAGCGTGACTAAAGCGGATCTTGGCGCTTTCACTGGATTAGAAAGTGATAATTTGTGAGTAGATTTAATCTTACTTTTAAAATTTTATCTTTATATTAAATTGATTATATTTAAGTATTGTTATAAATTAATGAATTTGATAATTTTCGGTATATTAAAATAATTATTTTAAATAGTACTTATATGACTGTTGTTATGAGAAAATATATATTTAAATACATATTGATTATTAAATGTGATTTTGGAGAATTTATATTGGTATGATTACATAAAAATATTAAGTTGACCCTTAAATATGTTTTATGTTGGACATGGTTGTGTTATATTTTCTTCATAGTATCGCCTTATATTCACTGGATGTAGTGATTGCATAGTGGATGATTTGTATTCCGTCCTCCGTAGGATGGGCGATGACTTATATATTCCGTCCCCTCGTTTGTCACACGCCACGACTTTAGGGCCGGATAGTATGATCCATCTCTATTTGGGACGCCAGGTAGTATGATTTTTCCCTCCCCTATGACTTTGGGTTGTATCTTGGCGTATAATTTTTCATTTGAGAGATTTTTTATATTGTTATTTCTTGTGATTATGTATTATGAAATTTCTTTATTTTATAGGGTATTGATTATTGTTGTTATTCATTAGTGTTAAAATTACTATGAGGTTATTAAACTATTTAATATAATTTATTCACATTGTTGCATAAATTATTTACATTAGTAATGGGTCCACTCGAGCTTGCCTCATTAGTTACATTTTATTTTTTTAATTTTTTGGTAGTTTTCCGATGTGATTGGATCTCCAGGCATCACCACCCCTATATTTCAACGCCAAGAGTTTTCATTATTTTTATAATAAACTTTTCAACTTCTTTTGAATTCAACTTGCGCGTTTTATTTTCATTATTACTTTTGAAAAATCAATTAGATTGCTCTAATAATATCCCATGTTGGTACCAAGGTGTGCTGTATATTAAATTTCTTCCTATTATAAAATTTATTATGGTGACTGGTTAATCTGTTGTGGGAAATCTAGTGATAATTGTTGTGACCACTGGATGTATATTTTGATAATGATTTTATTTGTAGGTACAAAACTGGGTTAGACCAAGTTTTAGGGAGGTTCTTATGAAATTTATATAAAATTTTGATAGAGTTTTCCCGAGGCGGAACCTATCCCGGGTACGGTCCTGTCATCAAGGATGAGATTATAGAGAGTTGTTAAGCTGTCAATGACACTATAGAGAAAGGGCATCGGTGTTGGTCACAACCGAATATTGAAATTAGAGTTTGAAGTCAGCGATGATGCCATGAGAAGTAAAAATACTATGCAGAAGCGAAAGGAAGAGATTGCCATTTTGAAAACAGAAAAATGATTTTCAGATAAATAGTAGATTAAAAAGATTTAAGAGAAATTGATAATTTGGGATTTCTTACAGTTGGTGAAGAAGATAAATTTGATTTTTTTTTTTTTGTATGAGAAATTTTTGGTGAGCGACGGGCCACAAGATAAGAAATTGAGAAACAAATTATTTAACAAAATTTATTTAAATTTATGAGTTTAATATTTTTTATTTATTTTAATTTGAAATAATCTATTTACTCTTGTTAATTTAAACAGTGAAAATTTAATATAAAAGCGAAATAATATTGCCCATAACTATATAAATTTATTAAAAAATTAACCAAACTTGGGGATGTATAATAATAGCTCTTAATTAATTGAAATTAGATCCCACCGTTAACAAGGATGCTCTGCTTTTCTGGATATTATCGTATCCCTCTCATTCTTATCTTAGCCCAAAGTCCAATCAAGCACCCAAAAATAAAAAATATATATATATATATAAATAAAAAGTGTTCAAAGCCAAACCATCTAATCAGACTACAAAGCGGGACACGTGGTGGTGTGTGGAAGGTGATGTTAAGCTTGTGTACGTTCACTACAGTGAGAACCTGCACAGCAGAGTAGCAGGCCACTACAGAGATACCATCAGAAGCACACATCCACACAAACAGTTCACGGTTTTTGACCAAATTCCCCTATTCGTAGCCAATCACTGGCTTGACCACCGACGTTGATGGGCCTGGGCGGTCATTGAGTCCTTCAAAAATAGTGCAATTCACAGAGCGGTCTCAGACAAAATGATTAGACTCCTTTCACACTTTGCCTCCTTCGGTTGCTAAAGAAACCGTTTTTTAGGCCCAAAAAGTAAAACAAAGTGCCTCCTCTAGTCTTAAAGTTAGAAATCAAATTAGTCTTTCTTTGAAAATTTTTACCATCAATTATTTTTTATTACCATTATTATATTAATTATGATAAAAAGAAAAATACAGTTGTAGACTTGGACCATGATTTTGGACTGCTTAATGTTTTTCATGTGCATTCAATGATTTATCATCAAGATGAGTATTTTTCTCTTTTTTTTTCAACCTATTTTCCAGCTAACTAATATAGAATAGCATCTGAAGTATAGTCTAAATGTAAAAAAACCACTTGAGTCCTTATATTAAACCCATTAAATTATATTGAATTTTCAAATTCACTTATAAAAATTACAATTTAAATTTTAATAAATCTTCATTAAAATTTAAAATGTATTCAATAAATTTACCATTCTAAATTTATAAAAAACAGTTAAAAAAATAAACCTACTACTCTAAATTTTTATAAAATTATAAAACTATAACAATAATAAAACTTTTTCTCCTCACAAAATTTTGAATCCTTTACTATAATTCCACTAAAATTATATATATATATATATATATATATACATATTTAATAGAATACATTTGTCATGTTAGTGATAAAGTGTAATGGGAAATAATGAAGCTCATAAATTTGGTTCATGCAGTCTTCCAAGACTATAAAAATACAATTTTGCCCCCCAATCAAACTATTTAGTGGACCGTGGAGGGCTTTCTAATTATTATTTTTTTCTTTTTTAAATTATAAATGCTTAAAATCCAAAGCATCGGGCATAAACACTGACATGGGCGAAAATCACAATCAAATTAAGCTGGTAGCTCTAAAATGGAGTTGCATATAAATCTAAAACTTCTTAATGAGCGGTGAGCTGGCACCCAGCTGCTATTAAATTCAGCTAGCACTTAGGACCTGCTTGGCTCCTACATACTCATACTTTTTTGGACTTGGCCTCGATTAGGTTAGATGGATTGAAATGGTTCAATAACAAAAACCTTTAATATTTTAGTCACGTTCTTATACTTTGGTGATGTGCATGCTGCTTAGATGCAAGCTTTTGTTCTAAGTAGGTGATTCACATACAACTCATGTAAAATCCCTCATAATTAAATTCGATTCACGACAAGTTAGGCTTCAATTCCCAACTACGATATAAAAAAAGCTTACAGACGGTATTATTTTTCACATGCTACGGTTAAAAAAATGTTGGAGTGGGAAACACAGTGGGACTGTTTTCATGTCAGCTTATAGAAATATAACACCAAATTATGGAACGCGAGAGGTGTTAGGGACTCCATGGTGCCTGCATTAAAAGTGTCTGAATTTAGAGCTAGTGACGGATGGGTACGTTAAACCTTTGCATGCCCGGGCAATGTGAGACTTTATTATCATACAATCCAATAGTCCTCTCTCGAATGAAGCATCATAACCCCTTCTCAAGTGAGAATTCTTCATCACTGTCTCGTCGAGGTCTTCATGTGGAAGTGGATGCATAAAGGCATAAAAGTTCCACACCCAAAGCTTTTATAAACTCTGAGATCTCCATATCCAACTAATATTGGACTTTGTTCGCCCGTAATCTCTGGTGGGGCATATGGAAAAAATGTGAATAAATTATGAAAAATATAAAGCAATCTTTTGACAACACAAATTTTGTACGCAATGGTAGTGCTGTACTATTACTACAAGTATCTGTTAGATATGGCACTGCTCTCTGGCTCTGCAACTCTGGCTTTACGATACTAGCTTAGATACGGGTCCCAAAACGTAGAGTGAAAAGAGAGGGAAGCGGACAAACGGGCAATTTAGTCCAATCATATTGACGTCGGCAGAGGCGATTCTCTCACATTCAAAGGTCAGTGTCGTAATTCTAGTCAATATTGAGGGTCTTTATTCAACAAGGAAAAAGAAAGAAGAAGGAAAAAAAAAAGAAAAGAAAAAAAAAAAGGAAAACAGAAAGGAAAAAGGGGAAGAGCTGGAATCACATGGGCTTGTTGTTTGTCTCTGGCTGGGACCTCTTTTCTCTTTGCTTACCTCAACCACCATCGCCATCACCATGAGAAGATGAGCATGATACCATGACCATCATCTTCTTCACCAACTCATAGTTCCCCTTTACTAAGATTCCCCGCCCCTGCCTGTCTTTCTCGCCGGAATGGCTGACGATAAGGTATTCTCGATCAACTGCTTTTTTACCCGAATTATTTTCTCTCTCTCTTTCCCGGAAAATTTTGTTTTTTTTGTTTGGGTTGCTGGGGAAGAGAAATGTGAGGGGAAGTTCAAGTTAATATGTTAGTAGGATGTGATGCTCTACTCAATTAGGGAATGGAGTTGGAAATTTCATGTTTTTTTCTGCATTTTTCTCAGTCATAGAGTGGAACTTTTGGCCTTTAGGGGTTTTCTGTAGGAATCTCTGGTTGCTATTCCGGCGATCTTTGAACCTTTTACTTTGAAGCTTTTGAGCACACCATTCGCCCTTTTTCATCCTGATCTATGCTCTAGGCGTTGGGTTAACTTCATAAATTTATTTTACGTCTGATTTCTGCGATATAAGTGTTCTTTAAGCACTTGGGTTTGCTTTGGTTTTGGATCGTACTCTACCAATCCGAAGCTTTCTAAATCTCTGTACTTAAGAGTTACTTGGAATTAGGATACTCTTTAATTTGTCTTACAGTTTAGATCACAATGTTATTATCCCTTAGGTCGATCTGGTTTCAGTACAAATGAATGCCTTGTCTAATTGGGTTCGTTATATTTTTCTTGGTGGCTACTTGATCATGCTATGCGTCAGGATTCAAGTTTCTGTTCGGTTTTTTTTTTTTAATTTCTTCCGGGTGCTCTCTGTTTATGTTTAAAATTTGGCTCATGATATTCTTCTTCGTGCCCCTCTCCTGTCTCCTTTATCTAGAGTGTTAGTTGTGTCTGCTAATTAGTGAATTATGCTAAAGTTACCTGTTTTACTCCAAAATCGTTTAAGATTGATGTCTAAATTTCAAGTATTGTTGTCACCATTTATAGCTTGGTTCAATTAAATATTTCAGGAAATTTCTGCATCTATTGTGGATGGAAATGATCCAGTCACTGGTCACATCATATCTACGACGATTGGAGGAAAAAATGGAGAACCCAAACAGGTTTGCCTTTTTATTTATTTATTTTTCATCTCGTTGGCCTTTCGACTCACTTTCCTATCACGATAAAAGTTGCAAAAATATGTAAAATTTAACTGGTTTTGGTGTTTTAGATGGTCTGATTGCTGACCAGTTTCATATTCCTCTATTATGAAGTTGATTTCTTTGGTATGATGCTTCTTGCAGACCATTAGTTACATGGCAGAACGTGTTGTGGGGACTGGGTCCTTTGGAATTGTTTTCCAGGTGATATATTGCTAGAATATTTGTAACTGTTGCTGTCTTGGTACTGCTTTATTTATCAAGACTCGCCCTTATATTTCTCCCTTTAGGCAAAATGCTTGGAAACTGGTGAGACAGTGGCCATAAAGAAGGTTTTGCAGGACAGAAGATATAAGAATCGGGAAATGCAGTTGATGCGTGTAATGGATCATCCCAACGTGATTTCCTTGAAGCATTGTTTCTTCTCTACTACGAGTAAAAATGAACTTTTTCTCAACTTGGTTATGGAATATGTTCCGGAGACCATGTACCGAGTTTTGAAGCATTACAGTAATGCAAATCAGAGAATGCCACTTATCTATGTGAAACTTTACATGTACCAGGTATTTATGATGCTCTCTTTTAATGATGATTTGGTTTCTCATATTCTTCCTAATGTTAATAAGAGCATGATTCCAGATTTTTAGGGGGCTGGCCTATATACACGCTGTACCTGGAGTTTGCCATAGAGATTTGAAGCCTCAAAATCTGTTGGTATGTTATTTTCTGATTGGAGATAAAAGTTGTGATTGACTGAGGGAAAATGTCTTTAGTCTACATATTCGTGCTGATACAGTGTAGATGTGTGATATAAATCTATAGTCATGGCTTATAACTGGTTTTTCTGAAATTGTTCTTGGCTTTGTACAGGTTGATCCCCTTACTCACCAAGTTAAGCTCTGTGATTTTGGTAGCGCAAAAATGCTGGTATGTGTACCTGTTATTATTGATATATAGTAGGTTTCTACCTGTTATTTGATTTTTGTTTTTGAAGACCATGTATTATACTTATTAGATTAGGTCACGTAATTTTTGTGTTATAGGTATTTCTAAACCATTGTCCTTAATTTCTTCTCCATGTCCTCAACATTATTTCTTTTTCAAATTTCTTCACTTTTTAGTAAGAAAGCCTAATGAATTTCTATTTTAAAAAAATACGTTTTAATGTCCAAAACTTTTAGGAATGCGTTTGGGTGACTACGATTGCATGATTAACAATTTCTCATTCTAATTGATGCGTTGTATTCTTTGAATTTCTGTATGTCTATATATTTACTATTTCATGCAACATAAATCTTCTTGTCTTCAGGTCAAAGGTGAAGCGAACATATCATACATATGTTCACGTTTCTATCGAGCTCCAGAACTTATATTTGGTGCCACAGAATATACAACTTCAATTGATATCTGGTCGGCTGGTTGTGTCCTTGCAGAGCTCCTTCTGGGTCAGGTTAGTATTTGTTATATAGCATTCAAGAGCTTTCGACTTCCTTTAAAATCTCTAAATCTTACATTACTTTTTTGCAGCCATTGTTTCCCGGAGAAAATGCAGTGGACCAGCTTGTAGAGATTATCAAGGTGTGTGACGATTATCAATGCTTGAAATCTTGTGATTATATTATCATGATAATAAGTAAACTTTTTTCGTTCTGTTTTGAAAGGTGCTTGGCACACCAACCCGTGAAGAAATCCGTTGTATGAACCCGAGTTATACAGACTTCAGATTTCCACAGATAAAAGCTCACCCTTGGCACAAGGTTTTCTATTTGTTTCCTTCTTGAAATGTAGTTGTTACAATTACAGGTTTATGCAGCATCTATTGGAGTATTAGCAATATGGAGTTAGTCTCTTTGCTTATCTTATTAGCACATTGATGTTTGTAGTCTAAGGGTAACACGGAGTGTGTCTGCATTTTTATTTCTTTATTTTAATTTTCCTATGACATAGTATGTTCTCATTCATTGATAAAATCTTGAATTTAGGTTTTTCACAAACGAATGCCACCAGAAGCAATTGATCTGGCATCACGACTGTTGCAATATTCACCAAGTCTTCGCTGCACAGCAGTAAGTTCAATTCTGTTAATATTTTGATATGGATATATATTTTTGTCTGGTTTGAGCATACATTTGGTATTATTTCTCTCCCCCCGATACACAGTACATTTATGTGCTCTATACTTGCTCAATATTCACCCTTGTGATGGCCTTCAGCTATCTAAAGTTTTTCATTTTTGATAAAGAAACATATAATCATTGATTGTTATTGTATTCACGTGTTATCTATTTATTGCGTTTGACAAAAGATTTTCTGCCTTCACAGCTAGAAGCATGTGCACATCCTTTTTTTGATGAGCTTCGTGAGCCCAATGCTCGATTACCAAATGGTCGCCCGTTTCCTCCTCTCTTCAACTTCAAACAGGAAGTATGTTGCCTACCTCTAGTTTTTGTCTTTTGTAGTCTGAATATACCTTCACATTGGAAAAAGATGAATGTATCATAGTATATGGACAATACTATCCTTTTCCTAGATATATATAGTTGATAAAAATATGCTTGCCTGTGTGATATCCAGGATGGTATCATTTTAGTTGACAATGATGCATTGGTGTCTCTATTTTTTATTCTTTATTGAAAGAGGGAAAGGGAGGTTTTATTTATTGTCATTATTTTTTTTTTCCTATTTTGTGAATGGTATTCAGATAATATATTAATTAGGGCTGTTTTAATGGTTGTAAGAATGTACTTGTATGTCTGACATACAAGGGACTTAAATGGAATGTGACGTATAAATTAGCATTGAAAATTTGGGTGGTTTTCCTTGTATTGTTTTGGTACCATACTTTCCATTACATCACATTGGTAACTGGATATATCGGTTCTTGCAGTTGACTGGGACTTCTCCAGAGATTGTTAACAAGTTGATACCTGAGCATGTGAAACGACAATTAGGTCTACATTTCGGGCATCCGACTGGCACATAAGTGTGGGAAAATGTTATATTTAATTGATATTTTGCAGTTGATGTCTGACCCAAAGGTTGCCAACTTCGTGGTTAAGATCAGTATATACATCTATGCCCAACCAGCTTGATCTTTTGCTCTCCCAGACGAGTACAAACTAAAGCAGCTGGATGAATGAATGAATGACTGCGTTTCCTGGATGGGTTATTTTCTGCTCTTATCCTTGTTTCCATCTCCATCCCTTTTTTCTTCGAAACACCTTTTTGTTTTTCTGTTTTTTTGTTTTCCTTTTTTTTTTTTTGTAAATGTTTGATATTAAAAATAGCTTTGAGTTGGAATGGTAAGAAGCTGCTAGCAGAGGCAAAAAATAGTGGAAAAGGGTGTATCTATGTAGTAGCTAGGAAGAAGTCCCACAAATAGAATGGCTGAACCAAACGGGGAATGGGGCTTGTTGGTTGTTGTTGTGTTTGGTTTACTTTCAATGTTGTTTCTTATTTATAGCTCTATAAGGTAATTTGGTGGTGACTGACTTTGCAGAACCCAACTTTATTTACATACTGTTTTGTTCAAACTTAAAAAAGTAATAAGTTCTCTGTTGTATTTGCCTCTTGATTTCATTTTATTATGTTTCTAGTATTTTGCCCACTTATTAGTTTCTCATTTTGGTTTTAGTATAATCATACTTCCCTGGTGAAAGTCCTTGATGCAGAGATGCATGGAATTCTGGTTTTTCTTGAGAAAATAAAAATAGAGGAAAATTAATTTGTAATCTATTTTCTTGGAAGTTAAAGTTTCTATTATTTATTTCTATAATGTGTTTCTCATTCTTCATGATATTCTTTTAACCAAAATGAAACTAAATTGCTTTATGTTTATATTTATTTTTGTTTTCCCCTAGTAGCTTCGAACCATGTTGATGTCTTGGTCATGTATAATCATCCTTTTTACAAGACGACCCAAAAGATTAATTAATTTGTTCTTTAAAAAGTCGTTTGACTCTTCGCGCTCACCAATGCTGTCAATTCCAAGTTGGCGCCACTAGCGAGAGCTACGAGACGTAGACTTTAAATTTTTTGTACTCGTCTACTACAAGTCGCAAACATAATTGCCTGCACTCTCACACCGCCGGTGTAATCCGGGCCGTTCTTAACCATACCATTTAAAAAGGTGAGAAATCCAACGGCCAGATCACTATGATGCCCAAACCACAGAGAAACCAGAAACCATGAAACTCTGGGCGACGCTCTCGCTGTCACTCCCAAATCTCGAGCTGTCTGCCCGGTCTTACCAAATTTCTATAATCAATTTTTTTTTCTCTCTTTTCTACTTTTATTAAATTAACTTTTTTATTGTGGGGTCTTCGAGGCAGTGAGATTCCACAAACAAGGAAGAAATAAAGGGTGGACAAGATGAAATTCAATCAAAATCCCAACTTTGTAGTGGCACTAAAACAACAAAAGATCAACTTTTCTTAAAGTTTCCGAGGAAGCTTGTCTGATGCTTGCTTTTCTTCTTTTCTTTGTTGTTGTTCCATTTCCGTCGTGATGATGGAATGCGTAAAGGTGGCTTTTTTGTTTTTCTTGTTCTTCTTCTACTACTCTGTGGATTTGGTTGGAGGCTCTGACAGTCATTTATCTCCCAAGGGTGTCAACGATGAAGGTCTACAGCTTCAAAAGCCAAAACCCATTGCTTGCTTTTTCTTTTTTTTATGAATGACCCATTACTTGCTTTGTTTTCTACTGGCATTCCAAATAAATACCCATTTGTTGCTTTTTACTGTATTTTCATTTTTCTTTAGTTGCATAATGTGATTTGACATTTATATTTCTGGTATATTTGTTTTGCACTGAACAGTGGCTGCATTGATGTCAATGAAGAGTAAGATGAAGGATAAGATGCTTGTGATGGACGGGTGGGATATAAATTCGGTTGATCCATGCACTTGGAACATGGTCGGTTGCTCTATTGAAGGCTTTGTTATTTCCCTGTACGTGGTCCTCATTCTGATCGTGAATCTAATTCTTTTATGGAAATAGAGCAAAAAAAATTTCTCCTTTTCCATTTTCCTTGTTAGTTTGTTGGAAGCTGTAAGTCACTTGTAATTTGGTTGCATTCATTGGCATGATTACTAGTCTCTGAAATGGGATTCTTATTGTAACCTTACTAGTGAAATGACAAGCATGGGGTTATCTGGAACGCTTTCTCCAAGTATTGGAAATTTGAGTCACCTCCGGACTATGTAAGTCTATCCCCTTTGGACTTCCGCTCTGGCTGTTTACCATTTGGTTTTTCTTTTTTCAACTCTTGGGCTTAAATTCTTCATTAACAAGTATTCGAATTGTTTTCCAAGGGGGAAAACAAATCATATTATGTTGTGTAAATGTCCATTACGAGATTATTCCAAAGTAAAAGGATTTCAATATTTAAGGCAAGGTGCTGAAAAATGATTAGAGGTAGAGAGATCAAAATTATAACTTTTGAAGACTTATTGTAGACGTTTTTTAATTAATATGAATAAAAGACAAAAGATGTCGGTCATCGTGTTTAATGACAATGTATATATCCTTTTTAGATTGGGATTTTCTTGCTGTGACTTGTATACAATGATACTTTTGATTGAGTGGATTAGGATGCCTAATTTGTTTAGTTGGTTCCTAGTGTACAAATTAGCATGTCTGAGATACACTGCTAGGATCGCTGCATCACTTTCCTTCTTGTGAGTTAATAAAGTCTCGATATCTTTTGAACCTTGACCTGGATCACCCACGAAAGCATTATAAAACCAGACGTTGATAATAAATCATTAACATCTACCAAGTGATTCTTTCTTTTCAAAAAATTAATGCAGGTTGTTGCAGAATAATCAGATAACTGGTCCTATTCCAGCTGAGATAGGAAAACTTTTAGAGATTCATACACTTGACCTTTCGGGTAACCAGTTTGTAGGAGAAATTCCAAGCTCATTGGGGTTTCTGACTCATCTAAGTTACTTGTGAGTATTGTTAGAATCAATTGGACACTAATATTTCAATTGATTCAAATGCAGTTTTTCCTGTTACTATTACTTATTTAAGTATGTTTTCTCTGTCCATTCGTAATTTGAACATTTTCTGGTCAAGTTTTTCAGGCGGCTTAGCAGAAACAATTTAACTGGACAAATACCCAAGCTTGTTGCAAGTCTCGCTACTCTTTCATTCTTGTATGTTCTCTATCAACTTTTGACTTTCTTATACTATTGATTCTCTAGAGTGATTCTAATTTTGATGAACTATACACATAGGGATTTGTCATTCAATAATCTGAGTGGTCCCACTCCAAAAATTCTAGCACAAGACTACAGGTGAGATATTCTTGGAAAGAAATTCCTTCTTCTAGTTATAGTTCTTTATCTTGGGTATATTTGCATGATGTTAGGCAGAGGTATGATAGGTTAGTAGGATTATTACATGCATTGTCCTTTTTGTTTATAGGACTAAGTAGATTCTAGTGTGGGTCCAGTTTAAGTTTCAAGTATTCTATAAAAAAATAATAATTTCAAAGTTGTGAGACTATTAGATAATGTTCTGAAGGTAAAACTGGGACAAGAAACTTGTTGCATTAGGCATTGAAATGTTATTCTTATGGGTGATTTTGTGTACATCCAAGTCTAGTGGAAGAAAACGTGTATTGCAGGTACCCTAATATTTATAATAATAATAATAATTGGACTTTCTCATTTAATTTCAGTCTTTTTATAGCGTGCATATTTCATTGTAGCATAACAGGAAACAACTTTCTCTGTACTCCTTCACCAGCTCAAGTTTGCATGGGTGTTTCAATACCATTGAACAGTAATATAGGTCTACTTCTCAAACCTGTTTCTATTGTTCAATACATCAAATGCATTTGTATTTTGGAGTTATAAGAAATGAATATGTTGATAATGGTTAACTCTTGGCAGACAGAAATTCACCGC
Source organism: Rhamnella rubrinervis (assembly GCA_007844105.2). Taxonomy (NCBI): domain Eukaryota; kingdom Viridiplantae; phylum Streptophyta; class Magnoliopsida; order Rosales; family Rhamnaceae; genus Rhamnella; species Rhamnella rubrinervis. The sequence goes on from CM017579.2 coordinate 1,953,858, forward strand.
AGAAAGTCACCCGTCATCACCACCGGTGGGTGCTTTCTGTTGCCGTTGGCATTAGTTGCACTTTTGTCATTTCTGTGATGCTGATTGTTTGCTGGGTGCATTGGTACAGATCTCGTCTTCTGTTTACATCTTATGGTACTTCCTGAACTAGGCTTGTGCATTCTTTTATGAGAATACATGATAATGCATATTGTGAGAAATTGTGATAATTCAAATTTGCAGTGCAGCAGGATTATGAATTTGATATTGGTCACTTGAAGAGGTTCTCATTCCGTGAAATGCAAACTGCTACAAGCAATTTTAGTCCCAAAAACATCCTAGGTCAAGGTGGATTTGGAGTTGTTTATAAAGGATGTCTTCCAAATAGGACAATGGTGGCAGTTAAGAGGTTGAAAGATCCAAATTACACTGGAGAAATGCAGTTTCAAACTGAAGTTGAAATGATTGGCTTAGCTTTGCATCGAAACCTATTACGTTTATATGGATTCTGTATGACACCCACTGAGAGGTTGCTTGTTTATCCTTTCATGCCAAATGGTAGTGTTGCAGACCGCTTGAGAGGTTTGTTCCCCTTTTTTCCTTTTATGTGTGCATTTGTATCTGTGAGTGAGAGACATTATTGATGTAGTCGTTTGGATTAAACACCAAATCTTCCTACTTCAATCTTGCTTTTTCGAGGAAAATGAAATTCATAAATTATTTCATAAGATGAACATAAGAATTTCTGCAAGATACTCATCTTTTCTGAATTTGAAGTACTGTTTTGTAAAAAGGTCAATTCAAGGCTGGTTTTCCATGGATTGTGGCGTATGTAACGTGTTTTTTAGTCCCATAAAACTGTAAAGCGCATCCAACTCCTGCTTATGTATTCTATTTATCTGCTGCTATATCACCTTAATATTTTTAACAGATACTGGTAGGGAAAAGCCATCGTTGGATTGGAGCAGAAGACTGTACATTGCTCTTGGAACTGCACGTGGACTTCTATACTTGCATGAACAGTGTAATCCAAAAATTATTCACAGGGATGTGAAGGCTGCTAATATCTTGCTGGATGAAAGTTTTGAAGCTATAGTTGGGGATTTTGGTCTTGCAAAGCTGTTAGATCGGAGAGATTCACATGTTACTACTGCTGTACGGGGTACTGTAGGACACATTGCCCCAGAGTATCTCTCAACAGGGCAGTCTTCTGAAAAAACTGATGTTTTTGGTTTTGGTATACTACTTTTGGAACTCATAACGGGGCAAAAGGCACTAGATGCTGGAAATGGTCAGGTTCAGAAGGGGATGATTCTTGAATGGGTAAAGTCATTTTTAAACTTTTATGGTTAAATTCATGCAAGGTTGCTGCTCTTTTCTTTCATGGAAATGGTTGGTAGAATTTCGTATGACCATGCATAATCCAGTAACATAGTTTGGATTTTAGTTTTCAGTTGATGTATTAATTAACAGTGCTTCTCGAAAGGGAAGTTTCACACTTTCTCTGGTATCAATGTCTTAAAGTCGGCAAAGGAGTCTTTAGTTGAGCATGCCAAAGAACACTGGGAACTAAGTGCTGATATTTTTTGTTCATATTGGTCTAAGCTTTACTTAGTTGTATGAAAAGTTGTGTCCATATTCCCATTTGGTTTTATCTTGTGGATTGTGGTTCAACTTCAAAATATGCTTTTCCTTTCACATCTATCTGCATGCTATTTCTCATTCTTTACTTTGCACTACTAGCAACTCATCTTTTCTGTTCTCCTTTAATTCCCCATCATTGCATCACCCTATGTTTATACATGTTGAGGCTCTAAATTATGCAGGTGAGAACCTTACATCATGAGAAACGGCTGGATGTTTTAGTAGATAGAGATCTGAAAGGATGTTTTGATCCAGTTGATCTTGAAAAATCAGTGGAGCTGGCTCTGCAATGTACTCAATCAAATCCCTACCTCAGGCCTAAGATGTCAGAAGTCTTGAAGGTTTTGGAAGGTCTCATCGGTCAGCCACTACACACGGAGGAATCACAAGGTGGAAACAACCTTAACGAGGCTAGGGCATGTAGTTTCTCAAGGAGTTACAGTGATGCTCCTGAAGAGTCTTCCTTCATCATTGAAGCCATGGAGCTTTCCGGACCTCGGTAACAAAACTGCTAGCTTTCACCTTCAAAATGTAAATGAATTTTGCATCTAATGGTATATAGAGTAATTTTCATTTCTCTTCATCTTCTGGGTTTTGGGTTTAGTGAGTGTATGCATGGTTTAATCACTGCTTATTGCTTAAAGACCAAGCATTGATGTTGCTTTTTTCCCTGTGAAAATCATTAGGTCAATTCATTATTGAAGCATGGTTTAGTTCTTTCTTAAACAATGTTTGTTGAAGTAAAAAGATGCGTCCTGAAAACTATAATTATTTTAAAAATCTTCACAGAGGTGCTCTCGCGCATAGCATGTGGTGGCGATATTAAATTATTAACAATTTTTAGTAAGCATAATTTTGATCACTTACTAGGTGTAAAAAAATATTTAGATTTTTTTACTTAAATTGTTTTCTTTTTTTCTTTTTACCGAGTAGGAAGGATAGGTGGTTCATATACTTCATTACTATAGCCATTGAAATTCTTATTAGTTTGAATAATGTATCCAAACGTGAGAATCATTGTTGTGTCTGATACTAAAATTTGGTAGTTGGAATATTCACATTACAATAATAAATTCATGATACAATGACAAATTGTTCAACTACCACTAAACGCCAACTCACCATGCTTATCCTGGAAGTCCAAGATTTTTGGAGTATATATACATATAAGCTTACAAAAGAGACATTGTGTTTAATTTCCACCTATACATCTGGCTAGAGTGCTGGCGTAATGGATGGCAAATTAAAGTGACATCACAATCCCTATTGACATACTCCAATCAATGAATTTTATAAAAGACCCATTTGATTTCTCCTTTAACAAACATTAAAAACCATTTTGGTTTGGCAGATCACATGCCAATTTGTTATTTTTGTTTTAGAAGCCTGTGTAGTCTCTGCTACTGACGTGTACAACCTGCTTAGAACTTAAGAGCTTATCCTCAGGAATATGACTGCCTGTTTGTCTGTAGTTGTGGATGTCCAACCCCTTCATTTAACTTGCATTTTTATGAGCAAATTGGTCTCCAAAACAATCTTTTAGTTCATACACTATTTTGATTTAAAATTGTATTTTATTTGCTGTTAAATTAATACCAATGTGTACTTCACATAAAGAAAATTATTGTGCATGGGTAAGTCTCAGCGTTGACGAATAAAAAGCATGCTGGATTGGTCATGTTAGGTTCATAAATATAGGGCTACACACATTGCAAGACTTCATTGATAAATGAGTTTTTTTTATGACAGCTTGGTCCATTATCATTTAATACAAAAAATCAATTTGATAGAAAATTAAAATATTAGTCTAAATTATCTTTATATTTATGAATTAAAATTTTTAATATCATAGTCTGGCCACCATTATTGACCCTTATTTTTTTTGGATTGAAAGAAGTTAAAATACATGATAGATGTTTGAAAAAATATTTTAATGAAACTTGATTGATTTGATTTTGCTTATGGATTATAAGTTGAAAAATTTGAAAAAACAAAAAAAGACAAGCACGGTTGGTGCCACCATCGGTGGTGGTGGTGGTTGCACCACCAAGCCCTTAGCCATTTTTTATTTTAATTTTTTTTCCAATTTAACATTTATTCAAATTTAGCTAGATCTAAACATATATAACTAAAAAACATATGCAACTAAATATTCAAGGTTTACTAAAACATTTATTCAAACACTTAGCATGCATTATAACTTTCTTCAAGTATGATAGGTGTTTGAAAAAATACTTTAGTGAAGCTTGATTGTTTGATTTTAAATTTGCTTATGGATAATGAGTTGAAGAAAAATTTGTCAAAAAAGCAAATGGACGGGCACGGTAGATGCCACCACCAAACCTGCCAATTTTTTTTTTTGTTTTAAATTTGTTTTTCCAATTTAATATTTAATTGGATTTAAACATATATAACTCAAAACATATGCAATTAAATACTTAAACTTTACTAACACATTTATTCAAAGCATACATTATAACTTTCTTCAAGCATTTAATTCATTTTATTGCTTCTAACACATTTCATACACACATTCATATACTCAAGTATTTTTAACAAAAAATTTCAAAATGAATACATTCAAATGCTTATTGTTTGGCCAAAGAAGAAGAAAGAGGAGGTAATGATGGTGGCTTTGTCAAATAAAGAAGAAAAGAATGAGCTAAAGAAAGGGTAGTTGGGTAAAAATATTAAGTATTAAATAAAAAAATAGTTAAAATTTTAATTTTTATAAAAGTTGGCTAAAAAAATTTAAATAACCCCACCTTAGACTATGACATCAAAAATCCTTTGTTAAATACTAAGTCTGACAATTTGCCCCACCAGTCTTGATCCGTCCGCTGGATCCCACACATCAAGGTTGGCAAGGCTGGAGCAAAAAAGTTTACCCCGAACCTCAAACTACCTTATATACAATATATTTATTTATTTTTATACTTTTTAATATATATTAAATTATTTTTTTTATACTTTTTAATATATATTATGTCTTTTATTTTTATATATATATTTTAATATATAAAAAAATTGCTTTTAAAATTTTTTTATTTTAAATATAAAAATATTAATATTAAAAAGATAAAAATCATGTATGGAGTGGGTATCCCCATTATATTTCTGTCGACGAAGAATCTCTGTTCTAATTCCCCATAAATGAAATTGGGGGTAGAAATGGAATATGAAAAACCTTAATACAGCGTAGCACGTGGAGAGGTACTCTGCCCTTGTTCCATTGCCATTTCTAAAAAATACCCCACCTTTAATAGCTTATGCAAAAATACCCTTTAAAAAATATCTTTCATTTTGAAACACTATCTCACTTATGATCTCTCCATCTCCTCCTAACAAACTTTCTCACCTCTCTACAAATAGATCTCTCAATATATTTGAGTTCTTTTGCACAAGTTCTCGCCATTTTGTCCTATCGTTGTCATTCTGGTCTCGCCTACATCATTCCATTTGCCGACTTGTCGTCAAAAGACACCCCAACCAAACCTATCAAACAAAGACTAGATATGAGTATAGATTTGAGATTATATTTTATTTTTTGAAAAAAGATACCTAATCAATGTGTTCTCACCCGTGACGATAAGTATTTGTTGAAAATATTTATGGATTTTCAGTTAAGATCTTAATTAATCTTTCTTTCTTTCTTCTTCTTTTATTTTTATTTATTTATTTTTTTGTGCTGATAGCAACAACAAAGGTAGAAATGACGATTTGGCATCAATCTGGAAGGATGAGACGGCGTTTGGCTTTGGGTGTGAAATTTTTTTTTTAAAAAATATACGTTAAGTTAATTTAGGTAAGAAAGTGTATTTTTATGAGAGAGAATTAGGGCTTTTGGTGTGAAAATGATAGAATATAAAAAAAGGTAACTTAGGTAAGACATAGTATTTTATATAATAAAGTTTTTCAACACAACTTATATTTCAACACAAATGAGATGACATACTTCAATTGGTTAATGGATTACATATAACTAATAAAATTGACTAATCTATTAGAGCATATCCGACAACAAATACTAAAATAGCTTTGCCATTCTCAAATTTTGACATTAGTATGTCATCTCCAATACTAATTTAAAATATCAATGCCAAATTATAGTATAGCAATTCAATTGGTATTTCAATTGATTTAAAAAAGGGTATTTTATGAGAGAGAATTATGGCTTTGGGTGTGAAAAAGATAGAATATAACAAAAGGTAATTTAGGTAAGACGAAGTATTTTTATAAAATAAAATTTATTATCATAGCTTATATTTCAATACAAAGTGACATGACATATTTCAATTGGTTAATGAATTAGATATAACCAATAAAGTTGACTAATCTATTAGAACATCTCTTGCAATAAATGCTATAATAACATTGTCATTATTAAATTTTAACATTGATATGTCATCTCAAACACTGATTTAAAATACCAATACCAAATTATAATATATTTGCTTTAAAAGTAGGTCATGTTAAAAAAAGTGTCAAAATTAGATATATATATATATTTGCTTTAAAAGTAGGTCTAAATGTTTTAATGGGTGGATTCTCTACTTTGTACGGATTTTTTTTTAATGTTATTGTCATTTTTTTAACATTAAAACAATATTCTTATTGGGGTTCAAAAAATGAGTGTTAATATCAAAATTTGCCATTACCACCCACTTTTTTTTTTTTTTTAATAAAATTACCATCCATTTTTGACAACCTGTTGAAGATGCTCTTATATGTAACCAATAAAAGTATGTCACATCACTCAGTGTTGCAAGTCAAGTGATGTTGAATAATGGTACTCATTTTTATAGGAGTTCATAAAGAAATGGGATAAATCACTAGCACCCATTAAGATGGGTAGTTTTCTTTAGAGCATCTCTAACATGGTGCTAAAAGTGGATGGTAGTGCCAAAATTTAGCGTTGACATCTGCTTTTTATGCTCCAGTAGGAATGTTATTTTAATGCTAAAAAATGACATTTTGGCATAAGAAATAACATTGCCATTCGAAAAATCTGTGAAAAGTAAGGTGGACCAACTCTTTAGGTCTTTTCTTTAAAGTAAAAATATATAATTATTTTTGCATTACTATATTTTTAATATAATCTATTGGAATGATATGTTAAATTTTGGCATTGACAATTTAATATTGTGTTGGAGAATAAATTTTAATGCTAAAATTTAATATTGGTCAGTAACGAAGCTTGACCAGGATCAGACTAAGTGATGAGACCCTTATTCTTCGTGAATCTAGGCAGGATTGGTCCCGATCTTACTTTAGTAATGAAACTTGACCAGGATCAGACTAAGTGATGAGACCTTTATTCTTCGTGAATCTAGGCAGGATTGGTCCTGATCTTCCTAAGATAGAGTGGAGTGGTCATTATTTGTCTTAACAAAAGGGAACCTTAAGGCTGTTCATGTCAGGCATGAGCTTCCCAACATGAAAGAAGACACCTATGTGAGACTAATCTCGACCTCCCCAAGCGAGAATAGGCTATCCAAATGGGAATCTAAAGGGAAAGTTCAAGCTTAGAGACAATAAGACAAATTGAAACTCGAACATATACATTTATCATTCCTTAAGAAATATGAGAATGAGAGTAGGGGCAGGAGATATACCCCAACAAAGCCCTACCATGGCTAAAAGGGTACTTACCCTCAGACAAAGAACCATATAAAATTTTTTACAAAAATCTTTTATGTCCAAAAAGCTAGGACAAATGTGAATTTTTGTAAAAAATTATGTCAGTCTAAAATAACCAACGCTAAGACAAGTCATAACTAACAAAGACAACGAGGATTTCTAAAGCAAAAATAGATATAGCTACAAAAGGCAAGCTACCTGTAATATCTATTTACTTTTGTGTGCAGTTGACTTTTGGTCAAAGTCAACTCTGATCAAAGTCAATTATAGTCAAAGTCAACATATGGACCGATGACTGTCAGGTCATGATCTGGTGTTGGGTGACTAAGACTGGAAGGTCTGTGATATGCTAAGTGTTTTCTGTGTTTGTTTCCTTTTTTGGCAAATTCAAAGTTAAAGTCAACAGTCAGCAGTCCACCCTGCCACATTATTACTTTGACTGGCAATGTGATGATTAGGACTTAAGTTTTGACTGTTCTTGTGACAAGATTGTTTTTGAAGTGTTATTGTTTAATGAGGTGGGGCACCACATGCAAGACCAAATTCAAATTTGGTCAAACATGAGTTAGAAGTGGTCTACCTTTTGCCACCTCATCAAAACACTAGCTACCTTTTTGAAAACCCTAAGCCCCACTTTATAAGCCACATGTTGGCTGAAATCAAACCCTAAAATACCCTAGTGTTGCCGCCCATTTTGGAGAGAAAAGAGAGAAGAGATTGTTTGGAGAGAAGGAGGAGACAGAGAGAAGAAGAAGGGTGTAGTTCCAAGCTTGATTCAAGAGTTTTCATTCAAAACTTCAAGGAGAGAAAGGAGGAAGGGCCGACCAATATTTCCAGAAGATTGGAGGTGGATTTCTTGCTTTTCAAAGCTTTTTGTAAGGTTTAAGCTAACTCAAGGTAGGTTCCTAACCTTAGATGTGTTGGTTAGTATTTTTGTGTTGTGTTCTTGTTGTTTTTGACTTAGATCCACTCTTTTTAAATGTTTTTATTTTGGATCTACTTTGTTTAGCTTGAAATAAGTTTAAATGTGCTGTCTTTAACTTGATTTAAGTGGATCTATAGGATTTTGGCCAAAGCCCCAATGTGTGGTAGGTTAGGGTTTCCAATTTTTGCAAAATTTTGGTCTTCATTGTGATTATGTTCATTTCCAACTTGCTGTATCTTGTCATGGCATTTTTGGACCCTTGATTTAGTGTTTTTCTTGCTGGAAATTATTGTCTTTTTGAGCTCATAAATTTCAGCTAAGTGGGATGGATGGAAACTAGTTATATTCTCATGTTTTAGCATCTATCTCTTGTTAATTCTTGTTGATACATGATATGTGTTGGTGCTGGAAATTTCCTGATTATGTGAGCTGGTGATTTATTCCTCATTGTGCAGTGGTTTAGATGTAATTAAAAGCTGGAAGTTTGGGGTAGTAATTAGTTGTTAATGTATGAGAGTTGAATGAGCTAAAATCCTTATAGTTATATGAGAAATTATTTGTGCAAAATGGTTTTAAAATGCTGAGATTTTGGGTGGATTTGGTTAATTATTGCTCTTTGTGTATGTTTCCAAAAATTCCAAAATTTCTACTGAATAAACTTGAGTGTCTCATGAGTAATTTGGTTTTTGAATCACTGGATTCGGATGTGTAATGAGGGAGAAACAATTTTTACAAAATTGCTGTTCGATTTGGAAATTCTGGAACGTGTCTGCACCTAACCCATGGGTTTTGATGGTTTTGAAGGGTTATAATTTTCTTTATTTTCGTATGATATTTTTCCCTTTTAATTCAATGAATGATGGTCATTTTTTCTTTGAAATTTCTCAAATCGGAATTAAGATGAAAGAGTTATGAGTCTTACAAATTTAACCATTTTCTGGGAAAATTCGGGAGTAGAACAACATTTTCACCCACGGGATTGCACTATATTCTTATGGTTATAATTTTTATGATTTCCATGGCATATTTTCCCTTGTACTGTGATGAATTATGGTTCCATTGGTTCTGAAGTTGTAGAAATCTAAGTTTTAATGAATTAGTTATGGCCTTTATAAACCTGATGGACATGCTGGTTTTTGGGCTTGTCTAAATAAGTGCATTGAAGTAAGCATGCTATGTAATTATACAAATAACAATTATTGATGCATATGTATATGTGTTTATATATGTATATTTATAAATATATATATATATGGTTAGTGTGAACTTGGATTATTGTGGCATGTGACTGTATAATAATTGTGATTACATTCATTTGTTGGATGGGATATGGTTTAACTATTGTGAGTACCGTACTCTAGAAATGAAAGTGGAATTGCTACATATAGTATGGACATGCATATGCACGTTAACATGTCATGAAAGTTTTGTTGCATGCAATGAATTGGTTTTCTCGGTCAAATCATGTTTTAAAGGTTAAAGCATTGAGAAGTCACTACCATGCATACGTAGGCATCCATGTATAGCGAACGGAGCATATATGTTTGTGAATGTAAATCGTTTAGTTGAGGTCCAACTAACTAGTGAGTGGAGAGAAAGGATTCTCGTCTGCGATCACATGCGAGCGTAGTGGTGTATGTGGAGGGAGTAACCCCAGCACTTGTATGACGCAGATGCAAGCGGGTTTCTTCCCTACTCACACCGATTCCTCTAGCGATTAAGTGTATAAGGATTTCGAAAGTATGCGTGTCTTGCTTTAGGAAATTAGAGTTGCCGACGGGTAACTAGCTCCAGCGTAACTAAAACTTATGCTAAGTGAAAAGTCCTACGATATGAGTTTTAAAAGTTATTACATAAGAGGTTTGGAAAAGACTGAGTTTTAAACATGCATATAGATGACATAAGAACGTCTCCTTTTTAAGAGAGTTTAGAAATTTGAGTCCCATGGCTATTAATATTTACATCACCATACTGCATTGCACTACTACATGCATTTTGGGACTCTACTGAGTGATTTCCACTCATTTCTGTTTGTTTTCTTTATGCATAGGTAATCCCAAAACCTAGCTGAAGGTTTGGCATTATCGTAACCAAAGGTGGCGATAAGTACAAATTTTATTTTGTCCTTTTGATTTAAATTAAAACTCTAATTGGGATACAACTGATTTTCTTTACGCTGTGGGTCTTGTGTAAATAACTGTTTTATTTATGGTTAAAGATATATTTGGGTTATTATTATTACTAACGGTTTAAATTTTATCCTAAAGATTAAAGGAAATTTTGTATCCGGCTTTTATCTTTAAATTTCAAAAGGAGTTCTCTTTTATTATACCCATTGTACTATTTTTCGAACAGTGATATTTCTTTGGCCGGGTCTTCGGGCTTGGATAAATGGGTGTTACAGTTTTTGGTATCAGAGCCTAGGTTATTAAAAATTTGTACTAATCGCCCACTCTAGTGTCCACTCGCACGCCAAAGGTAGTTGTTTTATTCGTGTTTGGTTTTGCTTTATTGTTGATTTTGTGCTTTCAATTGGATTACTGTATTAAGATGGGTCAAGTAGTTAGTACCTTTTCTCGTGCTTTGTGCAAATGGAGTCACGACATGATGGATATGCCTATTCCCAAGAGATCGAGGAGGAGCCCAGAGCCCACGTCTTTTCATAGTGACATCGTGGCTAAACTTCACCAAGCAGAGGTGAATGCGGAGTGCCCAACTCGTATACCCCATCAGCATCCGGGAAAGGAAGTCGCAGTGCAGGAAGAACCATCCCATTGCCAATCCGCACATTCCCCGGCCTTGACCTCCGGTGATGATTACAAGGAAATTAGGGAGTTTGAAGATGCGCAACGTCGGAAGCTTGATCGGAAAAAGATAGAGGTAGCTCGATACTTGAGTAGGGATATAGTAACTGTGCCTCAAGAGGGTAACCGAGTATAGTACGTAGATGCTTGGTACTTGGACCAGTTTCAGATAGATCACAGTTACATTATGTACCACTGGTACATGGATCAGCATCGGGATGATCCCGGAGAACAAGCGGCTCTCAATGACTATTTGGACCACATCGGTGTGGGAATTCCACAAGCACTAGAGGTAGACCCCGAAGAAGAAGAGGACCCTGAAGAGGAGGAGGACCTCACAGAGGAGGAGGATTTGAAGAAGAAGAAGAGGATCCCAGGAGTTTCCTTCTGAGGAGTAGAGGATCGAGTCGTACCTTATCGTAGTAGTATCATTTAGTTAGGAGTTATTATCTGTGTCAGAAACATTTGACTGTGTTATGTGCCTGTTAACTATTATTCTTGCTTACCTGTTTTATGATAGATTTCTTCTATAATTAAGTGTTATTTTAGTTGCTTTCTTTTATAGCTATCTTAATTATTTTGCATGGTATGCTACTATTCTAAAGATGCCATGTGGGAGACCAGCAGCTAACAACGCTAATAAGAACAACCCGGCAAGTATGGCCAGCCAATTGCTTGAGGCTTTGGCAAGTCTTGCGGGTCAAGGAGCATAACAAGCTAGCGGAATTAGTGGAGTTATGGAGCAATTCAAGCGGTTCCACCCTCCAGTTTTCGAAGGCTCTACCAATCCATTGGTAGCTGAGGACTGGATCCGAGAATTAGAAAAGACTTTCACGCTGATGGAGTGCTGAGAGTCCCAAAAGGTGGTGTGTGCCTCGTTCATGCTCAGAAGAGGAGCTAGCCATTGGTGGGATATGATCAAGCGCACCCATAACGTTGAAGAAAGCCCTATGTTGTGGAATCACTTCAAAGAATTGTTCTTGGAAAAGTACTTTCCAATCGTGAAATGGGACGAAAAGGAAGTTGAGTTCTTGCAGCTCACTCAAGGGAATCTTTCCTTGGTTGACTATGAGCGGAAGTTTGATGAACTTTCTCGTTACGCGCCATATTTGGTAGATACTGAAGAACGCAAGGCAAGACGCTTCGAGAAAGGACTGAAGCCAAAACTCTACAATGCCATAGCAGTACTGAGACTACCCATGTACGTTGACGTGCTACAACAAGTTCAATTGATTGCGAAAGATCACACCTCGAAAGTGAGCAAGACTACTGGGCAAAGTTCTTTTAACCAAAGGAAGTCTTGGGGTGAAAGGAACCAACATAAGAGGAAGGTTGAAGGAAGGAAGTGGAACAACAATCGCAATAGTAATGACAACAAGAAGCATCGAGGAAATGGCAACCGACCTAGCATTCCACCGTGCCAATCATGTGACAAGAATCATACTAGAGAGTGCTGGAAGAAGACAGGAGCCTGTTTCAAGTGCGGCAAGCCCGGTCATATGATACGTGATTGTTCGAAAATGGGAGGAAGAAGACAGTAACCCACTCAAGGTCGAGTTTTTGCATTGTCAAGAGAGGAAGCGGAGAAAGATGATGCTACTGTAGTGGCATGTACGATCTCTTTGCATGGATTGGATGCTTATGCTTTATTTGACTCGGGTGCCACGCACTCATTTATATCTGGACGATTTGCATCTAGGTTAGCGTTAGAACCTGTTCGTCTTGTCAATGATTTGTGTATTGCCACAACATCTGGTGTTTGTATGTGTGCTTCTTTTATGTTGAATTTCTGTGAGGTGCGTCTTGGAAACGAAAAGCTGTTTGCTGATTTGATCATATTAGATATGTTTGATTTTGATGTAATCTTCGGTATGGACTGGTTGTCCAAGGGTAGAGCTTGCATTGACTACAAGGAGAAGAGAATACTGTTTAGCCCTGTTGGTGGCCAGTATTTTGAGTTTGAAGGGTCGAAGCCAAGACTGCAACCAAGGTTGTTATCTGCCTTGCAAGCGCATAGGTGTTTGCGAAAAGGTTGTCAAGGATTCCTTGTTAGTGTCTACGACAAGGAATCGAAAGCTTTGGAACCACAAGACGTCAGGATAGTTCGTGAGTTCTTGGATGTGTTTCCCGAAGAGCTACCGCCACCGGATCGAGAAGTGGAGTTTACCATCGACCTGGTACCGGGATCTGCACCCATTTCTAAGGCACCTTATAGGATGGCACCAGCAGAGCTAAAAGAATTGAAGGACCAACTGCAGGACCTCTTAGACAAGGGTTTCATTAAACCCAGCGTCTCACCATGGGGAGCACCTGTGCTGTTCGTCAAGAAGAAGGACGGTTCAATGCGGTTGTGCATTGATTATCGAGAGCTCAACAAAATGACGACCAAGAATAAGTACCCGTTGCCAATGATTAATAACCTATTTGATCAACTTCATAGAGCAAGCGTCTTTTCAAAGATTGATCTATGTTCTGGGTATCATCAGCTAAAGATTAAGGAGGAAGATCGACCGAAGAGTGCTTTTTGAATGAGGTATGGCCATTATGAGTTTGTGGTAATGCCATTTGGATTAACAAACGCACCAGCAGCATTCATGGACTTGATGAACCGAGTGTTTCATGACTACCTGGATAAATTCGTTGTTGTGTTCATCGATGACATACTTATCTACTCGAAGTCGGCCGTTGAACATGAAGAGCATCTGAAGACAGTGTTACAAAGGTTGCGAGAGAAGCAGTTGTACAGTTCAAGAAGTGCGATTTTTGGCTAAAGAGCATCATCTTCCTAGGTCATGTGATATCGAAGCAAGGGTATCCAAGTGGACCCCAGCAAAGTTGCAACAGTTCAAGACTGGAAAAGACCAACCAATGTCTGAGAAGTCAGAAGTTTTCTGGGTTTGGCTGGATATTACCGCAGGTTTGTGCAAGGATTCTCAAAGATTTTGTTGCCGATGATGCAGTTGTTAAAGAAGGAAAGCAAGTTTATTTGGTCTAAAGAGTGTGAAAAGAGTTTCCTAAAATTCAAGAAAAAGTTAATTTCAACGCCTGTTCTCACTCTACCGAACGATAAAGACGATTTTATGATCTATAGCGACACTTCGGGCAAAGGATTGGGTTGTGTACTCATGCAGGGAGGCAAAGTGATTGCTTATACTTCACGCCAGTTGAAGCCGTATGAACGTAACTACCCTATGCATGATCTAGAAATTGCGGCAGTGGTGTTTGCTTTGAAGATTTGGCACCATTACTTGTATGGGGCAAAGTGTGAAATCTATACCGACCACAAGAGTCTTAAGTATTTCTTCACTAAAAAAGAGTTGAATATAAGACAAAGGAGGTGGCTGGAGCTAGTAAAAGACTATGACTGCTCAATCAACTATCATCCAGGCAAGGTAAACATAGTAGCGGATGCGCTAAGTAGGAAGTATGCAGGTTTCAGCGGGAGTTTAATCACTACTCAACCATGTATCTTGGAGGATTTGAGAAAAATGGATATTGGGTTAGTTCCTAATCAATATTCATCCATGTTGACTGCACTTTCTATTCAACCTTCGATCGTGGACAAGATAAAAGAATGCCAAGCCCAGGACACAGCTCTTATGAAGATCAAAGATGAAGTGGTTCAAGGGAAGAAGTCGGAGTTTAACCTCGCAGGAGATGGAAAGTTGAGATTTGGTACTCGCTTGTGTGTACCAAATGATGAAGAAATCAAGAAGGAAATCTTAGTTGAAGCTCATTGTACGCCTTACACTGTTCATCAGGGGGCTACCAAGATGTATAAAGATGTCTCCAAAGCGTTCTGGTGGTTTAGCTTGAAGCGAGATGTAGCAAAGTTTGTGGAGCAGTGTCTGACATGTCAGCAAGTGAAAATCGAACATCAAAGACCATCTGGTTTGTTGAAACCATTGATGATTCCGGAATGGAAGTGGGAGCACATCGCCATGGATTTTGTCGTCGGTTTACCCTCGTCTCAGCGGGGTAACGATGCTATTTGGGTGATTGTAGATCGACTTATAAAATCGGCTCATTTTCTACCCATGCGTATGACTCACTCGATGGAGAAGTTAGCTCAACTGTATGTGGATGAAATTGTACGATTACATAGGGTACCGTCGATTGTATCGGACCGAGACCCAAGGTTTACGTCGTCATTCTGGAAAAGATTACACAAAGTAATGAGGACAAAGTTAAGTTTTAGCACCGCTTTTCACCCTCAGACTGATGGCCAATTGGAGCAGACTATCCAGACATTGGAAGATATGCTAAGAGCGTGCATGCTGAATTTTCACGGGAGTTGGGAAAATCACATTCCTTTGGTGGAGTTTGCCTACAACAATAGTTACCATTCTACTATTGAAATGGCTCCGTATGAAGCTCTTTACGAAGAAAGTGTAGATCTCCGTCGCATTGGGATGAGATTGGTGAGAGAAAGCTACTAGGACCAGAAATTCTACAACAGACCAGTGAGACCATCAATAAGATAAGAAGAAGGATGAAGGTTTTACAAGATCGGTAGAAAAGTTACGTCGATAACCGATGCAAGGATCTGGAGTTCGAAGTTAGGGAAAAAGTATTTTTCAAAGTTGCACTATTGAAAGGTGTAATGAGGTTCGGTAAGATGGGGAAGCTAAGTCCTCGTTACATCGGGCTTTTCGAAATACTGAAGAGAGTTGAAATTTTGGCTTATCGTTTAGCATTGCCTCCCAAGTTATCTGGCGTCCATGATGTTTTTCACGTGTCTATGTTGCGAAAGTATGTGCATGATCCCTCACACGTTATCGAGTACGAGCCATTGGAGGTATACGAGAACTTGACATACGAGGAGAAACCGGTGGAGATATTGGATCGGAAGGAGCAAATGTTGCGGAACCGAGAGATTCCACTTGTGAAGGTGCTTTGGAGGAACCACGGTGAAGAAGTAACTTTGGAGCGGGAGGACGAAATGAAAGCCAAGTATCCATCTCTATTCGAGTAAATACTCTAACTCCTACATTTGATTTCGAGGACAAAATTTCTTTTTAGGAGGGGTGAGTTGAAATATCTGTTTACTTTTGTGTGCAGTTGACTTTTGGTCAAAATCAACTCTGATCAAAGTCAATGTATGGATCAATGACTGTGAGGTCATGATCTAGGTGGGTGACTAAGACTGGGAGGTCTGTGATATGCTAAGTGTTCTTTGTGTTTGTTTCCTTTTTTGGCAAAGTCAAAGTTAAAGTCAACAGTCAGCAGTCCACTCTGCCACATCATTACTTTGACTGGATGTGATGACTGGGACTTAAGTTTTGACTGTTATTGTGACAAAATTGTTTCTGAAGTGTTCTTGTTTAATGAGGTGGGGGATCACATGCAAGACCAAATTCAAATTTGGTCAAGTATGAGTTAGAAGTGGTCTAGCTTTTGCTACCTTATCAAAACACTAGCTACCTTTTTGAAAACCCTAAGCTCCACTTTATAAGCCACATGTTGGCTGAAATCAAATCCTAATATACCCTAGTATTGCCGCCCACTTTGGAGAGAAAAGAGAGAAGAGATTGTTTGGAGAGAAGGAGGAGACAGAGAGAAGAAGAAGGGTGTAGTTCCAAGTTTGATTCAAAAGTTTTCCTTCAAAACTTTAAGGAGAGGAAGGAGGAAGGGCCGACAGCATTTCCAGAAGCTTGGAGGTGGATTTTCATCTTGCTTTTCAAAGCATTTTGTAAGGTTTAAGCTAACTCAAGGTAGGTTCCTAACCTTAGATGTGTTGGTTAGTATTTTTGTGTTGTGTTCTTGTTGTTTTTGACTTAGATCCACTCTTTTTAAATGTTTTTATTTTGGATCTACTTTGTTTAACTTGAAATAAGTTTAAATGTGCTATCTTTAACTTGATTTAAGTGGATCTATAGGATTTTGGCCAAAGCCCCAATGTGTGGTAGGTTAGGGTTTCCAATTTTTGCAAAATTTTGGTCTTCATTGTGATTATGTTCATTTCCAGCTTGCTGTATCTTGTCATGGCATTTTTGGACCCTTGATTTAGTGTTTTTCTTACTGGAAATTATTGTCTTTTTGAGCTCATAAATTTCGGTTAAGTGGGATGGATGGAAACTAGTTATATTCTCATGTTTTAGTATCTACCTCTTGTTAATTCTTGTTGATATATGAGATGTGTTGGTGCTAGAAATTTCTTGATTATGTGAGCTGGTGATTTATTCCTCATTGTGCAGTGGTTTAGATGTAATTAAAAGCTGGAAGTTTGGGGTAGTAATTAGTTGTTAATGTATGAGAGTTGAATGAGCTAAAATCCTTATAGTTATATAAGAAATTTATTGTGCAAAATGGTTTTAAAATGCTGAGATTTTGGGTGGATTTGGTTAATTATTGCTCTTTGTGTATGTTTCCAAAAATTCCAAAATTTCTACTGAGTGGAGAGAAAGAATTCTCGTTTTGTGTATGTAAATTGTTTTAGTTGAGGTCTGACTAACTAGTGAATGGAGAGAAAGGATTCTTCAAGATGCGATCACATGCTTAGTAGTATTGTATGTGGAGGAGTAACCCAAAGACTTGTATAGATGCAAAGGGTTTCTTCCCTACTCACAACATTCCTCTAAACGATAGTGTATAAGATTTCCTTGAAAGTATATGTGTGGCTTTAGAAAATTAGAGTGGCCGACGGGTAACTAGCTCAGAATAAAACTTATGCTAAGTGAAAAGTCCTGATATGAGTTTTAAAAGTTATTACATAAGAGGTTTGAAAAGACGAGTTTTAAACATGCATATAGATGACATAAGAACGCCTCCTTTTAAGAGAGTTTAGAAATTTGAGTCCCATGGCTATTGATATTTACATCACCATACCTACTACATGCATGTTGGGACTCTTGAGTGATTTCCACTCATTTCTTTTGTTTTCTTTATGCATAGGTAATCCCAAAACCTAGCGAGGGTTTGGCATTATCATGGCATCAGTAGGAGCGATAGTACAAATTTATTCCACATTATTTTGTCCTTTTGATTTAAACTAAAACTCTAATTGGGATACAACTGATTTTCTTTACGCTGTAGGTCTTGTGTAAAGAACCGTTTTGTTTATAGTTAAAGATATATTTGGGTTATTATTATTATTAACGGTTTAAATTTTATCCTAAAGAGTAAAGGAAATTTTGTATCCGGCTTTTGTCTTTAAATTTCAAAAGGAGTTCTCTTTTATTTAACTCATTGTACCGTTTTTTGAACATTGACATTCCTTTGGCCAGGTCTTCGGGCTTGGATAAAGGGGTGTTACACTTCCTGCTCATGATGGGTGCAACACCTTGAAGTATGGAAACACCAAAGTGTGGCAGTTCCATGTGATAATTGAAAAATGGAGTAGTTATTTTGATTTCCACAATCCTTCTCAACGGTACCTCCTTTGAATCGATAGCATTGACCTCTATAAAGGTCTGCCCTGTCTTGTCCTCTGGCATGTTGGGAATGGTTTACATTGGGAAAAGCTTAACCTCTTTATCAACTTGTATTAGTGACTTAAAATTTAAGGCAGCTTCGTTAATACAACATCTAACTTCTTATAAAAAAAGATGAGTCCACCTCCAAAAGGGCTTTGCAAGGTATAAGGCAGTCAAAGCTAGCCGCTTTAAGATGCCAAACCACTATGTCCGTCCTTAGACTTCATTGAAAGGTGGAAGAAACCTTATCTTAGGTGAACCTTCACTAATAAAAAGGAATTTATAGGCAGACCGAGCTCGGACCATACTCTTCTAAGACAACCTTTCTCTCTCATTACCACAGGACAAAATGGCTAGGGGCAACTATTGTAAAGTAATTTTCACCTTTAACCCAAGGTCAGACCTACCTCCATTAGGCCTTAATCTATTAGTTTTTAGCTTAAAAACAAAGAGCCCAAGAAGCCTAATAAACCCAAAGAGTGGGTTTGGTCAAAGCCTTAACTAGTAAGATATCCGATATGTCCCTAAAAATAAAGAAAACTTACTTGGTAAGCTTGTTGACTTGGATAAAGACCAAGTTTGACCACATTTAATTTTCTAAATGGGTAGGTGAGCCAAGACAGATGAGTTTTTACCTAAAATAGCTGCTACCACAGTTGACCACATTGATGACACATGTCTAGCCTTTTCACCATGAAGGAAAGTTGACCTGACCTAGCCAGTCACACCTCCTAGTGGAGAACCCAAGAGGGATACAAGGGATAACTGTCAACATATATGGGGATTAGGGGCCACATGTCGTCCATCCGACTCCACACTATCCCAATATGAAAGGTAACTCAAGCATTCAAGAAAAGAGATTAAATCTTTAGTCTTTAGCCTCTTTTACTTCACACTTAAACTTCAAGGGAGTTTCTAAGGTTCCATTAGCCTATTAGCATCAATCTTATGCTCAGTAGTATTAGGAAGCAATAAAGATCCGAGAGAAAGCTATTATTGGAGAGCTAGTGTCCAAAACACCTTCTTACCCACTATTTTTTTTACTATTAAACGTAAGATAGTGACTTAGGTGGTAGAGGGTGCGTGATGGTGACCACATCAGCGCCACCTTTGACTTGTTTTCTTTGGTAGTAAGAAAAATACTTGCAGTCGGCTGATGAATTTTCAGCTCTCTTCCAGCCCGACCTGAGGTCATGCCCAATCATACCCCGAAGGTTCTCCTCAAGTTTTGACCTAGTCAAAGTCCCACAGACTTGGCTCACATTACAAGGTCTAGCCTAACTCCGTACGTATAAAAATTTAGCGACAACAAAACTTATAACTCTAATTATTCCAAAAAAAAATACTAGCTTAACTAAGCTGTTCACGTTGTGACGTTTGCAAATATTTTTGACAAAGTTATAAGCTTACCAATCTCCCATAGGATGTCTCTGTAGGAATTTTTTTTAAAATGATGTTATTTGTGGTGTGGATAGAGAAAGGAATGATTATTGTTCAAGGACTAAGAGTCAATGATGGACAAAAACCTTCCCACAACCAGACCCACAGAGAACTTTGAAGTGGGACAAACAATTAAAAAGTATATTAAGGAAAAATTTTAGACACGAGATTAATCCTTAACTTGCATGATAAGAATGGAGTGAATATATACTATGATTATATAAATAAAACACATATTCTTATATAGTAATTGAGGATAATGTTCAAGGAATGAATTAATCCAAGTACAAAATTCCAAAGCTATCTCAGAATATGTTCTTTAATTACATATATTCAATTAATCTGGCCTAATTGCGTGCACATTAATTAATATGCAACCACCCCCACCTCCATATTAATTATATAATAATATATATTATGTAGGGAAGAAAAAGAAAATTTGTCTTCTAATTCGAACTTCAAACAAATTAATCTCACTGATGTATGTCTCACATTTGAAACTTCCTCGAATTCTTCCATTGATTTTATTTCTTTTAGTTAATGATGATTGCGTATAGAATTATAAAAGTGGTGAATATAATCATGTATTGTGATACTCTTTATTATTCCTTTTCCTTCACATTCATTTCCAAGTTATATTTATGTATATCGTTTATATAGAAATTTAAAACATTACAACGATATTTTTGTATTTTGATCATATATATATATATGTATGTGTGTATATTTTATATTTCTAAAAAATAATAACTTAATTATACTACATTTTATAATCTTTTCTATTGATACCTTCTCCATCACTTAATTAGTATTTTTTGGTGAGCCACATTTTTTTCCCCTAAAACATGATTTAAGTATTTTCCCTCCTTGTATGTGCGACTATCAACTTTATTTTTTACATTTAAATTACAAATTACACAAATGAATTATGATACACTTTTATAATATACATTATGTATATATATGATATCTTTTTAATAATAATAATAATAATAATAATAATAATAATAATAATAAAATTACAATCTCAGAATAGTTTGCTTAGTTTGGACATATAAGAACACTAATTGTTTAGTTTGTAAAATTTATGGGCATTGAATATTGATATATATATATATATATATATATATATATAGTTGTATTATAATTTAGCCATACACATGTACATTTCCTAATATGTTTTTTTTCTAGTATTTTAGAGTTAAAGAATGATGTAATACTATCCAGTCTGTCCTATTAGAAGAGCTTTCTTAGCTTTTAAAACTTTGAACTTTTGTTTATTGGGAAGCAACAATCAATCACATTCCGTCAAATATTAATTAAATTTTTAGTCAAGATTAGTAACCATATAAATTGAATAAAAATGTAAAGTAAGTTTCTTGCATTTTTACAATATGCTATAAAGTTTTGGAGTGTATACAAATATATATATATATATATTTATATAGAAGACAAAATAATACAAATCCTACAGTCAGCCCTGACTAAAGGCCGGGCAGACGATCGCATGAGGCCCTGGCTACAGCAAGGGGTCTCCAAAAATATTTATTATTATATCTAAATATATATTTATTAAATATAATTATAAATAATGAAATAAAAATTTAAAATTAAGTTTTTATTAAATAAAGTATTTATAAAAGGTGTGTCTTATATTATTATTTATTTTTTCATTTCTACAAAATTTATCTTTTCAATTTTAATCATTTTTATGTTTATTTGTTTTTTTAGTTTTATTATTATATTTGTTTGCATTTTTCTAGGTTTTTTTTTCCTTTTATTTTTATTTTATCTTCCTATACATATTTATTTTTTGTGCTTAATTTGTTATAAAATAATTTATAATATATATTGCCATATTTCTTCATAATTTTTATATATCTATAATGATTATGATTTTTATTTATTTGGTTAAAATTACGTGTTCTCATATATATTATATTTTTATTTTCTCTCAAACGGATCATTGTATGATTTTAATAGTTTTATTATTTTTTAAATAATTTTTTCAGTTACTTATAAAATCATAATTTTATAATGATAAATTTTATAAAAAAGATAAAATGACTGAAAATATATTCATAGGCTTATTTTACTAGAAAATAAATTTTAAAATATATAAATTATAATAGTATAATTGTTGTTTTTTATTAATAAAAATAAATATCAAATTTAATTTATATATAGATTATAATAGTATAATTATTGTTTTTTATATTTATGAAAATTTTAAAACCATATTTTTTGTAATTTTAAATATTTTTATTTAATATAAATTATTATTATAATTTTTATAGTAAAAATTATATTTATAAAGTCCGAAATTGAACTAAGACACACAGAACCTCGTAGCCGGCCAGTATCTCATTAAAATATGTTGGGTGTACAGTGTACACACCCTTTTTTTTTTTGTGAATGTTTACACACCCGTTATGCAATGTCATCTGAATATACATATACACAGTCGTTAAGAAATTCCAAATTAATATAAATGGAATTATAATTAACAAAAACAGATCCAAGAATTAAATTAATTAATAAAAAAGATAGCAAATTTAATCATCCATCAAATGACAATGATACTTTAATTTGGCTAATGAAATAGACGAGACAGCATAGCTAACTTTATAATATACAAGCACTTGAGGGTGTGGTCTAGTGACGAAAAAGTTGACCGAGTTTTTATATTTGTGTGTAAGAGTTTCGATTCGAATCTTAATAAATCTGTCAAATTTTTAAATGTATTCAGTCATGCTAAATATCAGATAAAGAAAAACTGTTAGAGAAACTTATTACTCTAAACTCTATTGTAAAACTTAAACAGTAATGAGATTCTATCATATTGAGCCCTTTTTTATTCATTCAAAAAGAAAAAAAAAACATATAATATACAAACCCAAAACGGCAACATCCAGCAACTTGGTTTCTCTGTGACTGCATTTGCACATAAATACGTATACTCTCAGCAAAAAACACACAGAGAGACAGAGAGGAGGAGTACCAGGAGACAGGCAAGCTTACCCTTTTAATTTACCAATTCAAAACGCCCTCCAAATAGTCCCAGCCAAATGGATAACCTTGTACGAATATAATATTTGATTAAAAATTAGTTAAAAAATAATCAACTAGAGAAATAGAAAAAAGAAATAATAATTATAAATTCCGTGTTTATTCTTTGTACCTGGATATAAGTAAAAATTAGCAAATACGCGAAGTTATCTTCAACCTCCAACAAAGTCCTGCAAATTCCAAGTCTCCTTTATCCTGAATTTCACGTTCCATAATGTAACTTCGTACCCACGTATTTCGGTAAAACCCAATTTCGATTTTTTTTTCTTAATCTTTTATTATTTTATTAAATCTCATATGTTTTCCACTATTTTGTAGTTCCTTTCTTCACCTAACCTCGGAGTCTCCCATATATAATGAGTACCCAATTCCCAGAAAATAAGATCACACACTTGGTGCGAGTTGAAATTTTGAGAGAACCCCAGATCTGATTTTCCTCTTATTTTTAATGCCTGCGGATAAAAACCGTTTATTGCCTACTGGTTGGAGCTCTTTTCCCAGGAATTGAACTGGTCTTTGTCAGAGAAAGCTCGGGTATTCTTTTGTTTTGCAGTTTTTAGCTGTGATTTTGTTTAAGTTTCAGTGGAGATTCAGAATTTCAGTTATTTTTTTAGTGATAATGTTGGAGAGTATTAATACAAGCATGAGTGGTTCATTTGGTGATCTGGTTTAGTCAGTACCAGTTTCATCATGTTATTTATGCTCCCTTACAATAAAAATGTCAATTATTTGTTTGGGTTCATGTGCCTACGAATTTCACAATTGATCGAGGGCATTTTTTTTTCCCGCTCTGATTTTTGGATATTCGTTTTTGTAATTGGGTTTATATCCTTGCTGGGATTTTTGTGAAATTTGTTATATTTCTTTGGGTTGGAGACGCTTTAACTGAGTGATGGATGAAAAGGGAGATGATCTGATGAGTAATCATCAGGTATTGGGTCGAGTTGATAAAATGATGACTGAGACTTCGACCAACGTTGATAAGTCGGCTGGTGAGACTGTCATTGAGTCTAAAAGGGATGAGGCTGCGTGTCCTGGCGGAGAAAGTAAAGATTTGGAAGCAATGGGTTGCGATTTGGGGTCAAATAAAGCATCAGTAGACGGGCCTGGCAAAATGATGGGAAGCAGTGGTGAAGTATCATGTCGAGGTGAGCAAGGAGCTAATGAGGATTCAACCAATTCGGATGGTGGTGTAGTGTTTGAGACTGTAGTTGTGATTAATCCTGCTGAAGCTCCATTGGTTGGTGAAGATAATAGGGAGTTTAGTGCAAAGGTGGCTGGGTTGGATTCGTCTAAAGTACCGATGGAAGTATCAAAAAAGATGGTTTCTGAAGCTGAGAAGCAGTCATGTGTGATTAATATAAACTGTGGGAATGGTAAAGGCTGTGGTGATAAATGGGATGGAGAAAGGATTTGTAGGATTTGCCATTTGAGTTCTGATCAATCTCCAGACAGAACAACAGCAACCACTGTAAATTCTACTGTAAATTTGATTCATCTGGGTTGTGGGTGTAAAGATGAGCTCGGCATCGCACATGGCCACTGTGCAGAAGCGTGGTTCAAGCTTAAAGGAAACAGGTAACTATTTCTTTTTTAAATAAATTAAATAGTAATATACACGTGTATATAAATGAATGTGTGTGTATTTGTGCATTTATCTTTTGTATTTGCAAATTGCAATGTTAGCTGACTTGTTTTTAGGTTGCATAATTTGTTACATATTTATAAAAGCATGTTTGGTTTCGTAATCTTGATTTTGAATTACATGTATGGATTTGGTTTCTTGTTTTTCTTTTCTCAAACCCAGTTATGTTGTATTGCACAAGGTGCATTTGAAAATTCACTTACAATAATGATCAGTGTGAAACATTAAAGATTAGAAATTATAGGTTTGGTAATAATAAACTGGGTTGTAAGTACACAAGTGACAAATAATCAGATTTTACCTCAAATTTATAAATAGTATTCTGGATTTTTACCTCTTTCATTTCCTTTTCATTTAACCCTCCCTTGTTTTTATTTGAAGTGAATCCCAATTCAATATCACAAGGAAAAAAGTGTATAAGCCTGACACAAATGAAACTTTAGAAAATATGTTTGGTAATCATGACTGGAAAATAGATGACATCAATGATGTGATCCTATGGTATATTTTCCCCATTTGAAGCTGAAATATCTTTTCGTTCTAACTTCCAAATGACCTCATGACAGGGTTTATAAACTTGTCATTGTTTTTCCCGCTCACCCCCTCGTGCAACCCAAATCCATAATTTTGGTTCAAAGAGCTGCAATCTAATTTATTTTGCGTGGGTTCTTCCATCCTCAACTTAAGAGTGTTGTATTTAACCAGTGTTTTCCTCTATTTAGACGTGCCCTGTTAAAGCATTGTTAAATACTATCAATTAAGTTAAGTATTGGACCCTTAACAAGTATGATAGATGAGGGTGAAAAGAAAAGTAAACCCAATAATATGGGGAAAATTAGGTTTTGTTCATGTTTCTCAATTCGTGCTAAATGTGTCGCTTTTAGGCCCTGTTGATATGTTGATTCAATTTATGTTGTTGGTTGTTGTCCTGCCCCTTTTTTGAACTCCCCTCTTATGCTGGATTGACCACTTTGTCTCTGTATCTAAAGATAGTAGGTCTCAATGTTTGAGTTAGGTTTTTTCTGTTCTTTAAGGTAGCCAAATCTCATCCACAACATGGAAGACTCTTTCCCTCTCTCATTTACATTGAAAGGTGAGGGAGATGGATTACGTGACCTGCACTTTAGTCAAATATAGTTGTTTCTTATTTTAAAGGAAAGGGAAAAAAATAAAATAAAATTTACTGCTTAGACATTGTTCCCTGATTTTTGTGAATTCGTTTAGTCTGGTAACTAATGTTTAACTTAGACAGATGTTGTGTCGGAAGGCCAAGAACAGCTATTGTTAAGTGAAAGATAATTAAATTATGGAATTATATGTATAGGCTATGGCTTCTAAAAGGAAAATGGACCTAGGTTGTTTTTCTTATATTTTCTATTGAATTTTCACTTTGTCTCTGATGAGGGATTAAAAGTTGATGCAAATGGGATAAGCTGAAGATTGTTAACTATTCCATGTGAATGTTAAACTTAATGAACTTTATTCTAGTTCTGTGTTTACACGCTGATTACTGGATCTTAATTTCTTCTCTCTCTCGCCCTCTTTTCCCCCACTAACTTTTTAACTTGGTAAGAACCCTAAAATAAATCAAAGTCCCTGACAAGAATAGATTCTTGGAATTACTATGAATAAGAACCTAATAATATCAAAATTCACAACGTAACAATCTTTTTCCTTGTATTCACACAGATTGTGCGAAATCTGCGGCGAGACTGCAAAAAACATAACCGGTGTTGGGGATAGCAGATTTATGGAGGAGTGGAATGAAAGAACATCTACTGGTAGTTATCCTTCTGACAGGAATGGGGGATGTTGGCGAGGGCAGCCATTTTGTAACTTCTTGATGGCATGCCTGGTAATAGCTTTTGTGCTTCCTTGGTTTTTTCGTGTGAATATGTTCTAGTAGGGATGTGAATAAAACATAAAAAGCTCCTTTCCTTGCATGATTATGTTTCAATCCAGCATCTGTAGCAGATGCAAAGTGTGGCTGCTGATAATTGTCATTCTCTTTTATAGGTTTTGCCTTTACATGGTAGGGGGTGCAAAGAAATTGTTTTACACAATATTAGCCTTTTCTTTATAGATTCCTTTTTTTTTTTTTCTTTTTTTCTTATCTACCTCCCTATTTATTTCTTTGTGCTGCTTGTGACGAGTCATTTTGTTTTTTGTTTTTTTTTTTTTTATGTTTTGGTTTTTTTGTTTTTTTTGGGAGAGAGCTCGTTGTACATATGGAATTTTTTTGGAACACAAATTTTATTTTTATTTACAATAATTTTTTACCAGCTTTTGGTGAACCTTTCATTTATGGGGTCTTTGCCCTTTGGGCTTGGCCATTTAGGACTCAATTGTATGTGCTTATTTTCTTTTTCAGTAGCACTTTCATTATATATAACAACACTCTAGTTAAAATGCAATTTGATGGTAAAGCAGTTTGTAATCAGCGGCAAACTATAAAAAATACTTTAAAAATATCTAATAGCTATTGATTATATAATTAAAAGGTATTTTTAATTGTTATAAATTATAAAAATAATAAATTCTTACTAAATAAAAAAAGATTAAAAAATAAAACCGGACAAAAAGTGGAATTTTATAAGGGTTTGTTGGATAATATAATTGTTTTTTTTATTTTAAATTATATATAATTTGGTTAGTTTAGAAGTTGTTTAGAGTTTATTGAATATTAGACTACTTAACGTTTCAAAGTGATTTTATTTTTTTATAATTTTATTTATTTGAATAGTTTGATTAATATTTAACAAATTTTAATTAATTTTTAAACTAATTAAATTATATATAATTTAAGAGAAAAAAATTGTTAAAAAAAACAACTATTTTATCAAATAGGCTCTAAATGAAACAAGATTATTTTAAAATTTTAAAATTGTTATTTAGTACACAAAGTGTTTTTTTCCCCTAAAGAATAACATTCTTTTTAACAACAAGCATTAAAGTGATTTTTTTATTATAAAAATGTGCTTTAGTATGTCTTTTGTCAAATATATTTTAAAATGTTTTTTTTTTCAAAAAAAAAAGAAAAAAGAGAAAAAAAAAGGGGGCTGTTTATCTTATAAAAAAAGCACATAAACAGGCTCTTTATAAAATAAATAAATAAATAACCCATTATTTTTTGTCTTCAAAAGTATAAATGTTTGGAAGACAATCATCAAAATAATAAATTGAAGTTGAAATATAAGGATTACATTTGTATTTACTGTGCATTGAAAGCAACTCTATATAGATAAAGCTTGAAAACAACGCATTGTCAAGTGTTTAATGTATAAGAAAAGCTTCCCAATTAGTTTATAATTTCCTGCACATCTAATATGATGTTTGCATTTCTGTACATATCTCCCTTTCAAATTTTTTTTTTCTTCGCACATTTTAAGCGTAAAATAGACAAGCTAAGTCTTTGTTTACAATTTCTTTTTCTTTTTTAAAAATAAATAATAATAATAAAAGTCTACAAGTAACTCTATATTGGTAAAAAGCCTTCTATATATTTAGTAGTGTAATCTACTAAAAAAAATTATGAAAAGTATTTATAAATGATTTATCTAACAATAAGATTTGTAATTGCAAT
The DNA here is from genome assembly GCA_007844105.2 of Rhamnella rubrinervis. NCBI lineage: Eukaryota > Viridiplantae > Streptophyta > Magnoliopsida > Rosales > Rhamnaceae > Rhamnella > Rhamnella rubrinervis. Next base: position 1,982,002 of record CM017579.2, read on the forward strand.
AATTAACCATTTGAATTTTGCAGTTTGCATCACTCAATTATTATTATTTTTTTTTGGGTATTTGTATTTTTCAGTTTGCATCACTCAATCATTTTCTCTAATGAAAAAAAAGAGAAAAAAAGTAAGGGATTGCGTGCTGCAAACTGAAACACCTAATCCCTTTTGATTGTTACTGAAGGATGACATAAGTGAGAGTAGTGTAATGTAAAATATGTTTGACTCACAATTTACCAACTGTTTTCTTTAGTTCCCACCAAATTCAAGAAGTGAATTAACAATCTAATATTTTTAAAAATATAAAAGTTGTTTGTTTTGTAATTTAACAAATTACTATTACTTTAAAAAGTTGTTTTAAAACATAAAATGGTAAATCAATATTATTTTATAAGATATTTACAAACTTAAAAAATAATAAATTTAGTAAAAATTTATTTGAAAATTGAATAGATAATATATTTAGTCAATAGGTTAATATAAATATTTACTTTCTCGGCAATCTGTTGTAGTCTAGATGGTTAGGATACTCGGCTCTCACCCGAGAGACCCGGGTTTGAGTCCCGGCAACGGAATTTTTTATTTTTTTTATAAAATTTATTTTGAATATTATGAACAAAATTTAGGGGCATTATCGTAATGTTGCTAGCAAATTCCTTGGCGCGGTGAAATACCCTAGCAGGCTCATAGTCCCCTATATGATGCCTACCCACTCAAATTCTGTTTGTTTCTCCATCTTTGAGAACACACATGATATCTCTCTCGCACCAACTTTGATTTTTGAGACTATTACATCATACAGTTTGTATATTTACTGAATGTGAAAATGCAATTAGGCTTCCGAGAAGAAGCTGTCAAACCCCATGAAGGAGATTAAAGTCTAGAAGCTTGTTCTCAATATCTCCGTTGGCGAAAGTGGTGATCATCTTACCAGAGCCGCTAAGGTTCTTGATCTCGGAATCAAGTATGTGCCTCTTTTCTTTTTTATTTAAATTGTTTCTTTTTGGTATTTTTTAAATTGAATATCTTATTTAAATAGTAATCCTTTAGTTTATTGATGGGTTGTTTAGAATGTAGATTTCTTTCATTTGAGTAACTTTAATTTATTGTCACGGAATGGAATCTCTTGCATCAAGTGCTCTCTTTTACATTGTCGAAAGAATTTGGGCCAACTTTTTAAGTTAGTATTTCCTCTGGGTGGAAAATATGTGCTACCTAGATGAAATAGAGAAGTCTATAGGGAGGTTATGAATCTTCATATTGCTTGACAAACAAACAATGGTTGGGTTTTCCTTCTTGTTGTTAGATATGCTCTTGGGCCCCATTGGATAAAATACGTTTAAGTTAAATTAAAATTAAATTTATTTTAATTTTAATTTTCTAGATAATATGTTATCTGATCAGTTAAGATTTATTTTAAATTAAATTTATTTATTTATTTTAACTGAAGAGATTAGATAAGATGTATTTTCTAATTTAAACTTTATATTTTTATTATTAAATACATCGTTGTTTTCTTTTTACGTGGTGCTAAGGTTTTTTAGTCTTCTGTGACAGAAAGAAAAACTATCGTAAAGAAAAACACGCTTTTTCTCCAGAAAATTTTAATGTATTTTTCAAAAGAACGTAGGAAAAGAAAGAACATTTCTGTTCTTTGGTTTTTCCTTTTGTGTTCTAATATTTTTCATAAATCGTTGTGCCCACACACACTGCTCCATTGCATCTGAGGATAGCATTGGAAGATCGGACGGTTGACAGTACGATCGTGCGGTTCAGAATAAAAGTAGGACTTTGTATTTACAAGACTGTTTATTTGTTCCGGATTTTAGTAGGAATTTAATTTCTGTTAGTTGTTTATTTGAACAAGGATTAACAGTGAAATTTAATTCCTCTATTTTAATAAGAAGTTATTCTTCAGTTATTTGTTCCGGAGATTTATTGAATGGTTTTTATTATTTGAGTCCTATATCCTATAGCATTCATAATATTGAAATTAAGGATGATGAGCATAACCATATAGCCGAGAAAAAAAAGGTTTCAAATAAAACTTATCTTTGGCATTTGCGATTAGGTCATATTAATCCTGACAGGTTTAATGGTTTGGTCAAAAGTGGGATTTTAAATTCCCTAGTTTTTGAACCAATACCAGTATGTGAATCTTGTTTGGAAGGTAAAATGACCAAGAGGCCCTTCAAGGCTAAAGGATATCACGCAGCAAAACCGCTGGAATTGGTGCATACTGATTGCGGACCAATAAATGTTCAAGTTAGAGGAGGGTATGAGTATTTTGTCACCTTCACTGATTACTACTCAAGATATGGATACATTTACCTAATGCGCCATAAGTCTGAAACTTTCACAAAATTTTGAAAGTATAAAACTGAGGCAGAAAAGTAATTAGGACTCCATATCAAAGAGCTTCGGTCTGACCGAGGCGGAGAATACCTGTTTGGAGAATTTAAGTCTTACCTAGCTCAAGAGGGATAGTTTCATAACTGTCAGCCCCTAGAACACCCCAGCAAAATGGAGTTGCAGAGAGAAGAAATCAAACTTTTCAAGATATGGTGAGGTCAATGCTCAGTTATTCATCACTACCTATATCGTTTTGGAATATGCCTTAGAAACTGCCATGTATCTTCTGAACTTGGTTCCTTCTAAATCGGTTCCTAAGACACCTACAGAATTGTGGAAAGGATGCAAGCCTAATTTAAGCCATATTCGAATATGGGGTGTTCCGACACATGTCTTACGAAAGGAACCTGATAAGTTAGAATCTCGGACGGAGGTATGTATGTTTGTAGGATACTCAAAAGGAACGAGAGGTGGTCTCTTTTATAGTTCCTCATATAATAAAGTTTTTGTGAGTACTCACGCTACTTTTTTAGAGGAAGACTATATTAGAAATTTCAAACCCAAGAGTCAAATAATTCTTGAGGAGTTACAATCAGCTTAAAATGAACTGAACGACCAGTGTCTTGGCCTTCAGTTTTGTTGTTTTCTATGCATGTTCAAAGAAGGGAAAATATATCCCAAGGTGAATGCAACAAGTAGTAACCAATGGAACAAAGAAGAACTACGGTGGAACCAAGATAGGAGGAACTTGCACTGCACAAGTACCAAGACAGAAGAATCAACTGCATACTCAAATACAAAATGATGAACATAATCTTCACGAGGTAGCACAACAACGCATGTAGGGAGAATAAGACGTAAGCCAACAAGATATGTCTTGTCGGGTGAATCTTACCAAGTCATCGCTGATAGCGAAGAGGATCCCATTAGTTACAATGAAGCACTGGAAGATGTTGATGCTCAAGAATGGCATAAACCTATGAACCGAGAAATGGAATCTATGTATTCCAATTCAGTTTGGTCTCTTGTAAAGGCACCCAAATGGGTAAAACCTATAGGGTGTAAGTGGATTTACAAGAGGAAAAGAGGATCGGATGGGAAGGTAGAAACCTTCAAAGCTAAATTGGTGGCAAAAGGTTATACCCAAAAAGAGGGTATAGACTATGAAGAAACCTTTTCGCTAGTAGCCATGCTAAAGTCCATCTGGATTCTTTTAGCTGTAGCTGCAAGTCTTGATTATGAGATTTGGTAGATGGACGTCAAAACAGCCTTCTTAAATGGCAATCTAGAAGAGGACATCTACATGCAGCAACCAAAAGGGTTTATAGCTAAAGGCCAAGAATACATGGTATGCAAGTTGCAAAGGTCAATTTATGGACTTAAGCAAGCATCCAGATCATGGAACATCATATTTGATTAGGTCGTTACTTCTAATGGTTTTGAGAAAAGTCCTGATGAATCTTGTGTTTACAAAAGGATCCAAGGAAGAATGGTGGTTTTTCTGGTCCTTTACGTAGATGACATTTTGTTAATTGGAAACGATAAACAAGTATTGTTAGATGTAAAAGTTGGTTGCATAAGCAGTTTGATATGAAGAATTTGGGAGAAACCAATTATATTCTTGGAATCAAAGTTTTACGAGATCGAAAGAATAGGTTATTGGCGTTATCTCAAGCCTCTTATATTGATAAAATTCTTGCAAGTTCAATATGGAAAATTCCAAGAGAGGATCCTTACACTTCAGACATGGAATTCATCTTTCTAAGGAGCAATCAACAAAAACTCTGAAGAAAAAGAACGCATGCGTAAGGTATCTTATGCTTCGGCAGTATGTAGTCTCATGTATACCATGTTATGTACTAGGCTAGATATCTGCTATGCAGTGTGTCACGGCCCGCGCCTTTGGCACTTGCAAGTAGGCTGTGCGGTGCTTACTAGCCCCTCGCGGGTAGTAAGCCAACCGATGATGTTCCTCGAAAGACAAATAACCCACACGATATTAGTGTTGTGCAAGCACAAAGCAAGCAACAAGGCAATTAAATAATGCACACAAAGAAATAAACGGGACAAGCTCACAAAGGTAACGATCGATAAGAAATGCACTTGTTTTATTAATATCTCGATGGTAAGAGTACACGGAGGCCACAAACACGTATGAAAAGCCCCTTACCTATGCTGGTGAGCTAGCCCAATCTTTCGCCGACTAGTCACCCCTCCGTAAAGAGCTTTATTTACATCCGTCTTTATGACAGCGGAAAACATCAAAATGTTTGAGGAGACATAAGGAGAGAGGAAATTACAAACAAAGGCTACCAAACAAGCAACCATGGGCTTGACTAATGACCCTGGACAAGCTATACTTAGACACTACATAAGCACACTCTCACATTCTCCCCCACTCAATCTGTCGACGTCCTCAACGACTTTGCCGCTTCAAAATCTTCAATCATTTGCTTGAATTGCTCCAGGTCTTCAGCCTTCTCCCAACTCGTCTCCTCCTCGCCAAGTCCCTTCCACTTGACTAGATACTCTTGTCGCGGTCGTCGCTGCACTTTAATGATCCCGCGGCAAGGATCTCTTCACTTGCTTCCTCCTCCTCGTGTCTTCAAGTCAACCGCTTCGGATGGCTGGTTGCGTGTTGGATCTTCTTCATCTGGGTGGTATGGCTTCAGGTTGCTGATGTGAAACACCGGATGCACCTTCATCCACTTCGGGGTCTCCACTTTGTAAGATGTCTTGCCTACCTTCGATATTACTTGGAGAGGGCCTTCGTAACGTCTTACAAGTCTCCCATCCACTGAACGTAATGATCGAAACAGCTCTGCCGTTATTTTGACCATCACCATATATCCTGCTTTAAACTCAAAGGGTCTTCGTCCTTGGTCAGCCCATTTCTTCATTCGTCGCGAGGCTTTCTCTAAGTAAGCCGGACCAACTGCCATATTGTTCATCCAATCTTTAGTGAAGATGAAAGCTCTGGGATTCTTTCCACGATAACTATCCATGGTATGAGGTAGTAAAGGATTCTGTACATTCACTATCTCAAACGGGCTCTTGTTGGTTGCAGAGCTCTTCTGAGAATTGAAACAAAATTGCGCAGCATCCAAGAGTTGCGCCAGTTCTTTTGGTTGGCGCTAACAAAGTGGCGTAGGTATTCCTCCAGTATTACGTTGAATCTCTCTATTTGTCCATCAGTCTGTGGATGATAACTTGAGGAGATATTTAGTTTTGAGCCTAGGAGGTTGAAGAGCTTCTTCCAAAAATTCCCTATAAACCTAGGGTCTCGATCACTGACAATATGCTGCGGCACTCCCCAATACTTGACTACAAACTTGAAAAATAAGCGGGCAATCTCCTCTACCGAGCAATACTTCAATGTCGGAACGAAAGTGGCATATTTTGAAAATCTATCAATAACCACTAATATGCTCGAAAAGTCCCCAGTCTTTGGCAAGCCATTTATGAAATCCAATGATATACTCTCCCATGGCCGAGTTAGGGTGTGTAGTGGCTCTAGCAATCCGCTAGGCGTTCGCCTTATCCCTGTTGGCATGTTGTCCCGTGTAGTCCATCACATCGTCCCGCAGTTGTGGCCAGTAGTACCCTTGCTTAATCAATGCATAGGTTCTCTGCCAACCAGGGTGTCCTACCCATATAGTATCATGGCATTCTCTCAGTAGGCTTCTCCTTAAGTCCCCCGCCCTTGGGACAAATAGCCGATTCCCTTTCGTCCAAAATAATCCATCTTCTTCCAAAATGGCGAAGTCTTCCCTTCCGCTTCAATATGTTTTGAGCTACGGGTCCTTCCCCAAGTGCTCCTTTATTCGCCTCGACGGACGTACAAATGGTACTAGCCACAAGTTGGCTAGTGTTCTTATGCCGCAAGTTCGCTTGCGACTTAAAGCATCCGCTGCTTGGTTGGTGTGTCCTACTTTATGTTCAAAATGAAAATCAAATTCCGCCGTAAATTCCTGCCAGCGACTCTGTTTGGAGGTCAGCTTTGGCTGAGTGAAGAAATGACTCACTGCTGAATTATCGATCTTCACCACAAATTTCGATCCTAGTATGTAGTGCCTCCACGTTTTCAAACAATGGATGACGACCAACATCTCCTTGGGCAGATAGTTCTTCTCGACCAGATAGTTTCTGCCAGACGCGAATTGGATGGCCTTCTTGAAGTAAGACCCTCCTAAAGCAAAGTCAGAAGCATCTGTTTGTATCTCAAAGGGCTTTGTGATGTCCGAAAGAGCTAGCCCTGGATCTCTCATCATGGCGGCTCGTGTCCTCAAATGATGTTTGACACCGGCCACTCCACTCCCACGCTTCTTCAATAATTTTAGGGCGTTGCTCTCGAGAATCCTTCAATGAAGGCGTCGATAGTAATTCGCTAAGCCAGAAATGATCGATCTTCTTAACATTGGTAGGGTCTTCCACTCTTGGATCGCCTCACCTTCCAAATCCATCCGGATACCTTGCTTCAATGATATGGCCTAAGAACTTGATATGGTCTGTGCAAATGAGCATTTCTCCTTCTTTACGAAAAGTTTATTCTCCCGAAGCCTTCTAAACACCATCTTAATGTGCCTCTTGTGCTCTTCCAGCGTGCGACTGTAGATTACAATATCATCCAAGTAGACCACGACAAACTTGTCTAAGTAGTCATGGAACACTTGGTTCATTAAAGTGCAAAATGTTGCCGGCGCATTGGTCAATCCAAACGGCATCACCAAGAACTCGTAAGCTCCATACCGAGTCACGCACGCTGTCTTCGGCTCATCTCCTTCGGCAATCCGCACTTGATAGTATCCTGATCTCAGGTCTAGCTTAGTGAAATACTTGGCACCACTAAGTTGGTCGAATAGGTCCGCTATCAAGGGGATAGGATATTTGTTGCGCACCGTGACCTTATTAAGAGCTCGATAGTCCACACACAGCCGCAAGCTCCCATCATTCTTCTTCTGGAATAACACAGGCGCTCCATAAGGGCCTTGGATGTCCTTATGAAGCCTGCTTCTAAGAGTTCTTCTAATTGTCTTCGTAACTCTGCCAATTCCGGAGGAGCCATCCTATAAGGCGCTTTTGCTGGTGGCTTCGCCCCTGATATGAGCTCAATCTCATGGTCTATGCTTCGTCTTGGGGGTAGGCCCTTTGGGAGTTTATCTGGCATGACATCCTGAAAGGATTGTAGTACCTCTTCTATCATCGCAGGCACCTTTTCCATCTTCAAATCTTCTTTCTCCATGCAAAAAGCAACGTATGTTGGTTCTCGCCGCTTTACCCCTTTTTTAAATTGAAGAGCCGACAAAAACTTCGAATCATCCGGCTTTTTGAGCTTTGCGGGAACAACACCTGTAGACTCTCCCATCATGATCAAGCTATTTGTGGCTGGGATGGGAATTGCCTTTTGCTCTATTAGAAATTCCATGCCCAAAACCACATCAAAGTCGTCCATCGGTACTGCGATCATATGTCGGTCCGCCCTTCCCATGAACCAAGTTTTATTGGTACTTGTCTCACCATCCCTATAGTGGGCAGGGTCTTTGAATTGACCGCCTTCATACAACCTGAATCCTTCTCTAATTTCAGGCCTAATCTCTTCGCCTCTGCTTCAGAGATAAAGTTGTGCGTAGCACCCGTGTCCACCATCACACTCTTCGCAGTTTTCCCATTGATGGTGGCTTCTACAAACATGAGCCCCTTCTCCGCTACTTTCTTTGTCTCTACGATCTGTTTCTTCATGGTTCCGAGAAATCGAAGCGCTCCCATTCGAGTAGGCTCTTTCTCTTCCTCCTCGAATTCCTCTTCTTTTTCCTGTTCCTGCGGATGTAAGGAAGCTTGTAAAGCATTCAAAGCAGTTCTATGAGGACATTCGGCCACTCTATGTGGTTCGTTACATAAGAAACAAGACATGGGTCTAGGCTTTTGGCCATATGCATTTGAATTGTAGTTTGCATTCGAACTAGAGGTTCTTGAGGCTGCAGGTTCTCGAGAAGTAGGGGGTCTCCTATCCCCTCCCCCACTTTTTGTCTGGAATGGCTTAAAAGACTTCACGCCACCCGTGTTCGATGTATTGACTTGGTTCCTCTTGTTCGATGTATTCTCAAATGCATAATCAGTTAGACGTTCCGCTGCACCCTGCGCCGTTGCTAAGTCTTAAACCCTTTGTCTATGTAGTTTTGTCCTCGCCTATGGCTTCAGACGTTCGAGGAAATAGAACAATTTGTCTTTCTCAGACATGTCACGTATGTCCAACATGAGTGTTGAGAATGCCTTTACATAATCCCGGATAGATCCTGTTTGTTTAAGCTCCCTTAAATTTCGGCGAGCGATATAGTTGACATTCTCAGGCAGGAATTGGGCCTTGAATTCCTTCTTTAGGTCTCCCCATGTGTCGATGATGCATCTTTTTTCTTGAATGTCATTATATTTTGTCCTCCACCACAGTTTCGCATCACCTGTTAGATACATTGTGGCCATGGTCACCTTTGTTTCCTCTGAATCTGGTTTAACTACTTGAAAGTATTGTTCCATATCGAAGAGAAAGTTTTCGAGCTCCTTCGCATCACGTGCCCCTCCATATGCCCGGGTTTGGGGACTTTGATACGTCCGTAGTCCATCCTCGTTGAGGGGGGTGATGGGTTTCCAATAGCTACCATGGTGACATTCACCTTGATGCTCAGATCCGCAATCTCTCTTTTGAGAGTGTCCACAATCATTACGATGTCCTCCGACAACTTATTGACGACCTTCGTCAACTCCGCAACCGCACCATCTGCTGCACTCGCATGCTCCTCTCCAGGAGTAGTGCTAGATGTGTGTGCCCGGTTCTCCGCTGAGACCGGTGGGGGCTCTTGCCTCTCAAGCGCCCTTACTTTATTGGTTAAGCTCTCCAATGCCTCGACCCTGTGCACGAGCTCATCCAACTCGAGGCTTTGAATGTACGCCTCCAAGTTTGCCAACCGACTAGGAACGCTCGCTAGCTCTCCTAGCTGCTGATCGTAGGAATCGAATCGTTGTTGATTTGTGATCTTCGACATGCTTGTCCGATGGTCTCGTCGACCGCTTAGGCTCTGATACCAACTGTCACGGCCTGCGCCTTTGGCACTTCTAAGTAGGTCGCGGTGCTTACTAGCCCCTCGCGGGTAGTAAGCCAACCGACGATATTCCTCGAAAGACAAATAACCTACACGATATTAGTGTTGTGCAAGCACAAAGCAAGCAATAAGGCAATTAAATAATGCACACAAAGAAATAAATGGGACAAGCTCACAATGGCAACAATCGATAAGAAATGCACTTGTTTTATTAATATCTCGATGGTAAGAGTACACGGAGGCCACAAGCACGTATGAAAAGCCCCTTACCTATGTTGGTGAACTAGCCCAACCTTTCGCCGACTAGTCACCCCTCCGTAAAGAGCTTTATTTACATCCGTCACAGCGGAAACATCAAAATGTTTAAGGAGACATAAGGAGAGAGAAAATTACAAACAAAGGCTACCAAGCAAGCAACCATGGGCTTGACTAATGACCCTGGACAAGCTATACTTGGACACTACATAAGCATACTCTCACACAATGGGAGTCGTAAGCCGGTATCAATCTGATCCCGGTGAAGAACACTGGACTGCGGTCAAGCATATACTTAAGTATCTAAGGAGAACAAGAGATTATATGCTTATGTATTCTAGTGGGAGTTTGGAAACTGTTGATTTTACAGACTTGGACTTCCAAGGGAATATTGACTCTAAAAAATCAACTTCTGGATATGTGTTCACCCTTAATGGTGGAGCTATTTGTTGGAGGAGTATCAAACAGACATATGTTGCTGACTCCACCATTGAAGCTGAATATGTGACTGCTTCTAAAGCAGTAAAGAAAACTGTGTGGCTGAGAAAATTCTTTTTGATGCAAATTATGTTTGCAATGGTAGGATCAAAGTGAGATTTAATTAAAGTTAAATTTCTGTAAAATGAATTAAATCTCAAATAATATTTGATTATTATTTTCTCTTAATCCTGAGTTTATTATAGATAGATGTTTAAATAATTGTTGTTCCTTGAATTGTCAATAAGTGAGGTCTATTTTACGACCAATACCTTGATGATTTGGGAGTATAATTGTTTGAATTATCAGTATCTATGAAATAAATAAAATGGAATTTGTATGAAATATCATCTTGATATGTTTCAGTACTTGGATGTAATAAAGTCACTGGCCAGTGCATTTGATCCATTAGAGAAACTATTAAATCAAGAGAATAAATAATTAATTGATAGACAGAATAAATAATTAATTAATTATTGATATTTTAAAAAGGAGAAATTAATATTAATATTGATATTATTAATTTTGGAGTTCAACTATGGGTCTTTAGTGGAGTGACACCGGATTAGATAATTACTATGCAATTATAAAGAGCCTTAATTAATAATAGCCGTTGGATCCCCATGCTAATTCAGGTTATGTGGTGAAGCATACTTCTTGGATATGAGTTTATAGAACACAAGTCTTGAGTTACATGATCTTGGATTAAGACTCAAGTTTGTACACAAGAGCAAGTGGGAGATTGTTAGATGTGCTCTTGGGCCCCACTTGGATAAAATACGTTTAAGTTAAATTAAAATTAAATTTATTTTCATTTTAATTTTCTGGATAATATGTTATCTGATCAGTTAAGATTTACTTTAAATTAAATTTATTTATTTATCTTAACTGAAGATATCAGATAAAATGTATTTTCTAATTTAAACTTTGTGTTTTTATTATTAAATATATCGTTGTTTTCTTTTTATGCGATGCTAGAGTTTTTTCAGTCTTCTGTGACAGAGAGAAAAACTATCGTAAAAAAAAAAACACAGGTTTTTTTTCTCCAGAAAATTTTAACGTATTTTTCAAAAGAACGTAGAAAAAGAAAGAACATTTCTGTTCTTTGGTTTTTCCTTTTGTGTTTTAATATTTTTCATAAATCGTTGTGCCCACACACACTGCTCCATCGCATCTGAGGATAGCACTGGAAGATCGGACGGTTGACAGTACGATCGTGTCGTTCAGATTGTAGATCACGAGGTGCAGTTACTGATTTATGGTGGTGATTATCGAAATGGAGGATCAGTTGGTAGATCTTCACATCAGGGAAGAGGTAATCCAGAATTCTTATTTTTCAGTTTTATGATTTACATAACATATTTTATATTGCTTCCGCTATCTCTGTGTATGTGTTTCCAAATTGTAACGCACCCCAACCAAGCTCCATAAAATGAACAAGACTGGGATGACTACCAAAAATAATACAAACATATATTTGCGGAAAACATTTAAAACTTAATAAATTTACTATATAAAACCTTTGGACAGACAAGACCCATACCTTGACCGCCAAATACTTATTAAGATAAAATTTAATTGTCATCTTTTTATAAAATCCTTAACGAAAAAAAAAAAACCAACCAATGCAAATCTCACTTTTTGAACAATAATATGCTTAAATAAATAGAAACATCCATACTCCTAACTTATTTTCTAAAACATAAAATCACTAATAAAAAAAATTCAAACTTGGTAAACCTAACTTCTCATCCTAATATTGGAAAACCTTTATTTTGTACTCCAAAAGTCTCCCCCTCTTGAGCAGCCACAAAGTTCATCATTTCTAATAATTATTTAAAAAGATAAATCATTTTATGCATTGTTACCTGGAAAAAATAAACAAACTAAGGCATGAGTTAAATAACTCAGTAAAATTCCCACACAATTAAATCATACATCCATATACAATCTTAATCATAATCAATATCATAAATCAAACTTATTATGCAATTATAACATATGCCAGTCAATACTTTAACAATATGCTTATTGGTTGGAATTTTCTTTCACATATCATAACATATCAAATCATAAGTGTGCATGCTTTTCAATCTCACTTATAGCATCACACAGTAAGCATTTCAATCTCACATATAGTTTACTTAATTTGTCATGATCAAACTCAAATATTTGTATAGCGCTTTTATGTACCAACCAAATGTAATGTACCGTTCATAGTCCGTCGTACATTATTAAACTTATACATGCATGCTCACTAAGCCTATTCATTATTTTAGGCAACTTATAATCTTAATCAACTACATGTTTGACACACACAAATATCAAAACATCACTACATATATCCATTGCAAAAAAAATATATGTGTCAAATTCTATTCCACAATCAACATAAATTGCATAACCTCCATACAAATAAATTCATAAATCAGACTATATGCAACCAATTAATTCAATTCCAACTGAAAATAATCAATTCATGTGTCCATAAAAACTCAAATAAATTTCAGTATTTTGTATGATCAATAAATATTTTAACGAAAATAATTTATACAAACAGTCACTGTATGAAAAGAATGACCCAGATAGATTTCAAAAGTTATAACTAATTCATGAAAATTCCGATTGACCTAAAATCATGCCAAAACAACAATACGACATATGTCTATCTGCTGAAATTTTTCCAGAATTTACCAGGTAAAATAAACTTGGTTTCCAAATTTAAGATCCAAAACTGTAAAACCAACCCAGCAGTGATACAGAAATTTATAAAATTCACAGTTAATTATATATGCCTCCAAAATTCGTGATTTTTCATATATATGTTCCTGATGGTCTTAGGTAAAGCATATAAAAATTTCAAATTAAAATGAATTGATTTACCTATCAAAAATATACTGAGAACCCAAACTGTTCAGAATTTTACAGCTTGAAACAAAGAAATTTGAAAATTCATAATTAATTATAGAAAATTTAGATTGAGGTGAAACAAAAACAAAACCTTCAAAATTCATAGATATATCCAAGATAAATCATCCACAAATTTTCAATATCAAATGCAGGTCACAAAAATTCAAATACCTCCTAAATAGACAGGTTTTTCAGCAGAGTTTAGAGATAATCCAAAATTTCAATAATTCATTTATCAAGAACAGCAAAGAAAACACATAAAGCATCTTGGGGTTAGGAATCCTAACTGAAATCCTTGATTTGATCTTGAAAAGTTGCAAAAACCTAGCCCCCAAATCAAGATCCAAAAAAAAATCTCAAGAAAAGAAAAAATAAATTTAGTATTTAAATCTTTCACAGGAAAAAATAAAATTCCAAGTTTTTTGATCTAAGTATTAATTACTCACCTTCCACAATCAGCAGGATCCTTCTGCTCTCTTTTCAAACTCTCAAAAACTCTCGGCGTTCCTCTCTAAAATCGTATTTTTTTTTTCAAAAAGGCATAGTCATAAATTTATAAATAACTTAAGAAATTGAGTTTGACTTAAACTCTTTTTTTTTAAAATAATAATAATATGTGCCTGACAAACAAACAATGGTTGGGTTTTCCTTCTTGTTATTATACAATGTCCACACTTGCTCGGAATAAATTTTTGGTTTCAGCATAATAGCTGCCTAAGCTTTGTGTGCAGGGTTTCTATCTTTTAACCAAGCGTAATTACAACTTTTTATGCTACATAATGGATTTGATTCCGACTCATTGTTTCATTTTGATTGCTTTCATAGTTTCAATTTGGTTTTTATTGTATGAGTTTTGACTAATGTATTTCATTCATCGGTTTGATTTTGTGGTGAAATGTCAATAACATGATATAGAATGAAGTAAGTTTTTGCTTGCTATCTAGGAAATCCAAGTTAATGTGACTTGGACTAGGATATAGTATGGAACAGCTGTTACACCTAATGTGATTTACACTGACAGTTGTTTCTCCTCGTTTCAGGTATGACCCTTCTACTGGTATCTATGGTATGGACTTCTATGTTGTTCTAGAACGCCCAGGGTACCGTGTGGGTCGTCGTGGCAGATGCAAGTCCACTGTTGGGATTCAACATAGAGTTACAAAGGAGGATGCAATGAAGTGGTTCCAGGTCAGTCATCCTGAACAAGTCCCAGGCAATTACAGCTTAGAGTCCAACATTGCTAATTTTTTAAAACCTGTTTCTTAACCCTTTTTCTTTGCATCGGGAGTGCGCTTTTCCGTAGAAGAGATTTACAAGTCAGTTTAATATACATGATATCTGGTTCTGTGGTTTGCTTTTGATGGTTCTCCATATGAGAGCTCCGTTTTATTTATTTATTTATTTTGTGGGTTGGGCGAGGGGCTGTCAATAGTTATTACTATACTACAGTCAGTGGCATGGTTTTGCTAGCTTTACATTTATATTGTTTGATTTTTATATTTATTTGTATCGAAATGCCCAGTTTTGATTGTGAAAGTAAGTTATTGGGAGGAGCTTATTTGGTTGGATGAGTGGCAAATCAAATAATCTTTAGAAATATTTTGTCCCATAGTTGGAAACCTCTATTAAGCTCAACTTGCTTGGACCACTTGCTAAAGGTTACCGTTAGAACTTAGAGAGTGCATAATTAGTAGCTAGGTCTCATTACGCTTTTTATATTATTGGTAGATTCTTTATATTGGTAGGCCTGGAAAGAATGCGCTCGCGGTAAAAAACACGGGCCTAATTGCTGTTTCAATTGGATGCACAAGTAGATATCCTTAGATTTACAAGACTATTTAGATCTTACCTTTTAGTAAACTATTTGACAACCAAGAAAATGAAAGGAATCAAATTGAAAAGAAAAAAAAAAAATCTTTGATGATAACAGAAATATCCTTTTTTTATTTCAACAAGGCTAGTAATCATACTAGGACCTGAGCAATCTCACAAGCTCGCTCTTCTTCAGTTTTGAGTATCCTCTGATTCCTTTAGACTTGGCCAATTTTTTCAGTTGAGGAAGTTTCATCTCCTCCACTCTTTGCAAATCTGTCTCTGTTCCATCTGTGGTTGACAATGATTCACTGCTCAGTTCAAGACACTTTCCTCTTGGGGTTGTTAGAGATGGAATTGGGGACCTCTTCACAAAATTAGATGGTGGTCGAGTTAACTTGAAGTCTCTGACTGGTGGATAACCCTCTGTTCCCTGCTCTTTCTTAGGCGCACCTCTTCTCCTTGTTATTAACTTTCCCTCTTTCTTGTTTGTAGCATTGCCTGCCATAGTTGGAGAATCTGTTAAGAAATCATATACAAAGAACATATTCATTACAATATTGGAATATTTGTGCTGCAGGTTACGGTATTTGTGCGCTTCTTTTGATGAAAAGTTTCATTAGAAGCATGCATTCATCTTTTCATTCTGTCTACCTTTCACTTGCTTGCTCGACCTGCGAAGAACCTTCAGAATTGATTCAGCAGAGGACTTATCTTCAGAAGCATTAGAATTTTTCTCCTCAGCGTTTACAGATTCTTCCTTTGAAATCGAGGATTGTATCCGCCTGAAGACTGCAATTAGCTCTTCCTGTTTAGGTGAGTTTAATCTTTTACGAGCAGGTGATCTCTTATCTTCTTCCTTCTTTGTTGTTCCTTCTGAATCAGAACTTTGTGGAGGATGGCATCTTCTATTTCCATCAGATCCTATGCACGAAGGAGTCAACTGAAGCTCTGTCGGTCGTTGAGACTGTGAACGCACATCTGCAAACTCAGCCAAATTTAACAAGCTGCATCAAGAAATGATCCCTCAGTCTGTGGTTGACAAAATTGGAGGGACGCCAACAAGCATACAAATATGCTACTATTGAACTTCAGCACAAGCAACTGAAAGGGGAATGGTGGATTCATTATTGCCACCAAAGGTAAAAAAAAAAAGTAAGAAAGCATCGACAATGTGGCTAATTTTTATAATTATTAGAAAAATGAAAGAGAAAAGTTTAAATATTTTTCAATTCTATTCCCCTCTGGACCTGTGGACCTGTGGTTCTGGTATAAGGAGGAGACAAAAGGTTAAAGAAAGAATGGTGAGTTTATATCATTCATCAAACACTCATTCTATTAAGAACTACACATGATGGCTTTTTAACCTGTAAGAAACCTCAGTCGCATTCCATTGAAGCACACAAGTAAAATGGTTTTGGACCCAAATGTTACCAACATAACAGATGCAACAAAATCCACCATAATATCCAGCTACGGCATGAAAAACATTTCCTTGCCTAATTCATAAACAGATGCTACCCTCCCAAAATTTTAAGAAGAAGCATACTGTAAATTTTAGATACCTCTGGCTCTCAGAGAAAAAATGGTGTTTCCGAACTTGGACTGCTTGGTGATAAACGAGAACGCGGGAAAGCGAAGGACACAATGAGAATGGAAAGCAATTGAACCCATACTTTTCGCTGTTGGAAGTTTGAGATTCCTAATATCAAATGGAGCAGATTCACACAGATTCTCCTACTGTCTTCTCAGCCTCTTACACATATGCTGGACAGCTATATATATATATATATATATATATATATATATATAATTTTCAATTTCTAAAATAGCTAGTCCACAACTTCCCGAGGCGTGTATACACCACGCGCCCAATCCTCATAAAATATATGAATCCTTTCCCATCCGGGTGGTTGAGTTTTTGTTGCCGTTAGATTTGATAATTTCCCGAGCTATTTGTTTGGTTGCAGACACAGACAGAGCCATGTTGATGGTGGCGAAATCTTCGCCCAACATGTTATGGGACTCACCGTCTTACCATGATTACAAGTCATATTCTGTGAGCATCCCAAAGGATTTTGTTTTCTTACGACCCCCTTCGGGTACCTTCTTGTTATCTTCGAATTCGGGCTGTTCTTGTGTCATAACCCAAGCTTCGGCCTTGCTTGCGAAACCCACCAGCTGTGAAATTATAGATGACAATGCGAAGATTATCAAGTTCTGCGAAATGGGCAATCTGAAAAACGCCATGGAATTGCTTTGTGGATCTCGGAAACCTGAGCTTGAGTTGAATACTTACTGCTCTATATTGGAGCTTTGCGCGCAACATAAATCGCTAGAAGATGGTAGAAAGGTTCACTCGATTATTTGTTCGAATGGTGTAGAGATTGCTGGAGCTTTGGGTGCAAAACTTGTTTTTATGTACTTAAATTGTGGGGATTTGAGAGAAGGGAGACAGGTTTTTGATAAGATCTTAAATGACAAGGTTTTTCTTTGGAACCTTATGATAAGTGAGTATGCAAAGATTCGGAATTTTAGGGAAGGAATAAATTTGTTTAAGAAGATGCAAGAGTTGGGTATCCAACCAAATTCTTACACTTTTTCTGGTGTTTTGAAGTGTTTTGCAGCCATAGGAAATTTAGAAGCTGGCGAAAAGATTCATGGGTATCTGTATAAATTGGGTTTCGGGTCTTACAACACAGTTATGAATTCTCTAATTGCATTCTATTTTAAGAAAAGAAGAGTTGAAAGAGCGCGCAAGGTGTTTGATGAATTGAGTGATCGAGATGTTATATCGTGGAATTCTATGATGAGTGCATATTCGTCTAACGGTCTTGGGGAGCGGGGTGTTGAGATTTTCGTACAGATGCTATGTTTAGGAATTCACATGGATTTGGCTACAGTGGTCAATGTTCTGGTGGCTTGTGCAGGTGTTGGTAGTCTTTCGTTGGGAAGAGCGCTTCATGCTTATGCAATAAAAGCTTCTTTTGATGGGGAAATCATGTTCTGCAACACTTTGCTGGATATGTACTCAAAATGTGGTGACTTGCGTGGTGCAATTCAAGTTTTTGAGAGGATGAGCGAAAGAAGTGTAGTCTCATGGACTTCAATGATGGCGGGTTATGTCCGAGAAGGTCTTTCCAGTGAGGCAATCAGGTTATTTCATGAAATGGAAAGAAATGGGGTAAGCCCAGACATTTTTACTGTCACAAGCATACTTCATGCTTGTGCTCGTAGTGGCTCACTGGATAATGGCAAGGATATTCATTATTACATCAGGGAAAATAGTATGGACTCAAATTTGTTTGTTTGTAATGCTTTAATGGATATGTATGCAAAATGTGGAAGCATGGCAGATGCTAACTTGGTTTTTTCTCGTATGCCGGTGAAGGACGTCATCTCATGGAATACTATGATAGGGGGTTTCTCAAAAAACTGTCTTCCAAATGAAGCTCTTAAATTGTTTGCTGAGATGCAACAAAAATCAAAACCCGATAGCGTAACAGCAGTCTGTGTCCTTCCAGCTTGTGCTAGCCTAGCAGCTCTAGGTAAGGGCCAGGAAATCCATGGTTACATAATAAGAAATGGATACTTTTCAGATCAACATGTTGCCAACGCACTAGTTGACATGTATGTGAAGTGTGGGGTACTAGTTCTTGCACAGTTACTCTTTGATATGATTCCTGTGAAGGATCTGATCTCATGGACGGTAATAATTGCCGGGTATGGCATGCATGGATTTGGAAGTGAAGCCATTGCTGCATTTAATGAGATGAGACGGGTAGGTATCAAGCCTGATAAAGTTTCATTCATTTCTATCCTCTATGCATGCAGTCATTCTGGATTACTTGATGAAGGATGGAAATTATTCAATATTATGAAAAATGAATACAAGATTGAGCCCACGTTGGAGCACTATTCTTGCATGGTGGATCTTCTTTCCCGAACTGGGAATCTGTCAAAGGCATATAAATTCATTAAGAAAATTCCAATTGAACCAGATGCCACAATCTGGGGTTCCTTACTCTGTGGTTGCAGGATCTACCATGATGTAGAATTAGCAGAGAAAGTTGCAGAACATGTTTTTGAATTAGAGCCAGAGAACACTGGGTATTATGTACTTTTAGCAAATATATATGCGGAGGCAGAAAAGTGGGAAGAAGTAAAGAATTTGAGGCAGAGGATTGGCAGGCAAGGCTTGAAGAAGAATCCAGGCTGTAGTTGGATGGCAATCAGGGGCCAACTTAATATCTTTGTAGCAAATGATAGTTCACATCCACAAGCCAAAAATATAGAGTCACTATTGAAGAGGTTAAGAGCGAAGATGAACGAAGAAGGTCTCCATCCTAAAACACGGTATGCTTTAATCAATGCAGATGACATGGAGAAGGAAATAGCTCTCTGCGGTCACAGTGAGAAGTTAGCGATGGCTTTTGGAATGCTCAACTTGTCTCCAGGACAAACCATACGGGTAACCAAGAATCTGCGAGTTTGTGGTGACTGTCATGAGATGGCCAAGTTCATGTCTAAGACATCCAGGAGGGAGATTGTCTTGAGAGATTCTAATCGTTTTCACCATTTCAAGGATGGAAATTGTTCTTGTAGAGGTTTCTGGTAAGCCAAATGATGGCAAGTCAAAACAATGGAACTTAGATGTTTAACGAACTCATTATCTGGACTCGTTGCCTCCTCAATAGTTCAACATTCTGAATGACACAGAAATGATGGTTCTTGTTTGATGTAAGCATATCACACATCTAGGTATTCTTTTGTATCAGGTGAGATGATTATTCCAAGCTTTTAGGTGTTTGTAAATAAGTGAAAGTGATGTTTACGATGCACGAATCATGGACGATTGGTTCGATTGTGGAAGTGATGTTTCCTTGAAGATGCATACTGTATCGTTGTTGAAAAAAATTACAGCTTTCTACATCCATTTTACGAGAGCTTTCTTTTGTAGTTCAACGCCATTTTTAGTGGCATGTAAGGCTTAGTTTATGTTGAAGATGGTCTCCAGTTTTTAAGTGTCTTCTATATCATGGCTTGACACACACATAACTGGCCTGCGCAGAGAGATCATGGTCATCAGCTAATCACCTAGATGGTCATCGACTTACAATGTGACTTTTTAAGTTCTGTTGACTTCATGCTTATACAATTTCAGGCCGGAATTGTTGATGATATGCTTGATAAGGGAGTAATGCTAGTGAAGTGAAGGGTCAAGTTCTACGCCTATTACTTCTTTGCTTCGTTGAGCATGTGAACATGAACATGTATTTATGACGCGAGGACAAAGTCCAGAAAGGTTCAGCTTGTGACAGAGGGAATCAACAGTCCCTTTTTAAGTCTGGTCCATATCATTTACATCTCTCTATTATAATTCCTAGCTCATGCCTAAAATTCTGTCAGAGAACTTTGAGATTATTCATTTTAGAATCTGCGCAGGTGGGGAAGAACAAATATTAGTTGCAATTTTGCAAGGCTTTTCGCAAAACATATAAACACATAGACAATCACACAAGAAACAAAGTCCCAAAGGGACAGTGGCTAAAGTGCTTCTGCCTCGAGCTTCCATAAGACCAAATCTTCGATTCAAAATTTGTATCTTCAAATAATACTTCTCATGTGAAAAAAAAGAGAAAAAAAAAATTGAGAAAGCCAGTCCCTACGCAAATGATAACAATTGGCAACAAAGTTTAAGTTTTGATAAGCAAGGACAAACTAGGATCCAGCCATCTAGCATGCTCATGGTCCATACCTTGTTAAATCAAAGAATTTCCAACATCATGTCTCATAATTCTCCACTTACATTTCCTCAATCATATACATCATCAACTTGGTTGTTGTCCTTTTTCTCCATTCAAGTGAATAGTTTATAAAAATAATTTGTCTTCAAGGTGCACAAAGAAACCCTTTATTTCATCCAATAACATCACCTGAATAATCGCATCTTGGCATAGCTTATATTATGTTAATGTTACTCTAAAAGACGATTACAAGGTTATGACTTATATAGAAAGTTTCCTCAGCCAGCCTCAGTATCTCAAAAAAAAACAAAATCAAAAGAAAGAAACAACATCTGTTTTGTAAGGTCAATCTGAGAATAATTGAGCTTTCAAATAGAAATTCATGGTAATTAATTTTTAAATGAAAAAAAAACCGAGAAGCTAGCATACCTGTTTTAGCTTCTTGATTAAGGCTTAAACACATAGATGTCAAAAAAGCACAGCAGGTTCAATGGAAAAGTAGAAATTGCGAATAGAAGATGAAATATGAATTTATAAACACAAAAACAAAAAAAAGAGAAAAAAGTAAAGGCTGCAGCTAAAGAAAATTACATATTTCAGGTTACAAACCAATCCCCATTTCTCCTTCCATGGCAACTAATAATAGAATCAAAGTGATCACACATATGACAGAAAAAAATTGGAAACTCACTGCTCTTTTACTCAGCAAGTGATAGAAAAAGCAGTGAAAAAAAAATAATAATAATAACACACCAATTTAATAATTCCTCCCTCTCCCTCTCTCTCCCTCCATCAGTATGCCTTATTCTTCTTCCCCATTAAGTATAATAAATTAATAAAAGAACCCATTTTTGACAACCAATTTTTCCTAATCTATAACTCTAGAAACCCAACCTACAATCAATTTCAAAATTTTCAGCCACACCATTTTGAGAGAAGAACCAAGAAGACGATTAGAAAAACAATGGAAGAAAGCCCAATTGCCACACCAAGCACAACCTTACTTGGCCCATGATGGTGTTCCTTGTGAGCGGAATCATCTCCATCATTGTCAGCGTAATCTGAATCACTTGTATCATCCTCTGAGGAATCTTCCTTAGCTGGGGGTGGCGACAATGGCAATCCATGCTTATCACAAGGAGCAATCCCAAGCTTCAATTTTGATGACAGAACTGAATGGTTGTAGCACAGATTGGTATTCCCACCCACCTTGAACACAACCAGCCTCTTGATGAACGAGGCATTGAAAGGCATAATTCCATGAAAGTTGTTGTTTGCGAGATTCAAGTGCTTCAAGCTCTTCATCTCCGAGAAGTACTTCGGAATCGTCCCGTTCAACTGATTGGAGCTCAGATCAACATGAACCAAACCCGGTATCGCAGACATCGACTCCGGGACAGACCCAGATAAAGAATTAGACGCCAACGACAAGTTTCGAAGCGAAATGAGGTCCCCAAACGAAGTGGGTATTTCACCAACGAGACCATTAGAGGAAAGGTTCAAACTTTCAAGGTTTTCAAGCATATTAATGGAGCTGGGTATCCTTCCTTTCAGCCTATTACCCGAAAAATCAACATGGGTAAGGTTTAAATTCAAGTGTTTGGGAACACTACCAGTGAGATTAGCATGCGAAATGGTCACGGATTTGAGTTTCTTCAAGTTGCCAAGAATGACAAAAGTACCACTGGCATTGACCTGCACATTAGAGACGGTGAGATCCGTGAGGTTCTGAAGGCGAGCGAGCCAGACGCCAGTGAGCTTGCGGAGGCTACTGATACATGTGAAGGAGCGCAGAGAGGCTACGAGATCGGCCGGGAAGCGAATAGGAGCAATGGGGCAGTTCACGAACTGCAGGGACTGAAGAGTTGAGAGCGACTTGAGGGCTGTGAAAGACAAAGCGACGTCGTCGGAGCAATTGGAGAGACGGAGAGAGAGGAGGTGGCGAAAGGGTTTGGATGAGTCACAGCGAGTAATGTTGTTCTGAAGAAGGGTGGGTTGGGTGCAGGGGTCTTTGGAGGTTGGGATGTTGAGGGATTGAAGGGCTCTCAGCTGCTTTGGGTCTAGAGCTGAAGAAGAAGAAGAGGATGGAGAAGACGGCGAGGTAGAAGAAGAGGAGTTTGGTCGAGACGGTGAGGAGGTTGGTGAAGGTGTTGGGGACAGAACTACTGGTGGAGAAACAGAGAAGGTAGTATTGGAGAAGCAGAGGATCAGGAGGAGAGAGAGAAGCAATGGTGGTGGTTCCATTGCAGAGAGAGATAGAGAGAAAGAGAGTGAAGGATTTAGCTTATGGAAGAGTGTGTACAGCACAGTGTGTTAGAGCTTAGGACAGACTGATCCAGGAAACAGAAGGGTAGGATATAGGGAGGCGTTTGGAGAGTATTGGAAGTATTGTTATACCCTTGTATTTTGGATACAATTACAGGAATGGGACTTTAAATTGCCCTTTTCATTTCCTCTCTTTTTGCTTGCTTAATTCTTTTTCTTCTAGCTAATTAAGTCTTTCATAAACTCTAGCGGGGAGTGGTGGTAGGCGGGACACCATTACTTGCACAAGTACCTTTGTTTTATGTATTACCAAAAAAAGGTACCTTGTTTTATGCATTCACAATGACTCATACAGTCTACTCAACTACTTAAAAGATCATCTCCTAAAATTTGATGAACTGATAAGATAGATTAACAGTTCTTCTTCACAGCACTCAATTAATTATAATATGATTTAAAGGCTGCCTTTCATACTTTAAGCCCGAAAGGAAGTATTAACGGAGGAATTGAAAAAGAAGGATAAAGTGGTGGAAAAATTTAAAGGATAATGGTTGTTTAATATGAGAGATTAATAGAGGAATTGAGTTTGAGAATGGATGATAAATTCATCCAAATCTATCAAAACACTCCCTTTAATATTGAAAGAATTGAAAAAATAAAAATTTTTATAAGTAACTAATAAATTTTTAATTATATTTTAATTTTTTATATTCTTTTTTATTCACATTATACTAAATATTATAAAAAATTTATATAATTCACTCACTCTTTTAATCTCTTTTTCTCCTAATCCCATTGTATTATTCTCCTTCCCCCTCCATCATACCAAACAGAGCCTAAAAGCCAAAACCATTACTTTTAATACTTATACCAAACAAAACCCAAGTTTGACAGCTTCTTTTATGAACATATAGATATACCTATACCAAACAAAACCCAAGTTTGACAGCTTCTTTTATGAACATATAGATAAAAAAAAACCAAACTTTCATTAAATACATTGGAAACTTCATAGCTCTTACAAGTGGAAAATCTCAAAGTTAACTTGTTTGGCATAGGTAAGTTTAATTTTCATCGTCATCATATTTGTATGGCTTTTAGCCTTTTATATGATTTCAAATCCTTTTTTAATGCAAACAAAAAGCCATGGGTATTTGTCAGACCAGTTGACCACATGTGCCTACTGTTAAGCATCACAAAGACGGGCAGCGTACTAGATTGGATTTGGGTGCTAGGAAAGAAGGGTCAGGGTCAGGGTCGGGATGGATTAAATTCAACGTTGGAGGGGTCAATACTGTAATTAAATATTACGTAAAAGCAAAGGGTAAAATATATAATAAATATTTTAAAAGAATATTAGTTGTCCGTTAAAGGGGTTTTTTAAATAATAAAAATCCTAATGGTGATAATTTTGGGTGGAGGTGCGTGCTTGGTTTCCAGCTATTTTACATTGGGGGCTTCTCTTTTTTCATTATTTCCTTTTGGGGCCGCCAACTCTTTGGCCTTTAATGATAACTTTTAACCGACCAAACTGTATCTTTTGGCAATTTTGGAATTTAATACACCCTCACTCCTTATTCAGAAATGAATTATGGACCCCAATCACTGCTCTCTCTCAATGTACAGGACTTTATTGTTTATCCATGAGTAATATATATATATATATATATATGATATTTTATTAAAAATAAAAATTTATATTATTTATTAATTTTTATATTTATTTTTTATGGATTCTATGTTAATTAATTATATTTTTATTATTATTTATTATATATAAACAATATAGTATACTAGATAAATAATATGATAATGTTGTAAATTGAGCGATTAAAACAAAAAAATCCCACTCATATGTGTTTTAACATTTAATTTTCTAAATTTTTATTATACTATATACTTTTTTTATATTCACTTTTAATCTACAGTTATACATATGTAAGTATTTTTTTTTAACCAAATTCACATAAATTTATACTAAAAAATATTTTTGTAATCAAATTAGTATAAATTTATGTGAGTTTGACAAAAGAATTTTACAGATATAGAGCTGTAAGTTAAGAGAGATTGTATAAAATGTACAATATAATAAAATATACCATATAATAAAAATATAGTATAAACAAAATGAAGAAAATAAAGTGTTAAAACATATATGGGTGGATTATTATTGTTTTTTTGTCGCTCATTGTATGCTGGGCAACATTGCCCAGCTTATCAGTCCCATCTATATGTATGTATATATTTTTGTCTGAGGAATTTTTTTTTTGGTAAATATTTTTTTCTGGGGAATACTGGTACAATGATTTACTATAGTATACTTTACCGCATATGACACAGACACGTAATTTACTATAAGATACTCTGCCATATAACAATATATTTGTATATTATTTGCATAATTTTGGTACAAAACCAGGTTATTTCATTTTAATTTTTGTCCATAATTTATGTTGCATATAGCTAATATAGCTCACTCTAGAGAAAAAGAGAAAACGGAATTAGCAGGTGGTTAACCAATTAATCAACTATTAAACTAAAATAAAACTAAATTCAAAATCAAAACCTACACATTTTGTATTTTATATTAATTTTGGAGTTTAATAGCCATCTCTAATTTTGAACACAATGCCAAAAGTTGTAACATACTATTTATAGCAAGCTAGTTTGTGCTTTGAATTCACGAAAGCCGAGTAAAGTTGGTAGAAATTCAGAGAATGGCGCAGAGTACAGAAATACAATATTTGCATTGCATGGCATTTTGTGTTCCTCGTTCTTACGTCTCCTAAGACTTTAAGTTGGCGGAAAGTGAAAGCCATCATAATATTGTTATTATTTTCATAGTTGAAAGGAAACCAATAAAATGATTTTGTCAAAAATTTTTATATGCGAAGTTTACATTTATATTTTAATAGAAAAATTGCTATTAAGGTTGATAGACATCTTTAAAATTTGATGCATCTTTAAGTTACGCTAAAACTGGAAAGGGGTGCCCTTAAAACTTCACTTGGGGACAAAATTCGTATAAATTTTCAATGGTGATCTTGTAATAATATTATTCAACACAAGAGTTGTAACATAATCTATCAAATATATTTTATTGATTAGATATAATGAGTTTATTAATTTTATTAATTACACATAATATTTAATTAATAAAAATAAATGAAATATTTTATTTTTCTTATTGGGTAAAAATCTTCGAGAAAATAGTAATGTACCTACTAGCTGGGACCATAAACTGACTGTACCAACATGATTCTTTAGTAACTTTGTTTTTTCCTCGCACCGAAAAGAATAAGAAGTGATGGCATTTCATTCTACGGACATATAGCTTAGAGCAAAAAGGAAAACCCATTTTTACATCCATATTGCTTGTTACAATTCTTCAACTTTCCACTGTTTGTTCCATAAAAAACCCAGAGCCAAATCATTACAAATCCTTTTAATCTAACTAGAAGACACCAACAAAGCAGTCCATATGGAACAGAAAATGCGGTGGTTAATTTTGACCACTTTGTTTATGACGACGACTCAACAATCTATGGAAATGCAGCTCTGAGCAATGGTGGCACTGTCTACTTTGCTGACGAATGGATTAATCTTGACCCAAACCAGAGAGAAGACAGAGGCCAAAAGCACTGACCAAAGAACAACAATGGTAGGAGTCCTGTTTTGTCGACCCATGAGACCCTTTAGGAACGGGTAGAGATGAAGGATCACCCAGAAGGCAAAGAAAACCTTGCCAAAGAGTGGACCCCAGGCTTCATATCCTTTATTAAGTGCATCAGAAAACCCAGCAACTACGCCAACCATGTTGATAATGAGTAGGGTTGTTGGAGGAATCAAAACTGTGGTCCACTTGATAATATAGAGCTCGCCAAACTCTGTATCTTCGGCTGCTTTGGCAGTGACAGTGAAGTTGGTATCAATACCAGCCAACATTTTCAAGAACCCTTGAAAGACAGCAAAGAGATGGGCTGAAACGCCTCCAATCACCCAGAACTGCTCGTTACGCCACAAGTCTTCGATACCAACACCACTCCATCGCAACTCGAGCACACTGGTCACGATGATAGAGAAGAAAAGGCCAAGAAACAACAAACTCGCCAAGTTTGAAAGCTGAAACAGTGAAGATTAACTAGTTTTTGAGTTACTGACTTGTAAAAACATATACTTGAAATGAAAGGATTACGGCAGAATTAGTGTGTGAAACGAGAAAGAGTGTGAATTACCGTTGGTATGATGAATTTTCCGGTGAGAAGGCAAATTGCAGGCAATGTACAATAAGCTATGAGAGGTAGAGATGTAAATGGATAAACAATGGTGTTTATGTATGCCATTCGTTGAAGCCATTTGAGACGACCTCCTGCAAAGCCATACCAAAGGGGACAGTGTCTACTGAGGAAAATCTCCACAGATCCAAGTGCCCACCGGAGAACTTGGTGAAGTCGATCAGAAAGATTGATGGGTGCTGAACCTTTGAATGCTGGCCTTATGGGCATGCAGTAAATCGACCTCCATCCACGGCAATGCATCTTGAAACCCGATAGAATATCCTCTGTGACTGACCCATATATCCATCCAATCTGACAAGACCGAGCACCAAGATTTGAGTAAGAAAAAGAATAGGTTTTGCACAATTCTAGTTTGAAACAAAGAAGATTAATGCGATTCTAAAATCTAAAAGATTTGCAACTAAGTATTTGTATGGGAACGAGAACAAAAAATCTTACTTCTTTTCCCCATTCAGTCTTCTCTTCATAACCGCAACCAATGACATGAATTGCCTCCTTGATCAATGTAGATGGGTTGACAGATTCGGGCACTCCTCCATTCTCCATTAGCGTTGACTCAATGAATACTGATGATAAGCCAAAAGTTTTCTCAAAGCTTGTCTGAGAGATCAACATTGACCTCTCATGCTCATCATAATCTGCATAAGAAATTTTAACTTATTTAATTTATTGAAAACTACGTAGAATTCGACTAAATCCAATTTTATTGGAATATTAGGCTCACTTTCAATCTCCTTGAGGTTAAATATGGCAGCATCAAGCTCTTCACGTTTAGCATCTCGGTAAGCCTCTGAGAGATCTTTAGCTGGCTTCTTAGGAGGGCAGCAACAAGTGCAGCAACCACACCATGAGCACGATGAGGAAGCCTTAGGTATACTTGGCAAATTAGGAGGCCCATAGCCGTAAAGTGCTTGCCTATTGAAAACACAACCTGTCCCCACATAAACCGGGCCTTGAATGCCATCAAGTCCTTTCATGTTAACCTGTAATTAGAAATCAAAATATTCTCAAAATTACAAATTTCTTACAGCTCAATTTCTTATGCAGGAACCAAGTCAGTCGTTATACTTTTCAATGAATATGCAAGGCAGAAAATTTAAGCAAGAGATCAGATTTCCATGAGCTTAAGATCCTCAACTTTTCCCAAATTACAAGACGAAAAACCATATTCTGAAACTTTTAATCACTGGCTTATGTACCACAACTGTCAATGAATAATTTCCCGATGATTGAGGATTTCTTGATGCATTTTTATTAGCTTGATATTGTTGACACAATCTCTCTCTATCATAGTTTGATATAAATATTAAACCCACTTTCTAATAGCTTAAGCTTTTGGAAACAGTGGTAATTTAAAAGATATTCCAGCATATTTGTTCCCTTATTGCTAAAAGAGTAATTTAAGTAGATTATTAAAACCAGTAGAAATATATACTAGCTCAAACTTACATCAAAGAAAACTATATTTCGGTTGGCATATCGATCACTGCGGTCAATTCCATCAAATCTCTGAGGAAACTGCACATAGCATACATCTCGACCAACTTGTGGGTCCATGAAGAAACACATAGCCTCGCGGATAGCCTTGCTATTGTTCACATAGTGATCACAGTCAAGGTTAAGGATGTATGGAGCATTTGTAAGGATAGCAGAAACCCTTACCTATAAGAACCAAGATGAAGTATTAGAGAAATTTTTATGGACCCATCTGAAATATTACTTTTTGTTATAGCAAGTAGATATACCAGAGCATTTTCAGCACCAGCTTTCTTGTGGTGTTGGTACCCTGGTCTCTTCTCTCTGGAGACATAGACCAGTCGAGGAAGCTCATTTCCCTCTATGTCATGGGCACCACTATGACCAAGGAAAACCTGAAAAAGAACTCATGTCAAAATTCAACTCTTAAGCCTCAAGCAGCTTAGGAAACCCGTCCAAGAGTGAAATCTACTGATGGTTGAGAAACCAAAAGTAAACTGGGGAACAACAGAAAATGGGTGCTCTATAGAAGAAAATATCACTCCAGAAAGTTTTCCTTAAGCATCGAAACTGTATGGAAGACAAAGTTTACAACTACAATTGTAGAGATTGAAAATAATCTTTATCTATTTTAGGGCTAATGGCAAAGAAAATATAATTTTGTTGTTGCGTTTGGATACAAGAAGCAATATTATTTCGGGAAAAAAATAGTGTTGCTCATTCTAGATGCTAGATGTTTTCTGAAATATAAAAATTGCCAGTGTAGCTCCAAACGAATTTGGCTAAAGTTTCACAAAATTTGTAATCATCCATCAGTTAAGAAGGATCACTTAAGAAAGGAAATGACTTATGGCAGATAGAATGGGAATTTGGTCCCTTTTATCAGCTGAATACTACAAGTGTAAGGTTCAAACAGTTTCTGTTGATATATTTAACTAAAATAAATCAATAAACAATAAACCTGAATCATGCCAGGGTGATCACGTGAGTTATTTCCTGGCCAAGGTGTTCCATCTTGCATAGTCCAGCCTTCCTCTGGTGTTTTCTGAGCTTTTGCTACTAAAGCATTAACACGCACTTTGAATTCTTCATAATCTCTCTATAAATAAAATTTAAAGAAATCACTAACGGATTATTTCAAATACCCAAATAACACATTTTTAATATGAGGCATCAAAACAGCATATCGTTTCACCCATACAATTTAGATATCAAAGTATAAAAGGTTTTCAGTAACTGAAGGAATCTTCCCATACTTACTTTCATTGCTCGGCGTTCCTTCACAAAAGAAGGTTGCACTTTATCCTTCAAGTAGTCAATCTTCTGTGAGAAATAAAACTCAGGTGCACGTGGTTCTATTGAAAATTTCTTGCAGAAAGGGACCCACTTCCTCGCAAAATCAGCTGTTTCAACTAAAGATTCAAAGGAAAGCATGGCGGCACCATCATCGGACACATAGCAGGAAACCTTATCCACAGGGTAGTCCACAGCAAGGATGGAAAGAACTGTATTGGCAGTAATCAGCGGTGGTTCTTTCAATGGATCAACTGTACTCACAAAAAAATCCACAGCAGCAAGCTCAGATGGTTCACCCTCTCTTTCATACCTGGCATAGCAGTGAGTAGAACCACCTTAAATAAACATTCAAGACTAACACTCAAATTTATGTTGATAATCAGCTCTTACAATTTCAGCATTTTTTATTATCTCCTGTTATGTTCTATCATGTAAACTACAAACTATCTATTCTTTTTACAACAAACAGTCTCTCTTATTTGATATAAGATGTGACCCAGTACTTACCAACTAAACTTGACATGGAAACAGCTACATCTAATTATACACTCACGAATTCCTAAATATTGTCAAAATGAATATAACTTCCACACTAAACCTGGGAAAAAAAGAGAGTATAGCAGATGAGGATATGAACCTTGCAGATAGCCTGTCGACATATGTCTCCCTATTAATTGGAGACCATTTAGGAAACTGATCAAGCACCCAAGAAAAAGCAAACCAAATCTCACATATAACCGAAGTGAGCCATAGACCAAAAGCACTATCAACAGGATGTGTAATACGGTATTGGAAAAAGAGGGCCAGAATGATTAATCGCATAATGATCACAACCCTGTATGGTGTAAGTCTATTACGTGGAATTGGAATGACAGTTGATAGTGGCTCTGCAGCCTCCGCTGACCTGCAAAAGCAATCAGGAAACTTATTGCACAGTAGTTTTATGTAGACAAATCTGCATATGCTACATGACTGATTATGACCCCAAAATATCAGTGATTCATGTATTCACAGAATCTGTTTATGTTTTAACACAAAGAAAAATTATATTTTGTAACCTTCTCAGACATAACTAAGTCATTAAACTAGTTCATAAACTAATAAATCATCTCCTGATACCAATATAGGAGTAGGAAGTTGAAGCTTATAATTTTTATTTTTTTTTAAATTAAAAAAAAAAGAGAGAAAAGAAAAGAAAGAGGAGTTAAACCAAAATGTTTGTTTAACATTTTTATATGCTGTCTGGAATACAATGGAAAATTTAGGAAGAAAGAAAGAGAACCATCTTAACAAGGACTAATACCATATTAAGAATAATCTTTCAGTAATCCCCCAACCGAGAAATCTAAAACCTAAGAATTATATAAAATCTAAAATCCCCTAAACAAGAATTATCTTAAAATCTAAGCCTCAACCATATAAGATCTGTTTGAATTTGCATGAAGACAATAGTATTTTTCAATGAATCCATGCCGTGGCACCTGCAGTAATTCTCTTCTACCAATGATTTAGAAAACTACTGGAATAAAAATCTTTATTTAAGGCTCTTAAAATTCAAAATCTTAAGCAGTTCTTCTTCTGTATTGGACTGTTTATTAGCCAACCAATGTTTACTTACAAACTCTCTTCCATTTGCTGCTCAGGTGGAATTTGAGCCACTTTTTCAGTCTCTTTCTCAGCCTTAGTTGCAGCCTTTTTCTTCTTGTTCTTTTTATCCTTCCAACTCTCTACTCTATTCTTCCAAATTGGATTCCCAGATTCATCATTTAGTTCTTCAAGAAAAACAAAAAGAGATATTAATGACTAAAACATAAGGATTTAGCTAACATAACCAATTGATATGGCAAAAAAAAAAGAGAGTATTACTTACCACTATCCACCGTAGACACACTACTGATATGTCTAGCATGAATTCCAAGATGCTGTGGAAACCAAAATGAATAAAATTTATAAAACATAAGAGTATTAATGTCCAATCAACTCCATAAGATACAAAGAAAAGAAGTTGAATCTAAGCAAGTTTCCCAATTCTTCTGCTGACTGATGCACATGAATGAGAGAACTGTGTAGAGATAATCCTACCTGAGGTTCATCAAGGTGAGCTGCCATTATGGATTTATTGCCAGACATCTCAGTTTTGTCGTCAGCCAGCGAGCCCTCTGAAGAAATCAAAGCAATGCATAAAACTCAGTAATCATGAGAATTCAAATTTCCAATTTTACATACATGAAACAAAGAACAATAATACCAATCAAGATTAAAGAGCCCATTTTTGAGTTCCTTTCCAAATTATCTAACTGCTTATATAACACACTGACTCAATACAATTCTCAAAGCCAGTTTGAAATTATTTCCCACTTTAAATTTTTCCCAAAATCCAATTAAAGCACTTGAAAAAACTCAACAATCCCAATTAAAGCACTTGAAAAAACCTAGCAATTTCCCCATATAATTAAGATCTAAAATCGGCATGAAAAAAATAATGTAAGACTAAAATTCCCCACTAAGCGCGCAAGAACTGATCCAGTGTCACAATAAAATGGCAAGATGTTATCAAATCAACCATTTCGAGCAATTTATATTGGGATATTAATGTTTAATCTAGATGCCTCAATAAATTAGAATTTGTCTCAATTGAAAAGAAGTACTAAATGAAGAATGAACTCATAAGCGACTAGTGTCATTTACTGAAAATAACAAACACTTAAAATGCAAATAAACATAGTAAGAGAACTTCTAGTAGGAGGTTTACCGTCATAAGGAGTGCCACACCGCAAGCAAACATTACGCCCCTCCTTTAGTTCGTAATTGAGACAGTCCTTGCAAATAGGAAAATTGCACTGACGACAAGCCACAAAGACCTCCCCATTGGCATCAAACTCCACTTGTTCACCACAGGTGTGGCAAACAGGAACCCCAGATTGCATCATTTTGATTTCAGCTTCCCTTTTCCAGAAATACCCAATACCTTAACCCTAAACAGGGTCTTCCTCAGCTTCCCAATCTCAGTTTACTCAATGTTTTTATATGGAAGACCCTAAACCCATAAAATGTATGTTGGTCTTTATCAGAGCGTGGTGCAGGCATTTTTGTACTGCTGAAGGGAGGTGAAGAATGGTTGTTGGAAGGTTGTGGAAGTTGGGGTGTTGGTTTCATTGTTCTTGCAAAGAGAGAGAGATGAGAAGCAACGTCTACATTTTCTTCTTTTTCAAAATTTTGCGGGAAGTGTAAGGAAGGTTTTGGTTGAGCCGGGTACATCTTGAACTAACATTTCTCACACAGACAAGCAAAGCCCTCCTCCTTCCCACCAAATACTAAAAGGCCCACGTACGCCTCTCTTTGGTTGGAATGCCAATTACAAATTTACGGGTTTATGACTGCTACTCTTCCTCTTCTTTACTTTTTTTTTTCTTTAATTATTTCTTTTGGGACTATGGGTTCTATACGTGTAATTATGTATATGAGCTGGTAATAGAACGATACATTATTGTAATTCGAATATTTCAAATGGTTCATGTTGACTCACATGTGTCACTGAGATCCCAATGATAGCGAGCACAGTTTTGGTCTGGAGGTAATGAGCTAGCAACTTAAAATGTAAGTTTTCCATTGTTGTGCATCCTACTTTGTACAGTTCGAATAAGAATTGGGTGCTTCTTAATCACTGTATGTAAGATACATTGAAATCTAAATTAGATTACAACTTCTCATAAGACTCCTCTTTTAGCCGTCCAATTCGTATTTACTTCTTCTTTGATCCACAATTCAAATTAGTTTATCAGTCTAATACATGTCATGATCATGTCAATCAGACGCACCAACCATTTTGAATCTTGGCCATGTGATGGAAACAGAGATTGTGAATCATGCTTCATTACATGGAGCATAAAAAAGTAGCGGGTTATGATTAAGGATCAACCTAAGTGACTTAATTGAGTGTGTGACACTCGGATAAAGAAAATGGGTTTATATATTTATGAAAATTTTACCCATAAAATCCACTGAGACTTTAGAAAACAATATTTTGGCTAGAGATGATTCATTAGTAACCAAGAACACTAGGATTGTGAAAAATCATACCGATTGAACATATCTTTTTGAGCCATTCTAGAGGAACATAAGCTGAAATTACATCTTTTCACCATAGCAAAAAACAGATGTCTTCAAGTCACTCAGAGAAGTAATTTCCCTATAAGAAATGGCAATAGTCTTTGATGCACTTACAAGCTCAGATTCATAGTAATACAACATAATAGATTCTTTTTTGTAAACAAAGAAAAAAAAAATTCCCAAGGTAACTTGTGACTTGTGAGCATGAGTGACATGATACAGCTGTACCCTACATATCCAATTTCCCAAATCCAATAAATTGAAAACTTCCTAAGAGATATTAGTAATGTGACCTAAAACTCCATTAGATTTAGCAATTAGTAATGTGACCTAAAACTCCATTAGATTTAGCAATGAGACCTGAAAAAGAAGTTGCAAGCAAAGCCAAATCCATGATTGTGCGGCATCAGTCTATGAAACAGAATAGACCTTTACTACTTTACTTGTGTCACAAACAACAAGGTTTTCTGTTTCAGTAGGAGTAGTACAAAGCCAATTGACCTGCAATAACATGAGAAACACCATGTAAGAAGGCACAAACAAGACACTTAAATTTGTCTAAAAGATCCAAGAAGACCTCACCTTTTTGCTCAGACCGATGTTCAGTTGTAAAAGATCAGTACCGCTGTTATCTTTCCCTGCATAAAAAAATGGGGACCAATCCCAGACCTTAACTGACTTGTCATTTCCGCCTGAAATTATGAATTTTCCTCTCTCCCCAAATAGCGAAAATGCCCTGAAAATTTTAATCTAGTCAAACAAGTGAATTAAGTTTCATTAAATTGCCTTTAAAGTAAATTAAGTAAATTACTTACACACATGACACTGCAGCAGTATGACCTCCCAATGAGTAATTCAAATGTACTCTTTTTCTTCCATTTTGATCTGGAGATTCCATATTGGAGGTTGAACTACTGCCTTTTGATCTGTGGGATCCTTTACAGGATATTGAAGAAGTTTTTGACTTCATTACAGCAAGTTCTGATTCGATATTAATCACATCAACAACACCATCACCCCTTGCTACAACGCAAATCTTGTCTGTTTTGTTCAACATATCAATATCTGGGATAGCTATTGCATGAACAAACGCAGGATTGAAGCTTTGTCCTGTATTACTACCGCTGTTTACGTCATTCAAGCCTGCAGTGGAGAAAGGCAGCAACAATGATCCATAAAAGGCTATTTAAGCACTTATATTTCAATAATTTATTTATGCTTCTTAAGAAAGTATCATCAATGCAATCAAATGTTGAAGAGAAGCATGCTTATCATTTATACTAAAATTTCACTACCGAACCCACAGACTTTTCACTAAAGCAGTAACATGGTCTAAATGAACATTAAGTATAGGACTAAATGCCAAAGGTCTGAATTGTTCAATAGATCATAGAGCTACAATGTAGAAGCAATAGGTATATTTATTTCAACTGAAAATTTCTGGGTCGTGTCTACTCTCTGTGCTTCTGTAACTGTGTGGATTAGCAACATTAAAGTAATTGAAAGTAGTTCATAGTTCAGTTAAAATTCAATTGCATATTGAAAGTAAATGAAAATACTAGGAACAACTATAATCAACTATAAAGTTTGGTTAATATTGCATAGGAGGTACTGAAATTAGAAAGCAGAATATGTGATACAACAGTTTGCAGATTGAAAACGACGGATGCTTACCAAAATCGACAATTTTGTATGGGCGCCCTTTTGAAAAATCCCACATCACAAGCTTGGAATCAAGACCTCCAGTAATAACTGCCAAACAAGCACAACACATAAATTCTTACACAGGTATCAAATGTAAAGATTAAAGAGCATCTCCAATAGGGTGCCAAAAGTGGGTGGCAATGCCAAAATTTTGCATTGATACTCACTTTTTGATCTCCAACACCAATGCCAAATTTATGTCAAATTATGTTGTGCCTCATTAATTTAAAATTTCATTAATGTATAACATTTTCATTCATATACTTTAACAACAAATTAAAAAAATAATTCTATCAATAATTTTTATATGTTTAAATAAAAGTTAGTAATAAAAAATTCACTTAAACATTAATTAATTATCTCATTTTACAGGGAAAAAAATAATCTCAAGTCTATATTCAATAAAAACAACAAGTCAAGCTAACGAAAAACTCTAATAATAAATTTTTCTACATGGGATTATAAATAATAATATTTTATATATACATACAGGCCTTTTTTTTACTATATAATATTATCTTTTGGATAAAATATAGATATCTTAATAAAAATGTTTAAAACAATTCATGTTCTACAATTTTTTTTAATGAAAATGTTTAACAACAATTATATCTTAAAAAATATATACATATAAATTAATAAATTAAATTAGTCTTAAAATATGATAGATTATTAAACTTGATTAAGAAATTAAGGTAAAAAATAAAATAATATTGAAAGAGTCTTTTAAAAATATTAAATTTGGCATTGTCATACTTTTAGCATGTTAGATTGTAGTGCTATGCCATAATTTGGCATTGTCATTTTAACTTAATGTTGGAGACAACATGTCAATGCCAAAATTTGATAATAGCAATGCTATTATGGTATTTTCTGCTGGAGATGCTCCAAAGTGGAAGTTCTTTTATTAGATGCTGGAACAAGATGAACAGATACAAAACATTTACATTTTTTTGCAGCTTGTTCAAACAAGTCATATAATACCCTGACATGCATTGCAAGAAGATGAACCATAGTCTTTATGGTTAGTAACTCATTAAACATAAAATGCCCATCGTCAATGACATGTGGACGTGCACAAGTGCAAGCATTTGCAAGAGAGAGACACTAAATAATCTTAAAAAAATACCTTCCCAAGGTCTCCATGGAAGGAATTGCACACTGCTACATATCTAAACTATGCAGTTAAGATGAGACACATGGAGAGAAAGTTCTCAAGACATGAGGAAAAACCTAACACAAACTAAAAATAGGGAAAAAGAAACATATACAGCAAATTGATTAGTTGACAAGTCGACAGCTGTTATACTTACAAGCACATAATGAGGGAAAAAAAATACATTTCATATTTACAAGAAAGGATACACTTGTATGGCCAGCTCTCAATGTCTTATAGAGGCACTTCTGGTGAATGTCTATGATCTGCAACAGAGATTACAGGAATAGAAAAATTACAAGACCTCTGAATCTTTATAGATTTTAGAACACATATACTATATGCAGGACAGAGAGGAAGCAACAGAGACATGTACAGAACTATGAACGTATACATTAGGTAAAACATAAAAATACAACATGATACACTTAAATTTCTCAATAAATTGAAACCTCATAAATAAAAAAATAATTTAAATATATAACAATCTATGCTGGAAGATCCCCTGGGAAGATAAATATATCTAATGGCTATATTTTCAGTATAAACTGCTCCAAAGCGAAGTTTCAATATAAGTTTGATAATTATGTTTCAATATAAGGTAAACTCTTGTGGAGAGAGAGAGAGAAAAAAACATAAAAAGTGTACAATAAATGGTAAAAAAACCTTAATATCACCACCATCATCTGCAGCAGCAAGAAATGAAGACTTGAAGTTGCATGCAATCTGCATAGATGGAACAAGCCTTAGTTGTAAAACTTACCATGAACTGATTAAATGGGTATATTACTCTGTCACAGGAGAACAGCCATCTTACATTTTAATCTACAAGATATGATGTAGCGGACTCTTAGAAACCAATTTAATCCAAGAATAAAAAATGACTGACAGGCATACATTTATACTCCGAGAATAAATATATGAATTGAATAGATATTGTGTGGACAAAAAATTACACATTGGATGGTATTTAATTATTTATAATTAATTATATAGATATAGTTAATTATGAATAATAGACATACAAAGAAATTTCCAAGGGTTACCAAATTAACCAAGATGGTCAGGGTTTCCTAAACCCTACTCTCTAAGCCCTATAAATACAATGCCCGACGACGATACGCATATATTGCATTTCTCATGCTCAGTCTACATTATCTCTAATGGACTAGA
Source organism: Rhamnella rubrinervis (assembly GCA_007844105.2). NCBI lineage: Eukaryota > Viridiplantae > Streptophyta > Magnoliopsida > Rosales > Rhamnaceae > Rhamnella > Rhamnella rubrinervis. Next base: position 2,020,121 of record CM017579.2, read on the forward strand.
CTGACTTGTGCGTCGGAGGGTCTTTAGGCTCGGCGGAGTCCTGCTGGTTTAAGACCATTGACGTTCCTTTTTGAGGCTAATTGGTGAGACTGAGTACCAATTTCGACTGTGCAAATTTTTGCATAAACAGATATTATATTAATTTCTTGAGATAAGAGAAGTACAAAAAAGAATAAGAATAAAGAATGGATAGCCAAGAGGTAATTAATCTTAAAAGACAATAGATAAACAATGGCACCTAAACAAGAGAAATCTCATTAATGACGGCTACTTGAGATGCTTTCATAATCCTTAAAGGTTAACAAGGATGTAATGTAAATTCAAGTAGCAAGGAAACCTTTCCCTGAGCTTTACTGAATTGTGTAAATTCTCATTAATGAAGGCTACTTGAGATGCTTTCATAGTCCTAAAAGGTTAACAAGGATGTAATGTAAATTCAAGTAGCAGGGAAACCTTTTCCTGAGCTATACTGAATTGTGTAATGTAAGGATACATATATATGTGTGTGTATACTTTGTATTAAACATGATGACATTATTATTATTAATGTCTACCTGATTTATCTCCTCTTTATTATATTGAAAACTCTCCAATGGCTGCCATGAGGGGGCCTGCAGTATACAAAATATATAAACTGTTTGTAAACAAATAAAGATTCAACGAAACAACATATTCATGTCAGAGAGAGAAAGAAGGATGAATTCATGATTAGTTGCATAAACTAAATCCAACATTATTAAAAAATAAAAAGAAAATCAACCAGAAACTAACTAAAACGCGAATGGTCAAATACTTTCACGAGTCTGAGAAATCATTACCATATCTAGATCAAAGCCCTTCACTTCCATCCCCGAGGAAACATAAAGGATATTTTCATTTCCTGAATCAAGCAACAACAATTTCCAAAAGACATTAAGGATTTAAGGAATAAAATGTACCCTTTGCAAGATTGCAGATAAAACAGATAAAAATTCCCAACCAGCTTTCCACGATGATAATTAAACCGGACAGAAAGAACATATCGTACCCAGAAGTTTCACAACAATTTTTTATATGTATAAAGGGTTTATTAAGCAAACGCCTTTAGATAAATTCTCCATATAAACCTGGAAGCTGTCACTTCGTAGAAAAAGTTGTAAACAAGATTTCAACCTATTTTTATACACTAAGCAAATCAGCAATATTCCCAGTATAAAGATAATCAGACTTCATGTATCACTATTATATTAAAAAAAAATTAATAAAAGCAATTTTTGGAATCCATTTCTCCGTCTTCCTAGTTCCCACACACGGTTGCTAGGGAAAAAAAAAATTACATGAAGCAGGAAAGAAGGTTGAATTGGATTGAATAGGAGCAATTAGCATCTTCCTTGTGACTTATAAGAATGGAAATCAGCTACAAAAAACCTACCTGGCTTGAAGCATATCGACGATATTGCTTCGTTCCCAACTTCCATGGTGTATACGACATCTTTGCATCGCATGTCGAACCAGCAAACGCAACCATCCTATTCGTATTATTAATTCATACATGTATTCATAAATATTCCTTTACATAGTCACCAAAATTACAATAATTTCATCTTGATGCTAGCCAAAAAAAAAAAGACCAAAAATTATATTTTAAATAAAATATGAAAAAGGAAAGAAAAAACACAGTGAATACCTCGCCGGAAGTGAGGACGAGGCCGGGCCTGTCACGTGAGGAAACGCAGCACGTGGCAGTGGCCTGGTGACCCTTCAGCCGCCTTGGTTTTGTCTCCGTCATGTCCCTTCGCCGTCTCTCTTTCAGGCCCGGCTAATAGGCTAGGCCATCGAGGCCCTTCGCCACACAGAAACAAAGAAAGCCCAAAATTTTTTTTTTTGGGTTTTAATGCCACGTAGTTTTATTTAGGTTTTTTTTTTTTTGCCGTGATGGGGTATTTAAGTTTTTTTGTCGGAATAAAAATTTTAATCAATTTGATTAACCTTTTTTTTTTTATGTTAAATACAAATAGCAGGTATAATATTTATTTAATTTATTACATCCGAAATGTTTTAGAAATAAAAAATAAACGCGATTGAGAAAAATTGTCTGGAATTTTATTCAAAATATTTCTTTCTTCTTTAACAAATTAAGCTATAAGAACTAGACCTGACAAATTTCCACACGACCCGTTAATACGACACGAACTCACACGAATAAAACAGTATTCGAGTGTATCTAATATGAGTTGGGTCCATAACGGGTCAACCCGTTAGGTTAACGGGTTAAAACGGGTGAAATTCGTTTCAACCCATTTAACCCGTTAAGCAGGGGTATTTTTGTACTTTTAATAGATATCTTAATTAATATTTTTAAGTATTTTGTTATTGTATATTGAGTACTTTGATAGTTTAGTTCATAATTAAAAAAAACTTTTATATGTTCTTTGAGCTATTTATCTTTTGTAAAATTCATTTTAATTAAAAAGTTTTATTTATTTATTTTCTCTCAAAACATATATTAAATATATATATGTATACATATATCTTACAATTTAACATTATAATAGGAAGATAATTTAAACTCTCAATTATATTATAAAGAGTTATTGAAGCTAATATATAGGTACTATACTGTAATCTTATAATGTTATTAGATGAGGTTTGATTTGTTATTATTATTGTGACAGAGCCATAAGCATATACATAGGTACTTTACTACAAAAGTAATAGCTTTGGTAAAAAACCTCACTTTATAAGTTTTAATAAACGGTAACAAGTAGTCATTTTTGAAGTTATTGGTTTAATTGCAACATCATAATGGTCTATAAAGCTATAATAAGAAACAAAAACCTCACTTTATAAGTTTTAATAAACGGTAACAAGTAGTCATTTTTGAAGTTATTGGTTTAATTGCAACATCATAATGGTCTATAAAGCTATAATAAAAACCGGGTTCTTATTGTAGTTGAATATTTAGTTTTTATTTTTTTTAATATTTTTCATATTATTATTTTTTAGAATAAAGAAAAAAGTCGATAAAAAAATATAGAACGGTGAATGGGTAAAATATGTTAAGCAAATACGGGTTAATATGTTAATTCATATACAACTCAAAATATTAATGTGTTAACGGGTTGTTAACGAATCACCCGTTAATTTTATGAATGAATTTGAATTTGAATTTTTCCACATGTTATCTTAACGGGTCGTGTTTGTATGAGAAAAATTTAACACGAACACGACATGACACGACATGAATTCGTTTCAACACGACACGTTATCAGGTCTAATAAGAACTATTTTTTAGCATCTATAAGTTACTATATGCATTTCATTTTGGATTTTTGTTCTTTAATTTCAATTAGATGTATGATTTTTGGGGATTATTTTGGGAGATTTTGGGGTTTCATATGAAATTTTCATGTACAAAGAACCAAATTGAAAATTTCGCATTTGACATTGGAAATACTCATTGAAGAATGCAAATGCTGGTGGTGGCCCATTGACGGTCTGGTGGTGCTTCATAGACGATTTGGTGGTGGCCCACCAAAGGTCTAGTGGTGCCTCATCGGTGTGATGGTGCCCCACTACCAGGTCAACGGTGCATGTTACTAGAATTTTGTGTAATTTTTTGATGCATGAATCCACCTAGAAAATTATAAAAAAAAATGCAAATTAAAGTTAATTCTTTTAGGTTTCCAATAATATATTATACGCCTCAATCTTTCAAATATAATTTCTATGAACACTGTACAAATCTACCGAGATAACTTTAACCTTCAAGTTCGACTTCAATTTTTTTATTCATTGTCCAAAAAATTATAAAAAAAAAAATCTTAGATATATTTTCATATCTCAGCGTTCATTTTCAATTGGTATCATTCAAAAATTCTTTCTAAAAGTCAATTTATGAAAAAAAATACATATGCTGCATGGAGTTTTAATTTTACCTTTTATGAATAAATCAAATTTAATTAATGAAATTCTACGATTAAATATAAATAAAACAAATTCATTAACAAAAATAATAGTTAATTTAAATAAAAATGTTCATTTGTTTGTTAATTTAACTAAATATGTATGTACATAATATACATTGCAAAACTAAAGTGATAATTCTTGAGATTTTAAAAAAACTTTCCATCAAGTCTTCAATACATTTTATTATAGTAGACTTAGAAGTCTCACGTACTCGACCATCTTTCACAATCAATGCACCGGGGTACTTTAAAAGTTTAGGTTTTGCCATCTTACTATTGAATTAAGAAGCACTAATTAGATAGTAAACAATAAATATATTAAAATTAAAAGCATTAATTAAATAGTAAACAAAAAAAATTAAACTACTAATTATATTATTAAAAAATTAATTAAATGCACCAATTATAGAAGCTAGATAATAATAATAATAATAATAAATATAAAACATTAGGGGAAAAAAATCCAAAATAACCATTGGTATCCCCACCAACGGTGTGGTGGTAGGGTGGGTGGGTGGGGCCTTGGGGGCTTAAGGGGTAAGGGGTGAATTGTTGGTGCCCTACTAATAGTATGGTGGTGGGGCACCAACAGTTACATTTGAAGGTGGGTAGGGCCTTGGTGGGTAAGGGGTGAACCGTTAGTGCCCCATCGATCGTATAGTGGTGGGGAATAGACGGTTGTGTTTATAAGTGGTTAAGGCCATGGGGGGTAAGAGGTGAACTGTTGGTGCCCCACCAACGATGCGGTGGTGGGGCATTGACGGTTGGATTTGATAGTTGGTGGGTGGGGGCCTTAGGGGTAAGGGGACTAAAGTATAGAAACTATATAGAAAATACTCAAGCAAACCACATTTACACCATTTAAGCTAAGATTAAAAAAAGAAGCAAAAACACATGTATTTAAATATCAACACTTCACTCAAGCATTTATTCAAAGACTTAGTATGCAAATAATACTAAATATCAATACCACACAACCTTAAACCTAAACACAAGCAAGGAGAAGAGCACATGGAACACAACTCTCTAAACACCTTAAGCTTCACTAAAGTATTTATTCAAACATTCTAACACCTTACATTTCCATTTCAAATGCTCAAGTATTCTATAACAATAATATTACAAAATCAATAACTTAATATAAGATGAAAGAAACCATTATTGTTTATTATGGAAGACCAAGGCGACGCCAACAAAGAAGAAGAAAAGGAAAAATAGGAGAAGAGAAGTGCGATGGTGATGACAATGGGATGGGCAAGGGTCAACCAAGAAGAAGAAAAGGAGAAGAAAGAAAGAAGGAGAAGAAGGGTTAGTGGTCTTGGTGGTGGTGTGTAATGCTAATATTTTAATTATCAATAACCTATTCAATTTTTACACTTTTAGAGATATTTTGGTAATTTCGATCTAAAATTTTAATTTTATAAAATAACAATTTTTGTTCATTAAACTCTATTGGGCCTAGCTATGACATAAAAAAACTCATTTTTAACTATTTTTTTATATAAATTAAAATTTTAATCATTTTATTTTGTAATTTTACCTATTTAACTTATATATATATATATATATATATATAAATGCATTAAGTAATATATATGGGTTTTTCTAATCATAATTAGATTTATTGAGTTTTACATTTTGAAACTCAAAGATCTTTATAATTTCTAAATCATAGATGTAATAATATTTGTGCTCCTTCTTCAATAAAGAATACTACAGTCAATTCATTTGAACTTTTGTAAGTTTTTATTTTTATTTTTACACTTGTTAGAAATTCATTTCATAATGTGTATTATTCATTAATCATTTTTTTAAGATGAAATTATGGTTTTAAGATGAAATTGTAGTTTTATGGGGTTTAGGATGTTAGATTTTAGGGCTATATCAATTAAACCACCATGAAGTTTGCTCTTATTTTAAATTATATATACAGGTACAAGTAATATAATTTCACCCCTATATTTAACAATCATCCGTTAAAATATTTTTTCTATCATACATGGCATGTACAATGACATTTTTGCTCTTTAAATTTTATTAAATACTTATATAAAATTAAAAACATAAAATTATAATAAAATACTAATTAAAAAAATAAAATTTATAAAATTTCTCTTTGTTTCTGTCTCTCTCCCTACCCTTCTCTCTTCCTTTACCTTTCCTCTCTCCTCTCCCATGATCTCTTTCTCTCTTTCCTAAGACTCTGTTTCTCCAAAAGAAAACCATAAAAAATTAAACTCTTCCTCTATTTCTCCAAAAATAAAACCATTAAAAATTAAATTTAATAACTTTCAATGTTGATAATTCATTAAAAAAAAAAAAAACCACCAAAAACCAAATCTTCCATTTCCCTCTTCATTCTTTTGAGAAAAAGTAAAAGTAAATCACACAAAAAAGTCATGCTGAATAGAATATTATGTAGTTGAAGATGAAAGAATAAGAGAAGCTTAAATACCTTATCCTGTGAAGCTTATGGATCCAACAATTTAGCAAATTTGAACGAGGATATGAGGCTATTCTAGTGTTGTATACCATTCAATTTTTTTGATTTCCTTTTCTTAATGCTTTCAAATTATAGGAATATAAGCCCAAGAAAATAATTAAATTTTTAAAATTCAAATTTGTGAAGCTTTTATAGTTGCAAATGGTTTTGATGGTTGGTGGGTTGGCAATTTAGTGTTGAAGCAAATGACTACAAGATCGCGATCGGCGTGGAGGGAAATGACTAGGTTGTATAGACCATCGGTGTTTGTCATTGGAGAAAAAAAAGAAGAACTGTTTATGTTGGTGGTCACAGGAAAAAGAGAGAGAGGAAAAGGGAAGAAAAAAAAGTCATAAATATGATTTTTTTTTGCTTTAAAAATTTATAGATGATCGACAAGGGGAAAGAGAGAAGGGTAAGAATTTTTTTTGAATTTTATAAATTTCAATATTTTTTTATTTATTTTATTTAAAATGACCTATTTGCCCTTCAACTGTTACGTTCAACAGTGAAAAACTAATGGCAAAAAGGGTATTATGCTATTTTTCAAATTTGTATAAGTTAATTAAAAATTTACCAAACCTCAAGAGGTTTTATGATAATAGACCTAGATTTTAATATTTTATGATCAATTAACCTTAAACGGATAAAACCTATATTGCAAGAATTTTGTAACAGGATTAGTATGAGTACGGTGTTTACCAATGTCCTATCGACCCTTTTGTTCATTTTTTTTTTAAATGTGAAGTTGGAAGGTGGGTTAGTAGGAGATTGATAGACACCAAACCTCTACTGACCATGTCAGTTCTAGGTGGGTGGCTGCCCACTCCCCATTGACCACTAACTCCCATGCACACACTAAACACCCTACTAAGCTCCTACATGCATGGTGATTGGTGGTTGGCGACGGTTGATGACTGTCCACCACCACCATTCAACTTTAATTTTTTTTTAAAAAAAATTTGCAAATATAATTCAAGTTCTTATTTTTTTTAGTTTAATTTCAATATAGGGATGATATAAGCAGATGACACTATTATATTAGTTTTTTTTTTTTTCATTTCTACCACAAATTGTAGAAGGCTTTGATGCCATGGCCACCCAAGGGTGCCACATAGTTTTTGCCACTTCTTGTGGAAATTAAAATTTTGGCCACACTATTTGGTATTTTACCTATCTACCCTTCACATATTAAATGCACTAAGTAATGCACATAGGTTTTTCTAGCCATAGTTACATTCACTTAGCTTCATCTTTGAAACTCAAACATCCTTACCGTTCTACATTGTGAATGCAATAATCTCTGTGCTCATTCTTCAATATACTAAAATTAATTCATTAAAACTTTTAAATTTTATTTATTTAGATGCTTATTTGGATTTTATTCTTAATGAGTATTATTCATCAATTATTTTTTAAAGATGACAATGTGATTTTATGGGTATTAAAATTTAATATTTTTGTGATTAATGTAAATATAAACGATATAAAACCTCTATTTCGTGAATTGTGTACGAGTGGTGTGAGTGTGATGTTCATTGACATCCATGATATATTTTTAAAAAATTTATTTATTTGTTTTCCCCCCGAACCCGAAAATAAATGGCAACTTCACTGGGGACCGTTATTTTTTACATATTTTTTTTCATTTTCCTTTTCATATGGTCCATGACTATTAAAACTAGAAGTCGTTATACAAAGTGATTTTGTTATGGCACAAGAGCAATACGCCAATGATTCTCGTGCAACACTAAAAGGGCATGGTAAATCTTTACAATGACTTGGACAACAAATTCACAACCAGATGTCCATACAGCTTATGAGTGTGCTGCAAAATATGCAAAGAACACATGAGCTTATTCTACTACATCTCACAAGAGGAGGTGTTCCAAGTCAACCTTAGAGGAAAATATTTCAGATACAAGGTTAGGGACATTCATCTTCCCAGTTTCCGAAACAGGAGAAGCATTTGTGCCATCTTTGCAACCAGCATCTTCGATTAATGTTCAAGTAGTCAATGAAGGCCAAACCAATAGTTTACCACTTGAACAAGAACATTCCATTCCCAAAAATGCTCAGACACTTTTGCACATGGACCTTTTATTCGTGCTTCAGATCCAACACATGATGCCTTCATTACAAAGGTGAAACTATTGCATCTCCTTCATGTCGAGCATAACACATCTACTGCGACTCTCACTGTTATTGACTTTCGACCTCTTCATCTTGTAGAGGTCGCCATGAAGCTATACTCGAAGAAATATGTGATTCCCACATTTTGAAAATATAATGGCAAAAGCGGCAATGTTAAGGACCAAAGCATCTAGTTTATTGACGACCTGAGGGCTTATGGAATTGATCCCAAGCTCCGACTAAGAGAATATTCCAAGTCTCTCACTGAGCGTGCATACTCATTGTTTGCTAACTTAGCACCAAATTCTATCAAAGCTTAGGAGGATATGATATCTTTGTTTTGTGCTAAGTTCCTAGTGGTCAAGGAGAAGATGATCATCTCATCTTAGATCTGTCAAGGATAAAGCTCTGAACTATCTAGACACATCTAATGAAAAGAAGATTGTATGGATGTGTATTAAAGGAATGATGGATGAATATTGCATTCACATTAAGAACCATCTTATAACTGACTTCATCAAGTTGTTGATTAAGGCATTGAACACTGGCACATCTATAACTTGTATTCATCACGTCCCCAGAGGTGATACCTGTGATCATTAGAGGCCTATGAAATGAGGGCTTGAAGTATCATTAGTAAATAACAAATTTCCACCTTGGGATATTAAGAAAAGACAAAATTTTAAGTAAACCACCAGAGTTCCCTTGCGTCATTGAACGTATTTATGCTATGATAGATGCATGGATAAGGGACAATATGATCACCTTCTCACAAATGGAGAAAGTTTTTACTCGGGAGGAAACACAGGATCCTCGTTATTGTCGGTTCCATAGGAAGGTTGAACATTCAACTAAGGATTGTTACACTTTGAGAAGGATTTTCCATGAGGGGCTAAAGAAAGGAGAGATTATTACATGTCAAGAAAATGTTGAACATGCACCCTTCCCAAATCATCAAGGAGCTGGTGTAATGATGGCGTGTTGTAAGGAAATTCATGATGAGTTAAGTGAAATGGTTATGACTCAAGAAGATAATGTTCCTAATGTTGAGACACAAGATCATCATCTTATTATGGAGAACCTTTTGAAGACAAGATTATTTCAGAATTTCTTCAAAACATTAGGTTTTACACTTGAGGTGCATGAAGTTTTGCTATGTCCTTGTACAACATATCACAGAAGTATGACTAATTATCTTATTTAGTTACACAACCAGTGAGTAGGGTGGCTAAGACGACGGAAGAAGCAATAACATTTTGATCCAAGGATATTCAAGTTCCATATTACAACCACATCAGATCATTATATGTGAAACCAAAAGTCAATGGAAGGACTGTTCGAATGAGTTTCATTGATAATGGCTTGTCAGTAAATCTTATACCTTTGTCCACACTTCGCACATCGGGCATTTCAAAGGAACATATTGTACAATAATGCATACATTTGTCTACGTTTTCTTCCAGTTCAGTGAAAACTAAGGGTACATCAATCTTGATTTGCAAGTGGGACCAATTAGAAGTTCTACAAAATTTTATGTGCTAGATGACAACACATCCTACCATTTATTATTGAGGAGGTCTTGGATTCATAACTATGTCCCTTCAACTTTGCATCAATCTTTAAAAGAAAATATTAGGGGCAAAGACATTCATAAAGCCACCATGAAGGCACCTTTTGGTAAATAGGAAGCTCATGTAATAGAGTCAATAATTTTTGACGGTTTATTGAGCCAGATCAAGATTCAATATTCCATCCCAAAGGTGTCAAACTTCTAAAATGGCAAGATGCTGGCTCATCTTTTATGATGGTTTAGAAGCCCAATGAAAAAAGAAAAAAGGAGATGAAGTTGAATATGTCGGTTTTCCTAACTGGATGTGAGCATATTGCTTGTGAGCATATTGCTTGTGACAATGTGCAGAGGCTTGGTGTGCTGTCTCAAGCAACCAAAAATAAAACTTATACTCCTAAAAATATATGTAATGGTATGACATTCCAAAGGAGAGTATCTAGTTTGGATTTATGTTACACGAACAAATAATGGGGGGTTTGTATTTAATTAACAAAAAATAAGAAAAACAATTAAAGAATAATTCGAATTATAAAATTGAAATCAATCAAGAGAATAAACCTTAGTCTAAGTCAACATCCACCATCAGAATGTTACAACTGTTCATCAATGTAAGTATTTATCAATTCACACTTTGAATATTAACCGTTGAAACTAATTTTTCTATTTTCCCTTAGTCATAGCTAATTTGAATACAAGCGATTTAATCAACCCTAACTATTAAAATAACTCTAGACTAGTGCTAAAGATTTAATTTAGTAGCAGCTTTAAGAATTAGAGAAATTGATTAAGCTAAACATAAACACAAGCAGTTGCATTTAATTTAGTCGAGTGTTCTTTCTAAAATCTAATAATTTCTGACATAGCAAATCATTAAATCTTAGTTTCTTCATAAATTAGAGAGATCAAACAATTACGGATTTGATATCTCACTTAGCATTAGGTTACAATGAATAATAAACTAATAGGCCTCCTAGTAATTAAACAAAACAATAATGAAAATAGGTGTATAAGAATGTTCGATACTGAAAGCATAAATTAAACAATAAAAACAAATTAGATCTCATAGTTTTATTAATACCGAGGCTTCTATTTCTTTCGACCAATTATAAAACTTTAGCCATGCAAGGCCATGATGAAAACTTGAAGGAAAAGTTAAAAAGAGAGGAGAGAAAGAAAAGTATCCCCCAAATATGAAAATACCTCTATTTATAATAAAATTCTAACTCTACTTGTTTAAATCTAAAAATTTTAAAATTATAAAATTATTACTGGTTATTGCTGAACCAAGTCCAGTCCTTTATCAGGTGCTTGACAAAGGACTTGACTTAGCACCTGATACCCTTGGTTTGCTCATAAAATTCATCCAATTTTCATCTGCGATTTCACTGCTATGACACATGTCAGGCCCTATGTCATGTGCTTAACATTGAACCTAATTTATTCCTTTAATCTTTTTCTGCACAATTTTCATTAATTTTCTCACAATGCAGGTGCAGCAACGTCAAGTCCAATTTTGACCTAATGCATCTAGTATCTCTTAAAACTCAAAACACGAATCTAGTTGTAGAGCTTTTTCTTCCGTTTCATAGCATCTTGAATAATCTCAATAGAAGTCCAAATGAAAAAGTTATACTCAAATTACGAAGCAGTATTAAAACTGTTCAAAATTGTCCAATTAGCTTTGTTTTACAGTTAACTCCTCCATGTGAATTCTAAGTCAAAATATATGAATAATGAGCACATTGAGACACCAAAAAGTATAAAAAACTAAATATTAAGGGAACAAAATATGACATTTTGTATTCTCAATAAATTCGCCCATACTTAACTTTTGCTCGTCCTCGGGCAAAACTCAAATTCACTTTCCCAAAAACAAGAAGGTTGCAATGCCATCAATGAAGAACAATCAAGCTTTTCAAAACTCATAACACATTATGAACAAACATTCTTAAATAACTCACAATTACTTTGTAAGCATTTTCACTAGAAGATAGAACAAACCAAATACATAAACCCTCATAGAAATAAACACTCGACTTTAAGTTGTTTGAAGGGTATGTGTCTCGCTCAAATTCATTCCAATGGAAAGGATTTATCATAAGCTTGCATATCTTCTTATTCTCCACTACTAAGATCATGTGCACAATACAAATCAAAAGGACTTTTCATGGGTTGTAACGAGGTTTAGGATTGAGGTGGAAAATATTTGTGAATGTAACTACTAATGGAGCAAAAATAAATTAACTCAAGCTCGAATGCATAAGACACATTAGACCAATCACTCCATTCATCAACTTCTTCAATTTGGCTTTAAAGCATTTAAACCATGTAAAACTCCTTCATTGAAACAGAAATTGTTCAAACAGACCATTTTCTTGGAATTTTAGGAGGAATTATGAACATGGACAGTTTGTAACAATAAAAACAATCTCCTTCGTCATTTTCTTTTTGTTTTTTTTAACCAAAATTTTAATGGAACTCACAAACTAAGCATGAAAACATGCTCCATTTCATGAGTCATAGCTATACCACAAATCTAGACACCCCCACAGTTATTTCTTGCACACCCATCCATATCATAATGATGAACAATGCTCTACTAGCTATATGGTTTAAGTAAAAACTTATTATTATTATTTTTTCAGGTTTATAGTTGTATCGTGGGTTCACAATAAACAACAATGGCCAATAAAGCTCAAAGGGTTTCAATAAAGGGAAAATTTAATTATAAGGTAGGCTATTTGGCTTATGTAGCTTATAACAAAGAAGACCTTAATCATGTTCATGCATGCATGTGTCAATATAGCCTTAAAGAGAATCAAGACAAGTTCTAGAGAAACAAATCCATGGAATAATATCTTATATGAAAGAAAATAGTGAGACTGATATGGATGTGTAAGTCAAAAGGCTTAAGATCTTATAAGCTTTTGTCTACTGAATTTGGCCACTATCTTCAAGGAAAAGAACTAGACTAATTAATTCTAAGTTGGAAGATTACTTATTTAATCATGTTATGAATTTTTGAAGCTTAGTTGAATCTTGCTTATGACATACACAACCAAAAATCATTGAAAACCACAAAAACAAAGAGCAATTTTTTTTAAGCCAAAATTAAAACACAACCTAAAAATACCCTCCCCTACACTTAAAACTTACATTGTCCCCAATGTAAGGTAAAATCAAAGAAAAGGTAAAAATAACCAAAAGATACATGTGAAGAGAAGAAGAAAGAAAAATGAACTCCCTTTGAGTTGCCTCCCAAGTAGCACCTTTGTTTATTGTCGTTAGCTTAACTCAATGCTTTCTCTTTCAATTAATATAAATTGGATCCTCAAGGTCCAATTATGCCACATTATTTGCTTGGAAACCATTATAGAAAGGCTTAAGTCTATGATTATTCATAATGAACACTTTGGAAGTTGCTAAATTTTAAATTTCAACTGCACCATGAAAAAGAACATTAGTAACAATAAAAAGTCCAATTCAACGAGAACACAACTTACCTGAAAACAAACAAAGCCATGAATTGTAGAGAAGGACTTTCTAACCAACTTCAAATTCCTTCTTAGAGATTATCTTGTCATAAAAACCTTTGTCTTTTCCTTGTAAATCTTTGCACTCTCATAAGCATTATTACGGATTTCCTCTAACTCTTGTAGTTACAACTTCTTGTGTTCTCCACTTTTATCCATCTTCATGTTGAAACTTTTAATGACCTAATAAGCTTTATGTTCTAACTCAATTGGAAGGTGACATGGTTTCCCAAATGCCAGCCAATAAGGTGACATACCAATGAGCATCTTATATGCAGTTTTATATGCTCAGAAGGTATCATCCAAGCGCAAACTCCAATCTTTGCTACTTGGATTGATCGTCTTCTTAAGAGTGGACTTGATCTCTGAATTGGACACTTCTACTTTTCCACTAGTTTACATATGATAGGCAGTTGACACCTTATGGGTCACATGATACTTCCTTAGCAAAGTCTCCATAACTCAATTGCAAAAGTGAGTGCCTTGATAACTTATTAGAGCTCTTAGAATTCCAAACTTAAAGAATATGTTAGATTTGATAAAATCTATAACAACTTTAGAATCATCAGTTCTGATACCTTTAGCTTCCACCCATTTCGGGACATAATCAATAGTAAGTAAAATACAAACAGAACCGAAAGATATAGGAAAACGCCCAATGAAATTGATGCCCTAAACATAAAAATTTCGCAAATTAGTATAGGGATTTGTGGCATCTCATTCCGTCGGGATATATTACTGTCTTTTGATAATGATCACATGACTTATAAAAAGAATATAAATCTTGGAATAAGGATGGCCAATAGAAACCACATTCTAACACTTTTCTCGCTGTCCTCTTAGTTCTAAAGTGACATTCATAAGCATAAGAATGACAAAAGGTGATAATAGAAATAATTTCATTTTCATAGCGTACCTTCATTAATTGATCTACATAATTTTTCCATAATAATAGGTCATCTCACATATAGTATTTGACATCACTCTTGATCTCATCTCTTTGAACCTTAGATAGACCAAGAGGTGATATATTAGTAACAAATAATTTGCAATATTTGCATACCAAGGTAATGTCACATTTGAGAATAATTGCTCATCAAGGAATGTTTCCAGAGGAAATTCATCTTTTACATGAACTAAGCGACTCGAAAGTGCAACACGATTTTTTGTCCCACTTTTATCTTTCATTTCCATATCAAATTCACTTAAGAGAAGTATTCATCTTATTAATCTTGGTTTTGCCTCTTTCTTCATCATCAAATAACAGAGAGTTGCATGATCAAAGTAAATAATGACTTTAGTACTAAGCAAATAAAATCAAAATTTTTTCTAAAGTAAAAACAACAGCTAAGAGTTCTTTTATTTTATTTTTATAGTAGAATAATTTTTTTGGGCATCATTCAAATTCCTTAAAGTATAATAAATGATATGATACACTTTTCCAATTCTTTGATCCAAAATAGCTCCTACTATATAATCACTTACATCGTACATTATCTTGAAAGAAACATTCTAGTTAGGGGTTGAATAACAGGGGTAGAAGACAATAGCTCCTTTAGCTTATCAAATGCTTTTTTACATGCTTCATCGAACTCAAAAGCCACATCCTTTTGTAGTAACTTGCACAAGGGTAATGCTATTTTGAAGAAGTCCTTGATGAATCTTTAGTAAAAACTTGCATCTCCAAGAAAAGAATGAACTTCCCGCTCACTAGGGGGATAAGATAAAAATTGAATAATATCAACTTTAGCTTTATCTACCTCAATTCCCCTAGATAAAATAACATGACCTAAAACTATACTTTGTTCAACCATAAAATAACATTTTTCATAATTTAAAACAAGGTTAGTTTCTATGCATCTTCAAGAACAAGTGTAAGGTTATGCAAATAATTATCGAAGGAGTCTCCATAAACTATGAAATCATCTATAAACACTTCTATAATGTGCTTAATATAATATAAAAATATGCTAACCATACACCTTTGGAAAGTAGTTGGAGCGTTGCAAAGGCCAAAGGCATATGGCGATGTGTAAAAGTCGAATGGGCATGTAAAAGTCATCTATTCTTAATCCTCTAAAGCAATTGCAATATGGAAATATCCTAAATAACCATAAAGAAAACAATAGTAATAATGACCAGCTAGCCTTTTAAGCATTTGATCAATAAAAGGTAGAGGAAGTGGTCCTTGTGAGTTACAACATTTAATTTTCTATAATTTATACAAACCCACCACCCATTTTGAACGGGTAGGAACTAATTCATCATTTTGATTTTTACAGTAGTTATTCTAGTATTTTTAGGGGCCACTTGAACTGGGCTAACGCAATTGCTATCCGAAATAAGATAAATCACTCCAACTTCAAGAAGTTTGAGGATCTCCTTCTTTACTACATCCATCATGGGCGGGTTCAATTGTCTTTGTGGTTGATGACAAGGTTTTGCTCCATCTTCAAGTAAGATACGATGCATGCATGTAGACGAACTAATTCCTTTAATATTTGCAATTGTCCTTCTTAAGGACCTGCAATAGTTTTTCTTCTTGCGGTGCATTAAACTTACTTTAGATAATCACTAGTAACATTCCTCCAACTCCAAGGAACACATATTTGAGGTGACTAGGGAGAGGCTTCAAATCTAGAACAGGGGCCTGCAAATTATAGGGTAAAGGACTCTTGTTAGAAACTAGTAATGTAATATAAGAAACGTTACACGATTGCTGTAATTTTGGAAAACCATTTAATGCTGCAATAATTTCCTACAAATCAGTACTCAAAGTTAACTATGCATTTTCTCTCTTGAGATGCTTACTAATGACAACTTCTAATTCATCTTTTCCATCAAGTTCAAAAGCTTCTTGTGCTAAAGAATCAATCACATCAATAGAATAAATAGAATTATCTTCATCAAGATACTTCATGGCATCATAAATATCAAACTTAACAATTTAACCATCAAACTCTATGGTAAGTGTGCCACTATGAATATCTATCTTTGTATTGGATGTCTTCAAGAATAGTCTTCCTAACAAAATAGAAGCAATTTGATTACCATTCTCTATATCAAGCACATAGAAATCAGTAGGGAAAGCCAAATCATTAACTTATACAAGAACATCCTCAACTACACCTTTAGGATAAGCATTGGATCTATTAGCCAATTGAATCACAACACCAATTTTATTCAAAGGTCCAAATTTTAAGGAAGCATATATAGAATATGGTCTGACATTGATAAAGGCTCCTAAATCTAATATGGCCTTCTCAAGTCTAGTGTTACCTATCACACAAGGGATAGTAAACATATCTAGATCTTTGCACTTTGTATGGAATTTTTTTTGAATAAGCTAGAAACATTCTCCTTTACTCTCATTTTCTCACATCCTTTAAGTTTCTATTTCCTCTTAACTATACATAATTCTTTCAAGAATTTAACATAATGAGGTACTTATTTAATAGCATCTAAAAGTAGGATATTTACCTCGCGTCTATGAAAAATCTCATATAAATCTTTATTTTGCTCATTTTTTCTTGATTTTGCTAAAGCATGAGGAAAAGGAGGTACTGACTTATAATCAGAAAGAGGCGAAAACTTATGTTTAGGTATGTCATCATCATCGGCAACATTCCTATCTGTAATGATGTTTTTCTCTTTTGTTTGATTTGATGATGCAATTGATGCTTTTATTGGAGGCTTAAACTTTTTACCACTTCTCAAAATGATTGCACATGCATTTTGTCTCGGATTTACTACTGTTTGAGTGGGTAATTTCCCTAAACTTTGTGCCTCTAGCTGATTAATTGTGGTTGTCATTTGACCTATCTGATTATCCAAACTTTGAATACTGGTCCTCTCCTTGTGTTGAAATTGTTTTGTCTCTTGTTGAAATTGCAAAGTATTAGTGGCATGAAATTTAACAATATCTTCTAAAGACATATAGAATTAGAAGTTTGGTGCAGTTGTTGTCTAGGGTGTATGACTACTTATATTGTTGGAAATTTGGATGGTTTTGAGTTGCCGACTAATTTACTTGCGGATTCCCGTAGCTAAAGTTCTAATGAGCTTTCCATCTTGGGTTATAAGTACTAAAATAAGGATTATACATCATTTGGTTGTTGTCTAGGAAAACCACCTGCCGTATTTACTCGCTTAATGAGCTTCTCTTGAAGAGTTAGGAACATATCAGTTGAATGTCGTCCTATCAAGCAAATCTTGCAAACTTTTGCCTTTTGCATATTACTTATAGCCATTTGATGAACAAGAGAAGTCAGACTCGCAATTTGTTGTTTAAGGGAGGAAATATTTACTTCATTAACATGCATTGATGGAGGGCCAATCTTAGTGCCAAATTGTTGAGAATTAGTGCCACATTCGCA
Organism: Rhamnella rubrinervis; assembly: GCA_007844105.2. NCBI lineage: Eukaryota > Viridiplantae > Streptophyta > Magnoliopsida > Rosales > Rhamnaceae > Rhamnella > Rhamnella rubrinervis. The sequence goes on from CM017579.2 coordinate 2,038,162, forward strand.
ATCAAATTTCTCACAGCCTCGAGAGTTTTATTCACCAAAGCTCCTCCACTAGTAGTGTCAATCATGCTTCTATCAGTGGGTAGAAGACCCTCATAGAAATACTGGATAAGTAGCTGCTAATTTGATGATTAGGACAATATGCACATAATTTCTTGAAATGTTCCCAATATTCGTGTAATGACTCTCCATTGTACTACCTTACACTATAGATTTCTTTTCAAATGTTGGCTGCCCTTTAAGCTTGGAAATATGTCTCCAAAAACAACCTTTCCATCTCGTTCATTGTGGTAATATTCCCAAAGGATAGATAATAGAGTCAATCTGTAGCTAAACCTTTCAAAGAAAATGAAAAGGCTCTTAACTTAATTTGCTTTTCAGTCACCTCTGTGGGTTTCATACTCTTGCATACCACATGAAATTCTTTTAGACGCTTATAAGGATCTTCACCTATAAGGCCATGAAATGTGAGTAAGAGATGTATTAGTCCAGCTTTTAATTCAAAAAGTAGTAGTAGCATCTAAAGTAGGGAATGTTATGCATAAGGGTTATTGATTCAAATCAGGGGCAGCAAGCTCTTTCAAAGTTCAATTTCCAACCATGTTTTCCTTATCTTCTAAATCAGAATAGCTAGCAAATAGGGAATCAAGAGCTCAATCTTTCTTTTCATAATTTCTTCGAGCTTCTCCCCTAAACCTGTGCAAAGTTCTCTCTATTTCTGGATCATATTGCAAATCATCTTGATTAGAAGATCGAGTTATGGTCATAAACAATCAAGGAAGCTCTAATAAACAAAAAACAACAAATTAGGAAAAATAAATAAAATAAAGATTCTAGAGTAATAAAAATAAATAAAAATTCTACACTAACAACACAAACAATCAAAGTGTTTTAGATATGTATATATATATATATATATATATATATATATATATATATATGTTTTCATATGTTTCAAGAAATAAGGATCACAAGAAGCACAAAAATCAACTAGAAAATCTCCTCGGCAACGGCATCAAAATTTGGTGTGTTGTTGCAGGCAACCAAAAATAAAACTTATACTCCTAAAAAACATATGTAATGGTATGAGTAAGGATCATTCCCACGGAGAGTATCTAATCTAGATTTATGCTACGTGAACAAACAATTGGGGTTTTGTATTTAACAAAAACAAAATATAAGAAAAACAATTAAGGAACAATTCGAATTATAAACTTGAAATCAATTAAAAGAATACACCTTGGCCTAAATCAACATGCACCATCAAAATTTTACAATTGTTTTTTGATGTATGTATTTATGAATTCACACTTTGAATATTAACCATTGGAACTAATTTTTCTATTTTCCCTTAGTCATAGCTAATTAGAATACAAGCGATCTAATTAACCTTAACTACTAAATAATTCTAGAGTAGAGCTAAAGATTTAATCTAGCAGCAGCTTTGAGAATTAGAGAAATCGATTAAGCTAAATAACACAAACACAAGCGGTTGTATTTAATTTAGGCAAGCGTTCTTCCTAAAATCTAATAATTTTTGACGCAGCAAATCATTAAATCTTAGGCGCTTCCCAGATTAGAGAAAACAAACAATTATGGATTTGATATCTAACTTAGCATTAGGTTGCAATGAATAATAAACTAATAGGCCTCTTAGTAATTAAATAAAACAATCATGAAAATAAGTGTAGAAGAGCGTCTGATACTCAAAGTATAAATTAAACAATAAAAGCAAATTAAATCTCACAATTTTATTGATTATGAGTCTTCTGATTCCTTTAACCAATTATAAAAATTTAGCCACACAAGACCATGATGAGAGGAGAGAAAGAAAACGCATCCCTTAAATCTGAAAATACTTCTATTTATAATAAAATCCCTAACTCTACTTGTTTAAACATAAAAACTTTAAAATTATAAAATTGCCCTTAGTCATTCTTGACCAAGTCGTGCTTGACAATGGACATGACTTGGCACCGACACCCATGGGTTTACTAGTAAAATCTCATGCAATTTTCGATCGTAATTTCACACCTACGCGTGTTACCGACATTGAACCTAGCTTATTCCTTTAGTCTTTTTCTCCACAATTTTCATTAATTGTCTCACCATGCAGGTGCAGCAACTTCAAATCCAATTTCAACCTTGATGTATCTAATATCTCTCAAAACTCAAAACACAAAAGTTGTAAAGCTTTTTCTTTCCGCTCCATATCATCTTGAATCATCACAATCGGAGCTCAAATGAGAGAGTTATATCCAAATTATGAAACAGTGTCAAAATTGTTAAAAATTGTCCAATTAGCTTTGTTTTACACTTAACTCCTCCATGTGCATCCTAGATCAAAATATAAGAATAATGAGCCCATTGAGACACGAAATAAGTATAAAAGACCAAACATTAAGGGAACAAAATATGACATTTTGCATTCTCATCAAGATCAGTGACGATACTGGCTCCACCCCCATTGAAGAATGTTTGGTATCCACCACGGAGGACCATGCCTTGACTCAAGAAGCACAATTTGTAGAACCAGAACTTGCTTCAGAGAATTCTGAAGTTCTAATGGAACAAAATCATAAGGATATGGCCTAAAAGAGATAGATCATGCAGAAAGTCGATAAGATAAACGACCAATCTTCATTACAAAAAATTTGCCATTTGAATTTCGTGTTCAATTGATTAATTTGCTTAAAGCATATATAGATGTTTTTGCTTAGACCTCTTATGAGATGCTTGGACTTGATGCTGACTTGGTCACACATAGTTTGGCCATATTACTTGGCATAAAACCTATTAAGCAACCACCACAAAATTTCAAGCCTGAAGTCCAGTTGCAAATAAAAGACAGAGGTAGAAAAATTGTCTAAAGTTGGTTTACAACTAAATAAAGATGGCAAAAGAAGATGTTGAGAAAATGGTCTTTCGAACTCCATTTGGAAAGTTTTATTATACTGCCATGCCTTTTGGATTGAAGAATGCTGGCACAACATATCAAAGAGTAATGACAACAATTTTTTATAATATGATACATGATTACCTTGAGGATTATATTGATGATATTATGACAAAATCCAAGAAAAATGAGCACCATTTATCACATCTAAAGAAGGTATTCGAAACGTACATATAATATAAGTTACAAATGAATCCGCTTAATTGTGCATTAGGGGTGACATCAAGAAAGTTTTGGGTTTTCATGTATACAAATGGAATTAGTATTGATAATAACAAGATTGCAGCAATTAAAGATATATGCCATCCCGATAGTCAAAAGGAACTAAAAAGTTTCTTGGGAAATGTGTCATATCTTAGAAGGTTTATACCAACATTAGCGGAATTGATTAGCCTAATATAGCACTTACTCCACAAAGGTGTCTCTTTTGTATAAGGAGAGATGCAACAACAAACCTTTGAAAAGATAACAAATGTACTTGCCTCCTTACAACCATGATTCCATCGACTCACAAGTACCTTTGATTTTGTATCTTACCTCCTGAAAGATCAATTGGGGTCTTATTAGAGCATGAGCGTTAAGGCATTGAGAAGCCGATTTATTACCTCTCTAGGTTGATAAGGGGAGCTGAATGCAACTATTCATCTTTGAAAAAACATTACCTAACATTAGTATATATTGTACATAAATTGAGGCATTACTTGATAGCTCACCATGTGATCTTGACGACATGGTATGATACTATAAAATTCACTTGAATGAAGCTAGCTTTAAAGGGACAAACTATGCAGTGGCTTTTAGTACTAAGTGAGTTTGATTTTACAGTAATGATGCCCCAAGCCATCAAATGTCAAACTTTAGCTAATCTATTAGCACACTTCCGACAAGTGCAACACGAGCCAATAAGAGAGTTGTTACCCGATGAGTGTCATAAGTAAGCATTTTGTGAAGAGTTAAGTGGCAAGTGGTTTGTGACATTTGATGGTTCATCTACTATGAAAGGAGGCAGTGTTGGAATTGTCATTGTCGGTTCAGAAAAGCAAACTTTGACTTTGGCATTTAAATTACCATTCTCATACATTAATAATAAAGCTGAGTATGAGGCTTTAATATTGGTTATGGTTGTGACTTTAAATATGGAAATTACATCTTTAACCATCCAAAGGGATTCAAACTTAGTTATCAAAAAAATACAAGGGGAATTTTCTTAAAAGACCTTGTTTTGGCAGGGTATCATACAACTGTTTAGAGGATGATTATTATGTTTATTTCATGCAAGTTTGAATATGTGCCTTAAAAAAAAAAGTATGTTGATGCTTTAGCTATGGTAACCTTGAAAGTCACTATTCTAAAAGAGTCTGCATTAAGTTTTAAGGTGTTTTACAAATCATAGCCCTATATCACGGAGCAAGATGTTCCTGATATAGAAGATTAGTAGTCGGATATCATAAAAAAGTTAGTTTGTGTTACCTCTTCCGGCATAAAATAGTTGAAACATTTTATGTTAATTCAAGGACAATTGTATTACAAGAGCCCGAGTGGAGCATTAGTAAGGTGCTTGAGGAAAGATGAAGTAAGTACTAAGTTACAAAAAGTTCATGATGTAATTTACGGCCAAGAAGGATCATTGCTATATCGACAGCTTCAGAAAGCTAGTTTCTATTGGATAGAGATGGCCAAAGAATCAGCTGATATTCAAATGGTATGTCCAACCTATCAAAAAAATGTCGACTTGATGAAATCACACTTGGTCACTATAGTAGGAGATTGGCAAAGCTCTTATATAGATTATTTGCGAGATGGAGTCTTACTAAAAAACCATTGGAATGCATACACTATAAAAGGAAAATCATGGAGCTATTCACTTTATGAATCCTTTATATAAAAGGTTTTAATGGGGAATTCCTTAGGTGTTTGAGACAAGAAGAAGCTAAAGGAAGTTATGAGTGAGATACACTAAAGCGATATGAGGAGAGCACCAAGGAGGAAGAAAGCTATATGAGGAGTTAACTAGAATTGGATGCTATTGGCCAACTATGGAGATGAATGCTTTAGCATATGCAAGGAAGTGTAAAAAATGTCAGATATTTGGGAATAATATCCGTGCTTTGGCAATGTCCTTACACTCAATAGTCACACTATGACCATTCCATACTTGGGCATTAGACTTGATTGGTCCTACCTCTCCACCTTCAAAAGGATGAGTATGGATTTTAGTTGTTAGGAAATGTTACACTAAATAGTCCAAGGCCATTTCTTTGAAAAAGCTATTGGCAAGCCATTGTTAATTTAGTCATAGAGCAAATTATTTGTAGATTTGGAATCCCAAGAAGATTAATATCTCACAATGGGACTTCATCATTAGTTAGTCGGTGAAAATTTTTTTGGAAACATATTAGATCAATCATGACAAATCCACTCATCATTAACCTCAAGGAAATGGCATTGCTAAAGGTTTTAATAAATTGTTGCTGAAAGTTCTAAGTAGGATGATGCATGATGCTACTACTTGGCATGAAGTGTTGCCTTTGACACTATGAACTTATTGGACTTAATGAAAAGGCCCGAAGTTTAACGAAGTTTAGTCCTTTCGCATTAGTGTATATAATAGAAGCGGTGCTACCGTAGAAATTATAGTACTTTCGAGCGTATGGATCAAGAACATGCATGATTATTAGACTTAGAAGATGGCGAGAACAAGCGGTTAAATTTGAAAATGTACCATAGGCGGATTGCTAAGGCATATCAAAAGTTGGTTAGACCAAGAATGTTCCAAGAAGGAGATTTGGTTTTGAAGTCCAGTGATCATGTTATGTAAAACCCATGCTACTAAGTTTACTCCCAATTGGAAAGGACCATTTAGGATTAAAGAAGTAGCCGAAAGTGGGTATTATAAGTTAGAAGATCTTGAAACTGGAAGGTTATTACTACCAACTAATTTTAAATATATTAAGACGTATTATCCATGATCATGGAATCTCATGAATTATATGTTGTTGAGCATGAATGCTAGCTTTTTTAGTAATTTGTTTACACAACCTACGAGAGGTTGTTATTTTAAGTAAGTGTAATGAATATATTTTTTTTGAGAAGTTTAATATATGTCATTTTGCCATAAACAAACATGTCAAAAGATATAATTTCATTGACTTGCTTGGAAAAATTTTGCATTACAATTAAAAAAAAAAGGAAACTACATACTACATTACAAATAAAGGCAACACACTTTTAGCTTTGATACTTTCAATTTTAGATGAAATCTGAGCTAAACAAGTTTTGGCCACTTCCAGCTCCCCTTGTATAGTCTGAATTAAGTCTTAAGTACTTTGAATTCTTTTCTAGTCAACCTCCTAGAATCCTTTAGAGTTTTATGCTCTACAGATGATGTCTCCAAATCCATATGGAGTGTAGTATCCATAATAGAAGATAGCCATATTGGACAAAGATCAATGGACCGACACACAATCCATAATCCCCAGAGATCTTCTTGCCCCTCATCATCCATATCACATCTATGAGTGAACATATAAATTGAAGTCAAAGACCTAATGTGCTTAAAGCATAGGCTCATTGATGACTTTTGACCTCATATTGGACAAACTAGATTAGATCTCGATCCAATCCTCTATCTAAGAAGGGAACTATATAGGGTGAGATGAACCCCAAATTGTGAAAGGATACTAGAGGAGTCCATAGTGTCTCACTTGGTTGTCCACTGTTCAAGGAAACAAAGCAGAGAAGCAAAAATATTGTATCAAAGTTGTGTACACTATTATATATACATATATAAATTTATTTATCTTTTAAAAGAGGGAGGTGGTTAACCTTGACATTAATATCAATGAAAGAACAAGAAGCTTCATTGGCGTGGGGAGACAAGGAGGGCTCATGCGGTCTCAACTAAAGAAGTAGTCATCTCGATGGTCAAATGATCAATAGGTCGAGCAGGTATATTAATATTATCATTGGCAACCTCTAACTTAGAATCATGGTTGGAAGGCAAAAAATGTACAGCCATACTATCCTCAGCCTGTGGGTTTCTCTTTTTATTCGTCTATAAGATAAATACAAAATGATAGTGATTTCTTTCCTCATTTAAAAATAATATATATATATATATGTAAAGATTAAGATGCGAATAGCCATTTACGCTAAGTATGGGAGGATCATAAATCTTTTTTGAGCAATGACGAGCAAATGCTTAAGTAATAGTCTCGCATCATGATCGTCTTTGCACTGTGGCTCTAGAAGTGCCTAGTTCAAGCAGACCTTAACATCTACTATCTCGATAAAAGAAGGGGTATAATAACAAGGAAGGCATAGTAGCATGTCTTTATGAGTTGGTATGAAATTCTTCACTTTTGAATATAGAGATATACTCGTATGATCTTTAATAAGTTCCCTTTCGCCATTCTTAAGTGAAAGAGGAAGGGGTAAGTTTTCTTCATTGGAAGAGTCATCATCACTATCATTTATAAGTAGTACTTTGTATTTCTTTCATGGAAGGTTCCATTGAATTGGCTCATTTCTTTCAATTGTGATACCTTGCTCATCATATGGCACCTCCTTATAAGCAATCAACACTGTAGGTTGAGAAGATACAGAAACCACATGATGTATAGATCTCAATGTCTCCCCTCACATTTTGGACACCAAGATGATACTTAGATGGTGGAAGATGAAGTGTAAGATCTCCATGATGAACTATTGGAATGTCAATCTCAACAGCTGTCAACATCTCAGAATAGAGAAATCTATCAATAGTATGAACCTAATGATTAACCTAGAGGGGGGTACACGACAATAATGAGCCGAATCAAGAAATCTAAATCTTTTGACATAGCCATGAATGTTAGCACTATTGGCACAGTAGATCTAAAGTAACATCACAAATCTCTTTTCCACGTATCAATGAAAATATTCCTTGGTCATAACCAAATTGTCTCCCTACAAGTTGGTTGTTAGATACAACGCTATAGAAAAGGGATTGTCCCTCAACCTCATTGATGGCTAATAAAAATTCAGGGAGGTAATAAAGCAAAATGAAAGCATAATCTTCTTGTAAAGAAAATCGTTCATCAGAAGAAAGATCAATGAGTTTGTTGTTATATCATCTATGAAAAGTCTCTAATGTATAGGTAGGTGATGATTCATTGTAGGGCTTTTAACAAAACCCACTGGCCTATTCATCTTTGAAATCAGACTTGCCTTATTGACAATTCAATGGTTGTGTTATGACCATAGTCAAGGATGAAGAGCACTAATAGATCCATCTATAGCTGGAATATTCTTTTATTAGCTAGAATATAAAGGAACATAGTCGGGTAAGCATTCCCAAAAGAAAACCTAGAGAAAAGTTAATGGATGATAAAACTGAATATCAGCCCTTCGCAGAAACTATGTCTGCCACAAGTCTATCCAAACACAAATATAATGTCCTAAGGAATATGGGGTTAAGACAATCCATTTTCCTACAGCTAATTTGGTAGCCATAAGGAAACAAACTCATTAGGGCAATCTTTAGTAGTGGTAGAAAATATATATCGAGAAACCTAAATGTAACAACCCTTTACCCAAGTAGGGAGACCTAACTAAAGGAATGTCACAATGATATATAATTGAAATGAGGTATAAAATTGCGGTCCCTTTTAGGTAAAATTGAAATTCGAATAAAATTTTTCTTTACTCTTTAGGATACAATCAAACCCTTATTATTAAAAAAAACCAAAGTATTCTTAAAATTTTTAAAAAACAACATTCTTTACAAAAGACTCATAACGTAAAAAAAAATATTGTCTAGTTAATAAGAGCTTATATTGTCCAAAAGGAAAATAAAATGTCAAATTTATTTGTACTAATGCCTCTCTCCTCTAATCCACCACGCCATTACTAAACCACTCAAGTTAGGCTTTCGGAGTTACCTATACATAGGAAAAACAAATAAAAGTGAGTAGAAATCACTCAGTAGGTTCCCAACATGCACATGCTGATACAATGCAATATACTAACAAAATGTCATTCTTTTTCAAAAACTGATTTTTCTCTTTAACAAAAAAATATGCAAAACATTATTCTCTCACAAGTCTTATTCAGTGATTTAGAAAATAAATATCATATGACTTTTCATAAATCGTGATGTCTGAGTCTAACTCTTCTTAGTCATGCTGGAGCTAGTTACCCGTCGATAACTGTTATTTTCCAAAATAGCACACATACATACTTTCAAGGAAACTTTTTACGTTTAATCGTTTAAAGGAAATGATATAAGTGGGGAAGAGACCTGCTTCATTTGCGTCATACAAGTGCTGGGGTTACAACCACCACATACACCAATACGCTCGCATGTATGCGCATATAAGAATCCAAACTCTTTACTCACTAGTTAGTGGGACCTCAACTAAACAATTCAAATAACACATTCATATGAGCTCCATTCACAATATACAGATGCCTACGTATACATGTCCATGACTCTTCAATTTATAATTTTCAAAGTATGATTTTCATAGGGAAAAATTGATTGAGCTATACTGAAACCAAAGATTTTTTTGGCATACTTCAATGCATATGAATGTTCATGATTCTTATAATAATGGTATGCATTAACTCAGTGTCTAAAGCAAATGCAGAATCCAAAGTATTCAATAACAAAGTTAAAGCTCATTCATAAACAGCATCCAATCCAGTAAGACTTATTCGAAATTAAATATCACATCTTATCGTATAAAATCCAAAAAGGGTAATGGTCATATATTAAAATGAATTCAAGCATTAAACGCTTGCAGACCACAATACAGCAAAACCCGTGGGTTAGTGTGTAGAAATTTTTTCAGAAATTCCCAATCAACTAATGATTTTGTAAAACTTGATTCTCTCTCAATACGAATCCAAATAATTCATATCAAACCCAACTTATTATAGAGAAAATGCCAAAAATTTTGGACACACATATCTTGAGTTACAAGCAGTCAAATTTTACAAAAATTCTATAAAATTTTTAGAAATTCATAGCTCATGCATTTTCACCTTTTTACAAGACTAGATCAAGCCTTTCTCCACTCAAATTACATTTTCAACATCACAAATACCACAATACAGCAAGCAATGACAACATTTCAAAGAAAACATTCACAACACATAAAGATAAGAGAAAGAATTAGCTAGATCCAAAGCCAAATATGCATAGAACCTCCAAACTCAACCAAATCAAGTATGGATAAGAGTCCCTACCTTTGATTTGTTTTAAAAAGCTCATAAACACCTTGATTTGTTAGCCCAAAACTTCAAGATAGCAACTGTAGATGGCCTGTTTCCCCTTGCTTTCTTCCTTTCTTGAAGTTTCATTGCATTTTCTTAAAAAGCACTTGGTTTTTCCCTAAAAAACTTTCTCTCTCTAAGAAGCAAGTTTTCTCTCTCTTCAATGGTGTGGCCGGGCATCTAGGGTGTAAAATTAGGCTTGGTCTCTTTAACGATGCTTTAAATAGTGAGGGCTAGGATTTTAATAAGATGGTAAAAGTTAGACCACTTTTTGACCAAGGTTTGAACAAATCAAACATGGTCTCCAAGTAATCCTACCGCATCTAACTGAACTTAACCAAACCTCTTCTTACACATGCCATGTGTACAGGAAGAAAAAAAAATCGCAGTCAGTTCTCTGCCAATCTAGGTTATGACATGACAGGGTTGACTCTGACTTGATTTTGACTTTGACTTTAACTAGCAAATTCAAACACAATTAAATACAGTTACGAGAAAATCAAGCAAGCCAGTCTTAGTCAACTTAAAACCATATTAAAACTATGACTTGGTAGCCCCTGGTCTATGCATTAATTTTGGCCAGAGTTGACTTTGACCAAAAGTCAACTGCACACAAAAGTAAGCAGATATTATAAATCATCCTTCCTAAAAAAAATTTCATCCTCGAAATTAAATGTAAGGAGTTGAGTACTCAGTCGAACAAAGATGGATACTTGGCTTTCATTTCATCTTTTCGTTCTGAAATTGCTACATCGACTGTGTAGTTTCTCCAGAGTACTTTCATGAGTGAAATTTCTCGATTCTGCAGTACTTGCTCTTTCCGATCCAAGATCTTCACTAATTTCTCCTCGTACGTTAGGTTCTTGTATACTTCCAATGGTTCATACTCAATGATGTGAGAAGGATCATACATATACTTTCGTAGCATAGGTACATGAAAATATCATGAATGCCAGACAACTTGGGAGGTAGCGCCAAATAATAAGCTAGAATCCCGACTCTTTTAAGTATCTTGAAAGGTCCGATGTAACAAGGATTTAACTTCCCTTTTTTACTGAACCTCATTACACCTTTCAACGGTGCAATTTTGAGAAACACTTTCTCGAACTCCAAATTTTTTCGTCGATTATCAGCGTAACTCTTCTGTCGATCTTGCGCAATCTTCATACTCTGTCTTATCTTGTTGAAGATGTCATTGGTCTGTTGTAGAATTTTTGGTCCGAGTATTTTTTCTCACCAACCTAATTCCAATGCGATGGAGATTTACACTTTCTTTCGTAGAGAGCTTCATACGAAGCCATCCCAATGGTGGAGTGATAACAGTTATTGTAGGTGAACTCCACTAATGGAATGTGTTTTTCTAACTAATGCATGCTTTCAACATATCTTCCAATGTCTAGATAGTCTGCTCCGATTGGCATTGGTCTGAGGATGGAAGGTGGTACTGAAGGTCAACTTTGTCCCTAAAGCTTTATGTAAGCTCTTCCAGAAAGATTATGTGAACCTTGGGTCTTAGTTTGATACAATCGACATTGGTACACCATGAAGTCGTACAATCTCATCCATGTGAGCCAATTTCTCCATCGACTGAGTCATTCACATGGGTAGAAAGTGAACCAATTTTGTAAGTCGGTTCACAATTACCCAGATAGCATCATCGCCTAATTGAAATAGGGGTAAACAGGCAACGAAATCCAGGGCAATGTGCTCCCACTTTCACTTTGGAATCAACAATGGTTTTAGCAAACCATATGGTCTCTGGTGCTTGATCTTCACCTGCTGACATGTCAGGCACTGCTCCACAAACTTCGCTACATCTCACTTCAAGCCAAACCACCAGAACATTTTGGAGACATCTCTATACATCTTGGTAGCTCCCAAATGAACAGTGTAAGGTGTACAATGAGCTTCTACCAAGATTTCTTTCTTGATTTCATCAACATTTAGCACACACAAATGAGTATTAAATCTCAACGTGATTAAACTCCAGTTTCTTTCCTTGAATCACTTCTTATTTGACTTTCATAAGAGTCGCGTCCTTATCTTGACCTTTTTTTTATCTTATCCATGATCTAAGGTTGAATAGAGTGCGATGCCAAAGTGGATGAATATTGATTAGGAACTAATTCAATATCTATTCTTCTTATATCCTCCAAAATATGTGGTTGGGTAGTAATCAAGCTTCCGCTGAAACCTGCGTACTTTCTACTTAGTGCGTCTGTCACTACATTTGCTTTACTCGGGTGATAGTTAATTGAGCAGTCGTAGTCCTTTACCAATTTCAGCCACCTTCTTTGCCTCATGTTCAACTCCTTCTGAGTGAAGAAGTATTTGAGACTTTTATGGTCAATGTAGATGTCACACTTTGATCCATACAAGTAATGACTCCAAATCTTAAGAACAAATACCACCGCTGCAAGCTCTAAATCACACGTAGTGTAGTTGCATTTATACGACTTCAACTAGCACAAAATGTAGGCAATCACTTTATCATTCTCCATAAGTACATAACTCAGACCTTTACCTGAAGCATCACTGTAGACCACAAAGTTGTCTTCGTTATTCGATAGAGTGAGTATAAGTGCTAAAATCCGCCTCTTCTTGAGTTCTAGAAAACTCTCTTCACACTCTTTAGATCAAATAAACTTGCTTTCTTTCTTCAACAGCTGCGCTATCGATATTGCAATCTTCGAGAATCTTTGTACAGATCTACGGTAATACCTAGCCAGACCTAGAAAGTTTCTGACTTCTCCTACGTTGGTTGGCCTTTTTCAGTCTTAAATTGTTGCAACTTTATTGGGATTCACTTGGATACCCTTGCTTGATATCACATGTCCAAGGAAAGTTATGCTTTCCGACAAAAACTTGCACTTCTTGAACTTCGCGTACAATTGGTTCTCTCGCAGCCTTTGCAAAACTAACTTCGGTGCTCTTTGTGCTCAATAGCCATCTTTAAGTAGATAAGAATGTCATTGATGAACACAACAAACTTATCTAGGTAGTCATGAAACACTCGATTCATTAAGTCCATGAATATCACCGGTGTGTTTGTCAACCCAAATGACTTTACTACAAACTCATAATGACCATATCTCGTTTGAAAAGCACTCTTCGATCTGTCCTCTTCCTTGATCTTTAGCTGGTGATAACTTGAACGTAGATTAATTTTTTAGAAAATACTCGCTCCTTGAAGTTGATCGAACAAGTCGTCAATCTTTGGCAATGGGTACTTATTCTTGATCGTTACTTTGTTGAGATCATGGTAATCGATGCACAGCCGCATTGAACCGTCCTTTTTGATGAACAAAACTGGTGCTCCCCAAGGCGAAGCACTAGGTTTAATGAAACCCTTGTCTAAAAGGTCTTGTAATTGCTCCTTCAACTCTGCTGGTGCCATCCTATTGGGTGCCTTTGAAATTTAGCGCTGATCTCGGTGCTAATTTGATGGAGAACTTTACTTCTTAATTCGGTGGTAAGTCCGGTAGCTCCTCAGAAAAGACAACTAAGAAGCCACGAACTACCTTGATGTCTTGTGGTTTCAGAGCTATTGGTTCTTTTTCATAGACATTGACAAGGAATCCTTGACAGTCTTTATGTAAACACCTCAGCGTTTGTAGCACAGTCAACAACTTCGGCGGCAATCTCAGCTTTGACCCTTCAAATTCAAAACATTGGCCGCCCATGGGGCTAAATAGTATCCTCATCTCCTTGCAGTCAATGCAAGCTCTACTCTTAGACAACCAATCCATACCGAATATCACATCGAAATCAAAGATATCCAATATGATCAAGTTAGCATGCAACTTCTCGCTCCCGAGACATACCTAATAGGAACTCAATGTAAACGAGGCACACACACTAACACCAGATGGTGTAGCAACACACAAGTCGTCGTTAAGACAAGCTGGTTTTAGAGCTATCTTATATGCAAACCGTCTAGATACAAACAAGTGTGTAGCACCTGAATCAAACAAAGCATATGCATTGAAAGCAGTTAATAGACACAAATCACAAGTCATAGCTCTTAACTACTATTACTACTACTATGACAGAGAAATAACTAATATCGTTATCTAGTCTTCTACAGGAAACTCTTCAGGGTCCTCTTCTTCTTCAGGATCCTCTTCCTCCTCGGGATCCTCATCATCTGTGCTTGCCTCTGTTGCTCGAGGAAATTAGAAACCCAGATGAGCTAGATGTTCAGTGAGAGCTGCCCGTTCGCCAGGGTCATCCCGATGCTGATCCATGTATCAGTGATACATCACATAGCCATGATCTTTCTGGAACTGCTCAAACTCCTTCGAGTCAACATATCACACGCCACCATTAGCTAGAGATATAGTTGTAGTAAAGCCACTCTAGAACTTGGCTACATCTTGCTTTTTCTGATCCAAATCCTGGTGCAATGACTCATCAGACACACTAATCTCATTGTAGTCAACTCTGGAAGATGACGCTAGATTATATGTTACCATGCGATAAGATGGCACTCTCTCCATCAAGACCCATTTTCCAGGGCGCCGACGTGGCCTTTCGGATGATCTCTCAATATCCACCTCAGCCTGATAGATCTTGGTCAATATGTCACTATGGAAGGATGTCGGCTCCGAACTTAATCTCGGCCTTTTAATGATGGGCTCCTCCATCAACTTACGATCCAGTTTGCGAAGTGCGCAAAAAAAGTACTCACGAACTAACCCATCTTAATATGGTAGCTTAATAAAAAGCACAATGTCAACAATAACATTGGAGTAGGCAATCAGTATAAATTTTCAACAAACTTAGGCTTTGATACCAAAATACTATAACACCCCTTTACCCAAGTCCGGAGACCCGACTAAAGTAATGTCATAATGATACGTAATTGAAATGAGATATAAAATTACGGTCCCATTTAGGCAAAATTGAAATTCGAATAAAGTTTTTCTTTTCTTTTTATGATATAATCAAACCCTTATTATTAAAAGAAAACCAAAGTATTCTTAAAATTTAAAAACAACAAAGTTCTTTACGAAAGACCCACAACGTAAAGAAAAATACTGTCTAGTTAATAAGAGCTTATATTGTCCAAAAGGAAAATAAAATACGGAATTTATTTGTACAAATGCCTCTCTCCTCTTGTCCGCCACATCAGTGCCAAGCCACTCAAGCTAGAGTTTCGGAGTTACCTATACACAGGAAAAACAAATAGAAATGAGTGGAAATCACTCAGTTGGTTCCCAATATGCATATGTTGATGCAATGCAATATGCTAACAAAATGTCATTCTTTTTCAAAAATTGATTTTTCTCTTTAACAGAAACCATATGTAAAACATTATTTTTTCACAACTCTTATTCAGTGATTTATAAAATAAACTTCGTAGGACTTTTCATAAATTGTGATGTTTGAGTCCAACTCTTTATAGTCACACTGGAGCTAGTTACCCGTCTGCAACTGTTATTTCCCAAAGTAGTACACATATATACTTTCAAGGAAACTCTTTATACTTAATCATTTAGAGGAAATGGTATAAGTGGGGAAGAGACCCGCTTGCATCCGTGCCATTCAAGTGCTGGGGTTACAACCACCACATACATCAATACGATCGCATGTGCGCGCATACGAGAATCCATACTCTCCATTCACTAGTTAGTGGGACCTCAACTAAACGATTCGCATAACACATTCATATGAGCTCCATTCACTATATACAAATGCCTACGTATGCATGACCATGACTCTTCAATTCATAATTTTTAAGGCATGATTCTCATGGGGAAAAATCTATTGAGCTATACAGAAACCAATGATTTTTTTGGCATAATTCAACACATATGAATGCTCATGATTCTTATAACAATGGTATGCACTAACTTACTATCTAAAGTAAATGCAGAATCCAAAACATTCAATAACAAGGTTAAAACTCATTCATAAACAACATCCAATCCAGTAAAACTTATTCGAAATTAAATGTCACACCTTATCGCATATTATCCAAAAATGGTAATGGTCATATATTAAAACGAATTCAAGCATTAAATAAGAAATCAAAGTGTAAAAGAAGAAAATTACTCATTAAGAAATAACTTTCTATATAAAACGTTCTAAGTGAAATTAACATGTTCATCAAATAGTAAAATAACTTAATAAAAACTTAGCTAAACAAAATCTAACTTAATTAAACCTCAAGATGTTGCTTTACTATTTATTGGCATAAAGGGAACTAACCAAGCAAAAGGTACCACTTCTAAAACTAATAGTGGTGTATTTATATCCTATATAACATACTTTGATGGCTAGAGAAGCCATGATCATGAGAAGAAAAATTGCAAGAGGAAGAGTATATATGTTATTCCCTAAAACCTCGTTAAAACCCGCTGCTTTTCTTAAGCGAAAATATCACGTATTTTCTTACTGTTACTTACTTCAACAGTACACATACCTTTATATATATCTTTAATTAATAAAATAAATAATATTAATAATAATATAATATACTTTATTATAAAATAGTGGACTTTATAAAATTACAGTCACAGTAGGTTTCACAAAATGGGTAAACTTAGTTTAATGGGTCAACTAAGTCTAAATAGGGTAACACATAAATCTCAAGTAATATTCTGGTGTCCAACCCATTATGATACACCAATTAAATCAAACAACAATAATTAATATAATTGTCAAATTGATTATGCCAAGTAATCAAACCGATTTTAGCATGTTCAACTAGTTTGTAAAAATCATAGCTAACTCATTCTAATTTAGATTTAATGATTCTAAAACCAATATGTCCATGACTTATCATAGTACAGAGGAAAAATATACCACAAAAATAGTAAAAATTATAACCTTAGAAAAACAGTGAAATCCCGTGGTACAAGAGTATTGTTCTGTTCCAGGATTTTCCAGAAAATGAGTAAAATTGTAAAATTCGTAAAACTCTCATTTTAATTCTGAATTGAGAAAATCCAAAGTCAAACAGATTGTCACTCATTGAATTTAAAAGAGAAAATATGACATAAAAATAAGAAAAATTAAAAGCCCTTCGTAGTGTGCAGAAATTTTTGCAGAAATCCCCAATCAACTAATAATTTTATAAAAATTGGTTCTCTCTCAATATGAATCCAAATCCAGTGATTCAGAAGCCAAATAATTCATATCAAACCCAAATTATTAAAAAAAAATCAAAAATTTCGGACACACATAACTAGAGTTACAAGCAGTCAAAGTTCACACAAATTTCAGAAATTTTCTAAAAATTCAAAGCTCATGCATTTTCACCTCTTTTCAAGACTAGATCAAGCCTTTCTCCACTCAACATCACAAATACCACAATATAGCAACCAATGACAGTATTTCAAAGAAAACATTCACAGGACACAAAGATAAGAGAAAAAACTAGCTAGATCCAAAGCCACATATGCATAGAACCTCCAAACTCAACCAAATCAAGTATGGGTAAGGATCCCTACCTTTGATTTGCTTTAAAACCCTCCTAAACACCTTAATTAGTAAGCCCAAAACTCCAAGACATCAGCTGTAGATGGCCTATTTCCCCTTGCTCTCTTCCTTTCTAGAAGTTTCCTTGCCTTTTCTTGAAAAGCACTTGGTTTTTCCCTCCAAAACTCTCTCTCTAAGAAGCAAGTTTTCTATCTCTCCAATAGTTTGGCTGGCAGTCTAGGGTGTAAAATAAGGCTTGGTCTCTTTAACGGTGCTTTAAATAATGAGAGTTAGGGTTTTAATAAGGTGGTAAAAGCTAGATCACATTTTGACCAAGTCAAACTTGGTCTCCAAGTAATCCTACTACACCTAACTAAACTTAACCAAAACCCCTTCCTACATATGCCATATGTACATGAAGAAAAAAAATTACAATCAATCTTCTGCCAATCTAAGTGATGACGTGGTAGGGTTGACTCTGATTTAACTTTGACTTTGACTAGCAAATACAAGCACAATTAAATACAGTTACAAGAAAATCAAGCAAGTCAATCTTAGTCAGCTTAAAACCAAATCAAAACCATGACCTGGCAGCCACCGATCTATACATTAATTTTGACCAAAATTTTGCTATACTTAATTTAATCATGGAAGGAAATTGATGAAATTCGTAGGAACCTAGGGAAATGCCTTCAAAAGTATGATCCCGATGGAATACGCTCATTGAATGGATTAGCGATGAAAATATAAAATAAAACACTTTAGGCATTCTTCAAAAAACCTTTTTAAATTATAAAATAATATATAAATATTATATCGCAAAATATAATTTAAAAATTGAATAAGTCCCCGATGAATATTTATTTGTATACTCATAACATACTTCAAAATATGAATAATAATAATAATAATAATAATGAAAATATATTTTTAATTCATAAACTCTTTATAGTCCACGAAAACCATGTACGCCAAGCTAACCTGTAATCATCGGGGGGAAATTATTGTACTACCCTTGGTGTCTCAAGGCGTATAAGAGATTAATCAAACACATATCATGCGTGAATACAATCATCATATGATCTCATATCATATCAACCGTCAATATCTATATTGGGCGACATGCGACATGCATTCGAACCAATACTTAAAATATCTAATATCAACTCCCCATGCAAAACATTTTCATCGTACGAATAATAGTTAATATCCCAATATCACTTATTACTTAAAATAACTAATATATAAATATGTACCGAATCTTTTAGAAAAAGTATTCATTCTCAACATTCTTTTAAACTCCCGAAAAATACTTTCTTAAGATAAAATTCTACTAATATACTACTAAAAAATATATATATTTTAGATTCGCAATTAAACTCACTTGTAA
Organism: Rhamnella rubrinervis; assembly: GCA_007844105.2. Taxonomy (NCBI): domain Eukaryota; kingdom Viridiplantae; phylum Streptophyta; class Magnoliopsida; order Rosales; family Rhamnaceae; genus Rhamnella; species Rhamnella rubrinervis. The sequence continues at coordinate 2,057,187 of CM017579.2, forward strand.
TAGATTTATAAATAGAATAAATATAAATATAGTAAAGACAAAAATATTAATCCACTCACTGACAATACTTTTACTGATCTTCAGAAGCTTTTACAAAAACCTAGACAAGCTATTAGATCCATTAATTATATCTTACTATCACAACTGACAAAGTTAGCCAATGTCACTACAACCAACACCACAATCATTCTAATCTCCTTAAACATCATCTTATCCATTTAACTACTTATTTTCGAGATTATCAACTTTATATTTTAATTAAAATATGCTCATATTAGAAGACAATCACTTTAGCATTAAATTATATCTACCCATTCAATACCCATGCACAAATGTTTAATTATAACAATTCTATAAGTTTATTAATCAATTTGCTTCATTGTCACCGCCTTAGTGTTAGGGTCCATTTATACACAAGAATATAGCAAATAATTAATTCATCCTTGTAGCAAATAACCTCTTGTAAAATTTACTCCATTATTATTTTTAGTAAATTAGGTATAAATATAAAATACTTTTATATAATCAGATATTCACTTTTAATAATGTTAAGAATTTCAAATCAACATGAATTAACTATAAGTACTAATTATAGAGTCCAAATTATTCAATTCTTAAATTACCCTAAACACCCAAATTGAGATTTTTCACAAATCTTAACAAAAATTAGCATATTGTATACCAAAACGAAGCTCACGAGATAAATATTAAGACTCTACCTTCAATTTGACTGGGTAACAACCGAGGTGGCTGAACTTTGGCTAGAAATTGGCTTCAACAAAGGAGTTTTTGGAATATCAAACAAATGAGAGGCTTTTAGTTAAAAATGAGGTCAAACTCAAATTCAGGAGGTCGAATACATGAGGAAAGCAACCTTTTTTCATTGAAAATATTTTCGAAATCCGATGAAAGAAGGAGAGAAAGTGGGATTGAGTTTTAGCCGGATCTAGTGGTTGTCAGTAACCGCTGGCCACATGGAGCTCAATTGGCGTGCATCAGTGGCTGGCATCCCCAGGGATGAAGCGTGATGTTTGGAGGTCGGCAGTGAGGGCTTGGTGGTAAGGTATGTTTCGACGGGTATGGGTGCCTAGAAACTAGAGGGAAAGAAGAAGAAGGTGTTAGTGGGGGAGAGAGAAGAAGCTGGGCTTTAAAATTTTTATTTTACAAAATTACCATATTACCCTTGACTTCCTGCAATGATAACTTTTATACCGTAGCTCCGATTTAGGTGTAATGCATGTCTACGAACTTGTATCGACGAGTTTTATACAATGGAATAAAAGTCAAAACCAAAAACTACATGCAATAAATAGTCAACAATATCTTCACTAACTGTACCAAAAAGTCAACCTTTCCGAACAAAATTATTCTTTAAACATTTTTTACGATTAGGGTATTACAAAAACATAATGAAACAAAGCATTTCTCAGCTTCTTTTTGGACTCTGGGGATGTTGGGTGAAATAGTAACTTTGGTTACTTCACACAAAAAATTGGACCGTTTTAATCATTTGTCTAACCTGAATTCACATTCGACAACATTCAATAAGTAAATTGATGTATGAGCATGAAATGCATATGCTCCAATGATTATCTTTTCTTTTTTAAAAAAGTTATATCTAGTTATTATCCTGTGTCACTTCTATGACCAAAGCAAAGAGGGAATAACTACTAGATGTATAATTCATGCCCATATTTCCACTTACGTAGATGATAATCTTACGCCGCATGTTCCATTGTGGCAACAAGTTACGTTCTAAGGTCCACAACTCTAACGAGGCCGCTCACCATACTAGTAAGGCCCATCCCTTTACTAGGAGGCATCCTTCAATGCTTATCCAATACTCTTTCTCATTGTGGATTGCTATATTTATTGACCCTATATTTGAATGTGCACAATTAAATAATTCATAATCTTTTCTCAATCATATTCATGACTAGACATATCTTATGATAAGGCATGCATACATGTACTCATAATACCACTATAAATCATCATAGAGTAATTCAACAGTGTTCCTATAATAACCGCATTAAAAGAAATTACTTATTATGTGCTTATTTGTAAACTTTGAATCTTTCCAATGAAAGTTTTCATTTTTGAAAAAGTCAACTTTGGTCAAGGTCAACCCCAGACCCAGCTTGGATAAGAGGACCCACGAGATCCTAACGGCTTGGGATTGAACGTTGTAGCTATGCATGTGTGCGTAAGTGTATGTGTGTAACACCCTTATACCTGAGCCCGAAGACTCGGATAGAGAGATGTCACATTCGAAAAGGTGGTACAAATGAATAATGTTAAAGAAAAATTTCCCTTTGAAACAAAATCGGAAAACTGAATAAAAATTTTCTTTACACTTTAGGATAAAATTTTAAATTGTTAGTATTAATAGCAAAACCAAAATATTTTTAATCTCTAAGTAATTTCAGTTCTTTACACAAGACCCACAACATAAAGAAAATCAACTGTATCTCTATCAGAGTTCTAACTTTATTTAAAAGGAATTAAAATGCGGAAGAAATTTGTACTATTGCCACTCTCTGGCGGTCCACTACGTTATTGTCAAATTGCTCAAGCTGGAAAAAACATATTCCTTTAGTAGAGTTCGCCTACAACAATAATTACCATTCTACCTATGTGCATGACTTACTCGATGGAGAAGTTGGCTCAATTATACGTGGATGAGATTGTACGACTACATAGGGTACTAGTGTCGATTGTCTCAGACCGAGATCCAAGGTTTACGTCGTCATTTTGGAAAAGCCTGCATAAAGTAATGGGGACAAAGTTGAACTTTAGTATTACCTTTCACCCTCAGACTGATGGTTAATCGGAGTGGACTATCTAGACATTGGAAGATATGTTGAGAGCATGCATACTGGATTTCCAAGGAAGTTGGGAAAAGCACATTCCTTTAGTAGAGTTCGCCTACAACAACTACCATTCTACTATTAGGATAACTCCATATGAATCTCTCTACGGAAGAAATTGCAGATCTCCGTCACATTGGAATGAGGTTGGTGAGAGAAAGATTCTCGGACATGAAATCTTACAATAAACCAGTGACACCATCAACAAGATAAGACAAAGTATGAAGATTGCACAAGATCGACACAAGAGTTACGCCGACAATCGACGTAAAGATCTAGAGTTCGAAGTTGGAGAAAAAGTATTTCTCAAAGTTGCACTATTGAAAGGTGTAATGAGGTTTGGTAAGAAAGGGAAGTTCAATCCTTGTTACATTGGACCTTTCGAGATACTGGAAAGAGTTGAGATTTTGGCTTATCGCTTGGTACTACCTCCCAAGTTATCCGGCGTTCACGATGCTTTTCACGTGTCTATGCTACTGAAGTATGTGCATGATCCTTCACATGTTATTGAGTATGAGCCGCTGGAGGTATACGATAACTTGACATACGAGGAGAAACCGACTAGAAGGAGCAAGTGTTGTGGAACCGGGAAATTCCACTTGCAAAGGTGCTCTAGCGGAATCATGCAGTCGAAGAAGCAACTTGGGAGCGGGAAGACGAAATGAAAGCCAAGTATCCATCTCTGTTCGAGTAAGTACTCTAACTCCTTACATTTAATTTTGAGGACAAAATTTTTTTTTAAAAGGGATAAGTTGTAATATCTGCTTACTTTTGTATGCAATTGTCTTTTACTCAAAGTCAATTTTGGTCAAAGTCAACTTTGGCCAAAGTCAACTCTGATCAAAGTCAACGCATAGACTGATTACCGTCGAGTTATGGTCTGGTATGGGTTGACTAAGATTGAGAGGTCTATGAGCTTTTATATGTTCTCTGTGTTTGTTTCATAAAGAGCAAAGTCCAAGTCAAAGTCAACAATCCACCCTGCCATGTCATCACTTTGATTGGACTAGTGACTGGACTATGTTGGGGATATGTGTGTGGATAGGAGTGGTCTTGCTTTGCGAAGGGGGGACCACTTGTAAGACATAGTTTGAAATTGGCCAAATATTGGTAAAAAAGTGGTCTATCAAGTGCCACCTCATTAAAACCCTATAACACCCTTTTGTAACCCTAATCCTCTCTTTAAAAGACACTTTATGAGTGCAACTAAAACTCTATTTTGATTGCTGCCACCCACCTTAGAGAGAGAAAGAGAGAGAGGTTCTTGAGGAAGAAGAGGAAGAAAGAAGAGAGATCAAGCTAGTGCTTCAAGCTTTCAAGAGAGGAACCAAGGGAAACTTCAAGGAGCAAGAGAAGAGTAGCTGGCTGGCCCTTTTCCAGTAGCTTTTTGAGGTGTTTTTGTCTTGCTTTTTAAAGTTTTAAGAGAGGGTTTAAGCTAAGTAAGGTAGGGTCCCTTACCTCCTTGAGATTTTGGGTGAAAATGGATACATTGTGCAAGTTTGGTTCTAGATCTAGTTGGATTCTTGTGTTTCCTTTTCTTGTTGTAAGTCAATCTATTGGTCTATTGATTTTGAGTTGCTGATTTGTATATTGTGGTATTGAAATCATGATTAGGGTGTGTTTATAATGGGATCTAGATTTGTTATGACCTAGGGCTTGAGTGTGTTGTAAAACTGAAAAGTTATTGAAATTTTTATAGACTTTGATTGTTTATGTGATTCGGGTATTTGTTTAAAAGTTCTAAATTTGTTACTACATAAACTTGAGTGTCTCTTGAATAATGTCGTTTTTGAATTTCTAAAATCAGAGTTTTGATGAAGGAGAAATAAATGTTTCAAAATTACTGGACGGACAGAAATTTTGGGAGGAACCCTACACCATAACCCACAAGTTTGATGATATTTCAGGGCTTTTGATTTTTCTTTATTTTTGGTTCATATTTTTTCCATTTAATTCATTCAGTTGTAGTTATTTCAGTTTAGGAATTGTCCAATTCGGAGTTAGAATGAAGGTTCTATAATTTTTATAATTTTACCTGTTTTGCTAGAAAAATTCTAAAACTGGTAACTATCAGCTTTTGTATATGTTTTGAAACAAGGAAAAATGTTGTTTCTTCCTGGAAATTTTGGATTGAAGTGGGCTGTACTTGACCAACTATTTGTAATGTTCTATTAAACTAATTAAAAGGCAATAATGTAACTAGTTAGGACTTGGATTTAAATCAAACTCCATGACCACTTTGTCCAAAACCAACCTTGATATATAGTTAGTTTCTTTTAAACTAATAAAGTATGAAGTTCTATACTTCTTGTATTGGTTAATTTAGTGAGGTTACAATTTACAAGTATGGTTGCTGGAACTTTATTTAAGTATGATTATATTTGCTTTCCATTGAAAGTAGAATGCTATTTCGAAATGTTTTCTTTGGAAATAAATGGGTCTATTCACATGGTTATATTTGTATGAATCTATATATATATACACACACACACATATATATATATATATATATGTGTGTGTGTGTGTGTGTGTATAAATAGATATGCATATAGTAGATAATAACTTAAGTTATTAGAATGAATTTATACCTATAGTTATGCATGATAAAATATATATATATATATAAGTATTCAAGTGGATGTGTTGTCTTGCATATGAGAGTTAATTGTGTTTGAAGTTATGTATATTAATGACATGAGAATGGTGCTTGCTAGCTAAGGCATAAGCATACGCATGCATTGCAACCCATCATGAAAGTTTTGTCATATGCAAGAGAAACTATTTTCTTGTCAGCCCATGTTTTAAAAAGTTATACATTGTATAAACGTGGTCATGCACTCATAGACAGTTAAAAGTTTAAAATGGATGGAGCTTATGTGATTGTGATTGTGAATCGTCTAGTAGAGTTCCCACTAACAGAGATCACAACCAAGGTTGTTAATTACCTTACAAGCATTGAGGTGTTTGCATAAGGGTTGCCAATGATTTCTTGTTAGTCTTTAAGATAAGGAACCGTTAGCTCTAAATCCGCAAGACGTCAAGGTAGTTCGTGACTTTCTGAATGTGTTTCCTGAAGAGTTACCAGAGTTGCCACCGGATCAAGAAGTAGAGTTTACCATTGATTTGATACCGGGATCAACGCCCATTTCAAAGGCACCCTATAGGATGGCACCAGCAGAGTTAAAGGAGCTGAAGAAGCAGTTACAAGATCTTTTAGACAAGGGTTTCATCAAACCCAATATTTCACCTTGGGGAGCACCAGTTTTGTTCGTTAAAAAGAAAGACAGTTCAATGCGACTATGCATTGATTACCGTGAGCTCAACAAAATAATGATAAAGAATAAGTACCCGCTACTGAGAATTGATGACCTATTCAATCAACTTTGAGGAGTGAGCATTTTCTCAAAAATCAATCTACGTTCGGGTTATCATCAGCTAAAGATCAAGGAAGAAAACTGACTGAAGAGTGCTTTTCAAACGAGATATGGCCATTACGAGTACGTAGTAATGCCATTTGGACTAACAAATGCACCAGCAGTATTCATGGACTTGATGAATCGAGTGTTCCATGACTACTTAGATAAGTTTGTTGTGGTGTTCATCAATGACATCCTTATCTATTCCTTTTTTGGCCATGTGATATCGAGCAAGGGTATCTAAGTGGACCCCAGCAAAGTTGCAGTAGTTCAAGACAGGAAAAGACTAACCAGCGTTGGAGAAGTTAGAAGTTTTCTGGGTTTAGCTGGATACTACTGCAGATTTGTGCAAAGATTTTCGAAAATCGTGATGCCGATGACATAACTGTTGAAGAAGGAGATCAAGATTGTTTGGTCTAAAGAGTATGAAGAGAGTTTCTTGGAACTAAAAAAGAAGCCGATTTCAGCGCCTATTCTTACTTTACCAAACAACAAGGATGATTTTGTGATCTACAGCGACACATCGGGTACAGGTCCGGGCTGTGTGCTAATGCAGAACGGTAAAGTGCTTGCATATGCTTCGTGCTAGTTGAAGCCGTATGAACGCAATTACCCTACACACAACTTAGAATTTGCAGCAGTTGTGTTTGCTCTGAAGATTTGACATCATTACCTACATGGAGCAAGAGTGGTGTTTGCTCTGAAGCTTGATTACTACTCAACCGACGAAGATTTGGAGTTCGAAGTTAGAGAAAAAATATTTCTTAAGGTTGCATAATTGAAAGGTGTAATGAGGTTCGGTAAGAAAGGGAAGTAAAGCCCTCGTTACAATGGACCTTTCAAGATACTAGAAAGAGTTGGGATTTTGGCTTATCGTTTGGCACTACCTCCCAAGTAATTTGGTATTCACGATGTTTTTCACATGTTTATGATGCTGAAGTATGTGCATGATCTTTCACATGTTATCGAGTATGAGCCGCTGGAGGTATACAAAAACTTGACATACGAGGAAAAACCAGTGTAGATCTTGGACCGGAAGGAGCAAGTGTTGCGGAACTGGAAAATTCCACTTGTAAAGGTGCTATGGCTGAACCATGTAGTCGAAGAAGTAAGCTGAGAGCGGAAAGACAAAATGAAAGCCAAGTATCCATCTCTGTTCGAGTAAGTACTCTAACTCCGTACATTTAATTTCAAGGATGAAATTTCTTTTTATGAGGGGTGAGTTGTAATATCTGCTTACTTTTGTGTGCAATTGACTTTTGGTCAAAGTCAACTCTAGTAAAAGTCAACTCTGATTAAAGCCAATGCAGGGACTGATAATCGTCGAGTCATAGTCTGGTATGGGTTGACTAAGACTGAGAGGTCATGATATTTTATGTGTTCTCTGTGCTTATTTTCATAAACAGTAAAGTCTAAGTTAAAGTCAAAGTCAACAGTCCACCCTACCTTGTCATCATTTTGACTGGTAGTGGGATGACTGAGACCCATGACTAGGACTGTGTTGGGCGCATGTGTGTGGCTAGGAGTGGTCTTACTTTAGTTGGGGGGGACCACTTATAAGACCAAGTTTGAAATTGGTCAAATATTGGTCAAAAAGTAGCCTATCAAGTTCCACCTCATTAAAACCCTAGGACACCCTTAGAATTGTCCAATTCGGAGTTAGAATGAAGGTTTTATAATTTTTACAATTGTACCTGTTTTGCTGAAAATTTTTGAAACTGGTAACTGTTTGTGATCAGCTTTTGTATATGGTTTGAAACTAGGAAAAATGTTGTTTCTTACTGAAAATTTTGGGTTAAAGTGGGCTGTACTTGACTAGCTATTTATAACGTCCTATAAAACTAATTAAAAGGCAATAATGTAACTAGTTAGGACTTGGGTTTAAATCAAACTCCATGACTACTTTGTCCAAAACGAACCTTGATATTTAGTTAGTTCCTTTTAAACTAATAAAGTATAAAGCTTTATACTTCTTATATTGGTTAATTTTATTCATAAAGTATGGTTGTTGGAACTTTATTTAAGCATGATTATATTTACTTTCATTTGAAAGTAGAATGCTATTTCGTAATGTTTTCTTTGAAAATAAATGGGTCTATTCACATGGTTATATTTGTATGAATCTATATATATATATGTGTGTATATGAATAGATATGCATATAGTAGATAATAACTTGAGTTATCAGAATGAATTTATACCTATAGCTATGCATGATAAAATATATATATATATGCATATATGTATATATATAAGTATTCAAGTGCATGTGTTGTCTTGCATATGGGAGTTAATTGTGTTTGAAGTTATGTATATTAATGACATGAGAATGGTGTTTGCTAGCTAAGGCATAAGTATACGCACGCATCGCAATCCATCATGAAAGTTTTGTCATACGCAAGAGAAACTAGTTTCTTATCAGCTCATGTTTTAAAAAGTTATACATTGTATAGACATGGCCATGCACTCGTAGGCAGTTAAAAGTTTAAAATGGATGGAGTTTATGTGATTGTGATTGTAAATTGTCTAGTAGAGGTCCCACTAACTAGTGAGTGGAGATTAGATTCTCGCATGTGCGCACATACGAGCGTATTGGTATGTATGTAGGTTGTAAGCCCGGCACTTGCGTGATGCGGATGCAAGCAGGTTTCGTACTCACTCATATCGTTTCCTCGAGACAATTAAATATGTAAGGATTTTCTTGAAAGTATGCATGTGTGCTGCTTTAAGAAATTAGAGTTGCTGACGGGTAACTAGCTCCAGTGTAATTAAAACTTACGCAAAGTGAAGAGTTTTTAAAGTCATTGCATTGATGGTTGCTTTTAAAGGAAGTGTGCCGACAAGGACGTCGGGCCCTTAAAGGGGGGATTGTGACAACCTGAGTGGGCGGGTGTCAGAGGCATCAACAGCTACCTGGTGTCCAATCCCACATCGCCTGGGTGGTGGGGGAAAGATTTAATAGGAAAGGGATTTTTAATAACAATCGAGACTTTTTAAAGCGTTTGGCTAAGGGTTTGTAGGAACACCAAAGTTAAGCGTGCTCCCAAGATGGGTGACCTCCTGGGAAGTGTGACAAAACTCTATACCGTTGGTCGTGCGGTGGCTAAATTGGGGACAATATCGGTGGGAAACGGACCAGGGGAGCCCAGTGTAAGGCATTAGACCCGACCGGGGGATCCTTGTGGGGAGTGTTCCGTGTGGTATCAGAGCCTGTACCACCGGAAGTATATCGATGAAGATGTCGGGCCCCTAAGGGGGGTGGATTATGACGACGTAAGTGGGCGGGTGCTAGAGGCATCGGCAGCTACCTGCTGTCCAATCCTACATCGCCTGGGTGGTGGGGGAAAGGTTTAATAGGAAGGGATTCTTTAATAACAACCGAGGACTTTTTAGAGCGTTTGGTTAAGGGGTTCGTAGGAACACCAATGTTAAATGTGCTCCTAAGATGGGTGACCTCTTGGGAAGTGTGACAAAACTCCATACCGTTGGTCGTGCGTTGGCTAAATTGAGGATAATATCGGTAGGAAAGGGACCAAGGGAGCCCAGTGGAAGGCATTAGACCTGACCGGGGGATCCTTGTTGGGAGTGTTCCGTGTGGTATCAGAGCCTGTACCCAGCCGGAAGTGTATCAATGAAGATGTCGGGCCCCTAAGGGGGGTGGATTATGACGACGTAAGTGGGCGGGTGCGAGAGGCATCGGCGGACTACTGGTCAATCCACTTTGGGTGGTGGGGGAAAGGTTTAATAGGAAAGGAGATTCCTTAATAACAACCGAGGACTTTTTAGGCGTTTGGCTAAGGGGTTCGTAGGAACACCAATGTTAAGTGTGCTCCTAAGATGGGTGACCTCCTGGGAAGTGTGACAAAACTCCATACCGTTGGTCATGCAGTGGCTAAATTGGGGATAATATCGGTGGGAAAGGGACCAGGGGAGCCTAATGGAAGGCATTAGAAATGATCGGGGATCTTTGTGAAGGGTGTTTCGTGTGGTATCAGAGCCTGTACCCAGCCAGAAATGTACCGATGAAGACGTCGGGCCCCTAAGGGGGGTGGATTATGACGACGTGAGTGGACGGGTGCGAAAGGCATCGGTAGCTACTTGTTGTCCAATCCCACATCGCCTGGGTGGTGGAGGAAAGGTTTAATAGGAAAAAGTGTCCTAGGGTTTTAATGAGGTGGCACTTGATAGACTACTTTTTGACCAATGTTTGACTAATTTCAAACTTGATTTAATCCCACATCGCCTAGGTGGTGGAAGAAAGGTTTAATAGGAAAGGGTGCCCTAGGGTTTTAATGAGGTGGCACTTGATAGACTACTTTTTGACCAATGTTTGACCAATTTCAAAATTGGTCTTACAAGTGGTCCCCCCTCACTAAAGTAAGACCACTCCTAACCACACACATGTCCCCAACATAGTCCAGTCATGAGTTTCAGTCATCACACTTTCAGTCAAAGTGATGACACGGTAGGGTGGACTGTTAACCTTAACTTGGACTTTGCCCTTTATAGAAACAAACACAGAGAACACATAAAAGATCACAGACCTCTCAGTCTTAGTCAACCCATACCAGACCATGACTTGACGGTCATCGGTTCCTGTGTTGATTTTGACCAAAAGTCAACTGTAAACAAAAGTAAGCAGATATTACAACTCACCACTCCTAAAAAATTTCGTCCTCAAAATTAAATGTAAGGAGTTAGAATACTTACTCGAACAGAGATGGATACTTGGCTTTCATTTCGTCTTCCCGCTCCCAAGTTGCTTCTTCGACTGCGTGGTTCATAGAGTACCTTTACAAGTGAAATTTCCCAGTTCCACAACACTTGCTCCTTTTAGTTCAAGATCTCCACTAGTTTCTCCTCGTATGTCAAGTTCTTTTATACCTCCAGCGGCTCATACTCGATAACATGTGAAGGATCATGCACATACTTCAGCAGCATAGACACGTGAAAAAAATCGTGAACGTCGGGTAACTTGGGAGGTAGCGCCAATGATAAGCCAAAATCCCAACTCTTTCCAGTATTCGAAAGGTCTAATGTAACGAGGACTTAACTTCCCTTTCTTACCGAGCCTCATTACAGCTTTCAATGGTGCAACTTTGAGAAATACTTTTTTCCAACTTCGAACTCTAAATCTTTGTGTCGATTGTTGGCGTAACTCTTGTGTTGATCTTGCGTAACCTTCATACTTCGTCTTATCTTATTGATAGTATCACTGGTTTGTTATAGGATTTCGGGTCCGAGAATCTTTCTCTCACCAACCTCATCCTAATGCGACGGAGATATGCATTTTTTTTCATAGAGAGCTTCATATGGAGCCATCTTAATAGTAGAATGGTAACTGTTGTTGTAGGCGAACTCTACTAAAGGAATGTGCTTTTCAACTTTCTTAGAAATCCAACATACATGCTCTCAGCATATCTTTCAATGTCTGGATAGTCCGCTCCAATTGGCTATCAGTCTGAGGGTGAAAGGCAGTACTGAGATTCAACTTTGTTTCTATCGCTTTATGCAGGCTTTTCCAAAATGACGACATAAACCTTGGATCTCAGTCTGATACAATCGACACTGGTACCCCATGTAGTCGTACGATCTCATCCACGTATAATTGGGCCAACTTCTCCATAGAGTAAGTCATGCGTATGGGTAAAAATGAGCCAATTTCGTAAGTCGATCCATAATCACCTAAATCACATTGTTGCCTTGAGACAAAGGTAAACCGACAATGAAATCTATGGCGATGTGCTCCCACTTCCACTCTGGAATCATCAACGATCTTAGCAAACTGGATGGCCTCTGGTGTTCGATCTTCACTTACTGGCATGTCAGACACTGCTTCACGAATTTTGCTACGACTCGTTTCAAGCGAAACCACCAGAACATTTTAGAGATATCTCTGTACATCTTGGTAGCTCCCGGATGAACAGTGTAGGGTGTACAATGGGCTTCCACTAAGATCGCCTTCTTGATTTCGTCAACATTTGGTACACACAAATAAGTATCATATCTCAACGTTCCATCACCAGCTAGATTAAACTTCGGCTTTTTCCCTTGAATCACTTCATCTTTGATCTTCATAAGGTGCGTCCTTAGCCTGGCCTTCCTTTATTTTTTCCATGATCGAGGGTTGAATAGAGAGTGTAGCCAACATGGATGAATATTGATTAGAAACTAATTCAATATCCATTCTTCTCAGATCTTCCAGGATATGTAGTTGAGTAGTAATCAAGCTTCCGTTGAAGCCTGCATACTTTATACTCAATGCATCCGCCACTTTGTTCGCCTTGCCTGGGTGATAGTTGATTGAACAGTCGTAGTCTTTTTTACCAGCTCCAGCCACCTTCTTTGTCTCATGTTCAGCTCCTTAGAAATACTTGAGACTCTTGTTGTCAGTGTAATGACACCAAATTTTCATAGCAAACACTACTGCTGCAAGTTCTAAGTTATGTATAGTGTAATTGCGTTCATACGGTTACAACTGACGCGAAGCATAAGCAACCACTTTGCCGTTCTGCATGAGCACACAACCCAGACCTATACCCGATGCATCGCTGTAGATCACAAAATCATCCTTGCCGTTTGGTAAAGTAAGAATAGGAGTTGAAATCAGCTTCTTTTTGAGTTCTAAGAAACTCTTCACACTCTTTAGATCAAACAAACTTGATCTCCTTCTTCAACAGCTGGGTCATCGACATCGTTAACAAAGTGACGACCAGAATGGGCGAGTGCAAGAGGCATCGGCATACCTGGTGTCTAATCCCATATTGCCTAGGTGGTAGAGGAAAGGTTTAATAGGAAAGAGGGTTTCTTCATAACAACAGGCCTTTTCAAAGCATTTGGCTAAGTGGTTCATAGGAATTCCAAAGTTAAGCATAGTCAAGTGAGAGCAATCCTAGGATGGGTGACCTCCTGAGAAGTCTGATAAAACTCCATACTGTTGGTCGTACGATGGCTAAAATAGGGACAATATCGATTGAAAAAAGACTAAGGGCCCAGTAGAGGGCGTTAGACCTGACTGGGGACCCTAGTGGGGCGGGTGTTACAGGTGGTATCAGAGTTTGTACGCAGCTTGGAAGTGTACCGATGAGAACGTCAGGCCTTTAAGGGGGGTGGATTGTGACGACCTGAGTAGGCGGGTGCGAGAGGCATCGGCAGTTACCTGGTATCCAATTCCACATGGCTTGGGTGGTAAAGGAATGGTTTAATAAGGTTCCTTCATAACAATTGAGGCCTTTTTAGAGCGTTTGGCTGAGAGGTTCGTAGAAACTCCAAAGTTAAGCTTGAGGGTTCCTTCATAACAATCGAGGCCTTTTCACAGCCTTTGGCTAAGGGGTTCGTAAAAACTCCAAAGTTAAGCGTGCTTCAGTAGGAGCAATCCCAGGATGGATGACCTCCAGGAAATCTAAAAAACTCCATACCGTTGGTCGGACGGTGGTTAAATTGGGGACAATATCAGTTGGAAAGGGATCAGGGGAGCCCAGTGGAGGGCGTTTAACTGGACTGGGGGACCTCAGTGGGGGGTGTTACAATATTTGTGCACATGTGTGTGTGTGTGTGTGCCGCACGTGTGTGTGGTTGCCGCCCATTTATGTGTGGGTTTGACATTTAAATTTCTAATTTTTTATTGGTATAATTGGATAATTATGTATTTTGATATTTTCCTAATTGATAATAAAAAGTAAGAACTAAAAACTCGGAATCCTAATTTGACTAGGAGACTAGTTTTGACTAACGTTTTTTGAATAAAGTTTGTATGTTCACAAGTATATATGCATAAGTATTTACATTTTAAATATGGATTTTTAAATCATGGTTTTACATACTATGCACATCTTTCAAGTTGTTTTGAAAAATAAAGTATGTTTTCAAGAGAAACACCTTATAGGTAAATGTTTGACAAATTTGATATGAAGCTTTTTTACGTATGTATGGGCCGTATAAGAGAAGGCTTAGTTTTATGGATCCGACCAAGTTTATAGGGTTTACATTGACACATGTAGACAGGCTTGTGTATGTGGGAGGACTCATTAAGGATTACAATGAGGGTTTGACTAATGCTCTTTGGCCAGAGTTATTAGCATCAGTTTGTGCTTGCATGGCTAGGATGTAAGTTATCCTTTTTACCCCACTTACACACACATGCTTTTTTATGGTTTGAAATCTCTTAGGATATACTGCTCAGCTATTTAAGTGATATTGTATGGATTATCAACGGGTAATAGCTTCCAAGTATATGTATATGAAAGTTCTGTAAATGGTGTTTTGTTTTTCAAACTAAATAAAGAAGTTTTTTGTTTGAACTTGCAAGAATTATTTGAAATTAAGCAAGTATGAATCGAATCACGCATGATTGTTTGCATTCCATTTTGTGTGTGTGCATCGTAGAATTTACTGAGTAATTTTGTCACTCACTCTTATTTGCTTATATGTATAGGTAATGACTCTGAAACTGATTAAGAGGAACGTGGACTTGAAAAATCTACGAGGTGGTGTTCGACTATGTTGATTTGTATGATCTAAGTTAATAAGATGATTTGCTTCCACTATACTATATTTTAATTTCATTTATTATGTTTAATAATTTTATAAGACCAAGATATTTTATTAATTTCTCTTTACATGTGGGTTATGGTTATTTTTTTGAAATATCAAAATTTATAATTATTATCATTACTAGTATAATATTAATTTTAAAGTTAGTATTATTGTTTTTCTAGATTTGAAGCAAAGAGGAAGAAAAAAAAATTAAAATTGGTCTTATTTATATGTTATGTGTTATATTAGTAGCATTTCCTAGATCGGGCTCTTGAGGTTTGGTATCAGAGCCCCGTTTCTTTTAAACACTTATGACTTATTTAAAATATATTTTGAATCATGCAAGCCGAGAAGCCCTTTGCGATCCTAAAGTACACGCTTTATATTTGTTTTATTTTATTATCTTTACATGAATATGCATTAAGACTATGTGTTTTATTCTTTTCTAAATATAGTAGGAAAGATTGTACGCCCTCTAGATTTTGAAGAGGTATGTGATGCTGAGTCACGTTATGAACCTCTTAAGAAAGGTTCAAAAGCTGATCCTATTGTAGTGAGTGATTCGAAGGAAGCTGATCATGATGTATTGGAAGCCAACAAGCGCAAATGGGACACTGCATTCGACATGATGCTTGATGAAGAATAACATATTTTAGTTTGGGAGTATGTTTGCGATTTTGGAGATGTGTTGTCATTTGAGGAAGGAGAACCTTTTCTGACTTGGTTCACTAGTGAAGAATATTTTAAAAAGGAATGAAAAGAAATGCTTAAGCATGATGAATCAATGAGAAGAAAGATTCTAAAGAAATTGGAAGAAAAGGATTTTGACTCTTTTTTATGCTCATCATTTGATGCTAGACTTTAAGGTACCAAGAAAAAGCTTAAAGGAGATCCAAAGGATATGGATTATGAGATGAGTTACGTTAGAGTGAAAGATAAGGATGATCGGGTTTCCGATGATGATGAGGATGAGGACCTGAAACCCCACCTTATTATCATAGTGATGAGTTTTATGGTGTTTCCTTGAGTGAGGAGTAGGTATTTGGATTTCTTTTCCAAATTTAGTTAGGACTTTCTTTTCAATCGCTTAGTTGTTTATGTGTTGACTTGAATCACTTTGATGTGATAAGCATTGTTAAACGTTATTTAGTTTCTTAATAAAGTATGGTTATTTTCTTTTTATCTGAATATGTACAAATTATGCATGATTGTTTTAAAAAGAAAATATATGTTATGTATCTATGCTTGCAGCTACATGATGTGGTAATTATGTTTAAGTTATATGTATTTTCTTTCTTTAGATGGTACGGCCACCTAGACCAGCAAGTCCTATCAAAAGAACTAATGCTGAAGAATTAATTCAAAACTTCCTTCAAGTAATGACAAATATGGCCACACAAAACCGAGTATAATAAGATGAGACAAGGATCTTCACTAGTGTAATGGAACATTTTTGAATATTGCATCCAGCTCCATTTGAAGGATATGCTGAAGGATGGATAAGGGAGATAAGAAGATTTCACATTAATGATGTGCTCCGAGATGTAAAAAGTTACTTGTGCTACATTTATGTTCAGGAAAGGTAAAGTCATTGGTGGGATTTAACAAAGAGAACCTATGATACTACTGAGAATCCAATGGTTTGAGCTAGGTTTAAGGAATTATTTCTAAAAAAGTACTTTCCATTTGTGAAAAAAAATAAGAAGGAAGCAGAGTTCATTCGCTTAACTCAAGGAAATATATCGCTTGTGGAGTATGAATGGAAATTTTTACAAGTTGTCAAGATATGCACAACACTTGGTGAATATTGAAAAGTGTAAGGCGAGACGCTTTGAAGTGGGATTATAACCTAATCTTTACAAAGATATAACTGTACTACG
Organism: Rhamnella rubrinervis; assembly: GCA_007844105.2. NCBI lineage: Eukaryota > Viridiplantae > Streptophyta > Magnoliopsida > Rosales > Rhamnaceae > Rhamnella > Rhamnella rubrinervis. The sequence goes on from CM017579.2 coordinate 2,073,888, forward strand.
ACTTGGTACCTATGCTGAAGTATTAGAAAGGGAGCAGATTATACATAAGGATGATCCCTTGACTGAGACTAAGTTTGTGATCATTGAAAAGAAGTCTTATAATAAAAACAAGAAGAAGAAAAATGGGTGCAAGGGTGAAAAGAAGAAGCACAAGTATAATGGTGAAAGGAAAGATTTTCCATTATGTGCTATATACAATAAGTATCATCCTGAAGAATGTTTTAAAAAGTCTGGTGCGTGCTTTAGGTGCTGAAAGATTGGACATATGGCTCATGAATGTATGGAACCTCCTAAAGAGCAAAGCCGACTCAAGGACGAGTGTATGCATTGAATAATGGTGAAGCAAAGAAAGACCCCTCTGTTATTGCAGGTATACTTCAATTGGGTAATATCAATGCTTATGCTTTATTTGATTTAGGATCTACACATTTATTTGTATCAAGCCAAACCGTGTATAAGATGATGGTAAAACCATCAAGTTTAGACTCTGAGCTTCTTATGGTGACATTAGGTGTTAGTATGTGTGTCAATTCTGTGTTTAAGTCTTGTAAAATTTTCCTTCGAAGCAACACAATACTTGTGGATTTGATTGTACTATGATTTTGATATTATATTTGGTATGGATTGTTTGCCTGGAAATAGAGCTCAAATTGTGTTTCAAGAGAAGCAAGTTCTCTTTAGTCCACTTGATGGACACTATCTCAAATTCAAAAGTGCAAAGGTTAACCCTTTTGCCATGATTGATCTCTGCGATGTAAGCATGGAAGAGTTTACAAAATGATTGTCAAGGTTTTGTGGTTCATGTACTCAACATGAATGCAGATGCTCAAGGCCCTTAACATGTTAGGATAATGAATGAATTTCTTGATGTGTTTTCTGAAGAGCTACCACAATTGCTACCTGAACATGAGGTGGAGTTTACTAACAATGTTTTACTAGGAATTGCACCGATATCTAAGACACCATATCGGATGGCACCTGTAGAATTGAAAGAATTGAAGGAACAACTACAAAAACTTCTAGAACGAGGCTTCATATGACCAAGTTTTTTCCTATGGGAGCACATGTTTTGTTTGTTAAGAAATAAATGGATCAATACGACTATGCATTGATTATAGAGAGTTGAATCGTGTAGCGATCAAGAATAAGTATCTGTTACTAAGGATTGAAGATTTTTTCGATCAATTGCAAGGAGCTAGCATGTTCTTAAAGATTGATCTTCGATTTGGTTATCAACAATTGAAGGTAAAAAAGGCTTATATACCGATGAGTGCATTTAGAGCAAGATATGGACACTATGTGTTTTTGGGTATGTCGTTAGGACTAACCAATGCACCTGCTACCTTCATGAATCTTATGAATCGAGTGTTCAATGATTGCTTGGATAAATTTGTTATTGTCATCATTGATGATATATTAGTTTATTCCAGGAGTACTGAGGAGCATGAAGAACATTTAATAGATGTATTTCAACGGTTAAGTGAAAACCAACTCTATGCCAAATTTAAGAAGTGCGAATTCTTGCTTGAGAAGATTTCTTTTCTAGGTCATGTTGTGTCTAAGGAAGAAATACAAGTTGATTCGAGCAAATTTATGATTGTGCAATTGGAAAAGGCCAACAAATGTAGGAGAAGTTCATAGTTTCCTAGGTTTGGTTGGTTACTACTGAAGGTTTGTTTAAGATTTTTCAAAGATTACTGTTTCGTTGACACTATTAATGAAAAAGGATGAGAAGTTTGTCTAGGCCGAAGCTTGTGAGAAAAGTTTCTCAGAGCTTAAAGAAAGGCTGGTTACGGTCCCTGTACTCGCTATAACTAACAAAAGTTCATGATCTATAGTGATGCTTTTGGTAAAGGACTAGACTGCATGTTTATGCAAAATGAGAAAGTAATCAGTTATGCATCACGATAGTTAAAGCCGTATGAATGCAGCTATCCGACATACGATCTGGAGTTAGTTGTCATTTTTGCACTGAAGGTTTGGAGACATTGCCTTTATGGAGTGAAGTTGGACATTTATATTAACCATGAAAGTTTAAAGTATTTATTTACTAAAAAAGAGCTGAACATGAGGCAACCAAGATGGTTGGAATTGGTTAAGAATTATGATTGTTCTATCAATTATCATCTTGGAAAGGCCAATGTAATAGTTGATGCTCTGAGTAGAAAATATGTTGGTTTTAATGGTAATCTAATTACTACGTAACTGCATCTTTCAGAAGACCTAAGAAGAATGGATATTGAGTTGGTTCCTAACCAATATTCATATATATTGTCTGTACTTAAGGTACAACCATCATTAGTTGACATGATTAAGGAAGAATAAGAAAATGACACAAATTTGAAGAAGTTATTCAAGGAAGGATGCCTGAATTTAATCTTGCAAGAAATGCAACTTTAAAGATTGAAAGTTGTCTTTGCATTCCTAATGTTGAAGCAATTAAAAAGAAATATTAGTGAAGGGTCATTGTATGCTTTATACGGTACATCCTAAAACTACTAAGATGTACAAGGATGTTGCCAAATTTATTAGTGGAATGGAATGAAGCGGGATATAGTGCAATTATTGGAGCAATGTCTAACGTGTCAACAAGAAAATATAGAGCATCAGAGACCCTCTGGTATGTGAAACCTCTAATGATTCCTAAATAGAAGTGGAAAAATATTGTCATTGACTTTCCTGTGGGGTTGCCATTATCTCAACATGGTAATGATGCAATATGAGTAATAGTGGATCGACTCATCAAATCTACTCACTTTTTAACTACGCGTATGATGCATCCTATGGAAATGTTGTCACAACTTTATATGGACGAGATTGTGAGACTTCATGGAGTGTTTGTTTCGATTGTGTATGATCGTGATCCAAAGTTCACATCATTGTTCTGGAAGAGTCTGCATAAAGCCATGGGAACAAAGTTGAACTTTAGTACTATTTTCATCCTCAGTGTGATGGACAATCCGAAAGGATGATTCAAACACTTAAAGATTTATTGCGTGCATATATGTTAGATTTTCAAGGGAACTGGGAGAACCATTTACCATTTGTGTAGTTTACATACAACAATAACTATCATACAACTATTGGCATGGCACCCTACGAAGCTTTGTATAGAAAAAAGTGTCGATCTTTTACTTATTGGGACGAAGGAGGCTAGAGAAAGCTACTTGGACCCGAGATTCTATAGCAGACGAGTGAAGTCATAAGTAGAATCTAATAGAGAATGAAGGTTAATCAAGATAGACAAAAAAAATTATGTTGATAATCGGCGAAAGGATTTGAGTTTTGAAGTGGGAGACAAGGTCTTTCTTAAAGTAGCACCAATGAAATGTGTTATGAGGTTTGGAAAGAAAGAAAATCTGAGTCCACGATACATTGGATTGTTTGAAATTTTGAAAAAAATTGGTGAATTGGCTTGTGGTCTAGCTTTGCCACTAAACTTATCAAGTGTGCATGATGTGTTTCATGTATCTATGCTGAGGAAGTATATGCATGACCCATTGCATGTGCTAAAGTTTGAACTATTAAAAGTAAGAAGGGATCTTACCTATGAAGAGAAACCGGTGGAAATTATGAATTGACGAGATTAAGTGTTAAGGAATAAAATCATTCCTTTGGTTAAAGTTCTTTAGAGGAATCATGCAGTGGAAGAAGCGACATAGGAACGTGAAGACGAAATGAAGTTCAAGTATTGAAGTTTACTTAATAGGTTTTAGTTCCTGCTTGAACAAATTTTGAGGATGAAATTTTTTTTAGGAGGGTTGACCTATAATAACCGCCTTAAAAAAATTACTTGTTATGTTCTTCTTTGTAAATTTTGAATGCTTCTAGTGGAAGTTTCTATTTTTTAAAAAGTCAACTTTGACCAAGGTCAACCCCGAACCCAGTTTGGACAAGAGGACCTATGAGATCCTAACGATTTAGGATTGGACCTTGTGGTCGTGCATGTGTGTGCAAGTGTATGTGGGTGCGTATGTGTGTGTGTGTGTGTCATACATGTGAGTGCACATATGCGTATGTGTTACACGTGTGTATGTGTATGTGTATTACTATATGGTTGCCACCCATTTATGTGTAAGTTTGACATTTGAATTTCTAATTTTTTATTAGTATAATCGGATAATTATGTGTTTTGATTTGACATTTGAATTTCTAATTTTTTATTAGTATAATCGGATAATTATGTGTTTTGATATTTTTCTGATTTGAAAAATGAAAGTACGAACTAAAAATTAGGAATCCTAATTTGACTAGAAGACTAGTTTTGACTAGGTTTTTTATCTATAAATTAAGAGGCAAGAAAGAGCAAAAATTTTCTGCGTTCTTTTACCTCTAAATGCTGAAATTTGTTAGAAAAAAATTGAGAGAGAATTTTGTGTGATAAAGTAAGAATTTTCCAAGGGTTTTTGAAGATTCAAAGTAAGTTCCATAATTATTTGTTTGTTTTTATTTGTTTTAAATCTCTCTTCTTCTCCAACAATTTCTATGTATTAGATTGATGATTTACGCTTGATAATATGGATTTGTGTATGCTGAAAATTTTGATTTAAGATAGATTTCATAATTTTATTGAAAATCACAAGGGTTTATAAGAAATATTTTGATTTTTACAAAATTGCACACTAAACCCTAATTCTCTTTATGGTCGATCCCTATGTACATGACAAGATTGATCTTTTTTATTCATATTGGACATTAAATCAAGGATGATCATGCTTAGTAATGAAGAGGTTTTGATAGTTTTAAATTGATTTAACAAAGAACAATAATTTTCTTTAAGATACATGTGATTTTTAAAACAAATTATGAAGGGATATTGTTTGCTAGAAACTTTTAGGCATGTTAGCTTTGTTAATCCATTGAATAATCATGTTTTAATTAAATTTGAATCTATATTATATTGCTAAAATTTTTCTAGTCATTTATATACAAATTATTATGTTAAAATCATGTCACAGTTATGTTTTAAATTAAGTAATGCTTGTTAGAAATTTTGATACTATATTACATGAGATCAAATATAGCAAGTTTGATTATGTTGTTTGCTGGAATTATTTTTATAATAAGATTCTGCATACATTTATACAAATCTATGTGGTACTTAGTATTTTTAAAAATAAAATAATATTGCCTTGCTGAAAAATTATTGGAATCTATGTTGGCATGATTAGAAATTTGAATATTGTGATTTAATAATGCTGATTACCTATGGGAATGATAGCTATGTATTTCTAAGTAAATTTTATGTGTTATATGTTTGTTAAATTACCCAAAAAGGATGTTGATTGCTTCTGGAAATTTAATATGCAAAACATATGTAAATTTTCTGCATATTAGGTTGCTGAAATTTTTAGTTATGCATGCTACTTATGAATTTTCTACAAAAATAGTTTGCTAGAAATTATGAAAATAAATTGTAATTTGAGAAGTATGCAAGTTATGGAATTTACTACTTGTGATTTATGTTAGCTGAAACCTATATAGATATTTAATGTGCTAATTTGCAATGAATGTCGTGTCTTGGTTACGTTAGAATGGTTTATGTACATACTCTTTAGTTCTAAACTTGCGGAATAAAGCTTGTATGTTCACAAATATGTATGTATAAGCATGTGCATTTTAAGCATGGATTTTTAAATCATGGTTTTACATGCTATGCACATCTTTCAAGTTGTTTGAAAAGTAAAGTATATTTTCATGAGAAACACCTTGTAGGTAAATGTTTAACAAGTTTATATATAGCTTGTGTATGTATGTATAGAACTGCATTTTTCAAGAGAAACACCTTGTAGGTAAATGTTTAACAAGTTTATATACAGCTTTTGTATGTATGTATAGAACTGCATAAGATAAGGCTTAGTTTTATGGATCCGACTAAATCATTATGGTTTATATGGGCACATGTAGACGAACTTGTGTATGTAGGAGGACTCATTGAGGATTACAATGAGGGTTTGGCTAATGCTCTTTAGCCAAAGTTATTGACTTCTATTTTTGCTTGCATGACTAGGATGTAAGTTGTCCCTTTTACCCCACTTAATCATATATGTCTCTTTGTGGTTTAAAATCTCTTGGGATATACTAAGCTTTTCAAGGGATATTTGTATGTATTACCAATAGGTAATAACTCCCAAGTATATGTGTATAAAGTCCTACAAATTGTATTTTTATTTTTCAAACTAAATAAAGAAGTTTTTGGTTTAAACTATGCAATAATTATTTAAAATTAAGCAAGTATGAATTGAATCATGCACGAGCATATGCATTCCATTTTGCTGTGGAACTTGCTGAGTGATTTTGTCACTTACTCTTGTTTGCTTATGTGTGTAGGTAATGGCTCTAAAATTAATTAAGAGGAACGTGGACTTGAAAAATCTATGAGATGTTGTTCGGCTATGTTGATTTGCATGATCCAAGTTAATAAGATAATTTGCTTCCGCTATGCTATATTTTAATTTCATTTATTCTGTCTAATAAATTTAGAAGACCAAGATATTTTGTTAAGTTCTCTTTACATATGGGTTATGGTTTTTTTTTTTTTAATATCAAAATGTATCATTATTAGTATTATGTTAATTTTAAAGTTAGTATTATTATTTTTGTGGATCCAAAGTAAAGAGGTAAGGAAAAAAAGATTGGTTTTATTTGTATGTCATATGCTATGTTAGAAGCATCACCTAAATCGGGCTCTTGAGGTTCGATTAGAGGAGGTTACAATTCCACATACATAGAAAATATTCCACATCAAAAGTCAAATAACACTAATTTACATATAAATTGCAATTTCAGGTGAAAGTTTGCTTACCTTGTAAAGTGACAGAGAAACTTGACTCTATCATAACCTTAGCAATTGAAAACTCCTTTAATTCTAATAGAATATAAAAACAACATACCATTGATCAATGACTCTATTAGCAATTAAATTCTAAAACTAACCCTGAGAAGGTTTAAACCGAACCATTATTCTAAACCTATTCAAAACCCTATACAGTTACAAAATTATCTAGGGCTTCGGCATGCAATCTAGACCCGAAAATTTACAAATACCTAATACACTCATAGATCTTGCTAACTACAAAATTTCACATCAATTGAAGTCCATTTAGTATCTCAAACATCAGCTACAACCTATGATAATAACTGCCCAAGCACAAGACAGTTTTAGGATATCAATTTTGAAAATCCATATAAATTCATATAGAGCTTAGATAAAGGTTAGCTGAGGGTAAAATTTTACAAAGGGTGATAAAACCTATCCAAATATGTCTTCTCAGAATTTCATTAAAATTAGAGACCTCTAGGACCCCCTGTTGTCCTCAAAATTCTCGAGTATAATAATATTTTGGTAAATTAATCTTAGAGATTAATATTGAATATCTCATGACTTTAAAAGAGTATTTAAAAGTTTATATTGAATACATTAAACTTTTTAATTTCATAAAAGATTAAATACACCTGTAAACTAATATATAATTAAACCTTGATAAATTAATAATCTAGGTACCAAGAAAAAATTGCTAAGTAAGTGAATATTAATTGGTCAATAAATTAATAATTTATTAATTAATTAACGATTTATCAAGAATAATTGAAAAAGTTTTTTAATATGAGAATGTAGCTTATTACTGCAACACAAAGCTTTAAAGATAGCATCAAAATTGATCTTAATTTCAAGAGAAAAATAAACACATTAATTACAAATTTTGTCAAGTCCCCTGGATAAATAAATAATATAGAGTTAATTAGTTGTATGTATATTATGAAATTATTAATTTATATAAAAAATGGATCCTACATAAAACTGTTATACACCATATATATATATATATATATATATATATATATATATAGTATCTTATAAATTTATTGAGTCATTGATTTAGCACATTGGTTCTAAGTTGGGACCGATAAAAAAATTGTTTAGGATAAATTACAATTGACCCATAAACTGTAGCTTACAATTTGCCCCCTAAATTTAAAATTTTATCATATTACTCTTTGAACTATTAAATTTGGCTCACACTATACCAATTGTTAACATCCGTTCAATTAATTGGGCGAAATTGTCTCGTGATTGTTACATGACTTGAGCTAATGGGTATTATTTATTTATTTATGGGATTTTTGTTGTCATAGCCGAGGACGGGGTGTCTTAATGGATTTTAGTCACTTTTTGTAGAAATTAAAATTTTAGTCATTTTTACTGTTTAAACTTCATATCTTTACCAAATTACCCCATTTCTATATCAAATGTAATATATTGCACATACATATCTTTGTAATACACATCTATTACAGAAATTTATCGAAGTAAGATTCAGAAAACATTTCCACCTAATCTGAGATATTTTTTTTTAAGGTAAAACTTTTCAAAGTGAATTTTTTCCAACAGCGCACCTTTTTGAACTTTCAAATTTCTGTCAAATTCACAGCAATATTTGAAGACCTAAATTTGCCTAGAAAATTATACACTTAACTTTCCAACGATATATCATACGCATGAATTGAAGTTGAGAAGGTGTTCAAAACTAAATTTTTTCCAACAGTGCGCCCTTTTGAACTTTCGAATGCCTGCCAATTTCACAGCATATTTTGGAGATATAAATCAACCAGAAAATTATGAAAAAATATGTAATTAAAGCTCATCCTTTTAGCATTCCAACAATATATCATACGCATAAATTGGAGTTTGAAAACATATTCAAACATGAATTTTTTCCAACAGCGCATAGAAGTATGAGGCCGGGCACACATCGATGTCCACCATAGTGGGGTCGGTGAGCCCATATCATGGCCACCAACCCCCCTATAGTGGCCATCGACAGTGTTGCCCCTTGCACTTTTGCGCACTGTTAGAAAAAATTAAATTTAAAGACATTCCCAAACTCAGATTGAGACATATGATATATGGTTGGAAAGCTAAGAGAATAAGCTTTAATTTAAATACTTTTTTAGAATTTTTTTAGGTTGATTTACCTCCGCCGGTGACCCACCGACACCCCTATGGTGGCCACCAACGGTGCTACCTACCCTTTGCATTTTTATGCGCTATTGAAAAAAATTAAATTTGAAGACATTTCTAAACTCGGATTGAGGCATATGATATATGGTTGGAAAGATAAGAGGATAAGCTTTAATTTAGATATTATTTTAGAATTTTTTGGGTTAATTTACCCCATCAGTGGCCCACCGACGCCCCTATAATGGCCATAACGGCGCCGCCCCTTGCACTTGTGCTCGCTGTTAGAAAAATTAAATTTGAAGCCCTTTCCGAACTCGAATTGAGGTATATGATATATGGTTGAAAAGATTTCAAAAATTTTTAAATTGATTTACCCCTATCGGTGGCCCACTGACTCCCCTATGGTGGCCACCGATGGTGCTGCCCACCCCTTGCACTTTTACGTGCGTGCTATGTTGAAAAAAATTAAATTTGAAGACTTTTTCGAACTCGGATTGAGGTATATGATATATGGTTGGAAAGATAAGAGGACAAAATTTAATTTAAATATTTTTTTAAAATTTTTTGGGTTGATTTACTCCCATCGGTGGCCCACTAACTCTCCTATGGTGGCCACCAACGGTGTTGCCCCTACACTTGTGCGCGCTATTAGAAAAAATTAAATTTGAAGATCTTTCCTAATTCGGATTGAGGTATATGATATATGGTTGGAAATCTAAGAGGATAAAATTTAATTTAAATATTTTTCATAATTTTGGGGTTGATTTATATCTCCAAAAAATACAGTGAAGTTGACAGGCATTTGAAAGTTTAAAAAGGCGCGTTGTTGGAAAAAATTCAATTTTGAATATCTTTCCGAACTTCGATTCGTGCGTATGATATATCGTTGAAAAGTTAAGAGGATGAACTTTAATTTAAATATTTTTTTATAATTTTTTGGATTGATTTAGGTCTTCAAAAAATGCAGTGAATTTGACAGACGTTTGAAAGTTCAAAAGGGTGCGCTGTTGGAAAAAATTCATTTTGATTGAGTTTGCTAATATTCTTCACTTTCCCAACGTGTCTCCAAAATTCATTTTGATTGAATTTCCAACAAAGAAGAAGAAGAAGAGGAGGAAAATAAGATGGTGACGGCAACGGTGACGAAGAAAAGAAAGGTGGATCGGTTAAGAAGAAGAGAAATGAGATTATGAGTACTTTGTGTTGGTATTTATGCCGGTATGAATGGTTTGACTGGGTTAAAGAATTTAATTATCAATTCAATACATTTAAAGGGTATAAAAGTAAATTCGGGCTAAAATTTTAATTTTGTAAAAATATGAGTTTTTTTCATTAATACATATTAGGTCCGACTATGGCACCAAAAAACCCTTAATTTATTTTTGAAACATACATAACCCTTCCTAGCTATATTGATTTTCACTTTGTCCCCATAAACTTTCAATTTTGTTGTGTTGCCCAACTTTTGTCCTTTCTCTCCTCCTCTTTCTCTAGTCGTCCTCAACTCTTGCTGCCACAAAATCCAGTGAATGGGATGTCACCATTGGCAAAAAAAATACTAAGAGGAGGCCAATCTATAAAATTCTTCTCCTCCCACGTCAAATCATTTATGAAAAAGTATTGAACAAACTATCCAAAGTTTTGTCGTCACCCCCAACTCTTATTGCCATAAAATTTAGTGAATGAGGTGTCACCACTAGCCCCAAAATGCTCATAGAAAGCCGATCTATAAAACCTATCTCCTCCCATGATGAACGACAATAGAAAAAGGTCATGAACAGAGTATCTAAATCTTGTTCGTTGTTGACTTTAATTGGAGTGTGCAACAGCAGATTCCAACAATGTTTTGGTGTATGGTTTGCAGCTATAAACCCGTATTATTATTCTAAAGCTTTTTAGTATTTTGTTTTTTTAGGGGGGGGGGGGTGAGGAGGTTGTTGATTAGGTGATGAAGGAGGCGGAAGGTAAATGAAGAGGAGAAGAGGTGAGTAAAGCCCAATTTCCCAACGGATTTTTTGATGTCATAGCCAGACCCAATATCATTTAATGAAAAATAATTCAAAATTTAATGAATTAAAATTATAGCCCAAAATTACCCAATTACCCTTATAAACAGTCCAATTTTAAAATTGATAAAGCCCATTTGACACCCTTTTATCTATTTCCTATTTTGACCGACATTAGTGTCCATTTTGACCGACACCCCATGATGTTAATGTGCTTATTTTGCAAGACAACTACACATTTCTTTTTCTTCATTCTCTTAACCGACGCCCACACACAATCTTCTTCTTCATTCTCTTGACCGACACCTACACCCACACAACTTCTTCTTGACCAACGCCCACACCCCAATTCCATCTTCTTGACCGACACCACTTGAGTCCATTTTGTCTTCATTTTCCATCTTCTTTATTTCCTTCTTCATTTTTCTTCTCAATTTCATCTTGGGTTACACATTTTTAAAGTTCAAGTGCATCATATTTACTATATTGGCTATTCAAATCACCCTTGGAACACACACATTGGCACCCATATCTACCACATTGGTGCAAATCTCCATTGGAACACACATATTGTTGGCGTCCACATCTACCCACATAGTAGATTTGAATCATAAAAGAGGTTAGAATATATGAGATTTAACTTTTTTGTGTTGTATTTTGGTTTTAATGTTTATGGGAAACTTATTTATGAAGAATATTGCATGATTTTTACTTGTTGTGTTAATGATTTTGGTGTAGATAGTTGATATAAATCAAAAAATTTAAAATTTATGCAATAAATTAGAATGCATGCTAGATGTTTGATGTTAAACTTTATAAAGATTTGCAAGTGTTTGAAATGAGAGAATGCATGTTATGAGCTTTATTGTTTATAGGTAACTTATTTATGAAGAATGTTGCATAAGTTTTACTTGTTAGGTTAATGATTTTGGTGTATATGATTTGAATAAATGAAAGTGGTCATTGTGATATATGGCTTGGTGTATATAGTTTGTATACAATAAGTTTGAATAATATACTTAGAGAAGTGGTCATTGTGATATATTATGAATTATTATTGATGGTTAGGTGTTGAATTTTATATATTTAGGTGTATAATTCCAACCAAAATAGGCCTTGACACATTGTGACTTAGCATGGCACGGTGTGCCTTGGCCGTGTGGCCCGCGGTTGCGATAAACGGCAACCAACGGGACCATCGGTGGGAACCACCAGCGAAGGAATGGCATCGGTGGTCGACCGATGGCTGTTGGTAACCCCGTGCATGGTCCTATGTCATGGTTTAAAGTTGTATTTGTCAAGTACACGCGAGTCAAGTTTTAAACATCATTTTATGACATAAATCAACTTAGAAAATTCTAAAAAATATTTTAAAAATGCCTATTCTCTTAGCTTTCTAACAGTATATTATTTGCCTCAATCTGATACCGGAAAGGTCATAAAATATAATTTATACGAAAACTATTCAAATTTGATGAGACGGCACTTACGTCGAGTTTGAAGCATAATTTCATAGCCTAAATCAACCCAGAAAATTCTGAAAAAATATTTTAAAAAAAACTTATCGTCTTATCTTTCCAACCGTATATCATTTGCCCCAATCCGATATCGGAAGTGTCTTCAAATATAATTTTAAAAAAAATTATGCAAATCTACCGAGGTGAGATTTGGACGTGGTCTGGTTGTGGGGTGGTGGTGGCCCTACCGACGGGCACCATGGGCTGGTGGTGGCCATCACCACCCCACCACAGGCGTCCAATCTTCGGCAGATTTGCATAATTATTTTTAAAATTATATTTGAAGACCTTCTGGATATCGGATTGAGACAAATGATATACAGTTAAAAAGCTAAGAGGATAAGCTTTTTGTTAAATATTTTTTTAGAATTTTCTGGGTTGATTTGTGCCTTCTAATCGTACTCCAAATCTCATTTATGTGCAAATCCGAGGCGACAATTGAGTCAAGTTTGGAGCATGATTTGAAGGCCTAAATCAACCCAGAAAATTCTGAAAAACTATTCAAAAAAAGCTTATTCTCATAGCTTTCCAACCATATATCATTTGTCTCAATCTGATACTCAAAAGTCTTCAAATATAGTTTCAAAAAAATATATGCAAATCTATCGAGGGGATTTGAAAATGGCCTTGTGGTGGGTGGTGGTGGCCACCACCAGCCCATTGTGCTCGTCGGTAGGCCCACCACCAGGCCATCGGTGGTCCCACCACTAGATAGTTTAAATTTTATGAATATTGTTCACCTTCTTCTTCTATATGATGCAAAATTTTTCTACCGAACGTGGTTTTTTACAGTTCACAGTTTCTGCTTGAAAAGTCTATATCAAACCCAAAATCATTAACAAATCAACAACCCAATTAATAATAGAGAAAAGAAATCAACAATTACTATTAATATTAACTTACATAAGCTTAAATATACATTAATGGTCGGTTTGATGGCGACGAAGGAAATATGTAATTCGATCGAAATTCAGATTAATGAAAATGTATTTTTATTGTTTAAATTTTTTAATACTTTTATATGCATTTAATTTGGGAAGATGACAGGAAGTGTGCACATTAAATAGAAAGAAGAAGATAGAAAGGGTAGTTAGGTAAAACATTTATAAAATAGGCTAAAATTTTAATTCTTACAAAACGTGGTTAAAAAAATTTAACAACCCCACCGTTGGCTATAGCATCAAAAAACCCTTTCCCAATCAATACCCCTCAACTTAGAGGTCAGATGACATGCACAAGCCGAATTCTATTCAATTAATTAGATGAATGTTAACGATTGGTGCAATGTGAGTGAAATTGCATAGTTTATACGGTAATATAATGAAATTTAGAGAGTAAAGTATAAATTTCGCTATAATTCATGAGGATAAAGTGTAATTTTCTCTATTATTTAATCAATGTTATCAACAAAAAATAAAAATTAAGTATTAAATTGTTAAAATCCCCTCAAAGAAAAACAAGCTTACTATCCATGATAAATAAAACAATAAAACTAGTGGCAGTAGGAAAGAACAATAAGCATTTAGTACGTTTAATTGCAATTTTCTTTTTTTTTTTTTTACTTAATTAGTATTTTTATATTTATTTTGCTAGTAGGGTTCCTTGAACCCAGGATCTCTAGGAGTAATCCAGTGGATATTACCAAGTATTAACTTTTTTTTTTTGATTTGTTTGACGATGGAATTCCTTTGTTATATTGTTGCAGGCTAAATTAAAGAACAATTTATATATTGATGGGAGAGGACATGCATGTGCATGTGAATCAATTATTATTTTTTAGGTAGAAAGAAGAGCATGTGAAGTGAATCTGGTACTAGCATAAATTTCAATAATAAACTTGTTGAACTTTTTTCTGGAAAAGTTATCATTAAAAGTTTTCCTATGTTTTCTGTGAGCCAAAGCTACTTGGCGTTCATTACTAGTTTTTCAATTTGTACAATAATGAATTACACATGCAGCGCAGACAGTAGATAGACCAGAAGCTGTAGCAGTTCATAAAGCATACCCCTTCTTAGTATAAATTATGTATTTTTATAATTTATTCGGTAAGATATAAGTGCATCGAACCCCATCATTTATAAGTGACATTTTACATTGATAATTCCATGAGAGTTTGAAAATAGCAGGTCTATCTACTTAATAGTTTTTTTTTTTTTTCTATCTAATATTTTAATAAAGTTGAATACGGCACAAATATAAATTAATAAAACTCGAATTTCAATTATCACATATGAGTATGAATTAAACTTGATCAGCTTTTAAACAACTGTACCATATTCTCCAAAAATACCTTATTAAATTAACTGTAAAATTTCATAATTTATATTAAATAACAGCACTTTCAGAAAGGTGATGAAAAAAAGGAATCAAAGGTTTTGGGGAAAAAAACACACACACACATATTGAAGGGCTCTATGTGACTGACTATGAGTGCTGATAAAAGTTGAAAATGTTAATTAAAAGTATACATGTGAATCTGCAGTGTACAGAAACTTTTTTCATTATTATTTTTTGCTTTATGGAATGGAATCTAAACTAAAATTTATAGGAAAAATTATGCTGCATTTTTTTTTCCCTTTTCTCCTAAAATCTAAAATTGATCATTTTATTTAATCTGAAATTTTATAAATAAATATAGAAGTTATAAAAGGTTGTTTTTGAGAAATAGAAAACAACAAGATGTTTACGATCTTTGCCAAATGTAAAACTAATTACATTCTTGAAGGCCAGTTTATCAAATTCAAATAAAATATTATTAACTAAAATGGAAGAACAATAAGCATATAAGTTAAATTACCAAATATTTTACTCCATAATATAGACAGAACAAACTCAGAACAACAACCTAAATACTTTCTCAGATCATTAACACTGTCAGTAGCGCATATGCCCAGATTAAACAAACACAGACAGATCAGAGAGACAGAGAGACAGCTAGCAAGAATTAATTAGCTAGTGAATGTCAGACAGCTATTATAGTTAAAAAGCTAGCTAGCTCCACCATCTTCTTCAAGCTTATAAATTTACCTAACAGTGCAGGCCACAGCATAAGCCCAAGACTTGAGGTGCTCTTTCATGGCTGTATTATCATCGAACGGAGGCAATATCTTATATTTATTTTGATCACCTCCTCCAAAACTACTTTGCTCATAATAATACCCACAATTTCCTTCTAATATCCAAGTCTCACAAACCTCGTTCCCGTCGAAACACAACCAATCAAGCTCTACCAGAATCTCTCTGCTCTGTTTAATGCTTCTCTTGCTTCTTCTTGTTCTTCTCCTCCTCATCTTCTTCCTCTCTTCCTTCTCTGTCCACCTTGGAGATTCCATTTCCACCACTACCTCCATGTCGTCCACTGGTTTCCACATTTCTGGTTCAGTCTCAGCGGAAAGTTCCCCACATCTCGTACACCTTGGAGACTCATGGCTTTGCTGGTTTTGAAGCACCTGTGAAGTGGGTTCTGATGCTTTTTCAAAGACAAGCTCTTGAAGAGGCTTTGGAGAAGTTGGTGAGAAAACATTGGACAAGAACCAGAGAGAGTCCAAGCTCTCTATAACCTGTGAACCATCATCATCCATGAGGAACCAACAAAAATTAGACCAAAACGAAGCCTTATAAACATGAGGAAAGAAACGGAGAGAGGAGCCTCTTTTGTATTTTGCTACGGTCTGTCTCCTTTGGACGGACTCTATTCTTGCTCCATGAAATGACAGGACTAACCCTCATGGTTCACGTTTTCTACAAGCCTCTGAGGGTAGTTTGGTCTTCTTACAATATATGAAGATGATAAATTAAATTATTGCTGGCTTAATAACGCACTAAAAAGTTATAGTGATTGGTCCGTGGTTTGAACGCGCCTCAGGCAGCTTGCTGGCTGTTGGTTGTCACCCAACGGTCGCAAAACAGTGTGGAAAAAAGTGTAGAAAATTGTACTTTTTTGGGATAGTAATTAATGCCATGGTCTTTTCTTTTTTTTTTTTTAAAGTTAATTAATACCATTAGCTTTAAGGGTAATTCTTTAATTTAATAATTTGTTCAAAAGTTTCTTATTTATTCTTTTTTTATTTTCTCTTTTTTTATGACTATCTGTATAAAACTGGTGAAACTCATCATGAAAGTAAATTGTATATATCCTCTAAAGTTGAGATGACTAAATAAGATATTTTACCATTATTGTATAGATATTAAGTTTATGTTTGAGAAAAGTAAGTACAAGTATTTTAGGTATTTAATGAAATATATGGGCATTTTAAAGAATTATGGATGAGTGGATATTTTATTACGTGGGTATTTAATTACCCAACTTTACTGTTTGTCTTCTTCTTTTTTTCTTTTTTTTTTATGAATTTTAATATTGATGGGGTGTAAATGTATTTACCTCTAAAATCGGAGGTTGTAAATGATATTTTCCTTAATATAATAAAGGTTTACTTGTGTCTACAGGTAGTAACTGCCTCGTCTTCTTTGAATTTGTGTCCTTCTATCTCTCTTTTTATAAATAAAAAATCGTTGCTTTGATTTTAAGTTTTTAAATGAGCTTTAGAAATTAAATTTAATAGTTAATATGGTAAAAGAAATCGTAATCATACTGAATAAATGCATTGTGAAACCTTAATAATATATAAATAAATTATATAATTTAATATATAATAACATATAAGATCTTACCTCGTAAAAGTTAAAAATACCCACATGACTCGTTGATTTTTCAAATTATCCTCAAGGTGATGGGGTAGTATGTGAGCAATCTAATCATATTATAAAAGCCACACGAATGATTAGAAAAATGAAATATATAAAATACAAGGTTTCTTTTATTTTTCTCTTGCTTAAAAAAAAATTAATTTTTCAACTCTTCAAGAGACAGTCAACTATCTAAGGGTTGAGTATAACAGTCTATTTATAGATTATCAACTTTTAAAACCCTAATTGAATTAATAAAACTATTTTACCTGGTGGACCTCTACAACTTAGAACCTAAGTCCATTTATGAGTCCTTTCTTGTGTCCATAGTTGGCACATAAATACAAGTTCAATAATCTCTCACTTGCTGTAGAGTAAACTTGGAGACTTCTAATTAACTGCGATAATAGCTTCACCACTCATTTTAAGCTAGTCTAAGAGCCCGTTTGTAATTGTTTTTTTTTAATAAAAAAATATATATTTTTTTAAAAAAAAGCAGTTTGAAACATATTTGGCCAAAAAAATTTAAAATACTTTTTTTTATAAAAAAAAAGTACTTTTTCAAATACTATTAAATATCTTTAAAGCACTTTTGTATAGTTTTCCGCCAAACATAAAATGATTTATCATTAAAATACTTTTTAACTAAAGTGTTTAAATAAAAATACTTTTGAAAAATTACTATTTACATAAGCAGTTTCAAACGGGCTCTAAGGATCTAACAACTATTATCAATCAATGCCCTTTATAATTAACAAGCAATTATCAAATTTGGTGCTATTCAACTAAAAGGTCATAGTTGAACTTCAAAAATAATAGTATTAAATATTAATATTAACTTTTCTTCTTTTTGTAAAATATCTATTATTTAATTATAAAAATTTATGTTAGTCAACAAATTATTTAATGGATCAAATGCATTGGTCAGTGATTTCATTATATTCAAAATAATATTTAGTGACTTTGAATTAATGATCCATCTATCACTGAAATTTTACACTAAACAAGCCTACTACATTTTAGGACTATGCATTATAACCGGTAAAATCGACGAACCCGGCCCATTTGGAATGGATTGGGTCGGGTTTTTTTTCGAATTATCGAATATGTTCAGTTATCCTTTTAAAAAAATTTTGCAGTACAAGTCGGTTGATGGGTACATGGTAGCCACCCACACCGACAATTAAAAAAAACAATTTTTAAAAAATATTTTAAATATTACTTGTAAATAATATAGGGTTTGTGATTGTCTAAAGTATAGCTTGCCTCCTCTTTCTTTCGAAAATTCTTCAACCCTCTTCTTACTTCTTGTTCAATCGTCTTTGTCGTGCCAGATTGTCGCTGTCATCATTGATTTGCTTTCAAGTCATTGGAAAGCCGTCTGTTCAACAATATATTCTTTCACACTACCCCCAAATCCCAATCCACATTTCTTCCTCACTAGAATTGAAGCAAGGTATTTTTCATTTTCAAGGTTACTGACATCTCTCTTTCTATCTCTCTCTCTTCCCTTCCTCTCCCTATTCCCTCTCTCATAGAGCCATTTTATGGTACAATTTGCTTTACTTATACAATAAAGCAAATAGTTTAAAGGTTGTATTGGCTTTAATCTTGGTTCTTTAGGCTCACATGCAAAATAAATCTAGCTTCAAACATCTAATATTTCTAATATCCTAATCTACTCAAGCTCACCATAATGTTTTGTTCTTGAAATTAATGTATTTACAGCATTTTAGTCAATTTCCCCTCCAAGGTTATGAACCGGCTTTTGACTGAGAAAATAAAAGGGCCGTAATAGTTGGTTAAATGATTCCAGAGACTCCCATATCCCAGTATGGCTATACTACAATCTTCTGCAGTTGAATTTCGTATTAGCTTTTTGTTTAGTTTGTTTTCCCTTTTAAAATTAATTAATTGTTTGTTTCCTCCTCTTTTTTGGTGGTTTCAGCAGATTGAAGATCTCTGTGAAAGTTCTATCTCTATCATTTCAAGCAGGATTAGTTGGTGAGCAATATGTTTCTATACTGGTTCTTTTTATTTTATTTTTAGGCTAGTGTAAGGTTTTCAGGCCCTATGTTAGGCACTTGACAATGGGCCTGATATCTTCTGGAAGCCCAATAGACTATGTCAGGGGCCTAACATTGAGCTTGACTTGGTCTATTGGGCTTTCAAAAGGTGTCAGACCCTATGTTAGTAATGTCTGAAGTCTGATATGATGCAGGAGCTGAGTTAAAATTATAATTTTACAGTTTTTGTCCATTTTTATTTTAATAATAAAATATAATTGTATTGTACTGTCAAATTTTATTTTATTAAAAAAATTAGTAAGGTAAAAATAGCCCACCTGATTTGTAAATTATGGATTCATCCCTGATCACACTAGTGAAAACTGAATTGCATGGTACACTTGATTGCACTTGTTATTTGCATCTTATTGTTATTTTTAATTTTATATCCTTGGCATTCCTCTTGAATGTTTCTTCTTGCATTATTTGTCATAATTGGCAGCATTCTTTACACTGTTGCAAGTTCCTTGGTATTTTTTTTCACATTTTCTATTCGGTTTGGCTTGTTGGAGGCATCCTCATTTAGTAGCAGCTTACTTCTTTTAGGTTTGACCCAACACTTAGCTTTTGTAGTTAGTGCATAAGATGAAATTGTTGCTAAACTATTGTGTGGCTTGTAATGTTTCTCGATGATTTTGTTTTTGAGAATTTTTGTACTGCCTCAAGACTAAAATACCATGTGATTATGGATGAAGCCTGCTATTTGATTTTTGTAAATTTGTTTACTTCATTTTAACTTTTGAGAATTGAAACTTGTTGTTTGGTAGAAATAAATATGGATAAAGATAGTGATATTGAATTTTTAAATATATCCCAATCCACAACAAATTCATAAACTCTTGCTGCATCTCTTCCTCCAATTGCACCATCAACCTTAGGAAAGAGAAAATATATTAGGACAATATCTACTATGTGGGAACACTTTACTAAAATAGAAAATTCCAATCATCATGATCCTAGGTGTAAATGCAACTATTATGGGATGAATTACTCATGTGACTTTAAGAGGTGTAAGACGAGTATTTTAAAAATTATTTTGATAATCAATGTAAATTGTATCTTGGTAGAATGAAGGATAAAAAATAGAAAATATTAACTTTTCAATGACAAAATAAAAGTAGTGGGAGCAATTTGCTAGTTATGGATTTTAACAAGGAAGCATGTAGGATTGCATACGCAAAGATAGTAATATTGGATGAGCTACCTTTTAGTTCTATAGTGTTTAAGGGGTTTTAGACACTTTTGTAGTGTAGCATGCCCCAAGTTTGATCGTTCATCACGTAAAACTATTGTTAGAGATATTTATCAGTAGTATTTGGATAAGAAACTATTATTGAGAAGGTTTTTTCACATGGTCCAAAGGTTTCTCTTACAACTAATATATGAACTTCCATTCAGAATATAAATTATATGTCTCTAACTGCACACAATGTTGATTCTGATTGGATGCTTCATAAAAGAATGTTGAATTTTTGTATGATTCCTAATTATAAGGGGGAAACTATTGGCAAGAATATTGTGACTTGTTTGCTTAAATGAGGTGTTGAGAGTGTGTTTACAATTACCATTGATAATGCATCAGCAAATAACACGTCTATTAATTATCTCACAAGGAAGTTGAATGGTTGGGATAATGCATGTGTTTTGAATGGTAAATATTTACATATGAGCTGTTGTGCACATATTGTTAATGTGATTGTAAGTGAGGGATTGAGGGAAGCACACGACTCTATTATTAATATTCGTAATGCTATTAAATATGTTAGATAATGGAAGTTGTGATGTCAAATACTCTACAAAATTGAGCATGAACACACCATAATCACCCTCACAAAAAAAAAGAAGAAAAAAAAAAAGAATGAAACACACAACATAAGTGACTTTCTCACTTGCATGTTCGTACACATTACATTTTCCTACTAAGATTTAAAATTTACATGTTTGACTACTAGGTAGCTTTTTTGGACTAAAATATGTAGAAAAGGTCAATGTCATTATCTAATCTTGGCCTAGAATCGTAGACATTTGCATCACGAAGTAGATATGCCAACATACATGCTAATAGCTCTAAGACATCATCATTATCTTTCGAAATTGACTTGTATGAGTCATACAACACCACTTGGCGTTGTAATATGTCCACACGAGCTAGCAACCATTGTATCTTTGGTATATTGATTGGTGTATACAGCTGAAACATTAAACAATGATGATTAGGAAGAAGAATGAAGTATTTGTCATTGTAAAATCTAAAACTATCATATACATGTATGTACTTACAATGTCAGCATCTACAATAATAGTTAAGTTAGGATATGATTCATTCTCCCCATGCATACTCCAATAGAGTATGGTCTACGCACCATTCAACCTTATTCTTTCCCTCACCATCCCTCCATGCTTTGAACCTCTTTCACTTTCTGTGAAATGATAGTTGTCCTAGAAGTATTACATGCAGATGTTAATACATTGAAATAATAAAGTTATTGTTATACCAATTTCAATTAATAGAAACCACATAGATTACCCAAAAGAAGGAATCCATAATGGTAGCACGAGATTTACACAAGTTGGGATGCAATTGCACATATATACGCATGAGGTGAAGGGTGATGTTTACATGCTGTAAGAGATGAAAAAAATTCAACTTATCATACTTTAAATCATACATAACAAATAACAAATCAATAAATGAAATAAACATATATATATATATATATATATATATATACCTCATCTATCAACCACACTTCACTTGTTATCAAGTCTTGGAAAAACTGGATGCCTACTTTCTAATATGCAAATTCCACAATCCCACGACTCTCTAGCCTCATATAGATTTCTAATATAGAAGCAACAGTAACAAGTACTTGCTTCATTGGATTGAAAGTGTTGGTAGGACTTGTAGTCCTCAATTTGGCCAGCATCTTCTTGTAGACTATATATGGAGACCTCACTTGCTAATTTTCTTAGCCTTTCGCCATAACCTATATAGCTAACATCTAGAAGATCCTCACTTGCTAATTTTCTTAGCCTTTCGCCATAACCTATATAGCTAACATCTAGAAGATCATCTTCGGATGATCTTCTCCCTCTTGGCTATTAGCCTGCATCATTCAATTACAATAGGAATTGTTAAATGATAGCCAAACTTTGTCACGTTAGTTAACGTGACGATATCTCTAAGTTCACTCTATACTGGAAAAAATCTTACTTCTGTGGCTTCTTCATTAGGTTCAAATACTTGAACAGGCATGGCAATTGTGGATTCCACCTACCTCCTTTGGTTATTCTTGTTCTGGTTCAGCTTGTACTTGTTTAGGTTTTGGGTTTTGTTTCTCAATTGACATGGCCTAACAAAGAAAAAAAAAAGTTATAGTAAAAACAATATTGAATTATCATTTCGTCAAAGACGAAGCACTTCGTCAATGACAAAGCAAAATATTAAATAAATTTGTGTACAATTCACATATTTATCATCTTTCACGTCATGTTGTTGTTCATGAGAAAAATATTCATCACGTGTTTGAATAGTTTCCAATTCCATCAGCTAATAAATAAAAAACTTAAATAATTGAAATAAAATTATTCATCATTGACGAAAGACTTTGCCAATGACTAAGGACTACATATATATTATTCGTCATTGATGAAAGCCTGTATATATGCATTTATCATGTTCAACGAAGATCTTTGTCAATGACATAGTCAAACATAGATTTTTTTTTTTTTGCAACTCACTTGTTTATCATCATCCACGTCATATTTTTGTTCATGGACCACATGTTGATCATGGTTTTGGAAGTCTCCATGTCTATAGATTAATAAAACAAAACACAAAATTTAAACAATTAAAAAAATTCACTATTGACGAAGGCCTATATATATTCACTAATGAAGTGCATCGTCGTTGATGAAGTAATATATTAGGCTAATTTTGTTGAAATTCACTTACTTCTTTATCGTGTACATCATCTTTGATAGTCTTGAAGTCCTCTTCGTCAGGAATTACAACATTAGTTTGATGTTTGGACTACTTAAAATATCACAAACTCAATTAAAAATATATAAACGAATAGTGTAATTGTAAACTAAATTTGAATATTTACCTTTTGTGGTGAACTGTGATGGACTAGGACAAACTAAAGGATAGCTTTAAGGGTTTCCTTCATGCTGGGTTCATGCTCTTAATGTAGTTTTGGTTGAGAAGAATTTTCTTCTTCATCCATTTAATATAGCCTGAATGTAATCAATCTATATACAAACAAAAAGATTTTTAGTAAGTTCATACATACACAGTATACATACTTTACAGTCCACACAGTAAAAATAAAACTAAATGTAATACACAGTATACATACTTTACTCGATGTTGAAGGTTCAAATTGTGGTGGATTGTAATGTTGCCACTGCTGCTCATGATCATGAACATTATGTTACTAGCTTACATCTTTAATATGTGCCTTCTTCTTTGGTGGTTGCATACCATCATCATTCTGTTTATCATCAGGAGCTCCTTTATCATCATTAATTAGATAATCACATACTTCACCATTAGTGATGAGCATATTCTATCTTCAGTAAATAGATTCAGCATCTATTGTGGGCTAGAATGTGGCAACGACATCATACTATAACACACAAAATACGCAAATATATATTTAGTAACACATTATGTATAAAATAAAAATAATGCAAATAAGCAAGTTGATTACCCCCATTTTATTGAAGATTTGATCCTTCAATTACTGATAGTTTGGATTGGAATTAGCTGACCATCTCAGAATGCAAGGGAATGCAACTTCGTCTGACTTGTTGGCAGCAATTTTGCCCAACACAGAAATTGTTTCATATCCCTAAACCTATATATATATATATATATATATAACACAATAAATGTATTAGGAATATGAAAGGGACATGAAAAATATAGTTAGTTCTAAATATATGAAAACTGAAAGGCAATTAGACACCCTCCAACACTATAGGTATTAGATTTGTTAGGCCTCTCCAGAGCCTTATGTAGGGAGGCAATGATGACAGCGCATGACACTTTTCCCTAAAGATAAGTGTTGAAGAATTCAAAATCATCAACAATGTATAGATGCTCATGATCTACTTAGGTGTGACTTTCTTTCCCAATAAGATCATACTCAATTAGATAAAGCAATGCCAACTTGACCATGTCATCATCATCCAAGTAATTTGTAGTAGTTGTGAACACTTTATTGACCATGACATTCATTATCTTGTCCTCATTGTTGAAGTAATCGTCATTAATTCTATTGTATAAAGATGTTTCCTCCCTCTTTGAAATTGAATCCATTTCCAATCCACTTACAAGTTCAAATTCCTTCTTCTCAAAATGTGATATGCCCCCTCCAATATTGAATTTCATATGAAGTTTCATATGTATGGACTTGGCTTCTAAGGAGGTGATGAACTAAGCCAGCAAAAAAATTGACACGGCCATTAGATAGGTTGTCTTTAGATAGCTTAGTCATCTTCAAAAAGTGGCCAAAACAACTTTCTTCCATCTTTTTCATCTAAGTAACATTGTCAGATAGCTTGTACTTAATATCATTCACAACCTTTAATAGTGCAATCTTGACTGTGATGTGGACCTGCTCATCCTTTGTTTCAGGATACTTGAAGAGCTTAGCAACCTTGGAGTCCATTTTCCTATTAAATACATACGAAAGCATGTTAAACATGGAATATGTCTCATATATATATATATATATATTAGAAAATAATGCTAAGCATTCTACTTTGTCATTGACGAAGATATTCGATAATATACCGAAACACAATTAGAGTAGTGTGCTTTAAGCACTTTGTCTAGTGTCGAATACTATAATTATGCTTTGGCATATAAGACAAAGACGTTTGCTAATAGCAAATAATAAAAAAGTCAATAAAAAAAACAATGTATGTTTGACACTTTACCCCCTACTACAATTTAATAGACTAAATTTTAATAAATTAAATTAAAGATTAAGGACTCCCAACCCCCAACTAACCCAAACCCCATAACTCCATCATCTTAACAAACTAATAACCCATTAAAAAAATAAAAAAAAATTACTTCATTAAGAAAAAATAAAATTCAAATAGTTTGTAAACCTGTCATAATCAACAAACTGAAACCCTAAATATGATATAACTAATCTCACTAATTAAAAAGAGTTGATGGATTCACGAAGTAGCTTCAGGTAGCAATTAGGGGTTTCATTACTTTAGCTTCAAAGAGGAAAATTATAATTTTTGAATAATACTTTGGCAGAATAACAAATTGGCTAAAAAACTTATTCAATATTTTTCACTGAAAAGAGTAGTTTGGTAATTTTTGAATAATATTGTAACTACTGAGTAAACATGCCAAAAAAATTTAAAACTCACAAGGTCTGGACATGGTATTGAAAAACCCCGCAAATAAATATGATTTTTTGTTGCTACATCCATATTAGCACCATTTGAAATTTTTTTTATCTAACTTTTACAACAATTAAATTTTTACCTAATTTTTATAGTTAAAAAAAACTACCCTTAGATTTTATAAGTCCACTTTTCTTCCACTTCTTCCTCGTTTCTTCTTCTTTCACTGCCTTCTTCTTCTGTTTTTTCTTTTTTTTTATTTAATCTATAATATGATATATATTAAATTAAAAACCTACCAAAATATTAAAAAAGTCATGCATATTATTTGATGAATAACATAATAATTAACGCAATATGATTTTTCTCCCTTTGTTCTTCTTTTTCTAATTTTTTTTATATAAAATATAAATAATAAATAAAGATAAGATTATCATCCTTATTTTGTATTAGGTATTTATTATTTATATATTATATAAATAATTCTTTATTTTAAAATAAGTTTTTCAAAGATAATTTTTATTTTTTATTAATTTAAAATGTGTCGAATTTTCAAAAAATTATTTGAATTGAGAAAAAATTTGTTGAATTGCTTTCTAACAAAGCAATTTGTCAGATGCAAAGTAATTTAATAAATATTTTTTATAAAATAATTTTTAATTTGGCATCTAATAAATTGATCAGTGTACTAAATTTTAACTATAATTTTTTTAAAAAATTATTATCTTTAAAAAATATTTTTAATAATTTAGAATAAAATATTTATTATTTGTAAGCCAAAAAAATCAACATCGACTTCACATTTAAAAACCGAAATAAATATTCAGTAACTTAAACTTATCTGACATGGCTGTAGTACATTAGTTCTTCTGGCTTTTAAGTTTCAAAGTTCTCCCGACATGAGGCCGTAGTCTATTGGTTGAACTTGCTTGTGGTTTTAAAGGAATTTCCACAAAGAGTACAACTCGGTGCAAGATATTTAAAACAGTCAAACGAGCCCTTAGAACTTGGAACTTAGAACCAATCATAACGAAAAGCCGTAGAAATAACATCAAATTAAGCTTCTTCGAAGTTCAGATAAGCAGCCTTAGAAATTTTCAACGGTTTTTACTTTTGTCAATCTTAATGGTCTTTGCCTTTCTACATGGTTCCTTATCATTCTAGATTGCAAAATAAAGCTAGCTAAATCATCAAAAAGATGATGAAAAATTTCTTCTTCTTTTTTTTTACATCAACAAGTTCTTGAACTTGCAAAAAAAGGGAAACGTTACAAAGATACAATATGGACCTATATAAATTATGTATAAAAATGAAAATTTATTGAAGCAGATTCTCCATCATCATCTAACAGTAGAAGCAACAGTATGAGCCCACCATCTGAGATTATCTTTCATGTCAACTTCATTGCTCAAAGCTGGGATCCTCCAGTTCATCAATGGGTTCTCTGATTTCTTTCTCCAACTATCTGATAAGTCCCATGCTTCAGAAAGGTAAGGCCTTGAAATTGCAGACTCTTCAAAATCTTCTTCTTCTTCCCCATCCTTATTCTTCCCCAATCTTTGCAGACCAGGAATTATTGAAGCCAAGCTTGACTCTCTGTCTTCTTCAGAGAAAACAAAACCCAGATCCATAAACCCTTTTAGCTCTTCAAATTCAAGGTCTGAAAGACTCTTGCTTTCACCCTTTCTCCTTCTTCCATTTGTCGACTTCTTCTTTGCTGGTTCTGTAATATGGCTACGATTTGGGGTCCCAAATTCTGTGATTTCTTTTCCCGAGAGGATGGTGTGGAGCTCTGGTGTGAGGGGGACCGAGTCTGGTGAGAGAGAACCGGATACAAAGCTTGTTTTTGTGTTCAATTGGTCGCTCATGGACCGAGTATGGTGGGATGGCATGCGTGAAATTTCAAACTTTGGTGCTTCTTCTTGATTTTTCTGATCTGGGTCTGCTTCAAAGCTTCTTAAATTTGATGAAGATGGTGTTTTGTTGAACAGATTTATCTCAAACCAGCCAGAATCATAGAGCTTCATAAATTCCTCAGCCTCCATCAATGGCCGCTAAAACCAACTTTGCGTCCGCGTGTTACTTTTATGCTTCGGAGGCAATATATACAAAGACTCCTTCACAAATTGCCCTTCATCTTGCTGGTATATTACTGAAAAAATTCAACTAGTTAGGTACACGTTTTCCATTTTTGTCTTTCTAAAATAATTCAATTTCGCCTTTATTTTCCGAGTACGATTGTCTTCCCCGGAAAAGTAATTTAAACAACAAATACAAAATTAATTTATTGACACACAATAATTTAATTTAATGGTAAAATTAAATATATATTTCATTATTATCTGAGTTGGTGTATATTATTTTGAATAGATCAAAACCTCTTATAAAAAAAACTTATTGAAACGTATTGGGATGAGATGGTTTTAAAACGTGGCACAGCAAGCCATTGTATGTGGTTAAATATACATCACTATAGATGTATATAAATATTTATGTTGTACTATTTTGTACATGATATGGATGTTTTTAATTTCTAGATGGGTAATCATGTTGGTGCTCAAGGGAACCATGCTTATGGCACATTAATTATCACATCCCCATCATAATATATTACACAATATATATAGATCATGCACCAAACAATCATGCATCAATGACTCTACCCAATAATGCCTGTTCATTGCTTCTAAATTACACTAGCATGAACTTCCAAAATCATTGTGGTAGGCACCTCCTATCTTTTAAAGCTTTATCCATTGATTTTGACATACATTTTCAAATCTAGCATGTGTGTAAGTTTGTAAGCATACTTATTTTACACCACTTCTTCATATTCAACTTGAAGAGCATGGATTTATCAAAAATAAATAAATTTGAGCATGGGATGTGATCTAGTAAAATAAAATTAGTAGTTCTATCATATTTATTTGTAAGAGTTATGGTTCGAATCTTAATAAATCACACTATTATCTCATATGTATTTAATTTTGTCAAATTAATATGGAGGAAATCTATTAGGAATGTGAACTAATTGCTCTAAATTTTTATTGGATTGTAAAATTTAAGTAGTAAGAAAATCATATTTACTAATAAAATTCATATTGAATTTTTTTTACTAAAAAAAATTTGAAGAGTAAATCCAAGATCTAACTAGAAAATAAAAAAAGGAAAAATGGCGTGTTGACAAGTACACAATAAATAAGAAATGTATTTTAAAATGTTGATACATTTCTTGTTACCTATAATTCGATTGACAAGTTACATATTGACAAACTTAAAATTGCTCCAAAAGCAAAACACATAATCGGTTTGATAGCACCACCACTTCTTTTTTAAATTCATGTGGTGTCGACAACATGTGTACTATATTAGAAACTTTAAATTGCTCTAAAAGCAATATAAATTGAGTTGCGGCTTTGATAGGTCCATCACTTTTATTTTTAATTCTTAAATATATTTCATTTTCAAAAATCTCTTGGTTTAAGTTCTACCTAAACCATGTTGACCCTCCAACTTAATTTTGTTTTAATCTCCCTTTCATTTCACACCTTTGCCAAATTAAAAGAAGGGTCACAATTACTATTTTTGGAAAGACTCATTCTCTAATTGGTAATCATATAGGGCTAGACACTTTCAAAGGTGGACTTGAACAAATAAATGTTTTTTTTTTTTCATCCATGTTGGATATTTAATTTCATAATTACAAAAATAGAGTTTGGTCTCATAAAAAATTTTCAGGGCATTATAGTAAATGAATAACTCTTGAAGGGAATAAAATCTTTTGGGCCGGCCGTCTGGGAGTCTGACTTCAAAGCGTTGAATTAATAGGTTTCATTTTACACGTGCGGTTTTGCGCCATGAGCAGACACGGGAACTGCTGACGGATGATGACATCTCTGATTGTGGGCCCAATTTAGTATGGGCTATGATTGACTAATGGGCCAGGCTTGACTCTTGTACTGGTTAGATAATTAAAACACGAAATTATTATATTAATAATAAAAAATTAAAATAAATCAAAAGATGTTGGAACTTTATTGTCATCAATATGTGTGAATATGAGTTTGTGCATCCCCTAGATGCTACGTAAAAGCGTAAATGTAAACGTAAAAAATAAAGAAAAGAATTTGGAAGTCTAACTAATTTCTAGTTTCCCAATTAATTATAAAACGAATGTTCACACTTTTCATTAAATTATTAACTATCAAATCCCTCAAATTCATACACATAATGAAACACATGCACATATTTTTAATTCCCAATTGAATAACGTGGTAATAATATGTTCATATGCCAAAAGAAGAAGAAGAAAAAAGAAAGAAAGATGTAATTATGTAATAAAACTTGTTGATCATCATGAAAGCCCTTTTGTATAATTTGATTGGATCTTTGAGTGAATTAATTGTTGACTTGAAAATTTAAAAGTATACCAATCTATTGGTTTCATTATTTGTTTATACTTTGAGTAGGGGTGTGCATTGATCGGTTTCGGTTGGTGTTGATTTTTTCATTGGAATTGGTGATCAATCGGTTTTATAATCGGAAATTTTTTTCACTGGCATAACCGATCGTAATCGACCGGATAATTTTTCAATTGGTACGGTCGGTTTTTTAATTTTTTGGTCCAATGTTGGATCGGCTAGAATCCAAAATATAAATTTAGGTCTAACTCAAAATATATTTTGGACTATATTTTAACCTATATTTAGGTCTAAAAACCCATTTAATTTTGGATTACTCTAATTCAATTATAAAAATATAATTCAAAGCCACTATTTTCTTACAGACAATAATTCATTTCAAACTAAAGGGACATGAAATAAAATGAAATTGTATCTACTTTCTATAGATAATTATATATACAATACAAACAACTCATAGATGATCAAATAATTAGTCACCACCAGTTTGCAAGTGTTTGCTTTAATCACAATCAATTGAATCCGCTACTATTCCTACAAATCAACTCACATTGGTAATTGGTAACACAGAGTATTAGAACGCAAACTTTAGATATCCCTTACACAACTAATTAAATATCATTAACGATAATATTCAATCTAAACTAAAAGAGGTCTAATATATAAGACTCCATATATTGGTAATTCATCTTTAAATTAGCCAAAATAATAATAATAATAATAATAATAATAATAATAATAATAATAATAATAATAATAATAATAATAATAATAATAATAATAATCAGAAAGATGTAACTTAGGCTATTAAAGTAGTTAAGGAAGACATACAGTCAACTCCAAACCACCTAAAAAACCTAAGCCAATTTTATTAAAGAAGAAAAATTAAAAAGGTACAACTAGGAAAGATAGATAAAAAAATGTAGTTGTAATCACAAATAATACAAAGTAAATAATTAGTGATCAGTGTGCTGAAAAGCCCGTGTGAAAGGCTTAGTCAATCCCAATCCTGTTGATAGCTGCAATCTTCTAGTTGTTTCGCTTTTTTTTTGGTTGACCTGGTTTTCTTTTCAACATTTTTCATAAATTGTGATCAATGATTTCGGAGACTAATGGTTACGAAGCCACCAAATTCAAGTTCCAATACGTTGAACTAAGTGTACCAGAAGAATCCAATGGACGAGACCATAGCCATAGCATTTGATTGGTAACCCACATTAGGCATACCATCAAACACCTTTGAGGGTTTTGAAGAACCCTCACCTTACAAAGACGACCATTCGTCTTCAACTCTATCATTTGAAGAATCAATAGGGACTGGAACCATGGCCATAGTATTTGATTGTTGACCTGCGCTTGGGAAACCATCGATCTTCTTTGAGGGTTTTGATAAACCCTCACATTTCGAAGGCGACCACTTGTCTTCAACTCTATCATCTTCGTGATCATCAATCTCATTATCTGAATCTCCAGAAGCATCTGCCGGATGTAACCTTCTCTGAATTTTAAAAACTCTTACCCACTTCTGTATTGAAGTTAGTCTTACTGGAAGCAGCACTTAGATCTGAAGCAGATGGTCGAACCTCTATGCCTATTTCTATATTAATGTCTGCCATGCTGGAAGGAAATGCATCATGCTGATGTACCATGTCCTCTATATGAGTGGGTGTCACTTAAGTATTCAATACCTCAAAGGCATTGACAGTATGCATGGAGGGAGTAGTGGATGTCTCCACATGTATCGAAGGTGCCTGCTTTAGTTTGTAGACTTGATTCAAACCTAGAGCCTTATTCTCTTTTTCATTGGTATGAGATCTATCTTTAGGAGGCTCCTTTCCAATCAATGACTTGTACTTAGTCACTAAATGACCAACACAGTGACAAGAAGTGTAAAAATCTGGGAACGATTCAAAATATAAATCTATTTCAATGCAATCGATTGTCGTTTCCAATAATATTTTTTCATAGACAAACCCAGCTAAATCCACATCAACCAAGACTTAAGCATAGTGTCCATATTTTCCTACTAGAGTAGAAATGTCAATCTTCAAGGGTATACCAATATTTCTAACTCAAATTATAAAACCTAACCCATATCTGAGCATTTGTTGAATTCTGTGTTGTTGGCTTAAATTTTTTTTACCCACTTCTAAAGTTGAACTATCCTTGGCTTCAAGCTCATTGTTTCAAATGACCACACCTTTTGGCTATCCTCTGTAGAAAACAGAAGAATCTAAAAGTATCCCTGCCCTAGTTAAATCAATTGTCATTTATCCAACTTTCAGATATTTTGTAATTTTGAATAAAGATTGTCGAATTTCCAAGGTTTTTCTCCTTTTGACAACATAATGCAAGCAATCAAAAGGAATTGGTAAAGAGCAATTCACTCTTTATAGGCAGAATCATTCACACGAACAGAAACAAAATTGCCTTTATGAGTTAGTACAGTTTGAGCCGAATCTAATTGACTCCCTAACAATAATGCACTTGCATAATTATTCCCACTAACCACTGCTTTCTAAGCTGTAGCCTGATTAGTGGTACTATTAACTACATATGCAAAAAAAGGTTATTTTGAACTATCCTTGTTGTAAACGGCTTCAACCTTACCCCCAGCAATGCCAAATGATTTTACTAGTTTTGTACTACCTGCATTTAAGCTAGTAACTAAATCCAGTCCTAATTTTCTCACAGTTTTAGAAGGTTGCATACCCCCTATTTCCCAAGCTGGATTGAAGGCCATAATTCCCAACAAATCAAAGTTTCCAGTTCACAAATTCTAAGCACGGATTGACTAATTCACCTGCAGCAAACCAACTGACAGACCATAAATTTCACACCCTGTTCCTTTAGACCACACACTCACGGTAATTGTAGCAAGCCAATCCCACAGAAAGTTTAGAGATTGCAATAATCAATTGTAAAACTCTGTTTACTCTCAACAAATCAATTCGTAGAAACACAAATCAAGAAATCCATAAATTATTGTAACAGAAATGCGTACAAAAATTCCCACAAATATAATCACAACATGAATCCAAATATACAGCCCACAAACTAGTTTAAAAGAATGTAACAATTGCCAGTACCCAGTTTGCTGTAAGCACTTACAGACTCTGCCAATTTTAAATGAAAAGCCCAAAATACAAAACCAACCCGATTTCCAAACCTAATTCTTGGCGGAAATTGCGAACTCACAAGCTGAATTTGAAGACTCTGAGATCGCAGTTGAATCCTAGTGATCTGCGAACACCCGCAATGCCAGTAACCACGCCCACGATCTAGTTTCCATTACGCCACAATACCATTCCAATGCGAGTTTGCCAAACCCAACGTGCTCGCAATCAAACCTAGAATCCAGCGACAGCTGCAAGTTGAATGGAGTCTCAATCCTCGACAATACTCGGTCGCCAACTCACCTCAGTAAATAGGTGAAGCAGCCGGAATCTTTGGCGTATCCGAGTTCGAACCCAACAACACAGCTACAATGGCCAGCGACTTCAATCAACAATTCCTAGTGCTCTGAAACTTCAATTGGTGTCGGATCCATGATTGCAGCCTGAAGCTGCGACGATATCGAGGCTGCATAACCCTACTGGATCTAGAGAGAAGCCAAAGCTTCTCTCTCTAGAACGTTCATTCTTCCCCCAATAATAATAATAATAATAATAATAATAATAATAATAATAATAAACCACAAAGAACCTAATCTTCAAATTACCACCTTTTGTTCCAGTCCAATTCCTCCATCAATGCACTCATACTATTCAAATAAATTCCCAATATTAATAATGTATTGACTTATTATCTGAGTATTATCCAATACATACTTGAATTCTTCTTAACAACTATCAATTAGTATATGTTGAGTGGGTATTAAAAATTCTATATTTAAATTTTCTCTCTCTTTCCATTCTAAAGTCATTCCCATCTAATTTGAAGTAATTAAAGATAACAACATATTTAACAATTGAAACCTATTCTCATTCTCACCTCTTTTGCTAAAAAGATTTTTCTTTGCCATCTCTATTTGCAACACTGATTTCGACTCCATATCAAAAATCATATTTTGTGCACACTCACTCAACTACTACTTTTATTTAGAAGAAAACTCTTTAAAAAACAAATAGGATATTAGCAAAAAATAAAAATAAACTCAACCTATAAGGTATCCTTGACAATGAGGGCTTGTTGAGCACTAGAAAAAAGAGCGAAACCTATAGGCTTTTCGCCTTTGAAGTTCACTTAGGAAGCCTCGTATCTGGGTAATCTTCTTAACATATTTTGAAGTGTCTTTCTTTCACGTCCTCAGGAAGACTAGTTATGAATATCATTCGAACCTATTACAAAACCTCAAAAAAAAGCAATTTTCAGTCTAAATTTGATTCTAATATGTAATGTATTTACGTTGTTTGGTTACTGAGAAACCCACCTAATTTTTTTAACAAAAAATAAATAAAACATGGATCTTGTCCACGAATATCTAAACAATCAAAATCTCTTTTATCATATTATATTGAGTGAGTTGAATAGAAGATATGTCATCGACGGCGCGGCTGTTAAGGTTGTCGACGAGGATGGAAGGTGAAAGAGCTACAACTTTTGAAGCGTTGAATACTGTAAAATCGTTGACGGTAGATCAGGACGGCGACACTAGCTCAAGAAGTAGAGGAGAGGGAGATACAGAGGAGAGGGTGTGAGCATGAGAGATAGAGATGAGAGAGGAGAGGATTGGGTACTGATATTTTATATATTATTTAATAAAAATAATAATTAAAAGTATATTAAATTCATTACTCGGTCGGTTTTGGATACTGTTGATGTTGCAAATTTATCATCAAAACCGACCAAGTAATCATCCTCGGCTATAATTAACCGATCGATCGACAGGTGGTCACCGAAAACTTGGTTTCACACTCGTCGGTAGGTCGGTTTCCACAATTATTAAGAAAATTTGCACACCCCTAATTCGAGAAACTTATGAAGTAATTGAATTAAGCAAAATCGGGATAAATCTAGGATTTCAAAATGAGTTTTTTGATGTTATAACTAGACATCCTATGCAATAATGAAAAAATTATCTTTTTGTATAATTAAAATTTTAGTTTGAAATTACTCTTATACTACTGAAAGTGTAAAATGAAGAGATCACTGATAATTAAAATTTTGGTCAGTTTGGTAGTAACTACATTCATATCAACTTCACACTACCCCTCTCATTTTTCTCCATCAATGTGCTATCGCCATCGCCATCGCCTTCCTCTTCTCTGTTAACTCACCCTCATTGTCTCTTTCTTCTTCTTTATCTCACACCATCATCGTTGCTGTGTCACTAGTATCGTCATCGTCATTTCCGTTCATAATAGAGGTTAAGGCACTCAACCTATTGCTTTAATTATTTATTATGGTTTAAAATATGTTCTCTTGGTTGTTGAGTAACTTATTTATGAACAATAATGGATGCTTTTGTGATTTTGAGCTATTGATTTTGAAATGTTTTGGTTAGAGAATGTTTAGGTATTTAAATTATAAATGAAAGATATTAGAATGAATGAAATGAGTTAGAATGCATATTAGGTGTTTGAATAAATACTTTAGTGAAGCTTGGGTGTTTTATTGCATGTGTTTTTTACTTGCTTATATTTTGATTTAGGTTAGATGGTGTTGACATGGTTTGGTGTTACAATATACGCTAAGTGTTTGAATAAATATTTGAGTGAAGCGTGAATGTTTAATTACACGTGTTTTTGTACTTGCTTATGTTTTGATTTTAGATTGTATGATGTTGATATGGTTTGGTGTTAGAATGCATGCTTGAATGAAGCATGAGTGTTTAAATACATATGCTTTTATTTTACCTATGTTTAATCTTAGGTTGTATAGTGATTATTATTGCGCTACTAACCAAGTCATCACCTACCAACGTGGGTAATAGCATGGGCGTGGCCCATTGGTGCCACCACTGGCAAGCTGTTGGTAGAGGAACCAATAGGCAGCACTCACACCAATATGAGATATGTATGATGGCAGAAAAATGGCCTACTAGTGGCCCCACCAACTGTGTATTAGTGGTAGCACTGATAGTTCATGCAAATGCCATCCCCTTGTTGGTGCACCACTAAAAACACAATGGTGGCTGATGGCACAGGTGTGGCTTGTCAGTGCCCCCACCAACACACGATCAGTGCTTATAGGTATGGCTTGTTAGTGCCCCTGCCAACACAGTTGATGAAAGCACAAATGAGCCATGTCTACCAACGAGGCCTTAATGAGGTGTTGACAGGTGATGACATGGGAATGACCCGTCAATGCCCCCACCAACACGCAATCAATGGGGGTATCAACATGCTAAACTCATGCCATTGCTTACTAACATGCCTTTGATGGTGCACCAATATGGGCGATGATATGGACATGGCCTGTTAGTGTCACAACCAATACTCGGTCGATAGGGGGCACCCATGGACCACAGTGCCATAATTTTTTATTTTAAAATGACAATTTTGTTTTTGTGTATCTAATTGATTTTAAATTAACAAAAAATGGCACAAGCTAAGTTTTTGAAATACCCTAATGCATTGCAAGATAAAGATAGTCGAGTTTGTGTTATGTTCAAGTCTCTTATAATAAATTTTATTGAAGATATTTGGATAAAATTTAAAGAAGACCTTGAAAAGCCATCTAGAATGAAGAAAGAAACAACTAAAGAAGTTTGAAGATAGTTGTTTTGTTACTCTTTTTCAGAGGATGCATGATATTGCCTTGAGTGGGGGTATAGTACACAACATAATAATAAGGTAAGCCGAAAGTATTAATTAAAATGTTATGGAGTTCTACTTCAATGGTAAAGGAGCAATATTTATCATAAAAGAATTTGGTATAATAACCGGGTTGAAGATGGATAATTCATTAGATGCTTTGACTCCACCACATTCCGATTGGATCAAAAACATATTTCGGCCATTTTAGAAAGATAATAAATATGGATTTTAAGGAAGTATTTTTTTATGGTGTAAGGACTATGAGAAAAAAGATAACATGGTTAAGTTGTGTTTCCTATATTTCCTAGAATGTGGTATACTTGGAAAGAGCCAAAGCCATATTGACCTAGAGCATTTGTTTATGATTAAGGACTTAGATGACTTCAGTTAGTATCCATGAGGTTTTGTGTCATACAATGCTACAATAGTGTCCTTACACAAAATTTTGGGTCTACATAATGGAGAATTAAATCAATCAGGCACTTATAATTTATATGGTTTTCCTTTAGCTTTCGAGGTAATGCCTAAAATTATTTATAATTTCTAATTGTTCAAAAATTGAATTGCATATATTTGTACGCGAGTAACACTTATTATTATTATTATTATTATTATTATTATTATTATTATTATTATTGTATTAAGTATGGGTATATGAGATAATCACTTTAAAGGGAGAAATATTCGATAACAAAGTAAATAATTCATTCTCCTGAATATGCAATTGGGAGTTTAGCAATGTTCACATTTTTAAACATGTTGGAAAGTTAATTATTGAAACTAAAGATGTAATTTTATATAAGTATTATTTATTAGTTGATTTTATAATAGTTTTCACTTAGTTATTAATTATGATTAATTTATTAGAGTTGTTCAATTACGAATATATAGTTATATGTTATTGGGGATCAAAGTTAATGAATGTGGATGAAGAATCTTATAACCAATTTAATGATGATATCCTAATACCACCATAGAAAAAGAAGAAAGAGAGATCATGAAAATATTGATCTGACATAATAAGATTATTCATATTATCACATTGAAGACACCTTAAATAATGAGAAACCTTCCTACGATCATGGTCAACTATCACATTCGTCTTGCAATGTGAGTCTATTCATATTAATTTTTTTAGTAACCTTTTCATTAATCATTTTAAGTTTATTCATAAATATAATTTTTTTAATTAATATTTTCTTTTTATTTCCATATAGTTTGATGAACTCAAAGCATATCCAATCAATGGATATGAAAATTGATTATGTGTCCAATGATTTGAATAACTTCTGGTTAGATTTAGTGCATGAGTTCAAATTGATGAATGAGAGAAAACACAACCCATATTTGATTTTTTTAAAAAAGGTAAGTTATTTTTTACATGTTAATCTATAATACTTTTTCAACTATTAATTATTGTATTTCATATTTTAGTTATAGGGATATTATTCAACCAAACATGACACTTATATGCATGATGTGTCAGATGTTGACAGAGATATAAATGAGGATATAACGAGGGGTGAGGCAAGTGAAAAACGTGATCTCTAACTAACTATAATAGAGGATAACAATAAAGTTTAATATTTGACACCATTGCAGACAGTACATTGTAAGCTACGGATTAAGAAGCATGTGAAAAATATGATGTCACCATTCATTGTCACTACGGAGATACGGGAGCAATTGTACATTGCCTCATCTAGATAATTTTGATCCAAAAAGGGTCCCTAAGATGATATTACCTTGAGTTTTTTTCATTATATGAACTCTGAAAAAGACAAACTTCTTGATTATGACGTATGCAATGTTGAAAAAGAATCCGAGTGCTTATTACAAAAGCTACATGGTTGATAGTGAATGTTATATGCATATTGATATGTTTACATATGAACAGGTATTTAAATTTCTTTTCCTTGAGGACGACCATAATAGATGCATTTTATGGGAGGTAAATTAATGGTTGCAATGTATTTAAATTACAAATGGTGTACGTTTTATGTTAACAACTTATGTTTTCATTTTATTTTATTTTTTTTTTGTGAATTTAGGCAAACATTGGTGGGCGATGGCCTGTGTTTGAACAATGGAGAGATATAAAAGCAAATAAAATGGCTTACCAATTTGATGACTTTTCTTAAATATATTTGAGGGAATGCATATAATATGACAACATGAAGTTGGGTTAATTGTGATTACGTAAGTATTTATTGTGCTAATATTTTAATATTCTCCAATTAACTTTTTATTTTAATTGAACTTAGTCACTAATTAAAATTTTATAATAGGTTATCATGCCACTCAATATCAAAGAAACTCATTAGTTTTTGACATACATTGATTTATGCAACCGATATGTATACTTTTACGATTCCATGTTAAATTCCAGCACGGATTGTGATGAGTTGAAAATATTATGGATTATGTTGCCATATATGTTAAGATAAATATTTTTTTTTTTGAGCTAACCCAAAGTTAGGGAACAATGAATTAATTTTCACATTTTTATGTTGAGAATTATCCAAGACAAGAAAATAGGTACGTTTTATAATAGTAATTATCTATCATTTTTTGCTAATTGTATTTGTTTTAAATTTATTTTATAAGGTACTACACAGTGTTTATGCTAAATTCTATTGAATATTTACTTATGAAAATGAAAATAGACTTTAACCAAAAAGTTAGGAATCTTTTTAGACAAAAATATGTTATTGATGTGTATACAGATTTTTATTTTATATTATATACTATTTATTAAGTATGTACATATATATATTATATATGATTGTTATATTTATATTATATATTATACTGTATATTACGTATATATATTACGTACTACTCAATGAATAAACTTGCATGGCATTTTACATTAATTGTTACTATACATTAAAACTAGTAGATAATGTACATAAACACTAATAGATAAAAACTACTAGATAATGTAATAATCACCTTAATTTTTTTTTTTTATAAATTAAAGAATTTGGTGAAAGTTTACTATTTAGAGTGAAATTAATAGAATTTAGAAATTCTCATATATAGAGTATCAGGTGTGAAGACAAGCTTAAAGAGTTAAAATGTTAATTGGGCATGCGGTGTGGTGGGCCATTGGTGGCCCCTTCAACAAGCCATTGGTTGGGTAAGCAACGGGCCACGCCTACAATTTTTAGGAACTTTCATAATTTCCAATTCATAACTTTTAAATTGCCATCAATCATCATCTCCTTTATAACACGTGTCGCTAAAACACGGTAAGAGTATTATCAGATTTCATTTTTCCTATGTGCAATTGAAACATATCATAACATGATAAATTTAAGTAGAATAAAACACTAAAATATGTTGTACATATTCCCTATGATGGGCTATTTGGTGGTCAATGATAGACCATCGGTGGTGCATCGATGGCCATTAAGCCACCACCGACCATCAACTAACAATTGATAGGCAATGGTGGACTATTAATGTTCATCAACCAACCACTAATAAGCATCGGTGGTGGGTCGATGGCAATTGTGTGCCACCAATGGCCCACCTTTGTTCACCAAGCAACACCAACTGTGCACCGAATTTTCCCAGTAGAACAAAAATTTCTCTATCTTAAGTGTATATGGGATTTTTATGTATAAAAATCCCATAAAATTCTAAATTCTCATAAAAATATCCCACAAATCATCAATTTAATATAAACTAATAAACAAAAACCCAACAAGAAATACATATATTAACTTATAAAAGCTCAAATAGTTGTTATAGCTTGGTTTGTTGAGGGAGGACATATTGTAAATCAAATTGTAAGTTACATGCACAACGTGTCTTACTACGTATCTTTTTATGTTTATAAAAGATGTTTGTGTCTAATTAATTTAGGAGATGTTGTATGTCTTACTGGCATTTAATATGAGAAGAGGTAATTAAGCAAAAATAAAAAAATGACTAAAATTTTAATTCCTATAAAAAGTAGCTAAAAATATTTAACGGACCTTTTAACCAGTCATGACATCAAAAAAGCCTTTCAAAATTAGCTTAAAAAATTAAAAAGAAAAAAGAAAACAAAAAAATAGAAACTAGGAGTATATTTCATTAATAAAATAAAATAGGTCCATGCAATCAGAACAATGAGCTTTACTCTCATAATGCAAATGCAATAATAATTTTTTTTAAAAAAATTAAAATTTCCTTTGGCTATCTCTCCTACTTCCTGTTTGAGTAGCCAGAAAAATCTAAAACAGTTTAAAACAAAAAACTCCCTATTCTTATTCCTATTGAGTTTTAGTCATAAATTTGTACGTAAGCCTAAATTTAAATTACAAATCTCAAACTTCTAAATATAATAGAACTTATATTCATAAAACAAAAAGACACAATCACATATAAATTCAAAGAGGTGAATGCACTATTGCATATTTAAAGAGTCATAATCTTAATTAATAGTAGTAATTAAGCATACAATTATGCATTTA
Source organism: Rhamnella rubrinervis (assembly GCA_007844105.2). Taxonomy (NCBI): domain Eukaryota; kingdom Viridiplantae; phylum Streptophyta; class Magnoliopsida; order Rosales; family Rhamnaceae; genus Rhamnella; species Rhamnella rubrinervis. The sequence goes on from CM017579.2 coordinate 2,115,151, forward strand.
CCACAAAAAAAAAACAATTAGGCTGGATTGGTGGCCTAGTGAGCTAAAAATTAATATAATTTTTTTAAAAAATAGAAAACTATCTAGGCAGTCATAGACTTAGAATCATCTTGAAACAAAATAAAATAATATATAAACAAGAAGCTTATATTATCGTATAAAGAAGTAATTGGCTAGTAATATTCTTATATCATTTTGATATAGTTTATGCACAATGATCTATCAACGAACAGTTCTTGGATATAGGTTGGATATGCTTTTATATAAATATACAATCAAACTTGAATAATTTAATAATCAATAAATTAATAATCTCGATTAAATAATATTTTTTACTGGTTCAAATTTAGGACTAAAACACTAAATTAATAGTTTGATAAATATATAAGATAATGTTATGATATTATATGTTGTGGATGCCCATTATCCATTAGATAAGATAATGATTAGTTTTCAATTTTCTATAGTTATCTCTACTTATTATCTATATGTATTTGTAATTATCTAAAATTACTCTGAGTTTATAAATAGGACTTCTACCTCTTCTGTAGTATGATTGAAGAAATAAGAATTCCCCACTTTATTGTTTTTTCATTGTTCTCTTTAGTTTATAACATGTTATCAGCACGATAACTTTAAGAGTTAAAGCTAGTGATTTTTTATGGTGCTTTTCAAAATTTAGGAGCTGAGTCCCGAAACTGTTTCTCAATTGAATGACGGAGCTGTTTTTGTAAATTTTATAATCTACCAAAATTCATTATTTTTCATCTCTTCTGAAGTAAGCTTTTAATATTCTATACTAGATGTTTGTATAAAGCATATGATTATGATATATTGATTTAGGTATATTGCAATTAAATATATTTATACATGCTTTTTGCGTCTGTTTATATAATATAATATTCAAGTTGTTATAAAATCTCATGTATTTCTTGGGATTTATGTTTATGTTATTTGCTTTCTATTTTAGCTATGTACTTTTATAATTGTATAATCGGTCATGATATGCTGAACTACAAACTGTATAATCGGTCATGTACTTTTAATATCAGATCACTTTGTCTTATTTACTACTATTATTATATGACAGTTGTTCTTTATACACTACCTGAGTATATTTATATAGTTTGTCTATTTACTGATTTATGATAAAAATAATATAGTTTTATATGTAAATAATAAAATAAGATAAAATTGAATATTGGTTTAATTTGCTATTTATATATATATATATATACATATATGTACATATATTGTCTAATTAAATGCCAAAACAACAGCAGACATGAATTATATGTATAACCTTTGCTTATGCTTGCGCACTTTCTTCCACTTAATAATGTTTTCTAGCTGCATGATCTAGGTTTACGTACGCTGTTTTAAATCATTTATTAAATAAATTGAAGGGTGTTGTGTACCTTTTCTCTTTGCATTTTGAGTTATTAGTATATCTAATCTAGTTATTATGTTAGGCATGAGTTTAAGTTTATATAATACTGGAGACCTTTTATTTTTCACCTTCGGGATCTCCAATATGTGCATATACTTACAATATAATTTAATTATTTTTCAATTATTATTGTTTTGATGCTTTAGTATACTATTAAATTACACTTGTATGGATGATAATATTACTATTGGTTAATTTGTTTTATTTAAGTATTAAAATCATTTTTTTTACTTGTTTACTATAATTAGATAATTTCATTATTGCACATATAAATATGCAATTAGTTACGTAGCTATCATCTGTTTTATGTGTATTTGTAAACTATTGTTGTTTTAATTATTTGATATATACTATTAGTTACGTAGCTATCATTTGTTTTATGTGTATTTGTAAACTATTGTTGTTTTAATTATTTGATATATACTGATTGATTTATAATTTAGCATATGTCATAGTTATAATATGTAGATATGCTTATATATATATATATATATATTTGATATTTGCATACTATCAATCTAAATTAATTTTTAATTTATTATTTTATGATAGTTATATGATGTCAAATCTTTCAAAGCTTGAATTTGTTGCAATCGATATTTCTGGAAAGAATTATTTATTATGGACCCTTGATGTTGAAATTCACACCTTGCTGCTATGGGTCTTGGAGATACTATTGCGGAAGGAAATACTACATCCTTACAGGATCGCGCTAAATCAATGATTTTCCTTCGTCATCATCTAGATGAAAGATTGAAAAGTGAATATCTCATTGTTAAGGATCCGAATGTTCTATGGAAAAATTTAAAAGACTGATACGATCATTAAAAGACAGTAATTCTTTCCAAAGCACGCTATGACTGGCTACATTTAAGATTACAAGATTTTAAATCTGGTAGCGAATATAATTTAACCATGTTCAGAATTACTTCACAGCTCAAATTATGTGGGGACAATATTATTGATAAGGAAATGTTGGAAAAAAACATTCTCCACATTTCATGCATCGAATGTGCTCCTATAGTAGCAATATAGAGAATGAGGTTTTAAAAAGTATTCTGAATTGATATCTTGTCTTCTTGTTGCTGAATAAAACAATGAGTTATTGATGAAAAATCATCAATCTCGTCCAACAAGAACAATTGCATTCCCGGAAGCGAATGTAGTATCATCATATAGAGGACATGGACAAGGTAGAGGTGGTAGGCGTTGCTGAGGATGAAATAATTTTCAAAGCCGTGGTGATTATAATCGTCATCCAAATTTTAAGAAAAATGATACTCCGGAGAAGAATCAAGAAAAGAACAAAGGTATAAATAATAATATTGAGAACATCTATTTTAGATGTAGTTCTCAAGGACATTGGTCACGCACTTGTCGTACTCCAAGACAGCTAGTTGATCTTTACAAAGCTTCAAAAAAGATTAAGAAGACAAATAAGACAAATGTAATTGAATTAGCTACTCCCTTAATCCAGTCCTCAACTGCTATTGATGATCACTTAGTGAACACTCATTTAGATGTTGCAAATTTTTATGAGAACTTTGATAATTAGTTATTTTTATTTATTTTTTTAAAAAATAGTTCACCTTATTATTACTATTTTAGATTTATGTTTTGACTTTTAAGACACTTTAGGCTTTTATAATTTATTTATTAGATATTAAATTATATTTGTTTTTATTTTAGATATATATGGATTGCATTAATCCTGTTCACTCCAAGACTGATAGAGGTGATTTATGTTTGGCAGATAGTGCAACAACGCATACTATACTGAAAGATAAAAAATATTTTTCCTAATTAAATTTTATATAGGCACATGTAAACACCATATCAGTTCCTGCAAATTTAATTGAAGGCTCTAGAAGAGATCATATTACTTTGTCTAATGGAACAAAAGAGTAATGCATTATACTCTGCCAGACTCAGAAGAAATCTGCTAAGTTTCAAAGATATACGTCATAATGGATATCATATTGAGATAATAAATGAAAATAATCATGAGTATTTATACATTACATCCATAGTTTCAGGGGGAAAATATATAATAGAAAGAGTGCCGACATTTTACTCGAGTTTATACTATACGTACATCAATGTAATTGAGTCATATGGAGTGATGAACCAGAAGTTCATTGATCCAAAGATATTCATGATTTGACATGATAGGTTAGGTCATCCCGGATTAACTATGTTGCATAGAATTATAGAAAATTCTCATGGACATTCATTAAACAACCATAATATTACCTCATCAAATGAATTTGCTTGTGCTGTTTGCTCTATGGGCAAATTAATCATTAGAGCTTCACCAACTAAAATTGGGTTTAAATATCTTGCATTTCTTGAAAGAATTCAAAGAGATATATGTGGGCCTACTTATCCATCATGTGGACCATTTCAATATTTTATGGTATTAATAAATGCATCTAGTAGATGGTCATATGTATGTCTTCTATCAACTTCCAATATGGCTTTTGCAAGACTTCTTGCATAAATAATTAAAGTACGAGCACAGTTTCTTGATTATACAATCAAAACAATACATCTAGATAATACTGGTGAATTTACATTTCAAGCATTTAATGATTATTGTATGTCGATTGGGATTCATGTTGAACACTCTATTGCCCATGTTCACACACAAAATGATCTTGTTGAATCATTTATTAAGCGCCTCTAATTAATTTCTAGACCATTATTGATGAGAACAAAACTTCCTATTTCTGCATGGGGACATGCAATTTTGCATGCAATAGCACTTATACGCATCAGGCCAAAAGCTTATCATAAATACTCTCTTTTGCAATTGGCTTTTGGTAAAGAGTCGAATATTTCTCATCTTAGAACATTTAGGTGCTCGGTATATGTTCCTATTACTCCACCACAGTGCACCAAGATGGGTCCTCAAAGAAAGCTGAGTATATATGTTGGTTATGAGTCTTCATTTATTAAAAAATACCTTGAGCCCTAAACAAGAGATATTTTCACAGCTATATTTACTGACTATCATTTTGATAAAACAATATTTCCAGCATTAGTGGGAATAAAAGGAAACTTAGAAAGTGATATAACTTGGAATGCATCATCTCTATCTTCACTTGATCCTCGTACAAACCAATGTGAATTGGAAGTTCAAAAGATTATTCATTTACAAAGATTGGCTAATAAATTATCTGATGCATTTAGTGATACGAAAAGGGTAACTAAATCACATATACCAGCTGTAAATGCCCTTGTAAAGATTGTTGTTCTTGTTGAATGACAAGTCACCAATAAATCTATGATACGTATAAAATGAGATAGTCAAATCGGTTCTAAAGACAACTCCTCAGAAAAATAGACGCAAATACCCCTGAAGAGGACCAAGACATAACTAATGAAAATATTCTAGGAGAAGTTCAAATACCTGTAAACATTGAACAAAATGAGATCTCATTGAGTTATATCACTATTAGGGAATTATGGAACAACAATGATATGATCGTCGATGACATATTTTTGTATTTTGTGGCCAATAAAATTATGAATGAAAACAAGGATAATGAACCAAATCAGTTGAAGAATGTAGATGTAGAAGTGATTGGCTTAAATGGAAAGATGCAATTCAAGCTGAACTTGATTCGCTTTCTAAACGGGAAGTGTTTGGGCCTGTAGTCCAAACACCAGATGGCATTAAACCTGTGAAGGTATAAATGGGTTTTTGTACAGACTCGAAATGAGAAAAATGAAATTGTGAGATATAAAGCTCGACTTGTGGCTCAAGGTTTCTCACAAAGACCTAAATTTGATTATGATGAGACCTATTCCCCTGTAATGGATGCAATTACTTTTAGATATTTGATTAGCCTAGCCGCATCTAAAAGACTTTATATGCATCTTATGGATGTCGTAAAACTGCATATTTGTATAGATCACTTGATAATGATATTTACTTGAAAATCCCTGAAGGATTTAAAATGAATGAATTAAAACCCTGGGAAATACATTCTATTAAATGACAAAGATTTTTGTATGGATTGAAGCAATCTAGGTGCATGTGGTACAATCGGCTTAGTGAATATCTTTTGAAAGAAAGATATATGAATGATCCTATATGTCCATGTGTTTTCATTAAGAGGTTAAAATTCGAATTTGTTATTATTGTTTATGTTGATGATTTGAATATAATAGGAACTTCTGAAGAAGTCTCAAAAGCAATGACCTACTTAATGAAAGAATTTGAAATGAAGGATCTTAGGATGACATAATTTTGTCTCGGCCTGTATATCGAGCATTTACAAGATGGGATATTTATTCACCAATCAACCTACATAGAAAAGGTTTTAAAAGATTTAAGATGGATAAATCATATCCATTAAGTACCCATGATTATTAGATCACTTGAAGTGACAAAGGATCCTTTTCGTCCACAAGAAGATAATGAAGAGATTGTTGGTCCTGAAGTACCATATTTAAGTGCAACTGTTACACTAATGTATCTTACGAATTATACCCGACCTGATATAGGTTTTTTTGTTAATTTATTAGCAAGATACAACTCGTCTCCAACACAACGACATTGGAATGGTGTTAAACATATTTTACGTTATCTTTGTTGAACAGTTGATATGGGATTGTATTTTCCTAAAGCAAAAAAAATCAGAGCTTGTTCGTTTTGTAGATGTAGAGCTTGTTGGTTTTACAAATGCAGGATACTTATCTGATCCATGCAAAGGTCGTTCTCAGTCAGGATATTTATTTTTGTCAAATGATACGGCAATCTTGTGGCATTCAGCAAAACATACAATAGTTGCTACTTCTTCAAATCATGTTGAGATCATAGAGAATGTGTATGACTAAGATCTATGATTCAACATATCAGAGGAGCGTGTCAATTATCCGTTGATAGATGTCCAACTATATTGTATGAAAATAATGCAGCATGTATTGCTTAGATAAAGGGAGGTTGCATCAAAAGTGATAGAACTAAGCATATTTCTCTGAAACTCTTCTTCACACATGAACTTGATAAAGGAAAAGATATAGATATTCAATCTATTTGATCAAGTGACAATCTTGCAGATTTATTCATAAAAGCGCTTCCCACCTCAACATTCGGAAATTTGTACACAAGATTGGAATGCGTCAATTGCGAGATTTGAAGAAGAGTTAGTTTTGTCATTATGAGGGAGAGAATACACGGCTGTACTCTTTTTCCCTTACCATGGTTTTGTCCCACTGGATTTTCCTAGTTAGGTTTTTAATGAGACAACATTAACTCGTATTATAGGGCATCCAAGGGGGAGTGTTATGATATTATCTATTGTGGATGTCCATTATCTATTATATAAGATAATGATCAGCTTTTAATTTTCTATAGTTATATCTACTTATTATCTATATATATTTGTAATTATCTAAATTTACTCTAAGTTTACAAATAGAACTCCTACCTCTTTTGTAGTATGACAGAAGAAATAAGAATTCCCCACTTTATTGTTTTTTCATTATTTTCTTTAGTTTATAATAGACAATACATTATAAAAAAAATCACGTAGTTTTATATAGAACTCATTCAATACATACATTAATAATTCCGTAATACATATAAATAATTAACTTTATATAATTTATTTAAGAAGCCATAGTAAAATATGTATCCAATATTATTTCCAATCTTTTTGAAGTTGATGTCTTCTTAAGCAATAATACTTAGAGAAAAATAAATATTTTTTGAAAAAAAATCTTTTTATTTTTAAATATAAATAATATCCAGATAAATTAATATTTGATAAATTAATAAATTTTCTTTAGTCCCAATGTTATTAATTTATCAAGGTTTTATATATATATATATATATATATATATAGGTGATGAAGAAGAAAGTTCTAAATTATATATGGATCCAAAAAAAAAAAAAAAAGAAGAAAGTTGTTTGTTATTATTTATGATCAATACATTTGATTTATAATTTATTTATATAGCAATTGATGATTGTTATTTATTAATTTGTATAATAAAAATTTAATACGGAAAAGTGAACCCCACCACTTGGTGTTATACATAATAAAAAAAAAAAGAAAGAAAAAAAGAGAGGATGAAAATCCAGAATTTGCCATGCAATAGAGGATACTCTGAGCACATCCTCTCTATGTAGTCAGTGTCATAGAATGCATAATATGCCGGGATGAATCCTTTACTCATTGGACTTAAATTAATTAATGACTAAATTAAGATTTGCATGAATTATAATTAGTAATTACGTACTAAATTTCATATATATTGTCTTTATTAAATAGTTCTTAATTAAAAAGGATCCAGGTTTTTCTAATGATTCCTTTTCTATATGTATCTTCTGATTACTCTTTAATGGAGCAGATTTAACCTAATTCAGTGGATACTCCTATCTTACCATTCAAATGTCTAGATTATAAAAATAATAATGCTAAAAAGAAACAAAGTTTCGGAAATAATAAAATAGAAATGATAAATAGAGTCTTGCCCCTCCCAAGATTAAACTAAATAATATTTGTTTTGACAATTAAATATATATATATATATATATATATATTTGTACAAACCCACTAAAAGGAGCCAATAGAGAAGAAACCCACATCTAATGGGTCACTTTCTCATCAACCTAGCTTTTTTTCTCTCACATATAGCCACAAGCTAGCTTTTTTTAATTTTGTCAAAAATTAAGCGACAAACCTAATTATAAGTTTTGAGGCTATAGGCCAGATTTGTAGTGACATTAAAAACTGTGTCTAAAAGTATTGAGTCACAAAAATTAGACATTTTGTGCATCTACAAAAAGTAGAAATAAAATAAAAGTACATTAGTCTCCAACTAATATTTTGTAATTAAAACCAGCAACCTCAAGATTTAGTTACTGAACAATTTTGTTTGTAAATCAATATTTGATAACAAGTTGTAACTAAATATAACATTCCGTAGAAATATTGTTACCTCACATAAATATTGTTAGTAAAAATAAGTTTTATTGTTGATAATAAACATTAATAATAATAAAATAAAAAATAATAAAATATTGTAATAATAATAAATATTGTTATTAACTAGCAATGAAAGTGTTCATAATTATTTCCAAAGGCAAAGCATGCATGTTAAACATTGTCATCTCACATATACATATTATGACAAGATCACTTTTGATTCGTGTGACATAAATATTATAACAAAAATATTTGTTTCTTATTGGGTAGTCTAGTGACGTATATGGTTGGAAGCTTTGTTTGCCTCTACATTCGCATGGTGTACCAATTAATTGCAACTTATCGGTCCATTAGAAATTAGGGACCAAACTCCACATATTACATACAAAGCAGAGGAAGAGGCCTTTTTTGTAGGTAGTTTGTTAGGTTTTTAGTGTTGGCATTTTATGGTAATATCTAGTTAGTCTGAACAATGGTTATAATTGACACTGCTACAAAAAAAGGATTTTGCACAACAATCAATGCCCATCGTCTATAATGTTTTAGGGCAGCCATTAGGCCGTCGTATTTCCAGTGAAAATGAGCATTTCAAATACTATTGCCATTATTTTTAACCACGATTACAGAAGACTGTCGTTAGAACCAGAATTTTAATAACGGGCATTACAATGCTTAAAATGTTAAATTATAAAAAAACTAAAAAAAATAATAATTTCAACTCAAAGAATCGCTTTCAATAGTCATGCCCAGAACTCTCACAAATATTATTCAATATTATTGTAATAGAGGTATGAAATCAATAAATTCCTATACATAAAAGACGACCTTTTAATGTTTAGTTTGAAAGGTTCTAACAAACCAAATTAAAGCTAAAGAGAGAAATAAAGACTAACCAATCGCCCACCAACAAAAATGGCTATGATGGTAACTGCAACTTTTTTTACAGCAGGGACTCCAAGAGCTTCAGCAACAGCTTGAAAACCAATATGAAAAAAATCAGATTAACTAAATAGTCATAAGACATAATATTTGTTTTCTCAAAGGGCCAAGTTGCTAAGTATTATGTTAAACTATGGTATTGGACGAAACCAAGATTATGATCCAGTTATCACAGACAAGGGTGGCAGCAATTTCCTGAAATAAGCAGAGCATTCACTCAGAATAACTTTTTCCCATTACCTCTCAGAGTGAGTGTATATTTGTAATAGTTCTTAAACAGATGATCTTGAACCTCTTACCACGTTAATTGCACCAGTAGCCATTATACCTAAACCATATGAGACAAATATGAGCCTTAGTTTTCAGACTTGCTACTATGACATAGATAATCATATTAAAAAAATACACAGAAAAATTAACTTCCCTATCTTCATGATGGAGGATTTGTCTCTACAATAACAAATCTTATTAAAAATTCATCTCCAGCTTAGCCCATAAAATATGAAGAATCAGTAAACAGAAAATCAGAAAGTAGTGAAGGGAAGAAGATTACTTGAAAATGGGCATCATGATACTTTTTTTTTTCATCCATCAACTTCATTGGAACCCATTACAACAAATCAACCTTAAGTATCTTTTTTAAAATACTTATAAAAATGGTAAAACAATATTTCTCCAAAGCTGTAATGGTAAACTAATAATTGCTCGATTGTATCACTAAGATTTCATCCAAAGTTCTATAGAGTTGAACAATTTGGTATACAAACATATATATATATATATATATATATATATAGGATGAGAGCAATACACTAGTAGAGACAAACTTGATATTATCATATTAGTAATCAGGAAAAAAACATTGTGAACAGTATATGCGTCCCCCATCTGTAACAAGCCAATGACATGAGTTATCAGCAAAATGTCAAACCTTCTCATCTGGCTTCACTCCAATAACTCTTAGGCCCTCAGAGAAGTTCAAAATTACCTGTTTCAGCTGCAAATTTTGAGGAGGCAAAATGGATTTAGAAGAAATAAGGCAATCCTTTACATATAACTATGAGAAAAGACACCACCAAGGGGTGGCTCAAGTCGTATGAAGGAGATGCCCACACCTTAAGGTTGTGGGTTCCAATCTCACTAGCCTCATTTGTGCCTTAGTGGTGGAGCTGGATCAGACACCCGAGTTGGGAGTGGGCTGCTATTTGAGACTCTCATGTGGTTATCAAACTCAAATAGCACTAAAGCCTTCAGTTCTGATTTTCTCTAAAGGCTAATCATCCCCATAGTAGGTCTCCAATATATACCAAAAAATTATGAGGAAAGATGGGCTCTTCACATTTAAACAAGACAGAAATTGGGTATAGTTAGAAATTGTTTACAAGGAGTACATTAAAGATTACTGGAAAGTGTTGTATGAGCAGGATGCACAGAATTCCAAAATGGAACTAAGTGCAGAAGATCATAAAAGTGAAAAAGAAAAGGTGCATAATTAGTGCATTAGCAGCTTGAGAGTGATGGTTAACCAAATGTAGAAACACTTAAAAGTGGTAAATACATGTAAAAACCATCATCTAAATATATGAAGTTGATTCCTAATGTCTGGTTATTTATAATAGAAATTCAGAGAAGAGTGATTCCATATTCTTATTTATAATATGTAGGATCCATAAATGACACTATAGTCCTTAACTCTACTAATAAAATTGTATCAGAAATCAGAATTCTTACCTTGCTGCTCTTATAAAGCAGCTCTTCTCTTCGTTCATTCTTCCAGGAAATAACCTGCCCTTCATGCAAGAATTATAGTTAAAAATTAGCTATGAAGAAATACCAGCTAAATCAAAGTACTAAAAAACACAAATGCCCCCTTCCTACTTGAGAAAGAACCATATGGTTAGTATGAAAAGTTGTCACTGATAATTCCATTGCAGGAAATTGAAGAAAAAAGCATACTTGGGGCTCAGCTTTCATGGCATGCACCATCACTGCAGTTATCTCATTGTTATACAAGTTGTCAAACAATCCACCTGTTATGGCAATGTTAACATCCCCAAAAGCTACAGGAACCGAACAAACCAAAACTGTACGGCCCTTGGCTAACTTAAAACACACCAAATTATCTAAGTTAACAGAGCAGATCTTTGTTTTTTAACTAAACACTTATAGATTCTAGAAATGGCCATCATTGGTAAAAGTATCTTTCTAATGAGGAATATAGAAAATAAAATTCACCTATAACATAGATTCAAATATAATTTATGAAGTGGTTACAACGACCAAAATGGAAAAAGTGAAAAAAAAACACACACATATATATAATAGTGAAAAAGAAAGGGTAAATTAGTTTACTCGGTGCTAGAGAAGATTACAGGTTCAGCTTTTTCTATATGATTTCCGTAAATAAATTTCTGTACATACATATATAGAAGATGAGAAGAAAACTGACTTGCAAAACTCGGTCGCGAAGGCTGCTAGTTCGTGTGCGGCTGATTCTGAAGGTAAGGGGCGTGCGATTTGAAGAAATGAGAAGAAAACGAGGAGAAGAAGAAACCCTAAGGCTATGTTTGGTATACATGATTAGACAGGATTAATTTTGTATCCGTACTGGGACTAATTTGATCAGACTAGGACTAGGATAATTTTAGTATTGTCCTATGTCTGGTATATTCCGGATAAAATTATGGACTTTTTATCCTATATTTGGTGCATGCTAGATTTGTGCTCGCCCATAGTAGCGAGAACTCGCTACTACGAGCGAGATACTTATTTTTTCTCTCAGGGAATGTCTCTCCTAAAAGAGTGAGATCTCGCTCCTATAGGCGAGATACTCATTTGTAGTGTGTTTGTGCTCTCCAATAGTAGCGAGAACTCACTACTATGAGCGAGATACTCATTTTTCTTCTCAGGCAAAAGTCTCGCCTAAAGGAGCGAGATCTCGCTCCCAGGGCCGGTTCAACACTAAAAGAGACCTTAGGCAAACAAAAAGAATAAGACCTTAATTATATATAATTTTTTACAAATTTTATATAATATTTAAAATAAATACTAGTAAATAAATTTATACTTAATAAACAACAAACAATTATTTAAAATTTATTTTTCTTACTTTTTTGAGATGCAAAGGTAGAAATTAAGTCTTTATATTTTAGTTTTACTAACAAGCCTTTCTCAATAGTTTTACTAACTCTTCAATTTTTCTCTTCTTTTTTTTTTTAAGTTTTTCATAGCCAGATTGATATTTTTTAGTAGACATTATAATAATTAAAATAAAAATAACAAACAAACACTCAAATATTAAAATATATATAAAGGAAATATAAAAGCTATAGAACAATAGAACTTGATTTTTTTGTTGTAATAATCAAGCTTTGTAGAGCAAAAATTGAGAGAGAGACAGAGAGTAATCAATAACTTTAAAATTTAATTTGAAGTCAATGTTAAAAAAAAAAGAATATGAGTGAAAAAATAACTAAAGAAAATTGAAAGAAAAATAATAAAGAAGGTGGAAAGAAAAGTGATGAAGAAGATCGAAAAAAAATAATGTTAGAAAATTGATATTACAAAAAAATTTTAAAAAAAATTATCTAAAAGTAATATTTATTTTTTCCAAAAATTATTTAATTAGCATTAAGTATTTGTCTTTTCAAAATATTCCATTTTTATTTTGATATTTTTAAGATATATCTATTATTATAATACATAATACAATGATATATTTATATATACCTATTATATATATAATAAAAAAATTTGGGGCCTTAGGCCACCGTCTTGGTGGCCTTACCCCAAAACCGGTCCTGCTTGCTCCTATAGGTGAGAGTTCACTTTCATAATATTTGTTTGTACTTGCTAATAGTAGCAAGAACTCGCTACTATGAGTGAGATGGATTAATTTTGACCTAACAAATCAACAGGACAAAAAGTCCTTCTCTCCATAACTATATTTTGTCCCCCTTCACTAAATTTGTACCGGACTAAATTAGTCCATATCATCACCAAACACCATCCTTCACTAATTTTCGGATAAAATTAGTCCAATCCCACCTAGTTCGGGTTGCCAAACATGACCTAAGTGAACTGGGGTGTAAAAAGAAAAGAAAAGAAGGAGAGAGGAAGAGGTGTGGGTCCCGCGAGGAAGAAAGAGAAAAGATTTCTGAAATTATATTTTTAATCATTTCTAAAGACGTCGATGAAAATGATGTTAGATTTACAAATTGCATTTATGGATGATGGACTGTCGCAAGAATGTATTTGTGATGACAGTCATTGTTAATTGTCATCACAAACGCATATTTTTATGACGGACAGTTTATTTTGTCGTTGAATATCTTTGACGATGCGAAGCCACAACCTATCGTTGAAAGTTATTTTTTAGTAGTGTGATTTGTAGGACTCAGTAAAAGACCTGCCTTTTTAGTATTGAAGTTTATAATTGGTCGTAATCTGTGCATTTATTGTTGGGATTAGACAGAGTTTTAGAAAGTTGAAAAAGTCTACTAATGAAGATTTATGTGAAGAACATGTCTTTGACAACAATTCAGAAAACATAATTGTGTTGGGTTTTATTTGATTTGATATATATAGATTAATTATTTAATTAGGTTTTTTCTTATATCGTTTAATGAGACAATTTTTTTTTATTTTTAAAATTATCATTTTCTAAATATTGTTTGTAAAAATTCTATTTATCTAGGACTCCTCACACTTGGTCAAATAATCTCTTGAATGTGAGTTTTATTTTCAAAGAAGTTTTTTCAAAAGCTCTTTTTTTATGTTATAAAAAATCCAAGTTGTAGAAAACATGTTTTGATATTGAATGGGTTTTTGTTTAGCATCTTGAATGAGAACTTGATTTGATCTAGAGTTCTTTGTTTTAAACTGAAAAGTATTTTTCATATTATATTTTCAGATCAGTGTTTGTGAGTTCTTTGGGAGAAGATACTCATGTTTTTCAAGAGAAGAGGATTTGCATATTTGAAGGCAATTCAGTATAACAAATCATACTAAACAAGTCCTCTAGTTGATTAAACATTATGACTGCCACCATGAAGCCTTGCATGCAAGACAAGCGATGTTGCTGAACAAATCATTTAGTTAATTTAACATTGTGACAACAATAGAAAAGAGAGTCTTTAATTGTTATGTCCAAATTAGTATATATAATCTTTTATAATTTAATGGATTGTTTAATAGTTGAGTGTGACTGGTTGACCACACCAAAAATTATGCGTTCTTTAAATTATTTATGTTTTTATTAATTAATTAAAATTGTAGTAGTCTAAAACAAATTTTTCATAATTGATGAAAAATCTATGTGATTTTTTTATTACCAACCTACTCCTTAATGAACACCATAAAAGGATGAACTCACTACAAAAAATATATATATATATATAATTAGTTATGAAAATGCTACCTACAATTCATTTTTTTCGTAACTAAAGCATATGTTTTTAACATAAAGAAATGCCATAAATGATAGAGATATATGTATTGTAATTTACTATAAATTGACATTTGTTATTAAATTTGGTAGTTAAAACATCATATACCTTTTGGCGCCAACTTTTCTTTGAAAAAATTTGTTTCCGTGACGTAAATCTATCCAATCAGCTCCAATGATCAATCGTAGGTAAAAAAAAATTGAAATAAAAAAATTAGTAAACGACCTCATCCAAGCCCACCGCACGAATCTCACATACAAACTCAGCTAAGTGAATTGGCTTCTCACGACAACTCTTCTCTCACTGCCCCCTCTATGCAACTTACTCCCTGCTGCTTCTTCCTCTATCTCCCTCAATCTTACTCTATGTCGCCGCTAACCCATCTTAAATTTCAATTTTTTATACCTAGATTTAAGTTCTTTTTTTTTTAATACAAAATTTTGGGATTTTTGTTCAAACAAATTTGTCTGGTTTTGTTCAAACAAATTTGTTCAAAAATAAAAGGGATAAAAAATACAAGAAGCTAGGTTTCAAATTTCTCTTTCCTATGCTAGAGTGGTAGCATCACATCCCTCAAAGCACCCATTCTAGTGCCACCGAGCTGTGGTTCTTTCTTCATGGTCGTGATTCTTTATCTTCCTCAGTTGTTGTGCCTATTTGTGGTTGGGTAAAAGTATAGTTGTTGGCTGTCAAAGATAGAGCTTCGAACCAACAACCAGCTTGCCCAAAGTTTCCTCTTCTCCGGTGCCGCTTGATACAACCTGGTATGTGATCTATTGATTTAATAATAAATTTTATTTTTTTATTCTATTCGCTTTTAGCCTTTGGATTGAGAAGTTTGGCGTCTAGTTAATTGGTTTGATGTAGATAATTTTTGTTTATATTATAGTAAACTTTGTCCTCTAATTTTCAAAATCTACTTGACTTTAACTTGTAATGAACTATTTGGTGATTGCATAAACTAGTGAATGCAGCAAAATGTTAGGGAGGGTTGGTTTGTGGTGTCGTGTTATCCCTTTTTCTGTCCATTTTAAAGTTATAAATTTAATTTTATAATGTGACTTTTAATTTTACTTTCCTCTTGATCCCTAGTTGAAAACTATCTTTAAATTACTCATTGTTTTCTCATCTTCCCCTCCATGCACGATGAGTACTTTTTGGTCATGATTGATATTGGAACCAACAACGAGAAACTTCTCAAAGACCCTTGTGTATGTATTTCCTAATGTAATGATGTTTTATAATTTACAAATTAAAAATTAATTTGTTTTCTGTCATTTCTTCTAGCAAAGAACAAAAAATGTAGTTGCTGGACTTTTAGGAGCTATGACAGCATAAGGAAAGCCAAGGATTGACTTCCTAGAATAAAATATTGTCGTCATTAATGGTAGGAGGTTAGTATTTAAACTTTTGAAAAGTTTGATATTACAATTAGGCATCCTCTGCTGCTAATATGTGCAAAACATCCTTTTTAGTTCACGTCCATTAAATACACATGACCATTAACAGATGGTGGTAGGTACCTAGCTATCAGTAGAGGTTAACTAGTAAAGATTGTCACAGATATATAGGCAGAGAAAGAGAGATAAAAATGGATAACCTCTGCAAAGAAACAATTTGGAATAAGATAGGCTCGAGAAGTCACATGTACGTGGTCATCTATTTTCAAAGTCCATGAGGGAGTACTATTGGTCCTATTTATATAACTATAAATATTTTTTTGGGTCAAAATATATAACTATATATATATATATATATATAAATTATAACACACCCTAACCAAGTTCCCTAGGTCGAACAAAGTTAGGGTGGCTACCAAAACTTAATTTGCGAAAATTATAGAAAAATTTAAAACTTTATCAATCTTAGATATGTAGATAGTTAAAACTCATACTTAGACTGCTTTAATAACTTAAGACAAATAATTTTCACAAAGTAACATAATAACTATTTAATTACTTTTCTTTCAACAAAATTTTAAGAAGAATAAATAGTTAACTTAATATATTATAGTTAGTCTTAAATACACCTCCCAAACACAGTAAAATATTCCAATTGAATAAGAAAATAGTACTCAAATTAAAAATGAAATAAAAACTATGACACCAACATGTAGACAACATTGTTACTTCATTTAAGTACCCCTAAGGATCTTCTTCTCGAGCTACCACATGTCTACCATCCTTACAAATTCAAACAAGCACATCGATCTAAGCATTTTTACTTGGGAAAAAGAAAATAACAAAGACGTGAGTTTACAAAACTCAGTAGGCTTTTTCAAATCCAAATAAAACAATAATAGTATACATATAACTTCACATGTTAACAAAAATTTCAATATCAATCAATCATAATCTTTCTTAATCATGAATGTTCTTTCTTGCTTAAAGATTCTCCGCATTCCATAGCTCATCGTAAACTTATAATATAATCAAAGAGCTTACAATGCATGCATGATTCATGAGCTTATCACAAAATAGTTGGATTTTCATACAAAATATCAAAAGGGTTCATGCATCTCAATCTCACTTTAGCATAATAGTGTAAACATTTCAGTCTAATTTGTAGCTTATAGCGTGTATGTGTCTCAATCTCACTTTAGCATAATACCATAAGCATTTCAGTCTACTTATAGCTTACATAATTTGTCATGATCAAAATCAAACATTTATATAGCTCACTATCAAAGTACCAACCAGATGTAATGTATCGTTCATAGTTCGTCGTATATTATTATGCTTATGCATGCATTAGCTAGTTCTTAATGAAAACATGCATAAATCACATACTTGGTCATATTCATCAATTTCACATCATCATAGCAAAAATCTTAAAAATTTTCAAAGATGTTAACTAACATTCACATATGAAAATTGTACAAGAGATGCATTATAAAATTCATAATAAATTCAATTCTCATCCAAATAACATGATTGTAAAAGAAAAAGAACCATTTAGATGTCTCTGATTGACCAGAAATTTCTCATAATTTTCAAAAGCTAGTAAATATTTGATAACAATTTTCCAATTTGAACTATCACACAAAATCTACAATGAACCAGAGACGCTCAAACAATTTTAATAAATTTTACAAAAATTATTTTTAACTAAAACTAATGTATTATAACTGTAACAGATATGGATAGCTGTATAAATTCGTTCATACTAATCCAAGTAAGGAAACAATACACGTCTCATAGAAAATGAAATCTGTCTCACCATTCTAGCAATAATGTGTTAATTTTCAAACATTCATAACTCCAATTTGACCATGTTGATAAATATCTTAAGATTAATCTATAAAAATTTCAGAGGAAAAGAAGTCCATTTATCCCACGAAAGTTCATAGAAAAGACTCACTGGTCATAATTTTCCAGATTAATAGTATGAACTTCAAAAGTTCCAATTAAATCTATAAAAATGAGATTGAGACGAAACAAAAGGAAAAAAGATCGTAAATGGCAGATCCATATAGAAAAATATATTAAAGAATGTTTAAAGCTTATTTGGTTTTCAAAATCTATCACATCCTCTAAAATAATATATAATCCGTAAAAGTTTCAATTAAACTTTTCTTAAAATAAAATAAAAATAAACATAGTACAATAATATATTGTTAAACCATCATGAATAACATCAAATAAAAATTAATTTAGGAAAAACTTACCTTAAATCTTGAGTTCTTCAACAAATTTGAATATCTTCTCCGTCAGATTTTCAAAAGAAAACAAAAGCCCCCTAAATTTGTATGAGTGATAATTGTTTTTTGAATAGAGAAGAATAGATAAATGTCTTCTTTTCTTCGTTCTTTCACGACAAAAATAGTAGAAAAGATTGCAGAGAGTAAGAAGATAGAAAACCTATTTTAATACAAAGGGCTATCTTTAAATAGATAGTCTTTTAGGTTTTGTAATAAATACATAATTAAATAAATCAAAAATATATTTTTTCTTTATTTCCAAAAATCTATAGTCTATCATAAACGCTTAAAATTAAATTCTCATTAAATTCCATAAATACAAAAAATTCTATTTAATAATAAATTATAATCAATTAGCAATTTAGAGGAAATCAACCAATTTATAAAAATTCAAAATACTATTCAACTTAATGATAATTTAATGCCAATTAGGGTTTTAAAACCCTAATTCATGCTGAGGGTCCCACATATATACACAATTTGTTGTAATACTATATTGTTGCTACATACCTTGTACTTTATGACCAATAGCTAGCGTAAAAATCAATATTGATGTCCGATCATTATCTTATTATATATACGATGGCTATATATATATGAGCTATATAATAATAAACAATGAAAACCTAAACCTATTTGAAAATTTAATAACTCAAAAGCCTTTATAAGAGAAATCTTTTTTCACATATTATTGATATGCATCTCTCTCTTGCGTTGCTTGTGAGCTAAATATATATGTACATGTATATATATAGCTATCTAGTGTAGATATATATATATATTACTAGTAGTTGTACTGTCTTCTTTACTTGGTGTGGGTACATGTTGATGCCATTAATGCTATTATTGAAGGGCAGAAGGTTAAAGTTGTTGGTGCTACATGCAAAATGACTTTGAGATACGTAGTTGCTTTTGCAGGAAATAGGGCCAAGGATGTGACCTGTACATATTTGTTGTCCTTGATTTTACAAAACTCACATATTTTTTGTTATATTATGCTGTTAATTTATCAAGTTGAATGTTGATGCCTTTTCATCTTATCTATTTATCACATTATTTTCAATGTGCTAGAATATGCCTCTTTGAAATACATTTAAATATTTGTAGTTCTTTTGATGCTCTTCGAATATTTGGCTGGATGCAAACCTTAATTACTACTATTTGAAATTTTTGAAATTTTTACTATGAGAAATTGGATTTGTTCTGAACATTTTGATTTTAAATCACTTGATTTGGAGTTGTAATGAGTGAGATATATATTTTACAAAATCTTTGTTTTTCTAAAAATTTTGGGAAGAATTTGTACTTATACCCACGGGTTTTGTTATGTTTGAAGGGTTTTTAATTTTTAATTTTTATTTTCAAGCCACATGTTTTCGTTACAATACAGTGAGTCACGTCAGTTTTGCTTTAGAATCATATAAAATAGAGTTGAATTAACTATGTTATGAGTTTTATAAAATTTCTAGTTTTCTGGAGAAATCTGGGTTCACTCTGTACCTATACCCACGAGTTTTACTCCTGTTGATAAGTTTTAAAATTTAATTATTTTTGTTTCACACTTTTTCCTTAAACTTTATTGTGTCATGATCGTTTTGGCTTTTGAATCACAGAAATCCAAGTTAAAAGGGTGAGTTATGGTTTTTGCAAATTTGTTGTGCATGTAGAAACTGGTTTGGTTTAATTAATATATCACTTTATTTTTATTATTTACAAGTATTAAAATTGGTACCTTTATGCATAATTGATTTGCTATTTGCTAATAATTAGTAAAGTTAACACCTTTAGGTTTAATTATATTTATTTTGCTCATTTAAGTTTAACAAAGTTAACTAATTAATTAATAGATGTGTTACTTTTATATTTAGTAATACTTTGTTTAGGAGTTTAATTTTTAAATGTTTAATCCTCATTTTTATTTATACTTTAATTACTTATTTAATGTTTGAAGTTCGTATTTTTGTATGATTTATATAGATTTTGGATTATATGTATGATAATGCATGATACTTTCCTTTGAATAAATATTACTGGATTGGATACTACATATGAATGGGTTTTGACTTGGTTATTGAATGCTTTGAACTCTGCATTTACTTGAGATACTGAGATAATGCTTAACATTGCTAAAAAATCATAAGCATTCATATGCATTGAATCATATCATGAAAGTTTTTGTTTTCATATGGCCCAATTGATTTTTCCAGGAGAGTCATCTTTTAAAAAATTGTGCATTGAAGAGTTATGGCTATGCATGCATAGGCATATATACTTTGCATGGAGTTTATGTGGAATTGTTATCTAAATCATTTAGTTGAGGTCCCACTAACTAATGAGTGGAGAAAGTGAATTCTCACACACACACACACACACATGCGAACGTATTGGTATATGAGATGGTTATAACCTGACACTTGCATAACCCAGATGTAAGCGGGTCTCCTCCGCATTTACACTGTTTCCTCTAAACGATTAAGTGTATAAGATTTCCTAAAAAAGATATATGTAAGCTGCTTTAGAAAATATTAGTTGCGGACGGGTAACTAGCTTCAGCATAACTAAAACTTATGCTAAATAGAAAGTCCTATGAACATGTGTTTTTAAAATCATTACATAAGTCTTTTGAAAGGATTATGTTTTGCATATGATTCATGACAAGAAAGTAAATAAATTAGAGGAAAATTGGTGTTCACAAGAGATTGATATTTCATTGGCATACTATAATGCATTAGCATGCGCATGTTGGAAACTGACTGAGTGATTTTCCACTCACTCTAGTTTGTTTTTCTATGTTTAGGTAACTTTGAAAGCTTAGCTTAGGTAGCTTGGCTGCGGCGTGGTAGATTAGTGGAAGAAGGTAGTAGTGCAAATTATTTTTTGCATTTTATTTTATTTTGGACATTGTAAAAGTTTGATCAACTAGATAATTTTTTTTACGATGTGGGTATTTTTCAAACAACTATGTTTTGGTTTTATTTAAAGTACTAAAGTTTTTATTTAATATTAAGGGTTGAATGTGTCCTAAAGAGTAAAGAAATTTTTTATTCGTACTTTAATTTTGTTCAAAAGAACTTCTTCATTATATTATTTCGAATGTATTCCGTCGTGATATTTTTTTAGTTGGGTCTCCGGACTCGGGTAAAAGGGTGTTATAGTTTTTGGTATTAGAGTTTAGGTTTTGTTTAAAATTTATACTAATACCTTACTCCTTTGTCCACTCGGCGTGCCTTTAGTTTTGAATTATTGTGTGATTTTACGCTTTTGTTTGAATTGTTATGTTAAAATGGATTAGTTAGTTAGTGCTTTTTCGCGTGTTTCGCGCAAGCAAAATCATGAATTAGTGGAGGAGCCTATCTCCAAGAGGATCATGCTCGAAATCCTTTCAAAGTGACATAGTGACTAAGCTTCACCGGGCTCAGGTTGTGATTGGGAGTCCATTCGTCGGGTCATGGTAACACCTAAGAAAAGAGGTCATGGTGGAAGGAGAGCCATCTCATCGCATGATGATGCCTACCTCAACCTCATCCTTCAAAGTTGAGTGTAGGGACATCAGAGGGTCTGAGGAATCAATGCACCAGAATATTAAGTGAAAAATCTTGAAATAGCTAAGTTCTTGAACGGTTTTACTACTGCTGTACCTATGTCTAATGGTGAGGTATGGTATGTTGATTCGAGAGAGTTAGATCAGTTCCAAAAAGATAATGGAAATGTGATGAATCACTAGTATATGGATCAATACTAGAATGACCTAGCGAGCAGGAAGCTTTTAGGGAACATCTAACCCATCTTGGTTTTGAAGTTCCACGTGCAATGGAGGCAAGCTCGGATGATGAGAATCCTGAGGAGTCTAAAGATCCTGAAGAAGAAGAAGATCCTGAGGAGTTTCTTATTGAAGATTAGAGGGTTCAATTATTTTATGTTGTAGTAGTAGTAATAGTAGTTAGGAGCTATTATTTGTGAATTGTGTCTAGTGATGTGTGAATCGATCCAATAATTGCATGAAGTATAAAGCTGACTTGCCTTTTCCATAATTTATATTCTGGATTCAGACTTATGTTGGTGCCTTCTTTCAATCCCTAAGGGGGACAAGGTGCAGTGCCATCTATGAAGCCTAGCTTGTCATAGGCAAATGGTAGGTTTATGAACTGTGCCCTCCAAGCACATAATTTCCTTTGGTTAACTTGAATGGTATCTAGTTTGTATTAATAGCAATGAGATAATTTGATTGGAAAAAGACAACATTACTAGCAGAGGTAGTCAAGGGACTTTCAGTGAAAGAAATTTCGCCAATCATGGTTGTAGATTTAGGATGGAGAGTGATGACACAAAGGAGGAAAAGGCTAATAAAAGAAAGTGGTTGTTTCTTGTTTAGAACAAGGCATGCTCTGATACCATGAAAATTTTGATATTGGTTTGAAAATTAGGATTTTTGGTGGGAATATCCCTCGAATTTTCACATTAGTAGTTAATTACCTCTTAAATTTTAATTTAGGTATTATAACCTCTTAAATTTTCATCTTAGTGTAAAGTAACCCCCTACCACCATTTCTATTAGATTTCATCCATTATTTTTCACGTTCTCCATCAACTATCATTTTTTAAAAAGGGTATAAATTGAGATTTTCAAAAATTATTATTCTTCCTCTCCTAAAGACTTTTGTTAGACTTTGTGGGGTCTCACTAATCTCAATTATTATTGTTCCCACCATTTTGTATATGTTAGGGACCAACTAATTTCTCTTTGACTATAAAATATTAAAATAAAATCCAATCATAAAATAGTCAAAGGAAAATCAATGGTTGGTGAGAAAAATACTGCAAACTTTCCAAACAAATCAACAATATTACTATAAATTGAGTTTTAGCATGGCACTAGGCAATGCAAATCCTTGGATAAAAGTCCTCAGCTTCTCCACTATAACCCAATTCATAAGAAAATCCCAGTTCTTGTTCATGGTGGAAAACCCATTTGTGAGTCCCTTGTCATCCTTGAATACATTGAAGAAATATGGCCTCAAAATGATTTAACAACTCCTAAGATGGAATGACTATACTAACTAATTACCAATTGTTCAATTAAATGAGTACATACGAAAGTAATAGTTGTGTCCTAACAAATTGATTCATAAAATAGTTAACAACTCCCAAAATATTAATAATATTTTTTCCTAACTTTAACTTCCGTTGATCACTCCATTACATCTTGCTTTTTCAACAACCTTTGAGTTCCTACTTATCTACAATAAAATAATTAATATGTCAAAATTGAAATTCTAGAAAGCTTATTTCAACATATAAAAAATTTTGGTTTAAAAATTTAGGATTTAGACATACAAAACTTACATTTAGTTGAGGCCTCCTTGTTGTATTTTGATTGCTTTTTGGTTGGTGGTTACTTCTTGGATGCTTCTGCTATAGTTGTTGATACTTCTTGTTTTGATTACAGTTTCATTGGTTATGTCCTGACTTACCACAATTAAAATATGTAATGGTTATGTAGCATCTTTTTAGCTTTTTTCCTTTTTCTGAGTTTTGCCTCAGTCTCCTTGCTGTTTATGGTAGGGTGGTGGCTAAATAGGATTATGTCCACTTTTAGGCCAGAATTCAGAACTTGTCATTAGATGAATAATAGGAGTGTAAGCTTTCATATATGCTTCTTTTTTTATAGCAATCATCCACAAAGTCCAGTATGTCTAGGCCACCTATCTTGTATATGGATGATATTGCATGACTACATGGTATACTAGTGAGCTCCCATCTTCTACAAGAACAACATTTTTCATGCAAATCAACCACACATTGCATCCCATTAGCTACCTTAACTTCAAATTTCCTTAACCCAGCCCATTTGGTAATGTAATCTCTAGATTCTAACTTGTTTGCTTCTAATATGTTAAACACTCTTGGGCAAATAATGTCATCCCACTTCTTGGTTTTCTCCCTCTTCACAATCATTTTCTGCATAACATAAATTTTTAACTTCTCCAAAAGAGTGATTATTGGCTTGTCTTTTGCATCCATGATTGATGTATTGAAAGATTCACAAAGGTTGTCCAATAAGATGTCACATTTTGTTGTGGTTCTAAAATAAGACATTGACCAATGTTTTAGGTCCTTATCAAGCAATCAATTATAAGTTTCATTTGCTCTATTTTACCTTCAAATTTAAAACATAAACAATAACATTAACTAAGTTAACATCTTAAGAATTAAAAAGATTAAACACATATATAATCAATAAGTAATATGAATTTAAATACCTTGCCACGATATTACATTTTGCAGCATTTCATAGTTTTTGTTTCAATTCAAGGCTCTTGTATAAAGTTTTGAAGTTATTGTACAAATGTCTCACATAATGCCTGTGCTCAAAATTTAGTACAAACTCTTGAAGTGCTTGAATTAACCTTTTTTGTTTATTTGTAATGATTGTCCACCCATATGAATTGTGCATATCTACATCAACAATCAAATTCTCTAAAAACCAAGTCCAAGTGTCATGTGACTCAACCTCTACAACTGCATAAGCAATTAGATACATGTTATTATTTCCATCAATGCCAACAGCAGCTAACAATTTACCTGGATGAAGACCTTTGATGTGCCAACCACCCAACCCAATTACATACCTATAATCTTCCTAGAATCCCCTTTTATATACACCCAAACAAAGATAAATCCTTTGACATTTTGGATTTTGTCCCACTGATTCACAATTCTTTATAAACACTATATTCCCCTTATTAATTTTTTTAACTCTTCAAAGTAGTCCCACAATTTAGCATACTGCTATACAATTGGCCCTTGCACTTTTTCATTTGCCTTCTTCTTAATTGTATAATATTATCATTTTGAAATTTCAACAAGATGATCCTCATAAACAGTTTGTTGAAATAACTCCAAATTCCATTTTGGATCTACCCTGAACTTTTTCACATACCTTTTAACCAACTAAGTCGAGTTTAAATTTTTGTTATTGAAAGATAGGCTACATGTATGCTCATCCTTGAAAGTCTTTACTTAGAATGTTGGTGTATCTTTGATGGTAGAAGCATAAATCACCAGGGACAATTTTCTGTGTAAACAACTCTTATTTTATATTTATCATTCCTTTTGAATTTCGAATCTCTATGGTTTTAATTCCATATTCCCTCACCGCTTTCCTAAACTTTGTAGCATTACCAAACAACATACCAATGGAAAAGATTGGATTTTCCATATCAATTTCCATATTAAATTCATGAAAACTATGAGCCCATTTATCCTCAGCTTCTAAATCTAACCCACAAACACTATTAAGGTCCTCATTATCTTCATAATCAGATTCAATATATTTTGAAAAATCATTTATATTAGCAATACCCTCTACTACATCATTAACACTAGTATCCACATTGGTTTCATACAATACATCATCATTAGACTGTTTATAGTCTATATGAACAAAAGCAGAGTCATCATCATATTCATTTTCACTTCCTAGATCAGTTGAACTAGTTTGGTTTTAAGCTTGTGATAATGGTCCAAAGCCAGATGGATTTTCATATTCAAGTTCAATATCAAATGGATTTTCAGCTTCAATTTCATCTTAAAAAGAGGTTGGCTTCTAATTTCTTCTTGGGTTTTCAATAAGAAATCACTATGCCCAAATGAAAAGCTATCTACTCCCTCCAACATTTGTACAGCATCTTTATAAAGAATAAAAAAATAAAATAATAAAATAATAACTTATTTAAATGTATAACCATAAAGCAAATAGGAAAAAATAAAAAATCAAATAAATAGTAATACATGAGTGCATAAATCATGCCATCAGTTTATCAATATATTCATCTCTAATATTCTTGGGTTATGTTGAGGAAAAGTTTAAAGCTTTTTCACCTATTCACATAGTAGTTTTCATACATTCTATTATTACATTCTTGTAGAGATCCTAAGACCTAGTATATGCTTGCCATGAGACCTTGGTGAGAGAGAAAGTGATCCCTTCGTTTTGGTCTTTTTCTATTTTGGTCCTTTCATTTATCTAGTTCCATATACCCACTTTAAGAAGAAAACAAATTCTACAATAATAATATTGTCAAAAATTGAACACATTAACAGTAAAATATCAAACCCTAAAACTTATATATTATCTTATTTCATCTCTAACTATCCAAAATTAATTAAATAAACAAACTCATTGTCAAATGTAAACTAAAATTTTTAACTTACCATTTTCTACTTTGTCGTCATATTGTATAGCATTCGTCTTCATTCTTCCCCTCAAGCACGAATGTATTATTTTTTCTTAGAAATTATTGCTGTTTTAGGAAAATGTCAATTGAGCCAGGCCTTGTTGTTTGGAGTGCCTTACTTTGAGCTTGCATGATAAACAAACACACAAATCTAGCATGTTTTGCTTCTGAAAGGCTATTTGAATTGGATCCAGAAAATACTCCAGAGGCTGCTTTAGTATAAGAAGTAGTCAAGAATAGGAAGCTAGAAACAATAATTCATATTGGTGGGAACAATAATAATTAGTTGGTCCCTGACATATACAAAATGGTGGAAACAATAATAATTGAGATTGGTGAGATCCACATAAGTCTTTAGAAGAGGAAGAATAATAATTTTTTAAAATCCTAATATTTCCCTTGTTCAAAAGGATAGTTGATGGAGAACGTGAAAAATAATAGATGAAATCTAATAGAAGCAATGGTAGGGGTTACTTTACACTGAGATGAAAATTTAGGGGTTATGATACCTAAATTAAAATTCAGGGGGTAATTAACTACTAATGTGAAAGGTCGGAGGGTATTCCCACTAAAAATCCTGAAAATTAATATGTCTATTGCAATAGAGAAGTCATACAATATATACACATGTAATCAAATCTATGAGCTATACCTACAACAAATACAACTAAAATTAGGATTTACAAAAAAAAAAAAAAAACACTAAAAATCAAGAACAAAATATATGCTAATTACAATATATACAAGAAATGAAATTACATGAGATTTTTTTTTATGAATAAAAAAGAGTCTTAATGTAGATCTCATCAGCTCAGAATTTTGCTAGTGGATAGAACCTTCTTGCTGCTCCTGCTTTGCAACCCTTTAGGAGTGTAGAGTAGCTGGCCTACACCCCTAACAGATCTCCTTCCACCTGGCATATCAAGTAAGCTGAGTACATCTGAGGCAATAATAGGATTTGTCAAAACTTAAACTATAACTTTCACAAGCGAATGTGATGGAACGACTAGCTTCATTTCCACTAGACTACACCTTAAGTGTGAAATTTGATTCCTTTCCAATATGTTGTTTGATCAAATCCTTTTTTTTTTTTCTTGTATTAATGCTTGTTGTACTTTCCACGTCGGTACTACGTGCGTTGATAATGGAATTGCTATGACAGCCTGTTATTAGCTTGTCTGAAAAGAGACTATCAATACTGTGTAATGGCAATGGGTTTATTAATAATGATTATACAGCACTTAAATGATAGGAAAGCTCTTTAAATCTAGAACAAGCACAGGGAAATAAGGCGTTTCAGGGAGAGGTTGGAATCTTGTTTAAGCAAATTATTCAAGCATTGAAAATTTAAATTTATCTCTGTATGCTTGATTGAAGCCTCTGTCTTTTTTATTTAAGAAAAAAAAAAGAAAAAAAGTCTGTCTTTTTGTTTTTTTACTTATACGCTGAATCTGTCTTATCACTCTTTTACAAGCTTATCTTTTTTCTTTTTCTTAATTATGTGTGAATATGTATTCATCAAAAAAAAAATTATGTGTGAATATGTTTCATTAAATTTTTGTAACTCTTCCTTATCATTATTTTTTGACAGGTGGAATGGTTATTTAAAAACTCTTTTAGTTTCATGTGAAATGGTTATGGAATGCTCTTTCAACAAATGAAATGGTTATCTAGGAGTTATTAAGTGGATCTTAATAGTTTTCCTCTTCTTCTTTTTTATATTTTTTAAATAGGGTTTTTAATATGTTGATATTTGACACAAAAATTAAAAATTAAATAAAGCTTTTCATTCAAGTGATGTGATATGCTCCAATTGATTGATAAATTTTATATAATTAATATAATTGACTAATTCTATGTAATCAATGAATATATGTCGATCATAGTGGTACTCTAAAAAATTAAAGATTATGAAGAAATTGTAATTATCTGGTTAATTGGATATGTATGTGAAATAAATTTATTGATCAGGGTTGATCATAATGTACACGCATATATGCACTGCAAAAGATATAAAGAAAAATACGTGAATATATTTTCCTTTAATTAGAGCGTCTAGGTGCATTGCCATCCACTTTTTGGAATCCAACACCAATGACAAACCAAATTATGGCACTGGCATTTTTAAAAAATTATGCCTCATTAATTTAAAACTCCATTCATATATAACTTTTCTATTTATCTACTTTAACAACAAATCAAAAAAAAATTCTATCAATAATTTTTATACGTACAAATAAATGCTAGTAATAAAAAATTCAATTAAATAATAATTAATTATATCATTTTACAAAAAATTAATCTTGTTTATATTCAACAAAAATAACAAGTCAAGTTAAAGAAAAACTCTAATAATAAATCTTTCAACGTGGGATTTAAAAAGAAATTCTATTAAATAATAATTTATATATATTTACATACAAGCCGCTTTTTTTTTACTAAGCAGATAAAATATAAATATCTTAATAATATATATATGTAAATATGATTTTATCCACCATAAAAGTATTTAAAAGTTTTTTTATGAAAATATTTAACAACAATTAAATCTTAAAATATATATTAATAAATTAAATTAGTCTCTTAAAATATGATAGATTAATAAATTGGATTAAAAAATTAAGATAAAAAAATAAAATAATAAAGTAATATTGAAAGTCTATCTCTTTTAAAAATATTTAATTTAACATTATTAACACTTTTAGCATGTTTTATTATAGTGCTATGTTATAATTTGGATTTGGCATTTTAATTTGATATCAATGCCAAAATTTGATAATAACAATGCTACTATAGGATTTCCTTCTGGAGATGGTTTTAGTCCTATATTTACGACAAAAAATTGAAATTTTTTTCTTTCGTTAACTGGAGGTATACAAATCCTCAAAAACGGGAATCATTTTTGCTAATCTTTGTGCAGAAAACCTTCCATACAAAGTTTTATAAAGAAAAAAAATTTAAAATACTTATATTAATAAAAAGACTTAAACTATTTTCTTATAATATGTATTAAAATTGTATATGGAATTTTTTTTTTCTGTTTTTGGAGCTTTTAATTCACAATATATATGTAATTCTATAGCTAGTAAATTAAAACTTGCGATGAAAATTATTTGTTTCTTACACCGAATAATCCAGGTGAGACACATTGATCATTAGCTCATCCAACTCACATAACTTACAAATTAACATTTAACTTATAGATTTTAAGTTATTTAAAAAAAAAATTAGAAGAAAATTTACTGTGCATCCATGTGAGGTAGGCAACTAAACAAAAGTACGTACGTTGATGAATTAGTAGTGGCCTGTTTGTGGATGAATACATGTATTGTTAATTAGAAAAGTAAGTGGCCTTTTTGCGGATGAATATATATGTATTGTTAATTAGAAAAGTAATCCTACTAACATGTTGTATATACAATAGTATATAGTAAGTGGAAATATCGTTGAAACTACAATATTTGAGGAAACAAAATTACCTGCAGTAGTACCTGGACGAACGTAATAGACATAGCAAAGAAATTCATAGCTAGATAAGAGGGTACATTGCGGGGCAAATCTCCTTTGGCAGTGGGCGTACTCTAACAATTTGTTCAAAACATAAACATTTGATGTGCATTGAGTGAGCCACCTGCCAAAGGAGAACTTGCCCAGTAATGCATCCGTACCCATCATCGAAAAAAGAACTTCAACTTTTGTGTTTTTGTGGATATTGATGAACAGTTTCACTTCTGGGTTATGTATTTATAGGTGATGAGAAAAGTCGAACTTATGGCATTTTCTCTTCTCTCTACGTGCGTACAGGGATATTCTAAGCATATATGCTTTCACGTATGGGTCAAGCAAAGTTCGTGTGGTAAAATGTACTTTCAACTGTCAACCAGCTTTTACATTTTAATTTACGTTTCTTAGTTTTACCATATTGAAGTTTTTCAAGTACTCTTAATTAAAGCTCTAACTAATTCAAATATTATAATGTTGAATTAATTTTGAGGCTCTTTTGACATTTATAAGATCTGCAGGTAGTTTTTATGAGTTAGTTGGAAATAGAAAGTGAATTGAAGCATAGAAAACAGTCGTATGTTCTTTTCTTTCTTTTTTTTCTTTTCCTAATGAATGACAATAAAAATAATGCACTGCAGAAGAAAAGAGGAACATCCAGCGGAATGTTCTCCTATCTCGTACGGAAATCTGCATCCTATGCCTGTCTTTATAAGTTACGTGTTTTTTATGCATGTCACACACTTTATTATCAAACTTTGACAAGCTTATAATTAGTGATTATAAGAAAAATAACTAAAATTTGCATCAATCAATACACTTTTTTTCACTTTGAAATACGAAGAAGAAATTGATGAATGGTTAATATGAAACAAGTAAACAACTCAGAAGAACTAGTAAATGTATCTTAGTTAAGAGATAATTAACACATGGCATACAAAACTCAAAGTGCAAAGATGAATATCGATCATGCATGTTGAGGCGGCAGTTTGTTGATTAATTTGCAATGAAAATCAGATAATGGTGATGAGACAATTTTGGACCACGATCACATGATTAAGATAGGGAACCTGGAGGGGAATTTCAACACGGATATGCTTACTTTGTCCTCAGCATATGTGTATTCAATTTCTGTTATTCTTTCATTTTCTCTTTAACTTCTTGGTGCGCAGTGCACACAACTTAAAGAAATTACAACTATGAATTCAGCATATTCAAAAGTAGCTATAAGGGCTGCCTAGTATACAAAAGACGGTGTGCTATGTTAAATATCATGAATTCTAATACACTCTCCTACTTGACAAAGAAGAAGCCAAAAGATAAAAAAAGGAATTTTCCTGCATTTTGCTCTCACATCATTTCAGAGATCACTAGCTTAAGCCGTTAAGCATTAATTCCCAATCAATTAAAACTACTTGACTTCATGTCATTTAGTAGAAAAGAGTTGGAGTATTATACCAAATTTGTAAGGTTTATCTATTATTATTCTATACATGTATGTTAATGTTTATGTATTAGCATTTAAGTGGGTTCATACTTAGCATGTATTGTTAATTTGCCTAAACCTAGTATAAATGTGTGAAGTCCTTAGTTATGTAATAAGTCACTTTGTTCTAAACTCAAAAATACAATGTAATATTTCCTGAAGCATCAATCTCTTGTGTTTGTGTGAGAGCTCTATGCTACCCACTTGGATGTGTATCTCTATTTAATATTTGTTTTCTTTTTATTTTCTATTTACAACAAAGAGTACAATCTGAAAACGAATTTTTATTAAACGGCTAAACATTAATTGGACTAACAGAAACCCTTTTTTATCATACATAAGGTGCATTCATGTGCGATCTTTCGAGAGAGATCCGGAGAATTATTGAAGAAGAGAAATACACAGAGCAGAGAGACATGGTAATGTTGTATTTTATATGTCTCCCAGAAAAATGAATGAAATAAATAATTAAAAACAAAGTGGTACCTAATTAATAAGCTTTGTGGTCCTATCCTTTAAGAAAAGAAAAATGCTATGTATCCAATATATATCTCAAAAATATTAAAGGATATTGATATATAAGTTGGCCTCCTCATCTTTTTGACGAGTCTGAGTATGCACCATCCATCTACAGCGGGTGGTTAGCCTCTGCCTCAACGTCTTGACAAAGACAATTTAAACAAGACTAATCACAATTGTAATAGTGGAAACAGCTAGCTCAACAGCTAGTTCAATTAAATATATATATATATATATTATAGTGCTTGTTCCCTTCCTCTCCATCTTTTTCATATTATCATTTTATTTTATTTTATTTCTGTGGGATAGAAGGTTAATAAACAATGATTTTAAATTATATATTCTCTTTTTGAGGAGATTTCATAATACAAAACCGTACTGGTACGGAAAACCTACTTCATATCTACTATGATCATCATCAATATCGATCACAGCTCTCCAATTAACAGGAGAAAAAAAAATCAATATTAATCATATTATATAAAGAAAGCGTTATAGATATAATATCTGAAGAAAATAAAATGAAAAACTGCATGTATTAGATTTTTATTTACATGTTACTTTTATAACTTGATAAATTTTAAGTAATGACCACTGATAGGTTGAGAATAAGAGATTTGCTAAATTATTGGATAAGATTAATTGTTGATTACATAATTATGTAATATCTGCTCAGAAATATATTTGTCTTAAATATCTATATTGTGGAACATATACTCTTACTTTGGTGAATGAACATATACTGTTAATTTGGTGAATATATTGGAAAAAAAGGCATAGTGGAAACAAAAGCCTAAGTGGGGAAGGGGGACCATGATAGCAATAAGAGAAAGGGAAGAAGGAGGTGAACAGGAATGATACTAGCATATGCTAGTTCTAATTCAAACCTTTGGAATATCCATATTTAATATGCGAATCACGTACATGAATAAAAACCGATCGACGGTAATTCAGCCTTCCGACCCTCAGCCGCAATACAAGCCTATATATATGCATGAATAGAAATGATTGAGGTATATATAAGTTGACCATCAAAGCAAGACACGATGCATGTTTGAAGGGTAGTGATGAATAACAGTGCAATTCTCCTTTGGCAGAAGAAGGTTATATAATGCCTTACTGGATATTTATAGACGTACTTTCGGCCGCCAAAGGAGAATTGCCCTGCCATTCAACATCACTACGTACCATTTACTACATATTTTGATCCCTCCGCATGTATCAACTCATTTCTATCTTCTAGTACTATAGCTAGATTTCTGTTTCTCACTTTTACATTTTTTTCTTTGTTTTATACTAATATTAATTTTCTGTTTATGATACCTATTACTACTCTATTAGTTTCTACCTTTTGTTTGTTGCCATGGCATTTTTGTATCTATTTTTCCAGCTGATACGTAGTGATCGACGTCGATCGAAAGGAGTAGAGATACACATGAGATTTGAATTCCTTTTCTATATATCTATGGAAGAGGGTATAGCATCTTACGCATTGTTGACTATGGACCTATGGTGATAAAGCTTAGCTTAAGAGACTTTGTCTGCTCATGGCATCGTCTCATGTATAATAATAATGCTCAAGTATTTAATTCGTTAACGTTTTCACAAGTATTTTTTGTAGTAGAGATCATACTTCAAATCACTTTTGGGACATTCAACATGTTACATAAGAATAAAAATCAGTCTTTTATGTAGGAAAGTTGCGTAAATATATATATTAGATTAATATAAGTGTACCTGGTCAAGGTCCTATGAAATGACTCGTACGACCAACATGACCAAAGAAATAATATTTGTAAGCCTAGCTTATAATTACTTAAATGACCAAAATTATATTAATGATGAGAAATAGATTTAGCATCTAAATTCGGCCTTTTGCTTAGTTTTCTTTGAAAACATCCATGGATAAATTAAGGTTTTACATGTTGATCCCCCTACAGCCTATAGACTTAATGCAAAAAGTTGGGGAAAACATATTGATCAACTATATATAATAATTGATTATAATTTATAACATAAGTTAAAGAACTGAATTTTACGATAGTAGTACGTAGCCCTTACGATTCTGACTTAATTTTTCAAAAATGTCCAATTAGTTTTAGGGTTACTTTAATTCTTAACCAAACATACAAGATCGTGTCGAACACAATTGTTTAATGTATAACTATATTTGTAGACATCTTATCTGGTAACTTGTGTATATCATAACTACACATAAGTACATTATACAACGTCGACTTACCATCAGCTATTATTTTTTACTTCAACAATTTTTAATGAAACTATAAGAATTTTGTTTTATTTTATAGAAAAAAAATTGATATGCTTTTAATTAAACTATTTAACATCCAATTTCAATTTTCTATATATTAACTTTGTATATTTTAATATATGTATGCAGTTAATATTTGAATTATTTTTTTAATATAAATTTTTTAATTATTTAACACAATTGTTTAATGTATAACCAAAATATAAATATTTTGATTCGATTTTTTAAATTACTTTTTTCATACATTTAACACTGATAATGATTAATAACCGATTTTACTTTCCTTTTTTTTTTTTACCCTTTATATTTAAATAATAATTATAAACTTTGTTTTGAAATTTAATTCCTAAGAGCATATTGATCTTTAAACATATGAAAGCTATTTTTTTTTTAATACCATTAGAAGTCATGATAGTTTGAAACAAAATTTAAAATATAGAGGATGTTAGTATAATTTCTTAAAATAAAAAGGCTGTTATGAAAAAAATGTTGAAATAAAGGGAGTGTTAATGTAATTTTCCTTTAAAATAATAATAATAAAAATTATTAGTTCTAGTACTGTAGGTGCAATAATATTTGGCATCCTTTTTCTTCCACTTTTTATCTCGTTCTGGTTCCGTACACTTTTTGTTTCAAATTCTTTTAATATGATCAGCTAAAAAATTGAATAAGTAGCTAATATATTACAACAAAAATTTGTCTTTATACAAAGAGGAATGGTACATATGTGTAGCTTGGTTTAGAAGTTAATAGAAAATGATTTATAGTTATATTAATAAGTTAAATGTTTTAGTAGTGATTGAAGTCCATCTGTTGTACGCTATTCAGAAGATTGTCTAAGCTTTTAGAAATTTGTGTAAATTAATCATCATTCTCTCGGTATATAATAATACGTCAGATACTAATTCATCAGGAACACCAAACAAGTGCTATCAGTTAATTCTTACAAATGCCATCTTTTGTTTTATTTTCATGTATTATTTTTTTATTAAATTCACGGACTCCATAGTACCTTTTTATTATTATTATTGAAATTAGTGTATGTTAGTGTAATTTTCTCTTGTTTTTTTTTTTTTTTGTTCAAATTATCATTGATCAGATCCCTTCTATTATATTATTATTATTATTATCATTATTTTCACTTAAGTAGATCTTTAGGACCTTCTTTCTAAGGAAAAAGGGCAAACTTGTCTATGTATGGCAACCGCTAAGAAATGAGGGTTATGCATCCCTTCACTTATGAAAAGGTTTATCCAATATTATACATCCTAAGGACGTCCACCGCATAATGCCAAAGAAGTCTGATATCCCACCAATTCACTATATATATAACAAAATCCAATTATATATACCTGTGTGAGAAAACTTAAGCTACCAAAAAGCAGAAAAATCCAATTAATCAAAACTAATATAGATATATATTAAAATCAATATATAAGATCCAATATAAATATAACAAACTTCATACCTTATGTATAAAAGTGAAATTAAGAAAATTGCAATGAGAATTGCTGGGCAAATCTCCTTTGGCAGAGGGCATACTGAGTAGTGTCTATGTACAATATCAGTGGACTACCTGCCAAAGGGAGATTTCGCCCTGTAATATGCAACTGCAATTGAAGTCAGATAGATCTCCGAGTAGGTAGCTTATTCTCATGGATTTGGATGGTGACGATCACCAAGTTTGGTTATATATATATCTATATATATATATATATATATATATATATATATATATATATATATATATATATATATATGTCAGCGTGTGTCTATAAAAGCATATACGATGGAACAATGCTTTTTCTTTTTTGTGATTGGTTTTCCGTCACATTTTTTTCTTTTTTCTTTTTTATCAAAAAGACAATCTAAGTTTCTCGTTCAAGCTAGCTACCATTAATTTGATACCACTTATTTTATTATACTCTTGACTTATTTGATTATTAGTAGGGTTTCGGACACATGTATTGCCTAGATGGCTGTGGTACCATACTATATTTTTTCTTTTATGATCTTTTCAAATAAAATCCAAACAAATATTATTCCATTAAGTAAAATTTTTTATTATAATTTATATTGAGAGTTTGTATTGAGAATTGTGATATATTTTAATTAAAAAATTATATATAATGAATAAAATCCTTATATTAATTATTTATAACCAATAAAAAATATTACATTATGTTACAATACAAATACAAATGTATTAAATAGCTTTAAGAATTGATTACTTGCAAATTAAGAATCGGTCAGTCAGTGATTGATTAGAAAGCCTGTCAATCAATTTATTCAATGTTTTCAATTTCTTGATATTCTTTTTTTTTTTTTTTTTAAGTTGCCCCGCCCCTACATTAACTTGGAAGGTCGTATATAAAATGGTATATAAAACTTTATTCAACTTGAAGTTCACAGTTTTCAAAGGATGTCCGGGACGTGTTTGATATGCTCTTATAGATGCTCCAATTAAGAAAGAAGATCCAGAGGCATGTTCTGCGTAGAGTATGTTTATGTGTATTTATCTTCTACGTGTAAAAAGTACTTTTAGTGTATAATATATCATGGCTGTCAACAACTCGTAGATATGGTCCCAAAAGTAGATCCATTTTTTGCGTGCAAAAACTCGAGGCAGGACTAGAAAATTCCTTCCATGGATATATATATATATATATATATATATATATATAATTATTTGTTTATTTATTTATTCTTGATTTGCACGTACTATTCGAATGCATGACATAGGCGATGTGCACTCCCAAATTTACCTCTAACACTCCTCTTCAACATCCAATTTCTCAATTGACAAAACTAGCCTTAAGTTTTTTTTAAAAAAAAAAAACAGCTAATTAATGATTATATTAGCTAAGTAATGTTTAATAAAATTACCTAAATAAGGTTCCCTAAAAATTAAGACAACTATTTTTGTATAATTTTGTACTTTATGGCAGTACGGTATCACATTAGATGCTTGTCATGTTACATGCATTTTAGTTTAATTAAACAAGATTGATGCTCATGCGTTAACTAATTATTAGCTTCAAAATGACAGATTAAAATTCACCTTCACCTCCCTGCGTATACACATGTTCTCGACCTTGAGGACATCATTTTTTTATTGAATATGTGGTTGTCCATAAATTGAATACTCTGTAATGGTAATATTCCAATCCAAAAGAAAGTTTTTTTAAAAATATTAATAGAGATTAATTTTGCATAGTTTATCAAAAAAATTGGACAAAATATCATAAACACCATCTCATATTTGTCCTAATTACAATTTTTTTACCGCATTTTTCTAAAATTATTAAAAACTCAGTGTCCAGTGACTTCTTTCCTTTAGAATATATGGTTGTTTATAAATTCAATACCCTATAATGGTAATATTCCAACCCAAATGAAAGTTTTTTTTTTTTTAATTAATGGAGTTTAATTTTGCATAGTTTATTAAAAAAAACCGAATTTAATTTTGGACAAAATATCATAAGAACCCTCTCATATTTGTCCTAATTCCACTTTTTTTTTTTTACCGTATTTTCTAAAATTATTAAAAACTCAATATTCAATAACTTCTTTCCTTTAGATTTAACTTTCAATGGATAATATTATTTTTGAAGATATATTTATAGATAAATATCATAAAACCTCCTCAGGTTTGTCCTTATACTTTTTTATTCTAAAATTATCAAAAGCTCACCATTTGTTAATTCTTTCCAGTTAAATTTAATTTCCAACGGATAATATTAACTTGATACATATAATATACACATTTTTATTTAAATATTCTCTAATAGCTCTATCGACACTGCATAATATAGTAGCTGCTAGAGATGATATTTGAAGAATAAGAGATGAATAAGAGAGCGAGAGAGCGAGAAAGAGAGGTGTCGGAAATGGGAGGGGAATCAACGATTACTGGGGAAAAAGAAGAGGTACTTGAAGAAAAAAAAAGGAAAGTAATAAAATAACAAAATAAATAATAAATAAAAATTAAATTTTGTATTTTATTTTTTGTTATTTATAAAATAAAATGAATGTCACATGTCAATTTTCTATTGCAGCTATATATTTTTTTAACTAAATTTATATAAATAAAAATATTTATTGAAAGACAATATTATCTTTTCACTGTTAAATCTAATACGAATGAGTTAAAAGGATAATGAGTTTTTTTATAATTTTAAAAAATCACGATTCTAAAGTGTAATTATGGAAAATCGAAAGGGGTTAAATGATATTTGTTTGAAAACATATATTTAAACACAATATTACCTTAACTATTATATTTAACCGGAAGGATTTAATGGGCAATGAATTTTTAATAATTTTTTAAAATGATAATGAATAATTGTATATTCACTAAACCTCATTGGATCTTAGGGAATTTTTACCTTTAATTTTCCAGTCTCTAATTATCATTAGGTATATAGAAGTTCATTATGCACAGATATAGAAACTAATTTATAGGAACAGAAAACACTCCAATCCAGAAACAGTACGTAAGATTTAATTAACTATAATTAGTAATCTTTCGGCAATAAAAATTATAAAACAAATTTAATTAGAAAGCTCCTTATGACGAACGGATCACACATTAATAATGAGGGAGTGGTACGTACATTGTATAGAAATTTCAAGTTACACACCTGGTCTCATATTCTTTTAATTTCGCTTTAGCCCCCATATTAATTCTCTGTTATCTAGAAATTAAGGATATCTTAAAATGTTAAACAATCCACTTGACATGTCTAAAATTATAGGGCTTTTTGCACCAGTGCTCTTGAATTATTTATAGAATTATAAATTGTCTCATAAATTATGAAATTGATACTAGCACATTAGATCTTTATAAACAATTATAAAATGCTCCTGATTCATTAATATAGTATAATTTTAGTCATTTTTCTTATGATAACTGTCAACATATCTAGGCCAACTTATGTGTACCTCAGCTAATCCCTCTCTAGACAATCTTAAGGGTGCACTCCCCATATCTGCATGGTATATTTAGAAATTATTAAACTCCAAACTACTCTCAATTTATAGGAATTGTGTTTAAGGTAAAAATACATTATATTTATGGGTTAGAAGTAATTTATAATTGTTTTTAAAATTAAAAAAATATTAGTGTTGATTTTATAATTCAAAAGATAATTTGCAACTTTATATATAATTTTAAAAATATCAGTGCCAAAAATCCAAAATTATAATATAAATAAACATAGTATAATTAACCAGTAATTAATAAGGAACAAGTCCTTTGTAGTTTTTTTTGAGATAATATATTAATTTGGTCCATCCATTATATTCAATGATATAATAGTCATCATATTCAATGATATAATAGTCATTATATTCAATGATATATTAATGTCTCAATTAATAAATTAGACGTACATATAACATAAATTATACTATGTAAGCCCTAGTACAATGATTAGGTTCCACATAAAAATGCAGAAAAGTAAATGCATATATTTCTGGCGTTCGGAAGTGCATGCTTCTTTCGGGACCTCCTTGTGCTCTTTCGCACCTCTTCGTCATATAAATATATAATTGCACAGATATTAGTAATACAAAATTGGCATGCAATATTATTGTCATGAGAATTGAACTAAACTTCTAAGCAGACAAAACCTAACATGATCATCCGTACAAAATATACATCAGCTTAATTTTTAGCCCACACACACACACATAATTGTCCAATTAACTATTGAATAAGAATTAAGCAGGTTAGTCATCAAGAAAATTAAACAAGGCGAGATTATATATATATATATATATATATATATATATATATATATGTTATAATCAGCTAGCTAATGTTTCTGTTTTATGTATACAGACTGTTATATATAGTGCGCTAAAATATATATGCTTGAAAGCAATAGTAAACAGCATGCTGTGATAAAAGGAAACCAAGTACGGTTGAGCTTAACCTGATCATCACGTACGTTGTGGAGTTAGCAAAAATTGGAGAAGTAGGGTTTTTGCTGACGCATGGAGCTTAGAAATTAAGCATGCAGCGTAGTGGAGAATTGCAGAGCAGATCTCCTTTGGCAAACTGTCTTTTTGGCTTTCGAGTAGCTACAGCACTAATGTAGAACTTAATTAAACACTGTTTGCCAAAGGAAATCTCTCTGTAATTCACCTGCACATCCATATAAATACTATGTACTAAGACAGGAAATAGATTTATATATTTTTATAAAGGGTCGGGCTTAATTTATATGCCCTCAAGCTTTCTAGCTTAAGGACAATGCATTAGAAGGACCACTTACTTTATTCCTCTTATCCTCAACGCATTTTATAATTATATCATGTGGCACTTATATAAATTTATAATGCGTTTCAACTTTTTGTACAGCTGGCTGTAGCATCCATATATGCTGTACTAGTTTGTGTTTCATTGTGTCTCTGAGAGAGAGACTGCCACAGATATATATATATATATAATTCTAAACTAATGTGGTTATTCCTTAGAAATGGCCATTTTCGAACATTCATGTGCTCATTCAATCAACGTATTAACACAAGGATGAAAAACACAAGATGAAAAATAACAAGTTGTGGGGCATTTTTTTTAACTTCACATGAATTATTTTATGTGGTTAAGAAATTATTATTATTATTATTATTATTACCTCTTTCAGATTATTATTTGTATATAAAAAAACATAGTATATATGCAAGGAAATTTGATGACATATATATATAGATATATATAGTTTACACTAGCATG
Organism: Rhamnella rubrinervis; assembly: GCA_007844105.2. Lineage (NCBI taxonomy): Eukaryota > Viridiplantae > Streptophyta > Magnoliopsida > Rosales > Rhamnaceae > Rhamnella > Rhamnella rubrinervis. The sequence continues at coordinate 2,156,386 of CM017579.2, forward strand.
CATACTTCAAGGTATTTTTCATACTGTTTTCTCTTTTAAGAGAAGAAACTGAGGGAAAATTATTAAAGATTGGGGACCATGAATATGATGGAAATAGAAGAATAAAGGAGTTCAATGGAATATCTTTAGCATCTACCAAATTGATCTGCATCAAATATGTAAACCATGTAGAATAGAAGGTAGCATCATTAATGAAGTACTATAATTTGGGAAATACAAATAGAGTGCATAAGTTAGTAGTACATCTTATATACTATATATATATATATATATATATATATATATATATGCACTATATCCACCAACTCTTTCCAACAACAAAAACAAAAAGACCTTGATTATTTTATTACTTAAAACAGATCAAAGATATTAGCCTAACACCCCAAATTTAGAAATCCTAGATTATAAAATGTTAACCTTAATTTCATTAACAAAATTAAATGTAATAATTAATGCGGAAAAATATTAAATTCATTATTTGTGATAGAAAATAATTCATATTTATTGTAAAATTAAAAATTATTATTTAAATAAAAGTAAATAAGAAAAACTGAAAATGTCAGTTACTAAAAAAAATAAAAATTTTGATGTTATTATTCGAATGGATTGGTTCAAGAAGTATCATGCTACTATAGATTGCTACATGCAAAAGGTAGTTTTTTGATTGTCCGAAGATTTTAAGTTTGTATTTACCGAAATGAAGGAACTTTCCCCTACTATATCTACCATGAAAGCTCACCGTATGATTAATAAGGATGCACCTGTTTTCTAGCTTCGGTTTCAAAAGTATCAGGTGATGAGTTGGCTATTGATCAAGTTCCAATAGTTTGTGACTTAGTGGATGTATTTTATAAACATCTTCCTGGCGTAACCTCAAACCGCAAAATTGACTTTGTTATTGATTTGGTTCCTAGAATTGAGCCCATATCAAAAGTGCTTTATCGTATGGGTCTTGGAGAAATTAAAGAGCTTAAGACCCAACTAGAGGAACTTCTAGACAAAAGTTTTATTTGACCTAGTTACTCTCCTTGGGGAGCTCCAGTTTTGTTTGTAAAGAAGAAGGATGGGTCGATGAGAATTTGCACTGATTACCAAGAACTTAACAAGGAACTAAGAATAAATATCCTTTACCTTAAATTGAAGATTTATTCGATCAACTTCAAGGAGTGGGTTGTTTCTCCAAGATAGATCTTTACTCGAGATATCACCAGTTGAAAATGAAGAAGGAGGACATTGCAAAGACAACATTCAGAACTCGTTATGGTCATTATGAGTCCTTAGTAATGTTGTTTGGTTTAACAAATGCACCAGTTGTATTTATGGACCTTATGAATTAGGTGTTTAAGGAGTATCTGAATTTGTTTTTTCATCATTTTTTATCGATGATATTTTGTTATACTCTCGAACTAAAGAAGATCATGAATATCATCTTCAAATAGTACTGTAGACATTATGAGAAAATAAGCTATATGAGCAGTTTAAGAAGTGCAAGTGCTAGATGGACCGAGTTCCTTTTCTAGGTCATGTAGTTTCAAAGGATGGTATATTAATAAATCCAAGTAAAATCGAAGCGGTTCAAAATTAGCCTACACCAAAGAATGTCGGTGAAGTTAGAAGTTTCTTTGGTTTAGCTAGCTACTTTAGAAGATTTGTCTTAGATTTCTCCAAGTTACCATCACCTCTGAATAGCTAACAAGGAAGGAGGTGAAGTTTCAGTGGACTAGTGATTGTGAAGAAAGTTTTCAAGAGTTAAAATGTCAATTGAAAATTACACCAATTCTAGCAATATCAGAGGGAAGAAAAGGATTTTTCATATATATGCCTCTTTGAAAGGACTTGGCTGTGTTTTAATGCAACATGAAAGAGTTATAGCTTATGCCTCGAGGGAACTTAAAGAGTATGAGAAGAAGTACCCAACCCATGACTATTGGCAGCAGTTGTCTTTGCATTGAAGATTTGGTGACATTACTTGTAAGATCCAAAATGTGAAATTTACACTAACTACAAGAGCCTTAAGTACTTCTTCATGCAAAAGGATTTGAACATGAGACGTCGATGGTTGGAAATGGTGAAAGACTATGATTATGCAATCAATTATCATTTTAGAAAAGCCAACGTTGTAGCTCATGCTTTGGGTAGAAAGCCTTCTTATTTCGTCGCTTCTACGCAACTTGTTCAAAAACACTTATTAAGGGATATTCCACAATTAGAATTGGAAATCATTTCTCTAGGTTGTATAGGCTATATTGCTAACTTAATAGTGTGACCAACTCTTTTTGAAAGAATAAAGAACGAACAAATGAATGAACCTTATTTGATGAAGATTCGAGAAGATGTCGAAGTGGGTAAATGCTCAGGCTTTGTCATAGCTGCTGATGGTGCATTATGTTTTGGTGATCAATTAGTGGTTTTGAACAATTTAGAGTTTAGATGGGAGATTTTGCATGAGGCTCACAATACTCCTTATTAAATTCATCCGGGAAGTACTAAGATTTTTTGTGATAAGAAACATTTTTGGTGGGCAAGCATGAAGCATGATGTGGCAAGGTATATAGAATGTTGACTTACATGTTAGCAAGTAAAGGCCGAGCATCAATGACCATCTGGACTACTACAACCACTTATGATTCCTTAGTGAAAATGGGAGGATATCGATATGGACTTTGTGGTTGGGTTGCCAAAAACAAAAGAGGGCTATAATTTTATCTAGGTTATCGTCGATCACTTACCAAGTGAGCTCATTTTCTTCCATTGAAGAACACATATAAGATGGAGCAGTATGCAAAGTTATATGTGATAGAGATTATGAGACTTTATGGAGTTCTTTTGTTAATAGTTTCTGATAGAGATCCAAAGTTTATCTCAAATTTCTGAAAAAGTTTACGTAATGCCATGGGTACATGACTAAGATTTAACACAGTTTTTCACCCTCAAACATATGGGCAATCAGATAGGACTATTCAGACTATGAAGGATATGTTGAGAATTTGTGTGATTGACTTTCAAGGCTCTTGGAGTGAGTTCTTTCCATTGGTTGAATTCTCCTACAATAACAGTTATCAGGCAACAATATGCATGGCACCGTATGAGGCTCTTTATAGAAGAAAGTCTCGATCTCTAATTCATTGGGATGAGATTGGTGAGTGTAAAATTTTAAGACCATAAATTATCAAGCAATAGCAGAAGTTATCAAAAACATACAGCAATGAATGAAGGCCACACATAGTGGGCAGAAGACTTATGCAAATAGAAGACACAAGCCTTTAGAATTTGCAGTGAATGACAAAGTTTTCCTAAAAGTGAGACCTATAAAGGGAGTTATGAGATTTGGTAAGAAAGCAAAACTAAGCCCACATTTTGTGGGACCCTTTGATATTTTTTAAAAGGTAGGAGATTTATCATACCAACTTACTTTGCCTCATTCTCTATCTGTAATACACAATGTGTTTCATATTTCACTGTTAAAAAAGTATATATCTGACCTGATACATATTTTGGATTATGAGCCATTAAAGCTTCGCGATGATTTGACTTATGAAGAATATCCAATGAGGTAAGTGGATCGGGACGAGAGGCAACTTCAAAAAAAAAAGGGATTGTTTTAGTTAAGGTTTTTAGAAAGAATCAAGCAATAAAAGATGTAATTTAGGTTCGTGAAGAAGAGATACTTGCAAAGTATCCCATTTGTTCAGTAAGTAATAATTTCAAGAATGAAATTTTCTTTAAGGGGATGGGGTATTGTAACATTCTACATCAGTATATTTAATACTATTTTTTTTATTTGAACCATAATTATTTATACATGTTCAATGTTATTAGATACTATTTTTATCATAAAGTTTACAATAATTAATAATTTTTATAGTGACAGTTCAAGAGGTGCTCTATCGACTTTAAAAGTGTCCAATAAATTGCTATTTATGAATTTAGAATAATAATATGCATGATTATATATGTAATATCATTATTATTACTTTTATTTTGCATGCTTATCTTTAATATTGAATGGCGCGCGGCACACACACATATACATATATATATATTCTTTATTATTAAATATAATTATTTTTAATTATCATGTTTTAATGTTTAGACACTTGTTATAAAAAATTTTAAATTTAGAAATTTACATTTACATTTACTTCTCTAATTAATGGTAGCTTTAAATATGTGCTAATTTATTTTACATGTTATAGTATACTTGACTATAAAATAATTCAAAATTCAAATTAGCCAAATTCTAGGAAAGTTTAACGTGTTTTCATCTTATTTAGTTTATTATTATTATTATTTGAATAGTTGATTTACCTTTACTATTACCTTTTCAAATTTTAATATTTATATAATTTTTAAAATAGAAACTTATCCTAAATATTTGTATATCTTGTTGTTCTCTTTTCTATTCTTTTTTTTGAAAAAAAAAATCCCTATCCTCCCACCTTTTATAAGTGTCCAGTTTCTGAAAAACAATGTGTTTGAACTCCAATAAATCTGGGATTTTTATATATTACGTAGGAGTATTATATACATTTCCTGCTACTAAATTATGTTTTTTCAATTTTGTATAGAGTTTACAGTACATTGTGTTAATTTATATCTGGAGAATGACAGAATCTGTTCTCTGAAGTGAAAAATTTATAAATAATATTTAAATCTGATTTCATGCTTAGATAATAAAAAAAAAAAAAAAAGTAAAGAAACTATCTTAACATGCCTTTTACATTTCGTAAAAGTTTTAGAGTTTTCTTCATTATTTAATTCACTTTAAAAATCAAAGTTTTCTCATTGGTAAGTATTATTAAAACACTAAGAGTGTTGGTTTTCTACTTTGTAACTTTAAAATTAATACCTTAGTAATATTTTTGGGTCTAATAAAATTTGTGATAATTTATTTATGAGTTTTTTTCTTGTATTTATATTTTATGAATTAAAAATCTGTTTATGTAGAAAGGACATTTTTGACACAGAAGACAGATTTTGTGCTTTACATCTTAAATTTGTAAACTTGTTGTTTTGGTCTCTAAATTTTTACCATATAAATTTTTAATGATGAATATACATTTTATGAATGTTTTATAATTTATTTTGTATTATTCTGCTAGTTTCTTAATAGCATTAAAAATTATTGAATGCTTGTTTTTATGTTATTGCAAGCATGATTGTTTCTTAAATAAAATTAAAAAAATACGGGCAATTTTGTAATTTAAATAGATTAAAAGTTGGGGCACTTAAGTCATGAGCAGTTGAGAGATTGATCTACTTGCAAAGGTTAAATGTTTATTTTGCTAAGGAAAATAAGTAGATCTTACCTATATGTTAATTAATTAATATTGTCGTGTTTGAATATTGTTTGCTAGTTTTATGTTATTTTATTTATGACATGATAAAATATGTGCATTCAAAGCATGTATTAAGTATTAATGAAAAATAAAACTTTTCAGAAGTTTGCTTATTTATAAAGAGAATGTTTTAAAGTGTGTGTTTGTGTTATGAAAGAAATAGTGGGCATGTGACTGTAGACCGATAGTTGTTATAATGCTAATGATATTACTATATTGGATAAGATACCTTTATGTCTACTAAGAGGGAGGTCCCTAATTTTTTGGGCGACAGTTGTGTATATATAAGATTTAGGTGGTTATATTTACATTATGTCGTTCAGTATATATATGTTTAAATGATAATGAAAATAAAAGAGAATGAAAATGATGATCCACTATGACTAATTAACCAAACATTTCAATAAGTGTTATTGAGCTCATAAAGAATGTTTTTATGATAATCTTTAAGGAAAGATAACAATTTTAAGTAATTATTTATTTAATATTTTGCTGAGCATGATTAATTACATAAAGATATGATTTGCTTACTGGGTATTAGCTCATTATTTTATATTTATTTCCTTTTTAGATGATAAGTAGGAGCATCACCAGTAATGGATTGTTAATGCCACATTTCATAGCATATTTAGAATTTCTAAAGATTTTATTTTTATGAAATAAATTTTTAAGGAAATATCTCCATAAATTATGTTTTTATTTCATTTTTTTAGTAACATTTTCAATTTTTATTATTTATTTTTGTTTAAATAATAATTTTTAATTCTACAGTAAATATGAAGTATTTTCTATCACAAATAATAAATTCAAAATTTTTCCGCATTAATTATTATATTTAATTTTATTAATGAAATTAAAGGTAATATTTTCTAATCTAGTGTTTTTAGATTTGGAGTGTTACAACAAGTTAATAAGGAATCTCCTCGAACAAATTAATTAATTGTTGATTAATTACATTGTAAGCCATGTTTAGTAGAGACTGCATATAACTAGTTAAATTTACTTTTGATTAATATATAAAATACACTTGTTATGGGTAAATTTCATCCCACTTGGACTAACCCAAGATCCCTAGGCCATGGGTCGAAATGACTAAGAAGGCCCACAAAATGCACAACTCAGAATAATAAAGCATCAAGTTGAAACCCAGTCCACTCCTTCAAAGATAGGGGAAAAGACCCAAATACCTTTCTGAACTTGCCAGCTTGCTAATTCTACCTGAATAAGTGTGTCTGACACGCATTAAATTATCTACAAGTGATATGTGAGGTGGAAAAACGGGCATTGCCCAAAACAGGTTAAATTAGGTCTATCCGTTTGCACAAATAAAAAAAGTCCACCAGCCAGACTTGAGAAAGACCACAAGTCCTCTACCCAGCCTGCTTCCAATCAAAAAGCTTAACCACCATTCCATATTTGACCGTAAGAGTGGGCAAGAACATTTTCTCCGACATCAGCAAGTCTGACCCCCGCCTCTTTACACAGGTTGCATCAAGTCTTGAGTATACAGTGCGGTCGAGTAAAGGGCTAGCTGGCAACATCCTAAGAAGGTTTGCACCATGTGTCGCCCATTCGAAGCTACACTTCTAAGGTATAAAAGATAAACTCAACCCGCCTAAGAGAAGGGGGAAAACATTAAAAAATGGAGGGAAAACCATTCAAAACTCTCTTAAACGAACTAGAGTATAAACCTTCTCTTTTACATTCTTTGTAATTCCTACTAGTGAAGGATGGTGACTTGGGTGTCGGAGGGTGCACACCAGTGCTTCCATAGGTGCCCCTACTGACCATTTTCTATGGTTGTAGGTGACCTTTATTACTCTAGTAGTTTCTTGACCTTGGCTCGCCTTAGAATCTGTCCAGCCCAACCTCAATAATAGCTTCTTTGATCTAGGCCCAATATTATGACCCATTATATCTGAGCTCAAACCCAAAAAGTAGGTACCAAAAATCAACGACAATAGTTGGCGCCAACCATGGGATACATTTGATAAACGTTCTTTACTTATATTGTTACTTAACTTGGACAAGTGTACCTACTATAATGTGCTTAAAAGTCACATCAACCCCAGACCGCAAACATGGTGGGAGGATCTCGTGGACAAAGAACTAGGTCCACCACTGAACAGCTTGTGGATTTGACCTTCAAGCTCAGGTCACGATGCGAACAGTCTTACTGACAGGTCGGCATAGAGGGACCTAGGGCTCTCTCATGCAAGTTTGATGGAAGTATAGTCTGAGGAGTACGCACCAACTGTGTCACTGCTTTAGATGCAACTACAGGAAGACGTTGATAACCTAGCTTAAAATAGAATGAGGGATAAGAAAAGGGTCGTACCTTGAATTGGAGAACAACACCGAGCTAGCATTATTGATTTGCTTCAAAATCTCATCGCCATTATTGAAGAACGCCTACCACAAGGCCGTCACGCCTAGCCCGATGTACAGAAGCAACTTGTCGTTGATCAGTTCATGCTCTCTCCTGGAAGACGAAAAAGTCGAAGGAAAAGCCATCATTGAGCTTCATAAGGAGAAGACACACACACCATCAAGCGAAGACTAGTAAGGGGGGTCAGTGATCAAGGAAAGGGATAGCATCCACCACCCAACCTCAAAGAGCACTTGAGTTGAAAAGCTGCGGAGCGAGTTGCTCGCGAGCACAGTCGAGGCCCGACTAACCCTATTCATAGGAGCGTCTCAGCGTAGGAATGATTCTGAAGAGACTTACAATCTCTGAAACTCCTTCAGGCATAGGCGTGCTGGGGAACCAGAGGCGTAAGCTGTGTTGAGTATGGAAACTCCACCTCACAGAGAGTCGAGCCTCAGCAAACCTAACCGACCTACATTTGAGAGAATACATCTATAGTGTCAAGGACCAAATAGTAGATCAGGTCCTTAGAGAGTTGAAAGAGAAGACGGTAGAAGAGCATATGACATGAGAACCCCTATACAGCATCGAGATCATGGAAGTTTCCCTTCCAAAAACCTTCAAAATGCCAAACTTAGTGATCTATGATGGAAAAGAGGATCCCAATGAACATCTAAATATATTCAGATGGTGGATGGACTTCGAACAAGTCTCGGGCCTTGCAAGGTATAGAGCTTTTTCCTTACATTGTCAGTCTAGGTCTGGCATAGCCGGCTCAAGCCGAGGTCTATCCATTCCTTTGAGCAGTTTGCTACCTAGTTTATGACACATTGTAACGGAACGAAGCCAGGAACACACCTCATGTCCATAAGGCAAAAGAATGAAAAATTTTTAGAATCTTACACCAAGAGGTTTAACAATGAAGCTATGATGATTAAGGATTTTAATAACCAAGTGGCCATTTAGGCCATCCTCAGTGGCCTTAGACCTAGGAACTTTAAATGGGACATTACTAAAAATACCCCTAAAACCCTATCCGGAGGAGTGGAGAAGGCCCAAAAGCATGTGATAGCTGAAGGATTAATATTTACAAATAAGGCACCACCTCACCCCGAGCCACGAGTAGAGAACATCAAGCAAAAAGAAGGAAAGGCCCATGAACACCTACAGCAGAAGTGAAGAAGACCGATCAGAAACAAGCCCATGATAGAAGAAGCATGTTTGACAAGTATACCCTATTTACCATGGGCAGAAGAGAGATACTGAACTAGATTCAAAACTAGAACATACTCAAGTGACCCGAGCCCATGAAAGGGCCACCTGCAAAACGGAATCGAATCAAGTACTATCGTCACTATAGGGACTACAATGATAAGATATAGGAGTGTTTCGAACTACAAGAAGGGATCAAGGCACTGATTTAGAGAGGTTAGCTTCGGCAATACGTATTAGGCCAGACTGCCAAAGGGACTAGCCATGACCCATACATGAGGAGTAACCTGCACCCCAGCACCGACACCTTCTCCTATACAAGACATATGGACCATCATGGTGGATTTGACTTTGCAAGAGAGTCGAATCGATCTCAAAAGAGTTATGCTCAGTGTGTTTGACACGTTAACGAATGTGGAATGCATGTCTACAATGTTTTCCAAAGGGAGGCGAGCTCAACAACGAATCTCATGCACGCTATTACATTTATGGAGGATGAGGCCTAGCGCGTACATCAACCTCATGATGATGCTATAGTAATCACGCTGCGAGTCGGCAACAGTAATGTGCATCGAATTTTGGTGGATGAAGGCAATTCTTTCTACGTCCTAAGCAGAGTAGCCTTTGAGAAGATGAGCCTCATGTAAGATATGTTGAGATTCTCACATAATCCACTATATGGCTTTGCTAGGGATAAGGTTGTGCTCGATAGGGGTATAGAACTACCATTGTTGGCAGGATAGACAAACCACCAAAAGGTTTTAATGGTAAAGTTCTTGGTAATGAACATCCCTTTAATCTATAATATTATTTTGGGGAGACCTACCTTGAATTCCCTCAAGGCTGTCGTATTGACTTATCATTTCTTGATGAAGTTTCTAGTAGAAGGTGATGTGGGAGTAATTCGAGGAAATCAATATGAAGCTAGGAGATACTACTCTTTGGCTTTATGAGAAAGGAGCTCCAGCTAAGCAGAGGCACATGCCATAATGGAAGGGCATCCAATAATTAAGTAGGACCCCCTAAGGGATGAATCGAACCCCGTTTACCAACGATCAGTCAGGGGAGGCAGATCTTGGGATGATCTCAGAAGCCCATCACTTCCTAAATCCCGACCTAACCTCCATGGAAGCTGGATTGCTTAAGTAACTATTGGTACACATGCTCGTTTCAGAAATGCGAAAAGGTAAAAGGCTGCGAGCTACAGAAATGGAGTTGCAAGATGTCAGCCCGAGATTATGAATATGGCCCGAAAAGTAGAAAAAGCAAAAGAGCGAGCCTGGCCAATAATCCCAAATTGTAAGAAAGCGAAGAATGGGAAGCCCCTTAAACACAATAATGAACGTGAACAACTACCTAGAGCAGTGTGCAATGAAGACTACCTAGAGCACAATAAACCCCAGTGAGGGGAGCCTGTAGAGGAGCTTACAGTCATTTTTCTAGAACCGACTGACCTAGAAAAGGTTACAAAAGTAGGTGCTTTTCTAGAGCCAACACTTAAAGTAAAGTTGGAAAGTTTCTTGAAAAACAATTCAGATGTATTTGCCTAGTCTCATGAGGATATGTTTGGCATCGACATGAAGATAATGGTATACAAGCTTAATATTGACCTAAGTTACAAACCAGTCCTACAGAAGCATAGGGTATTCAATCCAAACAAATATGAGGCCATCAAGGTCGAGATAGAAAAGTTGAAGAAGATCGGCTTCATTAAGGAAGTAAATTACCCAACTTGGATAACCAACGATGTCCTGGTAAAAAAGGCAAGTGGACAATGGAGGGTGTGTATGGATGTCACTAATTTGAACAAGACTTGTCTAAAAGATAATTTTCTCTCCTTCGTATTGACCGGCTGGTGAATACCACGGTCAGGCATGCCCTATTGAGCTTCATAAACGTATACTCTATTGTAATTAGATATGCATGTATGAACCCAACCAACAGAAAACAGCCTTTACTATGGATAGAGGATTGTATTGCTACAAAGTTATGCCCTTTGGCTTGAAGAACGAGGGGGTGACCTACCAATGATTGGTAAACAAGATGTTCGCTCAGTAAATCAAAAAAAATATCGAGGTTTATGTTGATGATAAGCTGGTAAAAAGTTTAGAAGCCGTCAATCACTTGAAAGATCTTGAGGAAGTATTTGGTATCCTACGAAAGTATAAGATAAAGCTCAACCTTGTAAAGTGTGCTTACGGAGTATTCTCGGGAAAATTATTAGGGTACATGGTTAACAGCAGAGGGATTGAAGCTAACCCAGACAAGATTAAGGCCATCTTGGACATGGCCCCCCCTAAAACAATCAAAGATATGCAAAGACTGACTGGGAGGCTAGTTGCCCTTTTAAGATTCATTTTAAAGGCAACTCACAAAGCACTTCCCTTCTTTAAGATTCTGAATGGATTCGAGGAGTTAGAGTGGACCCCCACATGTGAGAACGCCTTCAACCAGCTAAAAGCTTATCTGATGAACCCACCTTTACTTTCTAAACCCAAGCAGGAGAGCATTTGTTCATATACTTGGTTTTCTCCCCAACAGCAGTGAGTTCGATCCTGGTCTGAGAAGAAGATAGGGCACAACTACTGGTATACTATGTTAGCCATTCGATGGTGCCTACCGAGATGTGATACCAAAATAGAAGTTAGCCCCCACTTTAGTAATGTCCTATTGAAAACCCAAACCCTATTTTGAGTCTCACATTATTAAAGTTCTAACTAGCTACCCTTAAAGCAAGTTCTTCATAAACTAGGGATTTTTGGGAGGCTACTCAGATGGTCCATGGAAATAGGTCATTATGACATAAGGTATAAGCCCCGAGTCTCCATCAAGGCCTAGGCCGTAGCTGATTTCATTATGAAATTTACTTCTCCTAGTGAGACCCAGAGCGACCCTAAGGCTTTCTTAGTAGGATCTAAAGGACATCCTCCAATCTCCCTATTATAGTATTTACACGTCAATGTATCTTCTAACGAGAAAGGATGTAGGGCCAAGCATGTCCTAACTTCTCCGCTTCTAGAATGTGTGAACGTGGAGTATGCAGTCTGTTTAGGGTATAAGGCGTCTAATAATGAAGTAGAGTAGGAGGCTTCCTCACTAGCCTAAAATTTGTCATTGCAATAGGAGCTAGGAGAGTACATGTGTACAGTGATTCTCAGCTAGTTATAAAGTAAATTAAAGGAGAGTATCAAGCGAAGGATGAGAGGATACAGTGCTACTTGATGAAAATGATTAAGCCACTTGACAAGTTAGAGGGATAGAAATTGTCTCAAATTCCATGAGTAAAAAATATGGAAACTGATGCTCTAGCCAACTCACCTCAGTTCCAAAATTTGAGCTAGTCTGAGCCATATATGTCGAATACTTGGCAGCTCCTAGTATTGAGGAGCCAAAGGAACAAATTCTACCTGTTCAAGTTAAAAAGGGCCCCACTTAGATGGATCCCCTGATTAATTATCTCAAAGAAAGGGTAGTCCCTAAAGATAGAAATGATACAAGGAAGTTATGATATCGTGCTGCATACTATACCCTAATTGACGACGAGTTGTATATATAACACACCTCAACCAAGCTCCATAAATCGAACAAGATTGGGATGGCTACAAAAAAAATAATATGTACTTATTTTTTAGGAAAACATTTAAAACTTAATACATTTTCTCTTTAATAGCCTTCGGACAGTCAAGACTCATACCTTGACCGTCAAATACTTATTAAGATAAAAATTTTAACTGTTGTCAAACCTTTTTTTTAATATCTTTAACAAAAGAAAATATCCAATGCAAAACTCATACTTTAAAATAATAATATACTTAAATAGACAAAAACACTCATACTTCTATCTTATTTCTTAAAACATGAATCCCCTAATAAAATTCAAAGTTAGTAAACCAAACTCCTTGACATAATATTGAAAAACCTTCATTTTGTACCCCAAAAGTCTCCCTTCTTGAGCAGCCACATAATTCATCATTTCTAATAATTGTCTTAAAAGACAAATCATTCTATGCGTTATTAGCTGGGAAAAATAAACAAACTAAGGCATGAGTTAAATAACTCAGTAGAATTCCCACACAGATAATGTATGCATCCATATGCAATCTTAATCATAATCAATATCGTAAATCAAACTTGTTATGCATTTAAGACAATGCTTTAACAATATGATATTGGTTGGATTTTTCTTTCATATACCATATCATATCAAATCATAAGTGTGCATGCATCTCAAACTCACTTATAGCACCACACAGTAAGCGTTTCATTCTCACATACAACTTACTTAGTTTGTCATGATCAAACTCAAATATTTGTATAGCGCTTTCATCTACCAACCAAATGTAATGTACCGTTCATAGTCCATTGTACATTATTAAACTCATGCATGCATGCTCACTAAGTCTATCCATTAATTAGGCAACTTATAGTCTTACTCAACTACATGCAAGACACATACAAATATCAAATCATCACTACATATATCCAATGCAAAAATATCTGTGTCAAATTCATATCCACAATAAACATAAATTACATAACCTCTATACAAATAAACTCATATATCAGACTATACATAGCCAATTAATTCAATTCCAGTGGAAAATAATCAATTCAAGTGTCTATAAAAATTAAAATAAATTTCAGTATTTTATGTGAACAGTAAATATTTTAACGAAAATAATTTATTCAAACAGTCACTGTATAAATTAATAACCCAGGAAGATTTCAGAAATTATAACTAACTCATGAAAATTCCAATTAACCTGAAATCAATGCCAAATTAACAACAAAAATATATCTAACTACTGTAATTTACCCAGAATTTTTCAGATGATATAAACTCAATTTCCAAATTTAAAAATTGAAACTGTAAGACCAATTCAGCAGCGAAGCAGAAACTTATAAAATTCATAGTTAATTACATATATATGTTCTTGAGGGGTCTTAAATAACACATATAAAAATTTCAAACTAAAACAAATTGATTTGCCCATCGAAAATGTATAGTGAAACCGAACTGTTCAGAATTTTACAGCTTGAAACAGAGAAATTTGAAAATTCATAATTAATTATAGAAAATTCGGATTGAGGTGAAAAAAGAACCAAAACATTCAAAATTCATAGATTTATCCAAGATAAATCATCCATAAATTTTAATATAAAATAAAGGGCACGAAAATTCAAATACCCCCAAACAGATGTTTTTTAGTAAAACGTAAGAGTAACCCGCAATTGCATATAAGCGCGGTTACCAATCTCTTTTTAAGATCTTGAAAACTTGTTTCGCAAGCTTCAGACCAGAAAAACTTAACGTCTTTTCTTGTTAACTATGTTAAAGGTGATGCGATCATTGAAAAACCTTCCACGAACTTTCTATAATATTCAGCTAACCCAAAAAAGCTTCTTACTTCCCCAACATTTGTTGGCGTCTTCGAGTTCTGTACAGCGGCAACCTTACTTGGGTTGACTTCTATTCCTCTTTTAGAAACAACATGACCAAGGAAGGATATTGTTTCTAACCAAAATTCACATTTCTTGAATTTAGTGTACAACCGCTTCTCCCTAAGTTGTTGTAAAGCTGCTTCTAAATGTCGTTCATGCTCTTCCTCGCTCTTTAAATAAACCAAAATATCATCAATAAACATAATCACAAACTTGTCCAAGAAATCTTTAAATACCCTATTCATGAGATCCATAAACACAATAGGGGCATTTGTTAATCCAAAAAGCATCACCAAAAACTCATAGTATCCATATTTTATTCGGAAGGAACTTTTAGGAATATCACTCTCTTTAATCTTCAACTGATGATATCCTAATCGAAAATTTATTTTCGAAGACCCCTTACAGGATGGCACTGGCAAAATTAAGAGAGCTTAAAAAACAATTGCAGGAGTTGTCTAAACTGTTCAGAATTTTACAGCTTGAAATAGAGAACTTTGAAAATTTATAATTAATTGTAGAAAATTCGGATTGAGGTGAAACAAAAACCAAAACATTCAAAATTCAGAGATCTATCCAAGATAAGTCATCCATAAATTTTTAATATCAAATAAAGGGTATAAAAATTCAAATACCCCCAAACATATATGTTTTTCAGTAAAACGTAGGAGTAACCCGCAGTTGCATATATTCAATTATCACAAACAATAAAGAAATCACATAAAGCAATTTGGTGCTAGGAATCCTACCTAAAATCCTTGAATTGATCTTGAAAAGTTACAAAAACCTAGCCCCCAGATCAGGCTCTAAAAAATAAATTTCAAGAAAAAGAAATAAAAAGATTTTAGTATTTAAATCATTCGCAAGAAAAATAAAAAATCCAAATTTCTTTGATCAAAATATTAATTACTCACCTTCTAAAATTAGCAAATTCCAACTACTCTCTTTTTCAAACCCTCAAAAACTATCAGACATTTTTCTCTATGAAAATCATACGTTGTGTTTCTTTTCTTCAAAAGGGCACAGTCGTAGATTTGTGAATGACTAGGAAGTTGAGATTGACTTGAACTCTCATTTTCTTTTAAAAAAATAATAATAAAAAACCTTAGCAATTCTGTTTAAAACTATATTACAATCCACTTTATTTTTAAAAAAATAAAATCCTATCTAATTAGGTTAATTTGATAAAATCTTATCTTAAATAAATAACAATATATTTATCCTTAATTTTGAAAATGATTCGAATCTCACGGTATAAAAGAGGTTATTCCTTGCCTTACCTAAGGTGCTTGGTGCCTAGGGAGGCCGATTACACGTTAAGAGAAATTCACAAAGGGATATGCATAAACCACTCAACAGAAGTACAACAAATGCCAACGCTTCAGTAATGTTCCAAGACAGCCTTCAGTGGACCTGACTTCTGTTTACAGCCTTTGCCCATTCGCCCAATGGGGGATAGACATAATAAGACCATCGTGACAATTGACTAGGAAGAAGTTGAGCCCCTCGCAACTATAATAGAGGCCAAAACTTCTAAATTTATTTAAAGGTCTATTATTTGTTGCTTTGGAATACCTAGAACCATAGTAACCGATAATGGAAAGAAATTCGATAATGACAAGTACAAAAATATGTGCAATAAGCTAAGGATTTGCCCATACTATTCCTCACCGGCTCATCCTCAAGCTAATGGTCAAGTGGAGGTTATGAACAAGACTATCAAGGTAAAGCTTACCAGTTTAAAAGGAGTTTGGGTGGCGGAGTAGCCTAATGTGTTATGGGCTTATTGTACAATTGCTAGGATAGCCACAAGAGAGACTCCTTACTCTCTATCTTTTTGAACTGAGGCGGTGATTCTGGTCGAGATAGGCGTGCTAGCCATCGCACTTAACATTTCTTACCGTATCACAATAAGGTATCCCTCAAGGCCGAGCTTGATCTTCTAGAAGAAAGGAGAGACCAAGTAGAAATAAGAGTGTCTGTCTATTAAAAAAAATATGTTCGTTATTACAACTCAATAGTGAAATATAAAGTTCTGCGTCTTGGAGATTTAGTATTGAAGAAAGTCATCCAAAACACAAAGGAGCATGGAGCAAAATCCCTAGGGCTAACCTGGGAAGGACCATACAGAATCACCAAAGTGGTCCACCCAAGGACATTCCAATTATAGGACATGACCGGAACTACCTTGTAGTACCCATGGAACGTGGAACATTTGAAGTTCTATTATCACTAGGATTAAGACCTTTATATTTGTTAGTATCTATCTTTCATATTTGAGGTTAAAACTGTAATGCCTAGCCTTCTTGTTTAATAAAAGGATTACTCATTTTTTATGAAATCTTACGAGTTACAAAAAGACGGGTCTCGAGTAAGACTCTAATCCGACTTTGACTGCTTCGTAAAAAGTTAGCATCAAAGGCTTAAGTTCTTTATGGATTAAACTAAATGATGAAGCCCCAGGAGAGATCCTCACTCTTAGTGAATCTGGACGAAGGTGACTGTAATTATCCTAGACGAGGATCTATGCCTTTCCTACGGCAAGACTTAGGAAAAGCTTGGAAGTGGCCTTCCCTTAATCTTAAGTAGAACTACCATGAGATTCCTCATAAATAAAGAACTTCTAACTTTTACCTTCCTCCATTAGGGAAGAAAGTAAGAGTTGGTGGGGGCAAGAGGATAGTGGTTAGTAAGTGAGTGCTTTAAAAAAAATTCTATTAAGTGTTGAATGAATACACATACCTATGAATAGAAATTAAATCTGCCCCTATAGTTAGTGGGGGCTACCCATTGTCTTATAGAAATCCATAAAATGAAAATAGTCTTAATGTAAAGGAAATATAAAATGTGCATAGAAAGAAAAGTTGCAACTCGTCGAGGTTTTCTTCTTCTTCAGGGGATGCAGCAGAAGTTTCTTCAGCCATGGCATCACCCTCAATCCCAATCTCAATAGGAAGGCTCTCTTTAACCGCCCTTTCTCGATGTATCTCATCCACTCCAGTTTGAGTCGTTAGTGCAACCTCCGGGGCAAAGCTTCCTAAAATGTTAGCCATGACTGTGGGGTAAAGACTTTCAAGGTTCACTTTGTTCAAGCGTTTCACCAAAAAAATTGGCTCAACTACTTTGAGAGTACCCTTCATCAGCTTAAACCTTATAATAACTTAGTTTTCATAATCGTCTCTCAGCCCCTGGACCTCCTTACCTACAGCCTTCAGTCTATCCTTAAGTTCTTGAATATGGTCCTTATAGTCAGGCGTCCTTCTGTATTTGACCGCTTTGAGTTGCTTTTCAAAATGCTTAAACTTGGAAGCCTACTCCTTCCCGCTCGCCTCGACTATGGCTTTGTACTACTTAGCCTTTTGATATTTAGCCTTTAACTTTTTGTTAGCATCAAAGGAGTCATTGAATGTCTTGTTTGTGTTATCCACTTCCACGTTCAACTTTCTATTTTTCTCCACTACGTCCAAGATTAAATAAGTAAACTGATACAAATAGGAGAATGTAAGTACGAAGAGGAAGGGACCAAGATAGGATAGAGTAAGTACTATGATAACCTAGCCAAGGGTTTACCTTCAAAAAAGAGCTGGCGTAATCATCGAGCTGGCCTGTTAGCCATTTTCCTCGGATTTCCTCACGCATCTTAGGAGTCATATAAGTCTTTGTCTTCCTCATAAATGGCAATAGGTCCTCGAGAGCCTTCCCTTAGTAATGTCTAGAACTGGGCTGGTGTCAGACCTCGCTCTCTTCTTGTTGGCTAGAGATGCAATTACACATTTTCTCTTACCTAGACCAACCTGATGCACTCTTAGGTGGGCCGAGTATATAAATCTCTACGTTGACTTCTGAGCTAGGCCTTTTAAAGTGCTCCTAGTGTGCTAATTCACTGTACAAAAAACCATCAGAGAAAAATGGTGAAATTTATTAAGTTATAAAGAGCGCAAGATAATTGAAGCAAAAGACGGTACCATTCTTCTTAACCTCGGGATCAACCTAAAGCCCATATGCTATCATGTGTCCAGGAGAAAGGACAGACTTCTTGACTCGACGTAACACCTCCAACCGCAGAACATTATTCGACTTAGTTAGTAAGTTCTTAGAGTGGTTGGGCTTAAAGCCAAGCTAAACTAAGGTACATAAGGTTCTGGGAACACGATAGGTCCAACCTTCCCTACTACCAACACCTTCCCAATTTCCCCTCATAAAAAATCATCTCTTGGTTTAAGACTTCAGGTTTGACAGCCCCTCGACTACCTTGTTGACCTTTTTGTACTTCTAGGCATAATGATGTCTAGGTGTACCCATGACCCTCAAAGAGAAGGTCATCCATTGTGCTAGTAGACGTAAGTTCCTAGAACAGCCTGTCAGGCACTTGGGGTAAGTTGAACAGGATGAATAGGACATTCTTAGAGGAACTTCCTCATAAAGGCAAGGAAGGGCACCCTAAGCCTACAGTAGAAGGCTGAGATGGTGATGGCAATCTCACCCCTGTGAGGTTGGCTCGAGACATTGTCCTGCTCGAGAGCTCTAAGGGATACATCAAAGGAAATGCCATACTCCCTCCTCAATGCTATGAGCTAGTTGATGGTAACAGAGGATTTGATAAGGTCAATTGCTCCCTCCTTGTAACCTACTACCTTATCTTCCCCATGCTGGCCTCCTTCCTCCCACCCCTAGCTCGCCTCCATCACTTCGGTCAACATCATCAGCCTTGTCTTCTCCCTCAACCTTTCCCTCGACAGACTCCTCGAGGATTTCCTCCTTATCCCCACTCAACACAAGGGTGCCCTAGGGTTGCCTAGAAGACTATCCAACCAGGTTGACCGAAAAGGGCCATAGGGGATCCATTTCCTCCTCCTCCTCAAATTCTACTTCCAATGTTAGCCTTCTCTACTTAGAAGCCCCAATGGATTCTGAGTACGGAGTACCCATTCTAGTGCTCCTAGGACCTGAGCCCCGGGAAACCACATGTTAGAGGTGACCTCGACTTCTTCTTTCGGTCTCTCATTAGGATTTGATAACTAGAGCTGACAGCTAAAGGCGTAGGGCTCTACACAAGACCTCTTTGTCATGACGAGAACCTCAAGATAAGGTCATCGTTAGAAGATCAGCTACTAGAGGAAACCTCTATAGGTTCCAATGGGAAGTCACGTCGAAGGGTAGGGTTACTTTGAAGCCTTTGCCTACGAGTGTGCACCATCTCTAAAAAAAAAATAGACCAATGGGCAACAAGAGTCAGTTCGAGAAGACATAGGTCAAAACTCTAAACTAACAAGTTCCAAATGGTGACACCCTATGAACCTAAAAGGACTGGGAACCCAAAGCCAACGTGGCTCAATGAACCTCACTAGTAGATTTGACTCCCCACCATCAAGAGACTTTTTATCCAGAGGCTCACTACTTCTCCCTCACTCCTTCTCACTCTTTCTTCCTTGCTAGCCTCTTAAGAAGACACCCAAACACATGTAACAAAAGAGAAACTGTACAAACTAGACCACAGAAAAAATGGTAGGAAAAGAAAGAGAAGTGAAGACTTGTTACTGATGTCGAACTCGGGCGAGTGATCAATGGAGGATGGCGGTGTGAAGCAAACGATGCGCAGGAGCAATAGAGTAAAAAAATTTTGAAAATGGAGGGCAATGAGATACGATGAGCAGGGGTTGGGTACGAATGGGTGTCAGAAGTAGAAGGAAAGTTTTTCCCTTCCTAAATTTGTCCTTTATGAGATAGAGCTCTAACTGTTTATAATTGGAGGAGAAAATGGACAGTAGGGATCGACCTACATGGGCAGCGAAGAAAAAGGTCAAGCCCAGCCCACGTGCCCCATGTCCTTAACCTCCCACAACTGCTTCAGTGAGTGCCATATGTCAGCCGTCTATCTACTTTCCAGGTGTATGATACCCGGAGATCGACCTCCTGATGCTCGCACCCATCCTAAGCTGTGATGGGGTATCAAAAGGACTTCCTAAGGGGAATCACCCCATAATAATCGGCCAACCTACCTAGAGGAAGAAAGAAGGCAAAGCTAGGTCTCTTCTTACTAGTCAGAGATGAGCACAAAATGCTAGCAGAGTCTCGTCCGAGCCATATTTAAGGCCCCGGGCAAGCTCATACCTCGTTCGACAACTTAGTCCTTAGCTCTTTCTAGGTAGAAGGAAAAGACTAGAGAGCAGCTGTTATGGATAAATTTCACCTCTCTTAGACTAGCCTAAAATCCTTAAGTCATGGGCCGAACCCACTAATAAAGCCCATGAAATGCACAACCTAAAACTGTAAGATGTCAAGTTGAAGCCCAATCCACTCCTTCAAAAATGGGGGAAAAGACCAAAACACCCCTCTAAACTTGCTAGTTTCCTAATTATATCCAAAATAAGCGTGTCTGTCACACATTAAATGATCTGCAAGTGGTAGGTAAGGTGGGAAAATGGGTCTTGCCCAAAATAGCACGTGCTGGATGGTTGCCAAGTTAAATCAGGCATATCCTTTTACATGAATAAGGAAAGTCCACTAGTCGGACCTAGAAAAAACCACAATTCCTCTTACTTGCTCGTTCCTCACCGAAAAGCTCAACCACCATTCCACATGTGACCATAAGAGTGGACAAGTACATTTACCCAAACGTCAGCATGTCTGACCCCCGCCTCCCTACATAGCTTGCATCAAGTCTTGAGTATAGAGTGAGACCGAGAAAAGGGCTGGGTTGCTGCATCCTAGGAAAGCTTGCACAATGTGTCACCTATCTGAGGCTACACTTCTAAGGTATAAAAGATAATCTCAGTCTATCTAAGAGAAGGGGGAAAACATCAAAAGGTGGAGGGAAAACCATAGTGCTAGTGAAGGATGGTGACTTGGGCATTGGAGGGTACACACTGATGTTCCTATTAGTGCCCCCACTGACCATTTTCTATAGTTGCATGTGACCTTTGTTACTTTAGTTGTTATCTGACCTTGGCTCACCTTAGAATATGTATAGCCTCTTCTTAGCAATAGCTTCTTCAATCTAGGCCTAATATTATGACCCATTATAGCTAAGCTCAAGCCTAAGTCGTAGGCAAGGCTGGTTCTGAGCATATGCGAATGGTGCGATCACACAGAGCCTCTCAAAATATAGGGGCACTCATGTATGTATTTGTATATATATATATATATATATATATATATATATATATATATATATAAGTATATATTTATATATAGAAGTATATATTTATATCGTAAGAGTTTTATTTCTAAAAAAAATATTTCTTTTATAAGTTAAAAGGTATAGAAAATTAAAGATAATAAACATAAAAAAATTTCAAAATAAAAGGCATTTTTTAAATTTTAAGACCTTAAATCTCAAGCACATCGATCAGTATAAAAATTAGCAACAACAATGATAATGGATACTTTGATATTTTGGAAGATTGGAGAACATCTTTCCAAATATATATATATATATATATATATATATATATATATCTTCTATTTTGTTGCGCATGCAGAAGAAGCTGTCAATAAGAGCCATCCATCTAATATTAATGGACGCAATGCAGAAACTTGACGATGGGCTTACTCGAATATATGGATTTCCAATCCAAGCTTAAAACAATGTGTGCGTATTATTATATTCCTACGTCAGATGTAGACTACGTGCGTGTTATGTCAATTAATTAATATTTTAAGGATCGTGCATGTAGTCATCTTTAAAAAAAAAAAACAAAAAAAAAGGCCTCTTATGCACGTACAGCCACATATCGACCATATTAAAAATTATAATTATTATATATACGTATATTTATATTGATGTTCTAAGAGAATTAAACTAGCTAGTCAATTCAATGGTTAATTATAGAATTATTAATTGTTGGCAAAAAATACTATAAATATATATTATATGATATTGTTGACCATAGAGATTCTTTAGAATTAGACTATATATATGTCAATTAGGCCTTAACCAATTGGTGTAGTAAACTATGTTAACTATATATAGTTTTACAATTGATTAAACTATAATTATAACCCTCATATATGTGTAATTAACCAAGTTTAATCTCAAAAGGATTAGTTTTCATAATTAAAAATAATAAAAAATAAATCTCAAAAGGATTTGTTAAAAAGTTGGATAGCGGTTGTGGCCACAGCCCACAGACCTTAATCCAATTGGTGCTAGCTACTGGACATATCTTCAGGGAAAGGGGCTACATGTCGGCTACATGAACCTAATGAGGCAGGCTGATTTAAGCTTGTTCTCGTTCATTGGAAGGACTCTTCGGTAATATTCGAGCTCATGCGGGTGGTCCAATTAAGCCCATTTTACAGGCCTAGTGATTACCTTATTATAAATTCAGCATTTATTCATTAATAATATATATTTTCTAATATATGCATGATTTACCGCTGTAAATTAATAAAATCAACAGTAATTCTTTGTCAGTTTTCTTAGAGTTTCTCCAATGTTCTTTATTTTAAATAGTATTTTTTATATAATAAAAAGCATTTTCATTAATATTTAAATATAAAAAGTAAATTTTTTTATTTAAATTTAATGAATTTTTTATATTTTTTTCTTTATTTTTCTTTTCACGCATAATTATTAATGAGAAGGAAAAATATTTTTTAAAGAATCAATGAGATGTCAATAAAAATTTTAAAAAATAATTAATATAATATATTGAAATAAAAAATAAAGAGTTTGTTGGACTCCTATTTTATATGATGATTTTTTAAAATAAAGAGTTTGAGATATATAAATAGTCATTTGGAGATGCTAACTACACCATTATTTTTCCATCCATTATTCATTAACCAAAACACACACACTTACCATTAAATTTTTAACCAATTATATAATTTACAGTCCATAACTTTTTTAAGGAATTTAAATTTTATACATTGCCTCAAACAAATTTAGATTACAACATTAGAGCATCTTCAAAGCATAATTCATAATAGAGAACATATTTCTTTAAATAAAGAGCATTTTTTTTTTATAATTTTTAAAAATTAAAGAGTGAAATTTTTTTACAAGTCCAACAATTTCTTCATTCTCTTCTTTATTTTGCTTTTTTCTATAACATTTATAATTTTACATATTTTTTGTTTTTTTTTAAAGCTAACTTATTTTTCATTTATTATTTCATAGAAATAGTGGTATCTAGAAACTTGCATAATAATAATTGTAATTATAAATAAATAATGAATTTAACCTTTCAAATGTAGAAAGTTAAAACTCACTTTCAATTTTAATTTTATAAAATAAAAAGTCTATTAGATTTATATTTTTCATAATTGACTCTCTAAAATAGAGAGTATGAATAGGAATGAAGAACATAAAGATGCTAAAAGCAAGAAATTGATATTCTTACAAAGGAAAAAAATAATAAAACTAAGAATATTACTAATTACCGCATTAGTAATAATTTGATTAACGCGTACAATTTGGCACTTTAATAACCTAATTAGAAGAAAAAAAGAAAAATAAACAATGTAATTAATGAAAGAATAAATGAAATTTATTATAAAGTATTTAAAAGTACAGTGGGCGTTAAAGAAAAAAAAAAAAGAAAGAAAATTCTGTGATGCAAATGTGTATGGATGTGAGTGCTATGTCATATGTTCAAAATTCCATTAGGTAGGTGCACTAAATATGTAATGCTAATACTAGAGATTACTTAACAATGAAAGTACTAGTAATTTTAAAACAGAGAGAGTAGTACTATTTTGGAAAGATATATATTGGTCAAAGTACAGAACAGTTGCCGGGCAAATCTCCTTTGGAAGAGAACTCACAAAGAGATTTAGAATGCAGAGAGAGCTGATTATCAGCTGCATTTCTCTGTGCCACCTGCCCGAGGAGAAGTTGCCCTGTAATTATATGCACCACCAAAACCGCCACGACTAATGCAAGCTCATGGACAATCGGCCTCTTATTTATGTCTAGTTCGAGGAGCATATCCTGTTGGACAATACCACTTCGTCTCATTTATATATATAAACCTTCCATTTTTTAATTTTTTCCATTAACAAAGACCGCTCACTCAGGGTAAGCAGAGATTTTTTTTCACTTTTATTTTTAAGACTTCTTTATGGAGATTTGACTATATATAATTAAAGAATATTTGCGATAAGAAAAATATGAAAAATTAATTACTAGTCCAGGTGTAAAATTTAAGCTACGTAGTAATTTTTTAAAGGGTTTTCATATAACTAATCATAGACAAATTCAAATATATATATATGTTTTGATGAAAAAAAAAAAAGATTTTTTTTTTTTTGGGTGAATGGCTAGAAAATAGGATCTTAATGCTATTCTATCTTGTAATTCGATGGAAGTTTGAAGATGGCCTATCCCTAAGAGTTCATCTTTCATATAATATTTCAGTAAAACTAAGTACACTTGAATTACAAACGGAATTTATCATATCTCAAATCTTAATTCTCGTAAATAAATATAAAAATTTGATCAACTTCTATACAATTGCACAACACCCTCAAATGTTTGTGTGTTGCCATTGTTCACTTGTGTGTTTGTGAAATCTCAATGATGAAAACTCGATAAGGCTTAGCTCATTTCATTTAATGTTAATATTAATGGAATTTCCAACTCACGCAATGTATGCAGGCATGCATGCCTATGTCCAAAAGAGTTTTTTGATGCCATAGTCAGACCCAATATGTATTAATAAAGAGAAGTCACATTTTCATAAAATTAAAATTTTAGTCCAAAATTATGTTTATACCCTTCATATACATTTGATTGATAATTAAAATTTTAAACTCGTCAAATCACTATAACACCACAGACACAAACACAAGGGTCATCTTCTTCATTTTCTTCTTAGCCGATCCACTTTTCTTTTCCCCGTCGTTGTTGCCCTCTTGCTTTCCTTCTCTCAAAATGTAATCTAACTTTAGCCAAGATGATACATTTTTTTTTATCAATAAATCCTTCTTCTTCTTCTTCTTTGTCACCATCGTTGTCCTCATCGCCGTCAAAATGTAATCTATAACTTTAGCTAAGATGATACATTTTTTTTTATTAATAAATCCATCTAGAAAAATATGAAAAGATATGTAAATTAAAATTTATCCTCTTAGCTTTCTAACAATATATCATAAGCATGAATCTGAGCTTGGGAAGACATTTAAATTTAATTTTTTTTTAACAGCACCAATAAGTACAAAGTGCAGTCAACACCAACAATGACCACCATAGGGTCATCGGTGGGCCACCTATGGCAACCACCAATCATCGGTGGGCACTACCACCCTATTGTTGGTCCACTGAAGGCCTTATGGCAACCATTGATGACCCTATGGTGGCCACTATAAGCCCTATTTTGGATTTTGCACGTCAGTCTAATTTATACATTTTTTGGAAGCCTAAATCAAACTATAAAATTATGAAAAAATATATAAATTAAATTGAATCCTCTTAACTTTCCAATGATATATCATAAATATAAATCCAAGTTCATAAAAGTATTCAAATTCACTTTAATCCAACAACACACATAAGTGCAAGGGTGGGCAACACTATCGACGACCACTGTAGGGTCGTCGATGGGCCACTAATGGGGATAAATTCACTCAGAAAATTATGAAAAAAATATGTATATTAAAGTTTATCCTCTTAGCTTTCTAATCATATATATGTATCAATCTAAGTTTAGAAAGGTTTTCTAATTTAGGTTTTTCCAACAGCATGCACAAGTGCACGAGGAGGGCAGCACTGTGGGTGGCCATCGTAGGGCTATCGATGGACTACTAACGAGGGTAAATCCACCAAAAAAATTATGAAAAAATATTTAAATTACATCTTATTCTCTTACTTTTCCAACCATATATCATATGCATTAATTCAAGTTTGAGAAGGTCTTCAAATTCAATTTTTTCCAACAGTATGCATAAGTGCATAGGGCGATTAGCACCGTCGGTGGCTACCATAAGACCGTCGGTGGGCCATTGACGGGGGCAAATCCATCCATAGAATGATAAATATATATATTTATACTAAAGCTCACCCTTTTAATTTTTCAACCATATATCATATGCTTAAATCCGAGTCCGAAAAAGTTTTCAAATTTTATTTTATTTTAACACTGCGCAAATAGAAAAAAGTATGAATCAATTGAAAATAAGTATATATGTACTTCTTACATTTAATATTGGAAGGGGTTAGTTTGATAAAAATATGAATTATAAGGTTAAAATTTTAATTTTTATAAAAATGGCTAAAATAAATTAACCACCTCACTACCGGCTATAGCATCAAAAAACCTTTTAAATATCATATCTACCATAGTAGTTTTTTTGTATTTTTTTTTATATTGTTTTGGGTATAATTGAAATTTTAACTAAATTTTATAGTAAAAAATTGAAAATACTATTGGCCTTTATAAGTCCATTAATATTTTTCTTCATTCTTTACTCTTCCATTGTTTTCTCATTCTTCTTTTTTTTTTTCCTTCTCATTTGATACATATTAGATTAAAACCACTCAAATACTCAAAAAATCTACATGCACAATTTTTTTCCTTTTCTTTATTTTTTTTATCTAAAAAATGCACACTAAAATGAAAGATAATATAATCGTCCTTATCTTGTAGTGAGCGAGGTGAATTTGAGTATTTTAGGTAATTTTGGTTAATTTGGTGGATGATTTAGGATTTATATTAAAAAATTCAAATGACAAGCACTTCAATAGTGACAAAGAACTTCGCCATTGTCAAAGTAGATATTTTACAAGGAGCTTCAGACTTCGCTATTGATAAACTAGTTCGCTAATGTCGAGTATAAATACTTTGCCATTTTACATTGAATTTCACACATAGGTAGTGAGCAAGCACGTCGCTAGTGTCAAAGTATATATTTTACATGAAATTTCTAACTTTGTTAGTGAGGAAGAAGTTCATTAGTGTCGACATATAAATATTTTGTATGCAATTTTAAACTTACTTAGTGATGAAGAACTTTGCTAGTGTCGAAATATACATGTTATATACAATTTCAAGCTTTACTAATGACGAATCAATACGACAATGCATGATGAAGCACACACAACATAATGTAGCAAAACGATTTACCAGTTCCATAGGGAGAGAAACTCTCTTCCTATAAAAATGACCAAATCTTTTATCTATATATGATGTGGATTCAATATGCAAGACGATGCATTTTAGCAATGCATAACAAAGCAAAGACACAACATCATTTAGCAAAACCAGATTGACAAGTTCCATTGGTAGAGAATCTTTACCAACGAAACTAGCTAGATCATTTTAATCTCATCTTGTTAACACCTGAATTCAATATGCATGAAGAAGCACTTCGACAATACATGAGGAAGCAAAGACATAACATTATGTAATAAAACTAGGTTGACCAATTCCATTGGGAGAGAACCTTTATCAAGGAATGGCCAAACCTTTTTACCTGCATATGCTGCTGTGAACCATTGGATTCGGTATGTATGACGAAGAACATTGATAGTGACGAAGCACTTCAGCAATGCATGATAAAGTAAAGACACAACATTATATAGCAAAACTAAATTAATTAGTTCCATTGTTAGAAACCTCTAACAACGAAACTGGTCTACCCACTTTTTTCTATATATATGTTGTGCATCCCTAGATTCGGTATACATGACGAAGCACGGCAAAGCTTTTCTTCCACTTCGGCAAAGCATGATGAAGTAAATGCATAATATTATGTAGTAAAACCAGACTGACGAGTTCCATTGGTAGAGAGAGAACATTTGCCAACAAAACTGATTAGTCCATTTTATCTGCATATATTGTGAACCCTTAAATCGCCATATGCATGTTAAAAAAAAAATCAGCAACAGAGAATAAGAAGAGGAAGAGGAACTACAAATCAAGAAGAGGAGATATATTTATTTTAAAAAAAAACTTCAGAAAATTGAGTTGGTATACAAACTACAATTCAAATTGTTACAAATTGAAAGGAAGTGAAAATTTAAGATTACAAATTAATATTTTTAAAGGAATAAGAGGAAGATGAACTGCAATAGATGAACTAAAAATATTAATTAAAAACAGTTCATATTCAGGAACATATTAATCATTTTAGAATAAAATATTAATTATTATGTCAATAGGCTAAAAAATTAAACTGCTATTGGGTTTGACTATGGTAGCTAAAAATTTAATAAACTTTGTACACACTCCTTCCTCATGTAAATGATTTTGTGCTTTTAAAATTTTTCATGAGACAGGAGTGTGTATAAAGTTCAAATGGAATTGCAAATATAAATTTTGTTCGTAGAAATATGCTTAAAGTGTGAATTTCCTTACCTCCGTTTCCATATGAGCTTTTTCCATCTCTTTTAAGAGATTGGACTTGGAGTCTATGACTGAGCTCGAATACTTCATCATCAATAAGCTTAATTTGGAGAAATTGAGAAACCCATTTATTCTATCGAATCGAACTTGACTCATTGAGTCTATTTAGTATATTGATCAAATTACAATGGAATGAATTCAAATATTCTATTTCAATACTCATTTATTTACCTGGTTTACTACTAATTTATACATCTCCTGTCTGATGGAACAAGGGTATACATACATAGAAAGAGGCACATTTTATCATTAATGCATTCATTTGAGCAATGTGTTCGTGATGAGGTACGTTACTGCATTTCATATTGTAGAGAGCATATTAATTATATATCTGATATGCACTTTGGTATAGCTTTGGCAAGTGGCAATTATGATTTCCATCTAAGCAAACATAATACAAAAGATTTAAAGTAAATTATTTTCAAGTGGGAAACAAACTCCAAGATTTATGAAAGTTTCTAAATGCATGTGACACTAAAATATAATTAAATAATAAATATCTTTCCAACTCTCCCGGCCCCACATTCCTTTTATCTGTTTGAGCACAAATTAGCTCCTAAGTCCTAGCAAAATCATACATATGTTAGACATTTTGCTAATTAAGTAATCCAATTATTATGCAAAAAGCTAAACTTTTTTTTAAATTCATTGTGCATGTGAATCTGGATTATATTCCATGGACGAGAAGATAAACAGCAACTCAGTATCACAAGCAGCCTATAAATTGATAGAAAAGGAGAGTCTTTCTCTCCCACTTGAGAAAGAGATGTCAAGCACAAGTAGACAAACAAAACCAGTTGGAAAGCCGAGCTTGTAAACATTGAAATATCTGAAAATAAGGATGAGACAGACAAAAGGACTCCCGAATGACCATCTCTAATATAAAAAACAAAGAGGGTAACTCTACCATATACTACAAACGATAAAGCTATGTATAATAAGAGTAACATATGCCATATATACTATATATATTAGTAGGGATATGGGTAGGTGCTAAGTTCCAAACTGTTTTTTAACCTTTTTGTTTGTTTGTTTGCGTCTTCCCTGTGAAGAATGAGAAATTGGGAGTTCCGACAAGTACTCTTGTCAGCTAGTATAATTGGGAACAACGGTGCTACATGTTTGGCATTTTTTTAGCTATATAGAATGAACCAAACATCCTCAATAAAATTTAATATGTTATATTATTTGATTATAATATCTGCCTCGGTGAGCTTATATATATATATATATATCTTCCTTGATATCTATTATACCAAAATAAAATAACCATAGGAGAAAATTGTAATGCAAATGGCCTCCTCATGAGCTTTTTTTTTTTTTCTTTTTTTTTTTTGGAACATATTTAATTAACCATTAATTAAATGAATAATATATAATAAAAGGGAATAAGAAAGTGTTTTTGTTGCGAGGGGAATTTAGAGAGGGGGAGAGAAGGATAAAGAATAAAACAGAAGTAATGTGTCAGAGCATGTGAGCTACGGCCTCTATGGCAGCAGCCAAGCAGGCAAAGGACTTGGCAAACAGTAGTAGGTAATACATGTATGTAGGAGACAAAGCGAAACCAAACGAGAGGCCCGTGAATTTAGACACTGCAAAATGTGTGCCTTATTGTGTACTACTACTGCCCTCTAATCTCTGTCACTGATCATCTTCATCCATGCCGATATGCCATGCATGGAGATATATATATATATATATATATATATATATATATATATATATATAACATCTCTGACTCTGACACACAAAACCCATCTCTGATCTCTCTCTACATATGTATACATCTATAGCTTAATAGTTATATATGTCCTACCGAGACTCATTTCCCACACATTGCTTCGCATCCAACCATTAAACAGAAAACGTGAATGTGACAACTATTTCTTTTCCTCACCTTGACCTTTTGAATTCTAGGCATCCAAAGTTCCACAACACTGTTCCCAACAATATTACAAATTTGTCTTCTTTTCATGTCCTGGGTATTTGCTAATTTCTTTTAACTTTTTTTTAAATACTAATGGATCTATTCAAAAAACCAAAGAAAAATAATAATAAAAAAAATAAAAGAAAGAAGAAAAAGAAAAAGGTGCTACAAAACATGGATAAAATTCAACATATATAAGAAATTGATGAATTTAGAAAGAGATGGTATTTGTGTAGTTGCTGTAATTTTTAACGGGGGATTGGAATGAAACCAAAACTCACATTACATGTGTTAGCTAGCAAGTGTCCATGTTAGGTTATAAAATTTATTGAATTGAATAT
The DNA here is from genome assembly GCA_007844105.2 of Rhamnella rubrinervis. Classification (NCBI taxonomy): domain Eukaryota; kingdom Viridiplantae; phylum Streptophyta; class Magnoliopsida; order Rosales; family Rhamnaceae; genus Rhamnella; species Rhamnella rubrinervis. The sequence continues at coordinate 2,187,363 of CM017579.2, forward strand.
TTTTGTTTTGCTTCTTTACTAGGTAAAAATTTCAAAGATATCACAAAAGGTGGTGATTTGAAGTTTTTTTAAGACAAGTGGGTTTGATTGGTAGGCCATTAGAAAAGTAAATATCATGAATTTGTTAGGTAAGGAATTGCATTTATTAATTTGAATTGACCACAAATAATTAAATGAAACTCATAAATGTAGCATCATATATGATGAGGCACGCAGAGGCTCTCACTGTCCTATTTTAGCACCCTCACCATCCATTTCAAGCCAGTTAATTAGCCGAACCATATTTAACAGTTTGCTAGTCCTTTTTTCCTTTGTCCAATATATATCAGTATTACTATTGGAGTAACATCAGCTTATACATACATGCAGTGTTCAAATTATAACTAATAAATGGTGTCTTTGATTTTCTTTAATATATAAATAAAAATAAATAAATAAATAAGATTGGAAAACAAATGGCATAGTCAGTCCTAAACGTGACAAAAACTTGGAAACAAAACTGAAACACATTGCTCTCATTGAAGCGAGGAAAAGTGTCAATCCGATTTTCAATTATAACCATTGACAGATGGTCTTATATATTTCCCATTAGATCCAGCCATTTTCTTTTAATATTTTACGAAAAAAATAAAAATAAAAAATTGGTTACCATTCATTTTATTAAGTTTTTATTTTTGCTTTTGATAAGAGTTTCCAAAATTATATAAGACACCAAGATGGATAGTTGCTTGGCAATTCGAGATCCCAATAACAGGAATTTAATCGATCCACACACCAGTCCTTTCCTTTCCACCATCCCATAAAATGCCAAACCACCCCTACCTTATTAGCTATTAAGACTTATATATCCACTTATATATATATATATATATATATATATTAAATTGTAACCAGTCCAGTATATATATATATATATATACATAACTACTATCCATCCAAAAGTAATTTACAGAAAGAGAGAGAGATGGGTTCCATGAGCGGGGTGCGGAAGAGGATAGCATTGCGCAGAAAGCTTCATATTCTTCGAACCCTTACCACCTCCAAATCTGTAGATTATTATTGCCGAATTCCTTTCTGTGCTTTTAGCCTTTAACTTTATATTTCCTGTTATATATGGCTATTCTGGCTTCAATAATATTAACTGGTAATGACCATTTCCATTGTCGTTCATGTTATTTTGTTTTTGTGAAGGCAAAAAGGAGCTGTATTATAATGGATGCTTTTCTCTACATTCACATACTGAAACTCAGACTTGAAGCTGCCAAAAGAGACTACTTAAACCTAATCGAACATTCCCTCCTTCCTAAGGTCGTTTACTTCTCTCTCTCTATCTCTCTCTCTCTCCCCCCCCCTCCCCTCCCTCTGGGTCGAGTAGTTGGTAATATATAATATGTGTGGCTGAAATATTTATTATGTAAATATTGCAGGAAGTGAAGGTGGAGAAGAACGAGGAGGGAGGGTTTCTAATAAGGGTAACCTGCGAGAAAGGAGGAGACACTCTGGTTTCGGTTTTGCAGGTGTTTGAAGAGATGAGTCTTGATATTGTGCAAGCTAGAGTTTCATGCAACTGTAATTTGTTTACCATGGAAGCCACCGCCATAGCTGCTCAAAACCAGGACCTGGACGTCAGAGATGTTAGACAAGCAATCCTTAATGCTACTACTCAAAAACAAGATGTGGAAATTTAGGCCATGGGCATCATATAATTAAAGCTTAATTTGCAGTTGCTCAGTCTTCCTTTTTGTTAACAAAGACACTTATTTTGTATCTTGGGAAAATTATGTATGATGTATTTGTCATTTCTCGTACTTTATATATTGGAAAGGAAAATGAAAATGATGATGGTGATAAACGTTTGAGATTTCATGATTGTTTTTTGGTAAATGTAGAATTATTAAACGTTAACATTGTACGGTGAAAGGAGTTAATGGGAACAGTGTCATTCTCGTACTTAGACCCTCTATATGTATCTTTTTTTTTATTTCGTTTTAACTCTACTGAAATTGACCAAATACTGCTTTGAGATGTGTTCTTTTACTGTAAGAGATTCTCATGTGCATTTTTAATGAATTTTGAAAATACTAAAAAAGCAAAATAAAAGGAAAAAATTAATCTTTATAAAGAAACCATTTCAATGGGTAAAAAAATAAAATAAAATACCACTGTTTATGATTTTTCCAGATTTTTTACAGGGTATTGAGAGTATTCATTGGGCTGAGTTAGTTCCTAGGATGACCCAAGTTAGTTGGGCCTTGGGTCTTGGAAACTGATTTAATAAGGCCCATAGATGTGGCTACCCTTCACCATAAGAACAACACAACTCCCACCAGCAAATTTTTTATTGACTTATTTATTCATTTATTAATTATGGAGCATCTATATTTTTCTACAACAAGAGAGGTCTATTATTTTTATCCCAAACAAAAAAAAGTAAAATAATAATAATAATAATAATAAACATTAAAGTTTTTTTATAGCGACTATTTTTCTTCTAAAGTTATTAGATACTAACCTAAAAATAATAAATGAGATTGTTTTGACTGGATTTTTGTCCCTTGATCTTTCTCGTGATTTGTTGAAAAAAATGTTGCATTTGAGCTACCAATGAAGATGACAAAAAAAAGTGTTGCATTTGAGCTACCAATGGAGATGATGGCCGGTATGTCTTGATTTCCAAGCAGGTAAGTTAAGTGTTGCAGTCAGGTAGTTTGAGTCCTCACTTACAGGAATAAAAAACTTTTAAAACATAGAGTGAGGTTAGTGGGGGCATAAGAAATAGTGTTTGCATGCACTTTCCAATACCCAAGTTAGGCATTTGCCTATAATGCCAAAAAAATAAAGCAAAAAATATAGGTTCAAATTGACAATATATAAAGGAAGTGAAGCTGGAGGTTATGGGGAATGTTTATAGGCTTGAATACTCATTTTTCTTGAGGGGAAGAGTGTTTATTTACTCACTGATCTTAGGGAATTTTGCTTCCTTAAATACCTTAAGCTTCAAGGAAGAAAAGTTAGTTAAGAATGTCATATATACCCCTTATGAATTGGTAACATGCGTATTGGATCAAATGGTGAGGAGAAACCCACCTATACCCTAGTTAGGTCAAAGTATGAACTGAACTTGTGGCCATTGTCAACCTGGCCGGCCCCAGCTGATAGGGTGGCTAATCAGGCAAGTTGTTAGCCTATTGTGGGACTCCACATGGGTACTTTGACTACCTTTTTAGACATTGAATCTAGCTTTGTTGACCATGCGAGCTAGACAGTCAAACATACAAAGGGTTTGATGAGGAGTTGCCTTTTTTTTATGCTTTGGTGTGGAAAGGAACATTCCCAACTAGCTAACATCTGTTTGGGGAAGATTCATTCCTTTTAACCAACCATGATTGCCCAATCATTTAATATTGTTATGGAGTGGTAGTTGAGAGCATTTGATGCTTTGTGTGAAGGTGGAGAATAGTTGCATTTCCCTTTGGCTTTGAGTTAACCAGGTAGGCCCATAATAGATGCCCCCTAACTTATATACTTCAAGCTTCCTAGAAGTGGGGAAGCTAAAGTTCCTTTAGCTAGGCTATCTTCTAGGTAGATTCTTCCTTAGCTGTCGGGGAGCCCTTACTGTATTGGTGGAGCTTAGCGTCAAGCTGGTTGTGCAATTTCTAACTCAGATAAGCAGGTGGACGTGAAGGGTCATACATTTAAGCTGGGAAGGCAGAGTTCTTAGGGGTTAATCTGAATAGGCACTCTTTTTCTCCTCTTCCCAATGATCTAGATTCGGTTATAGGCTTGCTAACATAGGCAGGGAGGATTAATTATATGTTGGGAAGCGTAGGCCATCCAAGTGGTGACATGTGGTCTGAGCTCATTTAATGTGACTATACCCGTGCATCATTTCTACTTGTTTTTCATGGATGCATGTTGGTCATTCGATCTTTATTTTGAAAATACATGGCCACGATCTCTCCATGTAGAGGCAATTGTCATAAGATCCGAGTCGTTGGTCATTTTTTCCTTTGATCAATAGTTGAGATTAATGAAAATTTGAAATTGAAATACCTGCTAGCTTAGGTAGTCCTCTAAGCTTGTAAATATGCCCTCTTATTGACTTTCCCTCACGGTTTTCGCTTTCTTTTTCAAAAATGATGGAGCTTAACAACCTGGATGACTAGGAAAGATCATCCGGCACCCCTAATAGAGGCCCTAAGAGTAACTTTTCCTTGAATGACACATTGCCAACTAACTCTGACATGGGGACAAGTAGGAGGTGTCTCCTTTGGACCTTACACCCTTTAGCGTGGCTTTCCCCATCCTCCTCGCAGGGAGCTAGGCATGACGATCTTGCCTGATGCACTGAGGGAGCTCCTTTATGTGGGAGTTACGTAGTGCTTTTTGACTTTGAGGATGAGGTGGAGAACATTGAGGAGCCGACGATTGATAGTCCCCCTGTAGGTCTCGAGGATGATAAGGTGGTAGTGGTTAGCGCATCTCTCTCTACCCTCCCTGAGCCCAAGGACATTGAGCTAAAGAATGTTCTCTCGAACATTTCAAAAGAAAAGGTAGGGAAGCTTATAGTTGCTTATGATATTCATAACAACATCACCCTTAGATGACTAGGGAAGATAGAGGATCCACTGAATGGGAAAGAAGGTGAGATCACCATGCACACTGCCTCGCCTGAGATAGGGCTGAAATTTTCTATAGCTCTTATCATTCGCCAAATCTTGAGTGACGTCCCAATCCACCCCTTGCAATTAACCTATAAAAGGTGATAGTCCCTCATATGGCACATCTTCATGTGACGAGAAGCTTATGAGGCCCTTCCCCCCATGGATGCTCTGAAGGAGTTGTTTCACTTGAGGTCCAAAAGAGGCAATAGGCAGTACTACACCTACAAGAATAACTTGGTTCATAGCAATATTCATTGTAAGGGTAAAGAAGCGATTGTTGTTGGTGGAAAGTAGGAGAGAATCCTTCAGACTGGCTCCATCTGCAGGGTGCCAAGAAACTTTGTAAGGTCTAAGTGGCTTAAACACCCACTAAGTGATAATGTGGCCCAAAAGGTCATTGCATTGAAGAGGCAAGATGTTGAGTCGACGATCGACTTGACCACTAAAAGTAGGCTGGTGGTAGCCGATCTATGGCTATTGAGGTGGGAGCCTGAAGGCAACCTACCTGAGCCTGGGGGTAGCCCCCCTAAGCCTAAGGGTGATCTGTCTAACTAATGCTTATTAATCTATCAATGCTTTTATTGACGTGTTTGAACCCTTTTTTTTTTATAGCAAACTCCTTGATATTGGATGCTATTAGGAACATCTCAATTGGGAAGCTGCATGCTTCCGAGTTAGCATCAGAGGGAAATGCTTCTAAGTGATGCAAGGTAGGGGGAGCAGTAAGGCAGCGGTGCCATCCAAGTCAACAAGTTCAACCGAGACAGGAGCCAAACTAACTTCGGCTAATAGGGTGATAAGGAGTCAGTCTGACCGAAACTTAATCAAGTGTTTCCAAGCATAGAGAAGTTAGCCTCCTTTCTCACAATCCATACCCAAGGGCCCCATCGATCTCATGTTTTCAACAACTTCATCCTTCAACCCTCAATTTAAAGTGTTAGTTGACAAGGACGACATTGAGAAAGTATTGCTCGGAGCTTTGAATGGGTCTCTTCATGTAAGTATCATTGGTCGCCCACATCCATGAACGTTTTTTTTCTTCTTCCCCCTCCCATGAGATTGTGTTTGTAATAATCATACCTAATTTGAGTTTAATTTTTATATTTATATTTATATTTTTTTTATTTTTATTAGTATTGTTTATTTTTACTTTCGACTTAGGTTTTACTATCCATATGCATTTTTTACACCATTGAAAATTTTTATTTGTATTCCCAGCAAAGTTGAACACCAGTCAAAGTCCAAAATCAACTTTGGTCAAAGTTAAAGTTTGACCGCCACATCATCATGCCACGTCACTGCTAGATTTGTGAAAGTTTATCTGTACACTTGGCAAGTGTTTAAAATGCTTAGCCTGTATTTTAACTGTAGTTTGAAAAGTAGTCCAAAAAGCAGTCTAAAAAGTAGTATGATTATACCACCTTTTAAATCTTTTTAAAAAGCTTATTATTTAATTATTATTTTAAGACACCCATCATCTTTTTAAGCATATGGCTAGCCACATCGGGTGCTCTAGCACCTTTTTCTTCACTCTCAAAAGAGAAAACAAAGGAAAATTAAGAAAAAAAAATAAAAATAAAGTGTTTTTGACGCTGTAGATCGTTCTAGGAAGCTTGGTTCGGTTAATTGAAGTGTTTGCAAATGTGTTCCAAAAAAGTTAGCAAGGAAAGAGGTAGGTTTTTCAAACTAAGTTGGTTTTTAAGTTTTTGGGTAAAATTTCCTATTGATCTATGTATTTTTAACATTCTCCATGCTTGATTTGTGCTTGAATATATTATTTGGAGTTTATTATGGTTGGTTATAAAAATCCCCAAATGGTGAAATTAAGGTTTGTTTTAATTTATGAATTTGTTAATTAATTAGAGTTTTTAAGTGATATATGAAAAATTGGCATGTTGGATTTGCATAACCCTCTTAAAATTGCATGATTTGGTGTGAAAATAAGATGAAATTGGGTCATGATGAATTTAGCTATGGATTGGACATGGATGGAATTTTTTAATTATATAGGGGTATTTTGGTCTTTTCACGTGTTAAGGGCATTTTGGTAATTTTGGCAATGTGGCTTGGTTTTTAAGTAATGTGTTTTGAGTTCAATGATAAATCTTTTTACGGGCATGTAAAAGTGTAGGAATTAATTTACATAAGTAGGTGTGTGTATGTACTTATATATTTATTTTAATTGTATAAATATATGTAGGTGTATATAATTAAATGTGCATTTATAAACATGTGTAGGTATGAATGCGTGTGAATGTGCAAGTGTATGTCAATGTATATGTGTGACTGTGTGTGTTCTATATGTGGCTATATATATATATATATATATATATATATATATATATATATATATATATATATATTTGTATAAATATATAATCATATGTGTCTATATATATATGTATACTTATAGTTAAATTAATTTTCAAGGGTAGATAAGTAATTTCACCTCCTTTAAAATATCATTAAATATATTTTCACTTGTGCTAATTTTATAAGAAATTATTTCTATTTAATTGGTGTTTTAAATATATGTATATTTATTTTGAAAAAAAAAATAATATATCCTATTTAGTTTAAACTTATTTATATCATAAGGGCAAAATGGAAATTTTGTTAAAAATTTAGGGGTAAAATAAGAACTTTGTGTTACAACGAAGGGTACAATGGGAATTTTAATTTTCTATCAAGGGTAAAGTTGGAATTTTATATTTTATTAAGGGTATATTTGTAATTATAAAATATTTCCTAGGACATTGTTGTAATTTTGAAATATGTACAAGGACATTTTTAAAATTTCAAAATAATACCAAGGGCATAATTGGTATTATATATTTTTGTTAAGGACAAAATTTGTATTTTGTATTTTTACTAAGGGCAAATTTATAAATTCATATTGTATGGGTAATTTAGTGATATTATCCCATATTTTCTTGTGTATGTGTAAAACCGAGTTGGTTATCTCTATGAATGAGTATTGTATGGTAATATATATCACTGAACCCAATTATAAAGTATAGAAAGGTAACTATATATTAAATTGATGAGTAATTACGTAAAAACGGACTTTTCCATGAGAGTTATGTTGTAAAAAGTGCACTAGAAAGTAATGGTTATGGGAGCTATGGATGGATGAGCTCATGAACTGATCGGCCACAAACGAGTATGTGGGTCCCATAAGGGGACGCAGTTCACTAACTAACCAACAACAAACATGCTTGTGGGTTCCATGAGGGTTTAGTTCAACTAACTGATCAACCACAAACGTGCATGTGGGTCCCATAATGGATACGTAGTTTAGTTGGCAAATCAGCCACAAACGTGCATGTGAGCCCCATAAAAGCGCAATTGAGCAGAGTATAATGAATTGTAAAATTAACATATACGTACATTGATTTAAAAATAATGAATTAGTGCACAAGAATTCTATTACAAATTATGTTTTACAAATGAATTGTGATGGATTAAGGGTAAAATCATTATTTTCAAGAAATGGAATTTTGTACGCTTAAGACATTGTATTTGCATTTTAGGAATCTACTGAGTGTTTATCACTCACTCTTATATGCTTCTGTGTGTTAGGTAAATTCAACACTTAAGCTGTTTAAACTTGGCACAGTGGAGCACGGGAGAGTAAGGGCAGCTATGTAAATTTACTTTTTGTATTTTGTAAACTATTTCTTTGGATAATAAAACTCTAATTTTTAAATATTATTTTCTTTACACTGTGGGTTTTATAAACTTTTATGTTTACTTTAAATATTATGGTTTTTAATGAGAATGAAAAAATAATGCTAAAGAGTAAAGAAAATATTTGTATACATTTTGAGCATTATCTGAAGGAGTATATTTTGAAGTTTATACATAATAATATATCTTTAGTCGAGTCTCTGAATTTAGGTAAGGGTGTGTTAAAGTATCTTCTGTGGCTACATATCAAGCCTTGGTGTCTACTCAGTAAGTCAAAAGTCTGAAAGAGGAGCAGGCAGCCTTCAAGAGGGCTTAGCAAGCTGCTAAGGAAAAATATAAGACCCTGTAGCGGTCCCTTTAAAAGGAGAAGGACTAGAAAGCTATTGTGGAGACCAATGAAGGGAATGTTAAGCATAGCATCTCACAAACCGATAAGAGGTATCAGAATACGAAGGCCTCCCTAAAATCTAAAGAGAATGAGCCATAACAGCTGTAGGAGATCATCCAGGAGTTATCCAACTAGTTGGTTAACCTGAAGGAGAACAGCGATAACGTGCTGCTGGGCTATAATATCATGAGGACAGTTGTCGTAAGAAAGTTCCTTAAGTGTGATATGATTGAGCTTGACCAACCAGCTGCAGAGGAAGTGCAAAAAGGCAAGCAACCTGCCTTCACCCAGGTCACCGAGCCAGTACAAGCTGAAGTAGGTAATCAAGAAGCAACTGAGATGGGGACCTAGGCCATGATAAAGGTAGGTACTGGTCCTTTTGATATTAGGCCTTCAGCATATGCCTTGGAGGGAGATAGAGCTACCATGAAGGCAAACAGGGTAGGGACCGAAGGACAAGTAAGAGAAAAAGAGAAGAACTAATCAGCAACCTTTACGTTTATTTTTTATTTTTGCACTATCTTTTTCTTTTCTTTTTTCTTGGGTAGGTAATAACTTTTGGACAGCTTTACTCTTTTTTTCTTTTCTCTTTTTTTGGGTTTGAATGTTCGAACTGAAACATTTACTATATGTACCTTTGATTTTCTTTTTTGCTTGGATGGTTGCTTTCGAACTTTGCTTTCTTCTCTACATCTTTAATTTGATATTGTACTCGTGATTGAATGCATGTTGACTGTGTGGATTGGTAGGTAGCCTCTACTTCCTTTCAATTCGTTGTTACCTGAATGGGGAGAGGAGTAAGAAGGTTTTCAAAGGTGTGACATCTGGCTGACTCACCATGTCACAACTTGCATGGTAAACCTCCAGAAGGTCTTCCCACATCAATAGCGTAAGACTAGTACTCTCCTAATAACACCTTCTAGCATAAACTTTGTACGCGACATACTTAACCACGAACTGTCCCCCTGATAGGAGTTGGGGTTCTTCCTATATTAGAATCTTTCAGCCTAGGGTGCCCGTCAGCAACATTTACTTGGGTCTAGGATCATCAAGGGTCTTCTATTATCTCAACTTGTTTACAACCACTTTGGTGTGTGGAGGGGGACCTTGCAATAGATGTTGTGGTCAACCTTGGCAACCCATTGAAGAAATGAAGCTCATTAGTCTGCCCTTTCTAGTTCTACTCCCAAGAAAAACTTGAGTCATGTTAGGAGGTAAATAACCTGCAACAAACCGAGGGTCGACCTTATATTGGATACATTTTCAAGGGTAGGAGCGTCAACAAGCCTGTAATGATTGCTTTCAACCAGGTACGGGATGGCATACCTAGATGCTCTTCTGGGCAGGTCGCCAAGTATAGTTTGCCACACCTAACTGCCTCCTTTGCAAATAAAATAACCAATAGAGCACGATGATAAAAAAGGTCTTATTCATTAATTTTTAAGAAAAATACTCGGGTTTACATCATTCGCTTACAATGCAATCCTTCAAAATAAAATGACAACTTTTAAATATACTTCTTTTTTCTTGTTGAAAACTTTTGTATGGGTAATAAATCTTGAGGTGCTCCACATTCCAAGGATGCAGTAAAGGATCTTCAAACATGTCAAATAACTCATAGGATCCTGGTCTGAGGACACTCTTGATCTTGTATGGTCCTTCCCGTAAGGGAGCTAAGGTACTAGCACCATGCTCCTTGGTATTAAGCATGACCTTCCTAAGGACCAGGTCACCTAGATGGAATGTGCATGGTTTTACTATGAAGCTGTAAAATTTTACTATGCCCTATTGATAGGCGACGTTTCTCAGCTGGACTTCCTCATCATTTTCTCAATCATATCCAAATCCATGTGCATTTGTGTATCATTATCTTCAGGTTGAAAATACAGAGTCTTGTATGTAGATATGGTTGACTCCATATGATTAATTATATTGGTACCAAAGGAAAGGGAGAATGGGTTGTCCTTCAGTAGAACTAACTATTGTACAGTAGGCCTATATGACCCAAGGCAGTTCGTCCACCTAAGCACCTTTCAAGCGGTCTAACTTCCTTTTTAGTTTGAGCTTCATAATTTTGTTTACTGCCTCAACCTAGACATTAGCAGGAAGATGATGAGGAAATGAGAAGTAGAGCTTTATTCCAAACTCGGAGCACATTTGTCAATAGTTTACATTGTTGAATTGTGTCTTATTATCTATCACTATGGTATAAGGAATTTCAAAATGGCAAATGATTGACTTGAAGATAAAGCTAGTAGTTTTAGCCTCTGTGATCTTAGCTAGTAACTCGGCCTCTAGTCATTTGGTCTAGTAATCACCAATTACAATTGCATACTTCATTTGAGACCTGCCTATGGGGAATAGTTTAATAATGTCTAGTCCTTATGGAGGAAAAGGCCATATTTTTTGAATAAAAGTATGGTTCTGGAGAGGTTGGTGATAGGGGTGGGCACGATTCAGGTGGGGTTATTTTTTGGGCCTCACTGAACAAAACTGACCCACAGTTGATTTTTTTAAATTTTAACCCAAACTAAACCGACCTTGGGCCTAAAACCAAGCCCATTGAATGTAAGATTGATCAAGTTGGGTTGGGCGGGTTGGTCGGTTTGGATTTAGGCTCAATGTTAGTTTTTAATAAGGCCTGTATCTATAAAACAATAAAGCCCAATATTAATTTTTTCCTATAAGGCCCATATATAAAACATAAATACTAAAAAAAAAAAACCTGACCACTTCATTTCTAACTAGATTTTTAAGCTTTTACCAAAAAAAAATTAGACTTTTGAGTTTCTTTTGGCTACTGAAGATTCTTCATCTTCTACATTTGGATTTCAAAGATTTGTGAGCCCATGATGCGACGGTATGCAGGGTGCGATAGACGGGATTGAGATGGACGAGGGGTACAATGGTCACAGTGTGAATCAAATTAGGGATCTAAGGTTTGTAACTATCTGAGGGACGCTACCACTCTCTCTCAACACACTCAATTCTACAAAAACAAAATGTCTACTATTTCTGTTATTTCTCATCCGACAGCTACTAGTTTTGTCCCAAAAAAAGGAAAGAAAAAAAGACTGGGTGGGTGTGTCCAGTATCCACGAATGGTCACGTATTTTGCAGTGATGATCAAATGAAGAGGAAAGAGTAGCAACGACAAACTGAAGAGAGACGACGATCGAATGAAGAGCTGGGAACAACGACGACGGCGAGAAAGAGGCTAGGAACAGAGACGATAAGCGGTAAGCTGAGCTGAAGGATTTTTTGAAAGCTGGGATTCTTTCTTCATATAAATCCTAAATTTTTACATTGACTTGGTAAATTAAAACTATTTTTAATTATTTTTTTTTTATTTATTCAATTACAAGTTCGGGTTGGGTCGGTGTGGGTGGATACCACAAACCCGCTTACCGCATCGACCTGCTCATTTTCATACCCCAAAACCCGAATACACTCGAGAACCCCAAAAAAAACCGACCCTACCCACACTGAGCAGGTCGGGTCAGTTGGGTATAATGTCCGCCCCTAGTTGGTGAGGTTGATTAGCAAACCTCTGGCATTTAGCACACTTTCTTATATCCTTTTGAGACCTTTGAGTATCTCTCACAGAACTTGCTTTGATTCTTCTTCATCTAAGCAACACAAATAAGGTAGTGAATAGCCTTTATAGTACAATACTCCATCAATGAGAATGTAATTTGCAGCCTAGTATCTCAGCCTCTTGGCTTCCATCTTGTCTTCAAGCAGGCTTTCCTCATGCAAGTAGTCAGCAATGATATCCATCTAGGTCAACTTTTACATTGTAGTTATGGAAGATATTTCCTCCTGTAGGTTGTTGATGCTTGGATTTTCCAAGTACTCAAGTAATATATATCTTGTTAATTCTGTGTTTAGGTAGGCTACCAATTTAGCCAAGGAGTTTACATCAGTGATATTTGACTGTGGAACTTGGGTAATCGTTCACTCTTCAAAATTTTTCAACAAGGCACGAATAACTTCTATGTAGGATGACATTTTCTCTCTATGAGCTAAGTAGTCCAAAGTCACTTGATTCATCACCAACTGGGAATTACTCAAGATGTTTAATCTTTTGACTCTTATTGATTTGGTAAACTTTAATCTAGCTATCAATGTTTTATAAAGGTACGGCCAACGTAGCTGGTTCATAGGGTAACTGCTCCCCGCTAGGTTGGTAACCAGCTGTCACTGTGAATTCAGCTATGAAGTCTATAATAGTTTACGCTTTGATCGTGGCCCTTGGCTAGTAGCGTATGCTGAAGTCTCAAAGCTCTATGAACCAATGCATCCACCTCCTTGAGGTTTCAGGCACTGAATCATATGCGTGAATGGATAATTTGTGAGTATCACAATGGTATGTGCCTTAAAATAAGGTTTTAACTTCCTAAAGGAGATAATGAGTACCAACGCTAACTTTTTCATATCTGGATACTTGGTTTCAACAGGGTGGCTAACTGGGCAAGCTGTTAGCCTATCGTGGGACTCCACGTGGGCACTTTTGTTACCTTTTCAACCATGTGGGTTGAATAACCAAGCAAACAGAAGGCTTGTTAAGAATTTACCTTTCTTGGGTGCTTTGGCATGAAGAGAAACATTCCCATGTAGCTAATCTCCTTCCATTTGGAGAAGATTCCTTTTTTTTTATCGACCATGACTACCCAAACTTTGGGGAAGATTCCTTCTTTTTTATCGACCATGACTGTCCAAACATTTAATATTACTATGGAGTGGTAGTTGAGTGCATTTAATGCTTTGTATGAAGGAGGAGAATAGTTGTAATTCCCTTTACTTTTGGGTCAACTAGGTGGGTCCATAACAGAGGTTTTATATTTTATTTTCTATGTTGTAAAGTCAAATGACTTAAGAAACTATATAATTCTTTTATTTGTAAATCATCTTTAACAAATGGGATATTTTATCCCAAAAATTAAATTCATCACTCAATCCAAATATTCTAATATGAACAATAACAAAAATAGAGATGATGCAAGACTAGTGTAATATGATGGTAGAAGCTGGTATTTCCAACTTAGGCATTATACATAGCATTTTAAAATTCAACGAGTGTTGTGAAGCTGTGAGCACTATAGTTAAGTGTTTTCTAACATTTGGAACATACATTATTAAGACATTTTGGAAAGGTCGTTACATAAGTGTACAAATCTATAATGTATTTAGTAAGAAAATGTACATCTTGGAGATGACCCACTTCATATCTAACAATATCATATCCAATTTTAAATTATAGCTCTATTTATATGTGTGTAGTTACATAACTCAAACTGATACAATGTATAATGTTACTAATGTTACAGCTTATAATGTAGGGAAAAAATCGACAATTTACTTGTGGTTTAAAATAAAAATGAGGAAGAAAAAATCTTAGTTATCTTTTTTATCTATATCTAATAGTTCATCACACAATATATCAGATCATATCTCTTTCTCCGTATATATATATATATATATATATATATATATGCATGTATATAGACACACACTATCCATTATCTTTTTTGAAGATAAATGATGTTTATGTATATATATATATATATATATATATATATGGATGCACCCATAGAAATTGTCGAAGAAGCTACTAAAAATTAAGCTACCATCCTTATGGAAAATTAATTATAGGGAGGGGCCTAGTTCAATGAAGACAATATAAATTAAAACCATTATCTACAACAAATCACCTAGATAATTTTAATATTAGATCTTAATCATATTAAGAGAAATGGACATATATATATATTCAAGCAGAGGTCCCAAAGAAAAAAGATCTATACTATAAAAATATAAGCAAAAATTAATCAATATACATATAAGGTTTATATACATATATATTAAACATCATTGTCAGATTGACAAGAAGGAATTATTAGAATGGAACACAGAAGGATCCTTGAGGAGCTGAAAATCCAAAGGAACTGATGGAAGTCAATTGGCTAATAGAAATTGAGGGAAATTTGATTGTGAGAAGGAGATAAAAATACAAATTTCTTTCATACAAGTCACTATATGGAGTCTTCACCCCCTAAAGTCACAAGAACCTGATGTATTTTTAGGAATTCTTTTATCAAACATACTGGGAGATTGTCAAAGAAAGAATGGTGAACTTTGTACGTGAATGCTTCAGATGAAGGAGGGCTCCTTGCAATGCAAATCAAATCTTCCTTGTGTTGATTCCAAAAGTGAAAAATGAGACTAATTTTGGCCATTTTGACCTATAAGTCTTTGTAACTTCTTTTATAAGGTAGTTGCAAAGATTATTACGATGAGATTGAGGGATATTATGGGGAAGATAATTTCACCTAATCAAGAAGCTTTTTTGTAAGAATGCTGGATTTGCAGAGAACACTGTGATTGCTCAAGAGTTAGTTCACACAGTTAATAAGAAGAAGGGGAAGAAAAGGCTGATGGTGATGAAACTGGACATGAAAAAGGTTTATGATAGAATGGAATGGACCTTTCTCGACAAAGCTCTGGATATTTGGGGTTTTTCGTATTCATTCAAGAACTAATTGTGAGTTGTGTAAACTAAGTTAATTTCTTTGTTTTGTTCAATGGCAACATTTCTAAAAGTTTAAACCGGTAAGAGGTTTAAGACAAGGTGCCACTTTTCATTCTATTTGTTTATCTTATACTCTAAATTTTTTCTCATTTGTTATAGAGAGAAGAGAGAGATGAGAATATTCATGGAATTAAAGTTAGTCGATCGACCCCAACTGTTTCAGATTTGCTATATACAGATGACCTGTTTATAGCATGTCGCGCTCATGATCAAGAAGTGGCCTTCGTTATGGAAAGCATAAGAAAGTACTATTATTAATCTGGTCAAGAGGTGAACTTAGAGAAGTTAAGTATGTTGTTCTCAAAGAATACTAGTGGATTAATGAGGAAGACAATTAAATATGTCACAGGGCTTCGAAACATGAATAAGGGGGTCATTTATTTGGGGAACCATCTAGTTTATGGAAGATCAAAGGTTAAGGAGTTTAGAAGACTAAGGACCGTATTCAACAATGTTTGGACAATTGGAAAAATTGTCTTCTCTATAAAGCTTGCAAAGCCACTCTGATTAAATCTATTGTGCAAGTTATTCCAACTTATTCTATGTCTAACTTCAAGGTACCAACTTCTATCTGCAAGGATCTTAATAAGTTAGCAAGAAGATTTTGGTAGAATATAACCTGGAAAGGAATGTTATTTAGCTTTGAAGGCATGGAGAGATATCTGCAAACCAAAGCCAATAAGAGGTCCCGAATTTCGATTGTACAAAGATATAAATTTAGCTTTTTTAGCTAAGTTAGGATGGAAAATAGCTTTAGGGGATAAAAGAATGTGGGTAGATATTCTTATAGCCAAGTTCCTCAATGGTGATTCTTTTCTTCAGCATAGATCCAAAAAAAGTTCTTCTTTTGTGTGGAAAGGAATCACAAGCTCAAGGGAATTTATTTCTAAACATGCTTGCTTCAAGGTAGGAGATCAAAAAATGATTAGTATTAAGGAAGACCCATAGTTACCGGATACAGTAGACCACAAACTCATATTCAAGGAAAATGTTGACATTACACAATGGAAGGTGGTAGCTGATTTGAAAAAAAGAAAATACAAATGACTGGGATGAGGAGCTGCTGAAAGGAATTTTTTAAACAAATTCAATGGAAGCTATTTTGAAATTGAAGTGGCCTAGAGAGTAATGTGGAGATAAATTGATTTGGTTCAGAAATAAGAAAGGAATTTTTTCAACAAGGGATTGTCATCAAGTTTTGTCTAGAGGGATATCCTCAGATAAGGAAAATGAGCCGTGGTTGAAGATTTAGGATTCAAAACTTCACGAGAGGTTAAAGATCTTTCTTTGGAGTCCACTGACAGGTGTTCTTCCTCTAAACTGGAACATTTGGAAAAGAAGTAGACAAGGCTTGAAAGAGTGCAATCTATGTGGGGAGAAGGAAGAAACTGAAGTGCATTTATTTTCAAAATGCAAATTTACAAAGATGATGGCTTTTGCTAGTAGCTAGGGTCTCTTCTTAGAGGCGGAGAATTTTGATACTACTACAGATTTGTTGAAATTTTGCCTAGAACCCCCAGTTGAAGTTATTGAAGCTGGTTTGAAAATGGAGTTTTTTACTATTTTTATTTCTTGGCTTTTTTATTATGTGTGGAGTTTCAGGAATGATTATAAGCATTAAGGCCAGAGAATGATAGATTTTTTGTTAGATTGTTTAATAAAACTGTAACACCCCTTTACCCGAGCCTGAAGACCCAAATAAAGAGATGTCACTTCGAAAAGGCGATACGAAATACTAATATAAAGAAAATTTCCTTTTGACACATAACCGAAAAACTGAATAAAAATTTTCTTTACTCTTTAGGATAAAATTTAAATTGTTAATGTTAATAGCAAAATCAAAATATTTTTAAACCACGAAAAACATGGTTCTTTACACAAGACCCACAATGTAAAGAAAATTAATTGTATCTTTATCAGAGTTTTTGTATTATTAAAAGGAAATAAAACTGCAGAACTAATTTGTACCGTTGCCACCCTCCGCCGGTCTGCCATGTCATTGCCAAACTACTCGGCTAGGGTTCAGGATTACCTAAACACATAAAACAAATAGGAGTGGGTGGAATACACTCAGTAGGTTCCCAACATGCATGTGATGATGTAATGCAATATGCTATTAGAAAGTCAACAGTCATAAAAACCTTTTGTTCGTTTCTCTTTTAAAGGCAACCATCTATACAATATCTTTAAAAAACTCTTGTACGTAGGACTTGTCACTTTGCGTAAGTGTTAATTACGCTGAAGCTAGTTACCCGTCGACAACTCTAATTTCTTAAAATAGCACACATGCACACTTTCAAGGATATCCTTAGACATTTAATCGATTAGAGGAAACGACATGAGTAGGAATGAAACCCGCTTGCATCCGCGTTATGCAAGTGTCGGGGTTACAACCTCCACACGCACAAATACGCTCACATGTGCGCACATGCGCGAATCCAATCTCTCCACTTACTAGTTAGTGGGACTTCTACTAAATGATTCACAAACTTGAACACATATGCTCCATTCATTATAGCTTTAAAAGCCTACAAGTGCATGGCCATGTCTATACGATGCATAACTTTTAAAACGTGTGTTGACAAGAAAATAATTTCTCTTGCGTATGATAAAATTCCCATTATGGATTGCTTTGCATGCTTATGCTTATGTCATAGCTAGCAAACATCATTCCCATGTAATCAATATACATAACTTCAACACAATTAACTCCCATATGCAAGATAACATATGCATTTAAATACTTATGTATATATATATATATATATATATATGATTTTATCATGCATGACCATAGGTATAAATTCATCCTAATAACTCAATTTATTGTTTACTATATGCAAATCTATACATATATACATATATATACATATATATAGATTCATATAAATATATCCATACGAATAGACTCATTTATTTTCCAAAGACACCATTTCGAAATAACAATTTAATTACAAAGGAAAGCAAATATAGTCATACTTAAATCAAATTTCAACAACTATATTTTATAAATCAAATTGTAACCTCACTAAATTAACCAACATAAGAAGTATAAAGTTTCATACTTTATTAGTTTAAAAAGCTAAACAAATATCAAAGTTGGTTTTAAACAAGGTAGTCATGGAATTGATTTAAATCCATGTCTTAAACTAGTCACATTAATGTCTTTACTTAGTTTATTAGAAGCATACAAATAGTTGGTCATGTACAGCTCACTTTAGTCCAAAATTTCTAACAAGAAACAGCATTTAACCTAGCTTAAAACCATATAAAAAAATCTAGTCACAAATAGTTACAGTTTCAGACTTTTTCAGCAAAAATAGATAAACTTGTAAAAATTATAGAATCCTCAATTTGACCTTAAATGGGGAAATTCCAAAACTAAAATAACCACAACCTAATAAATTAAAAGAGAAAAATATGAATAAAAAATTAGAAAAAATCAAAGGTCCTGAAATATCACCAAACTCGTGGATTATGGTGCAGGATTCTCCCAAAACATCTATCCGTCCAGTAATTTTGAAACAATTCGTTCTCCCTCATCTGAACTCCGATTATAGAAATTTAAGAACGGGCATGTTCACAGCAGACATTTTCAAATCAAAATATTATATGCAAAAGGGACCCTACCACCATACAAGATTAGGGATTTGATTAACTTTAAAAAGAAAACCCATTTTAAACAGCCTATCTCACGAATTTTTAAGTGGTCCCAAGTAGATCCATGAAGAAAAATACATAAAGAGGGTAGATCTAGGTCACAAACAACACTAATACACTACCAAAACACTAGCAAACACGAGTTTGGGACCTACCTTGGATTAGCTAAAACCCTCTCTTAAACCTTGAAAGTCAAGACCAAAACTCCTCCTCCAGCTGCTGGAGAGTGGCCAGCCAACAGCACACTCCTTGCTTTTGAAGTTCCCTTTGATCTCCTCTTGAAAAGCTTAGAGATCTAGCTCCCTTTCCCTTCTTTTCCTTCTTCTCTCTCAAGAAACTCTCCTCTCTCTCTCTCTCTCAGATGATAGGTAGCAGCCAAGGCTTCAAAAATAGCGTTTGAGTTGCACTCGTAAGGTGGCTTTTAAAGAGGGCATTAGGGTTTCAAAAGGGTGTCATAGGGTTTTAATGAGGTGGCACTTGATAGACCACTTTTTAACTAATGTTTGACCAATTTCAAACTTGGTTTTACAAGTGGTCCCCGCCTCACTAAAGCAAGACCACTCCTGGCCACACATGCCCCAAGCACAGTCCAATCCTGAGTCATAGTCATCACATTGTCAGTTAAACTAATAATGTGGCAGGGTGGACTGTTGACTTTGACATTGACTAAAACTTTGACTTTACCATAAAAGGAAACAAACACACATAAAACACAGAAAATCACATACTACTCAATCCCAGTCAACCAATATCAGACTTTAACTGACCCGACAGTCAGCTATCCATGCGTTGACTTTGACCGAAGTGTATTTTGACCAAAAGTCAACTGTGCACAAAAGTAAGGAGATATTTCAACTTATCCCTCCTAAAAAGAAATTTCGTCCTTGAAATTAAATGTAAGGAGTTAGGGTACTTACTCGAGTAGAGATGGATACTTGGCTTTTATTTCGTATTCTCGTTCCCAAATTGCCTCTTTGACTGTGTGGTTCCACTAAAACACCTTTGCTATTGGAATCTCCCGGTTCCGCAGCACTTGTTCTTTCCGATCTAAGATCTCTACTGGCTTCTCCTCGTATGTTAAGTTTTCGTATACCTCCAGCGACTCATACTCGATAACATGTGAAGGATCATGCATATACTTCCACAACATAGACACGTGAGAAACATCATGTACGCCAAATAACTTGGGAGGTAGCGCCAAACGATAAGCCAAAATCCCAACTCTCTCCAGTATCTCGAAAGGCCCGATGTAACGAGAACTTAACTTCCTCTTCTTACCGAACCTCATTACACCTTTCAATAGTGCAACTTTGAGAAATACTTTTTCTCCAACCTTGACTCTAGATCCTTACGTCGATTATCGGCGTAACTCTTCTACCGATCATGTGCAACCTTCATACTTCGTTTTATCTTGTCAATGGTGTCACTGGTTTGTTATTGGATTGTAAGTCCGAGAATCTTTCTCTCACCAATCTTATCCCAATGCGATGAAGATTTATATTTTCTTCTATAAAGAGCTTTATACGGGGCTATTCTAATAGTAGAATGGTAACTATTGTTGTAGGTAGACTCTACTAATGGAATGTGCTTCTCTTAACTTCTTTGAAAATCCAGCATGCATGCTCTCAGCATATCTTTCAATGTCGGATAGTCCACTCCGATTGACCATCAGTCTGAGGATGAAAAGCGGTACAAAAGTTCTGCTTTGTGTAAGGTCTTCCAGAAAGATGACATAAACCTTGGGTCTCGGTCGGATACAATCGACACTGGGACCCCATGCAGTCGCACAATCTGATCCACATACAGTTGAGCCAACTTCTCCATCAAGTAAGTCATACGCATGGGTAGAAAGTGAGTTGATTTTGTAAGTCGATCCATAATAACCGAAATCGTATCGTTGCTCCGCTGAGATAAGGGTAAACCAACCACGAAATCCATGGTAATATGCTCCCACTTCCACTCTGAAATCATCAACGGTCTTAGCAAATCAGATGGTCTTTGGTACTCGATCTTGACCTACTGACAAGTCAAGCACTGTTCCATGAACTTTGCTATGTCTCGCTTCAAACCAAACCACCAGAACGATTTAAAGACATCTTTGTACATCTTGGTAGCTCCTGGATGAACAGTGTAAAGTGTACACTGGGCTTCCACTAAGATCTCCTTCTTGATCTCGTCAACATTTGGTACATACAGGCGAGTACCAAATCTCAAGGTTCCATCTCCAGCGAGATTAAACTTGGGCTTTTTTCCATGAAACACTTCATCTTTGATCTTCATAAGGATCGCGTCCTTAGATTGGTCTTCCTTTATCTTATCCATGATCGAAGGTTGGATAGAAAGTGTAGCCAACATGGATGAATATTGATTAGGAATTAATTCAATATCCATTCTTCTCAGATCCTCCAAGATATGTGGTTGAATCGTGATCAAGCTTCCACTGAAGCCTGCATACTTTCTACTCAATGCATCCGCCACTTTGTTCGCCTTGCCTGAGTGATAGTTTATTGAACAATCGTAGTCCTTTACCAGCTCCAGCCACTTTCTTTGTCTCATGTTCAGTTTCCTTCTAGGTGAAGAAATACTTGAGACTCTTGTAGTCAGTGTAGATTTCATATCTTCCTCCATACAGGTAATGACGTCAGATCTTCAGAACAAACACCACTGCTGTAAGTTCTAAGTCGTACGTAAGGTAAAATTGACTTGTCTCATGACGGTCTAAACCCAGTTAAACCCAGAAAACTTCTGACTTCTACAACGTTGGTTGGTCCTTTCCAGTCTTGAACTGCTGCAACTTTGTTGGGATCTACTTAGATACCATTGCTCGATATCACATGGGCAAGGAAGGTGATGCTCTCTAACCAGAACTCACACTTCTTGAACTTCACGTACAGCTGTTTTCATGCAACCTCTGCAGTACTAGCCTCAGATGCTTTGTTCATGCTCTTCCGCCGTCTTCGAGTAAATAAGAATGTCATTGATGAACACCACAACAAACTTATTTAGGTAGTCATAAAACACTCGGTTCATCAAATCCATGAATACTGCTGGCGCGTTTGTCAGTCCAAATGGCATTACCATAAACTCGTAATGGCCATATCTCGTTCGAAAAGCACTCTTCGGTTGGTCTTTTTCCTTGATTTTTAGCAGATGATAACCCGAACGTAGGTTGATCTTTGAGAAAATGCTTGCTCCTCGAAGTTGATCGAACAGCTCGTCAATCCACAGTTGCATTGAACCGTCCTTCTTTTTGACAAATAGAACTGGTGCTCCTAGGGTGAAATGTTGGGTTTGATGAAACCCTTGTATTAAAGGTCTTGTAATTGCTCCTTCACCTCTTTTAATTCAGCTAGTGCCATTCTATAGGGTGACTTTAAAATGGGCGCTAATCCCGGTACCAAATCAATGGTAAACTCTACTTCTCGATCTGGTGGCAACTCAGGTAGCTCTTTAGGAAACACGTCCACAAAGTCACGAACCACCTTGACATCGTGCGGATTCAGAGCTGATGGTTTCTTGTCGTAAACATTAACAAGAAATCCTTGGCAACCCTTACGTGAACACCTCAATGTTTACAAAGCAATTAACAACCTTGGTTGCAATCTCGGCTTCAACCCTTCAAACTAGAAACACTGGCCGCCTTCGGGGTGAACCGTATCACCTTCTCCTTACAATTGATGCAAGCTCTAATCTTGGACAACCAATCCATACCGAAAATCACATTGAAATCAAACATATCCAATATGATCAAATCGGCTTGCAACTTCTCATTTATGAGATACACTTCACAGGATTTCAATACAAACGAGGCACACATACAGACTCCAGATGGTGTAGCAACACACAAATCATCCTTAAGACGAGTTGGTTCTAGTGCAAGGTTAGACGCAAATCGTCTAGGCACAAACGAATGCGTAACACCCGAATCAAATAAAGTATAAGCATTGAGCCATTCAAAAAGATCATACCTGCCACCATGTTGGCATTGTGTTTCTTAGCATCCTCCCTTGTCAACGCAAACACCCGACCTTGAGTAGGCTGCTGCCTTCTTTCTCCCATCTCTGGACAATCTCGTATCATGCGACAAGCCTTGCCGCGCTTGAAACATACTCCAGTCTTCTTCCAGTACTCTCCAGTGCACGTGGAATCTCGACCCCAATATGCTCCAGGCGAGGGTTCAAAGCTTCCTGCTCGCCACGGTCATCCTGATGCTGATCCATGTACTAATGATACATAGTATAATTATGATCTATCTAGAACTGCTCCAGCTGCCATGCATCTACATACTATACTCGGTCATCCGATAGGCACGGCCATAGTATCCCTGCTCAAGTACCGAACGACCACCATCTTTTTCCAATCAAGCCCCGACACTACGCATCTTCGGACTCCCTGATTTTCTTGCAGTCGTCCCCGAAGGTTGATACTGGGACTTATGCGGATTGGCGATGAGATGGTTCTTCCTGCGCCGCAACTTCCTTTTTTGGACACTGGCGGGGTATGCGGGTCGGGCTCTCAACATCCACCTCTGCTTGGTGAAGTTTGGTGATGATGTCACTCTGGAAGGACGTTGGCACTGGGCTTAATCTCGGCTTTTTGGAAATAGACGCCTCCAAAACATCATGACCTCGCTTGCGCGAAGCACAAGAAGAAGTACTAACCCGTTGACCCATCTTAATACAGTAACCCAAACAAACACAAGGTGAACAATAAGGGAAAACCAAATACAAATAAAGTAATCTACCTTTGGTGTGCGAGTGGACCTGGAGTAGGCAATCAGTACAATTCTCAATAAACCTAGGCTCTGATACCAAAAACTGTAACACCCCTTTACCCGAGCCCGAATACCCAAATAAAGAGATGTCACTTTGAAAAGGTGATACGAAATAATAATATAAAGAAAATTTCCTTTTGACACATAATTGAAAAACGGAATAAAAATTTTCTTTACTCTTTAGGATAAAATTTAAACCGTTAATGTTAATAGCAAAATCAAAATATTTCTAAACCCCGAAAAGCACGGTTCTTTACACAAGACCTACAATGTAAAGAAAATTAATTGTATATTTATTAGAGTTTTTGTATTATTAAAAGGAAATAAAACTGCGGAACTAATTTCTACTGTTGCCACCCTCCGCCGGTCTGCCACGTCATTGTCAAACTGCTCGGCTAGGGTTTAGTTATACCCAAACACATAAAACAAATAGGAGTGACTGGAATACACTCAGTAAGTTCCCAACATGCATGTAATTATGCAATACAATATGCTCTTAGAAAGTCAACAGTCATAAAAACCTCTTGGTCGTTTCTCTTTTAAAGGCAACCATCTATACAATATCTTTTAAAAACTCTTGTACATAGGACTTTTCACTTTGCGTAAGTGTTACTTACGCTGGAGCTAGTTACCCGTCGGCAACTCTAATTTCCTAAAGTAGAACACATGCATACTTTCAAGGAAATCCTTACACATTTAATCGATTAGAGGAAGCGGCATGAGTGGGAATGAAACCCGCTTGCATCCGCGTCATACAAGTGCTGGGGTTACAACCTCCACACGCACCAATATGCTTGCATGTGCGCGCATGCGAGAATCCAATCTCTCCACTTACTAGTTAGTGGACCTCTACTAAATGATTCACAAACTTGAACACATATGCTCCATTTGTTATAGCTTTAAAAGCCTACGAGTGCATGGCCATATCTATACGATGCATAAATTTTAAAACGTGTGTTGATAAGAAAATAATTTCTCTTGCGTATGATAAAATTCCCATTATGGATTGCTTTGCATCCTTATGCTTATGCCATAGCTAGCAAACACCATTCCCATGTAATCAATATACATAACTTCAACACAATTAACTCCCATATGCAAGATAACACATGCATTTAAATACTATATATATATATATATATATATATATATGATTTTATCATGCATAACCACAGGTATAAATTCATCCTAATAACTCAATTTATTATTTACTATATGCAAATCTATACATACACACACACACACACACACACACAAATATATATATGGATTCATACAAATATATTCATACGAATAGACTCATTTATTTTCCAAAGACACCATTTCAAAATAACAATTTAATTACAAAGGAAAGCAAATATAGTCATACTTAAATCAAATTTCAACAACCATACTTTATAAATAAAATTGTAACCTCACTAAATTAACCAACATAAGAAGTATAAAGTTTCATACTTTATTAGTTTAAAAAGCTAAACAAATATCAAAGTTGGTTTTGAACAAGGTAGTCATGGAATTGATTCAAATCCAAGTCCTAAACTAGTCACATTAATGCTTTTACTTAGTTTATTAAAACCATACAAATAGCTGGTCATGTACAGCTCACTTTAGTCCAAAATTTCGAGCAAGAAACAACATTTAACCTAGCTTAAAACCATATACAAAAATCTGGTCACAAACAGTTACAGTTTCAAAATTTTCTAGCAAAAATAGATAAACTTGTAAAAATTATAGAATCCTCAATTTAACCCCAAATAGGGAAATTCCAAAACCAAAATAACCACAACTTAATGAATTAAAAGAGAAATATCACCAAACCCATGGGTTATGGTGTAGGGTTCTGAAATATCACGAAATCCGTGGGTTATGGTGTAGGGTTCTCCCAAAACATCTATCCGTCCAATATTTTTGAAATAATTCTTTCTCACTCATCTGAACTCCGATTGCAGAAATTCAAGAACGAGCATATTCATAAGACACTCAAGTTTATGTAGTAAAAATTTCAGAATTTTTCGACAAATTACCCAAATGCCAGTTTTAATCCAAATCTACAAAAATTTCAGGAATTTCCTAATTCATATCACACATTTTGAAATCAAAATACTATATACAAAAGGGACCCTACCACCATACAAGATTAGGGCTTCAATTAACTTTAAAAAGAAAACCCATTTTAAACAGCTCATCTTATAAATTTTTAAGTGGTCCCAAGTAGATCCATGAAGAAAAATACATAAAGAAGGTAGATCTAGGTCACAAACAACACTAATACACTACCAAAACACTAGCAAACACAAGTAGAGTTTGAGACCTACCTTGGATTAGCTAAAACCTTCTCTTAAACCTTGAAACTCAGGACCAAAACTCCTCCTCCAGCTGCTGGAAAGTGGCCGACCAACAGTACAGTCATTGCTTTTGAAGTTCCCTTTGATCTCCTCTTAAAAAGCTTAGAGATCTAGCTCCCTTTCCTTTCTTTTCCTTCTTCTCTCTAAAAAAACTCTCCTTTCTCTCTCTCTAAGTTGATGGGCAGCAGCCAAGGCTTCAAAAATAGGGTTTGAATTATACTCATAAGGTGGCTTTTAAAGAGGGCATTAGGGTTTCAAAAGGGTATCATAGGGTTTTAATGAGGTGGCACTTGATAGACCACTTTTGACCAATGTTTGACCAATTTCAAACTTGATCTTACAAGTGGTCCCCCCCTCACTAAAGCAAGACCACTCCTGGCCACACATGCCCCAAGCACAGTCCATTCGTGAGTCACAGTCATCACACTATCAGTTAAATTAATGATGTGGTAAGGTGGATTGTTGACTTTGACCTTGACCAAAACTTTGACTTTACCATAAAAGGAAACAAACACACATAAAACACAGAAAATCATATACCACTCAGTCCCAGTCAACCAATACCAGACCTTGACCCGATAATCAATGGTCCATGCGTTGACTATGATCGAAATTGACTTTGACCAAAAGTCAACTGTGCACGAAAGTAAGGAGATATTACAACTCATTCCTCCTAAAAAGAAATTTCGTCCTCGAAATTAAATGTAAGGAGTTAGAGTACTTACTCGAATAGATATGGATACTTGGCTTTTATTTCGTCTTCCCGTTCCCAAGTTGCCTCTTCGATTGTGTGGTTCCACCTGTGTCGTCCTTGAAATTAAATGTTAAGTTTTTGTATACCTCCAGCGGCTCATACTCGATAATGTGTGAAGGATCATGCATATACTTCCACAGCATAGACACGTGAGAAACATCATGTACGCCAAATAACTTGGGAGGTAGCGCCAAACGATAAGCCAAAATCCCAGCTCTCTCCAGTATCTCGAAATGCCCGATGTAACGAGAACTTAACTTACCCTTCTTACCGAACCTCATTACGCCTTTCAATGGTGCAACTTTGAGAAATACTTTTTCTCCAACCTTGAGCTCTAAATCCTTACGTCAATTATCGGCGTAACTCTTCTGCCGATCTTGTGCAACCTTCATACTTCGTCTTATCTTATTGATGGTGTCACTGGTTTGTTGTAGGATTTTCGGTCCGAGAATCTTTCTCTTACCAACCTCATCCCAATCTGATGGAGATTTTCATTTTCTTCCATAAAGAGCTTCATATGGGGCCATTCTAATAGTAGAATAGTAACTGTTGTTGTAAGCAAACTCTACTAATGGAATGTGCTTCTCCCAACTTCCTTGAAAATCCAGTATGTATGCTCTCAACATATCTTCCAATGCATGGATTGTCCGCTCCGATTGACCATCAGTCTGAGGATGAAAAGCGGTACTGAAGTTTAGCATCGTCCCCAGTGCTTTGTGTAAGCTCCTCTAGAAAGATGACGTAAACTTTGGGTCTCGATCGGATACAATCGACACTGGGACCCCATGCAGTTGCACAATCTGATCCACATACAGTTGAGCTAACTTCTCCATCGAGTAAGTTATACGCATGCGTAGAAAGCGAGCCAATTTTGTAAGTCAATCCACAATCACAAAAATCACATCGTTGATCCGCTGAGATAAGGGTAAACCAACCACGAAATCCATGGCAATATGCTCCTACTTCCACTCTGAAATCATCAACGGTCTTAGCGAACCAGATGGTCTTTGGGACTCGATCTTGACCTACTGACAAGTTAAGCACTGCTCCATGAACTTTGCTATGTCTCGCTCCAAACAAAACCACCAGAACGTTTTAGAGACATCTCTATACATCTTGGTAGCTCCTGGATGAACAGTGTAAGGTGTACACTGGGCTTCCACTAAGATCTCCTTCTTGATCTCGTCAACATTTGGTACACACATACGAGAACCAAATCTCAATGTTCCATCTCCAGCGAGATTAAACTCAGGCTTTTTCGCATGAAACACTTCATCTTTGATCTTCATAAGGATCGCATCCTTAGCTTGGCCTTCCTTTATCTTATCCATGATTGAAGGTTGGATAGAGAGTGTAGCCAACATGGATGAATATTGATTAGGAATCAATTCAATATCCATTCTTCTCAGATCCTCCAAGAAATGTGGTTGAGTCGTGATCAAGCTTCCATTGAAGCCTGCATACTTTCTACTCAATGCATCGCCACTTTGTTCGCCTTGCCTGGGTTATAGTTTATTGAACAATCGTAGTCATTTACCAGCTCCAGCCACCTTCTTTGTCTCATGTTCAGTTTCCTTCTGGTGAAGAAATACTTAAGACTCTTGTAGTCAGTGTAGATTTCGTATCTTGCTCCATACAGGTAATGACGCCAAATCTTCAGAGCAAACACCACTGCTACAAGTTCTAAGTCGTGCGTATGGTAAAACTTACCTGTCTCACGACGATCTAAACCCAGTTAAACCCAGAAAACTTCTGACTTCTACAATGTTGGTTGGTCTTTTCTAGTCTTGAACTGCTGCAACTTTGCTGGGATCTACATGGATACCATTGCTCGATATCACATGGGCAAGGAAGGTGATGCTCTCTAACCAAAACTCACACTTCTTGAACTTCGCGTACAGCTGCTTTTCACGCAGCCTCTACAGTACTAGCCTCATATCCTCTTCATGCTCTTCCGCCGTCTTCGAGTAAATAAGAATGTCATCGATGAACACCACAACAAACTTATTCAGGTAGTCATGAAACACTCGGTTCATCAAATCCATGAATACTGCTGGCATGTTTGTCAATCCAAATGGCATTGCCACAAACTCGTAATGGCCATATCTTGTTCGAAAAGTACTTTTCGGTCGGTCTTTTTCCTTGATTTTTAGCTGATGATAACCCAAACGTAGGTCGATCTTTGAGAAAATGCTCGCTCCTTGAAGTTGATCGAACATGTCGTCAATCCACAGTCGCATTGAACCGTCCTTCTCTTTTACGAACATAACCGGTGCTCCCAGAGTGAAATGCTGGGTTTGATGAAACCCTTGTCTAAAAAGTCTTGTAACTACTCCTTCAGCTCTTTTAAATTAGCTTATCCCATTTTATAGGGTGACTTTAAAATGGGCGCTGATTTCGGTACCAATCAATGGTAAACTCTACTTCTCGATCTAGTGGCAACTCAGGAAACACGTCCACAAAGTCACGAACCACCTTGACGTCTGGTGGATTCAGGGCTGATGGTTCTTTCTCGTAAACAATAACAAGAAACCCTTGGCAACCCTTACACAAACACCTCAATGTTTACAAATCAATTAATGTGTCACAGTCATCACATTGTCAGTTAAACTGATGATGTGGCAGGGTGGACTGTTGACTTTGACCTTGACCAAAACTTTGACTTTACCATAAAAGGAAATAAACACACATAAAACACAGAAAATCACATACCACTCAGTCCCAGTCAACCAATACCAGACCTTGACCCGACAGTCAGTGGTCCATACGTTGACTTTGACCGAAATTGACTTTGACCAAAAGTTAACTGTGCACAAAAGTAAGCAAATATTACAAATAGTGTGGTGGATTTTTACAATGCCTTAGAGGTTTTATTAGATAAGATAGTAATTGAGAGAGTTGAAGAGAAGTGGACCCCTCCCCCTTCAAATTGGTTAAAAGCTAACACAAATGCTGGCTATAGAGAGGGAACAACGACTTTAGTGTTTATTCCTAGAGATGATTGGGGAAATATTGTTTTTATGGAATATAAGTTGGAACAAGCGTCTTCCCTACTGGAAGTAGAGTTCATGGCTCTAGCATGGGCTCTAAAGATCTATGAAGTTAAGCATTAGAGCAACATTATCTTTTCTACAAATTCATAGGATATGGTTATAGAAGTTAATGCTGTGGAGGAACCTTTGTGGTGGGACATAAGATACCTAGCGCTTGGTTGTAGAAGGGTGCTTGTCTCAATGAATTGGAAACTAAATTTGAATGCCTGAGTGTCAAACTTACTTGCTAATAGTGTAGCTAAGTGGTCGTTACAGTGTAATAAGTTGCTTTTATTTTCTGATGTTGTAGACTTTTTTTCTAGTTTTCCTAGCTGTATTTCAATGATTGTAAGACATGACCAAATTGTAGCTAGTTTGCTGTTGTAAGTCTCCTTGTGAGATTTTTTTTATGCTCAATGCATTTCCTTATTCTTTAAAAAAAATTATTAGTTTATTAATTATCTTAGAAAGAGATTGGTATGACCCTTTTGGTGACGAAAAAGTCGGAGTTTTTCAACTTCATATGTGAAAAAATTGGTAGGCCTTTATTTTCCATGTATTTCCTTGGAGCCTGTAGGAGGTATACATTAACTAGAGGGAGCCTGTAGGAGGTATACATTAATTTATATATTGAAGCTTTAAATATATTTTAAAAAAAATAAAGAGAAATATATTTAGGAAAATTAACAAAAATGCCCTCCAATATAACTTGATTTGGAAAAATGCCCATTGCCCTTTAATTTTTACAAAACATAGACAAACTACCGAAAATACCCCTGATTTTTTTATATCCACATCTAACCAAACTCGTTCTTCCTTGATTTTAATTCCTTCTTCTTACCTATTCTTTCTTTTTCTCTCAATTCCTTATTTTTCTCCCGATTCCTTCTTCCTTATTAATTTGAAAAAATGAGAAATCTTATTGAATAAGAGTTTCATGTGGCATTGTTGTTGTTTTGCTATTGTTTTTTAAAAAAGAAGAATGGGAAAGCTCATCCAAAAGGTAAGATCTATTAGTTATAGTAGTCAATATGTGTTAAATTTAATTGAAAAAGTAAAAAAACTATTGTTTATATTAGATAGTGGTTGGTATAGGGACATGTAAAGACCGAGGGATATAGTGGCCTGTAGCATGGCTGAGGGCCCTGCATTATGGCATGTCCTTTTGAAGTTGTACATGCCATATGGCTTTGGACTAGCCAAAAGGCCAAGGGTCCTGCTAAACGGCAGGTCCAATATCGTTGTTACATGGACTGACAAATGACAAGTCCAATGCCATAAGGCAGGGACTAGCCATTTGGCCGGGCCCTCGGCCATTTGGCAGGTCCATGTAACAACGACAATGGATGTAAAACCCTCTAGCCAAGTCCGGAGACCCAACTAAAAGAATGTCACTTCGATAAGCAATTGAAATGATTCACAAATGAACGTTCTTTTTAAAGCTACATTGAAAACCGAATAAAAATTTTCTTTACTCTTTGGGATAAAATCAAACTGTTAATTCTAATAGTAAAACTAAAACATTTTTGAACTTAAAATAAACACGGTACTTTCCACAAGACCTACAACATAAAGAAAATAAACTGTATCTCAAATAAGAGTTTTAGTATTATTCAAAAGGAAATAACAACGCGGAACTAGTTTGTACTATTACCACTCTCTGCTTGTCCGCCACATCATTGGCAAGTTCAAGGCTATCTAAAGATATATATATATACACACATTCATATGCATCGATAATTATAAATAAATATAAATATGACTAAAAATACATAACTAAATAAAATGTACTTAATTAATCCTCACATTATTACTCTACTATTTAATGACAAAAGAGAATTAACTAAGGTAAGGCACCACTTTCAAACTAGTAACAACATAAGTACTTTAATGTATCAATTTAATCAAACCGATTTCAACATAATAACCAAATTTATAAAAACCCTAACTAACTCATTACAACTTGGATTCCCATAATTCCAAAACCAATAGAATTACAACTTATCATAGTACAGGGAAAAAATATACTATGAAAATAATAAAAATGTTACCCTTAGTAAAACAATGAAATCCCCTGGGTTAAAATACTATTTTGTTCCAGGATTTTTCCAGAAAAATGAGTAAAATTGTAAAATTCATAGCTCTTTCATCTTAATTTCGATTTGAGTAATTCTAAAGCCAATTGAACCGTAACTCATTTAGTTAAAAGGAAAAAATATGCTACAAAAATTAAAAAAATTAAAAACACTTCAAAATCATCAAAACCTATGGGTTTTGTGTGCAGAAACATTTCCATAATCCCAAGTTAACCAGTGATTTTGTAAAAATTAGTTCTCACTCAATACAGATTCAAATCCCATGATTCAAAGCCAAATGATTCAAAACAAACCCAAATTATTACAAAAAAAAATGGCTAAAAATTTCAGATACACATAACTAGAGTTATACATGAACAAAGTGTACAGAAATTTTAGAAAATCACAGTTCATCAGGTTTGAACACTTTACTTGACTAGATCGGGTCTTGATTCACCCAAAACACGTTTCCCACACCACAACACCCCATAATAGCCACCAAATAACAGAAATCCAATAGAATAATCACAGCAAACAAAGATAAAGAGTAGATCTAACTAGATTCATAGCCAAACATGCAAAAAAAACCCCGAAAAACTAACCAAAACAAGTATGGGTAAGGGGTACCTACCTTAGATTGGTTTAAACCCCTCTTAAACCTATTGAAAAACAAAAACAAAACCCCAACAGCTGTTGCAAAGGTGGCCAACCACTTGCTTCTCCCCTTTTCCTTGAGCTTCTCTTGATTTCCTCTTGAAAACTTGAAGATCTAACCCTTGCACCTTTTTTCTCTCTCTTCTATCTTTATGGAAGCTTCTTTTTCTCTCTCTATTGGGTATAGGGCCGGCTGCCAAGGGTGAAAAAATGGGGCTGGGTTTTCTTCAAATAAGCTTTTAAATAGTGGAGTCTAGGACTTTAATGAGGTGTAAAAAAGGTGGACCATTTTTTAACCAAGTCAAACTTGGTCTCCAAGTAATCTTACTACACTTAACTAAGCTTAACCAAACCCTTCCTAAAAAAAAATTGCCATGAGAATAGGAAAATAAAATCTCAGCAATCCTCTACCAGTCTAGTTTATGACGTGTTATGGGTTGACTTTGACTTCGGCTTTTGCTTAATTTTGACTTTGACTTTGACCACCAATAAAAACAAGCATAATTAATTAATTAAAAGCAATCAAAAAAGTCAGTCTCAATCAACATAAAAGCAATTCAAAAAAATCATGATGTGGCAAATACCGGTCTAAATGTTAACTTTGACCAAAGTTGATTTTGACCAAAAGTCAACTACTTATAAAAGAAAGCATATACTACAACTTACCTCTCCTAAAAAAATTTCATCATCGAAATTAAATTTAGAAGTTAGAGCACTTACTCGAATAAAGTTGGATACCTGGCTTCTTCAACTGTGTGGTTTCGCCAGAGTACATTCACGAGTGGAATTTCTCGATTTCGTAATAATTCCTCTTTCCGATCCAAGATCTCCACTAGTTTCTCCTCATATGTCAGATTCTCGTGTACCTCCAGTGGTTCGTACTCGATGATATGAGAGGGATCATGCACGTACTAGCGTAGCATGGACACATGAAATACATCATAAACTCCAAACAACTTGGGAGGTAGCGCCAACCAATAAGCCAAAATTCTGACTCTTTCCAGTCCAATGTAACAAGGACTTAGCTTGCCCTTTTTACCGAACCTCATTACACCCTTCAACGGTACAATATTGAGAAATACCTTCTCTCCAACTTTGAACTCTAAATCTTTTCATCGATTATCGGCATAACGTTTTTGCTAATCTTGCGCAACCTTCATACTCTATCTTATCTAGTTGATTGAGTTACTGGTTTACCATAGGATTTCTAGTCTGAGTAGCCTTCTCTCACCAACCTTATCCCAATACAACGGAGATCTGCATTTTCTTCCATGAAGAGCTTCGTACGGAGTCATCCCAATAGTAGAATGATAACTGTTATTATAAGCGAACTCTACCAATGGAATGTGCTTTTCCCAATTTCCTTAGAAATCTAGCATGCATGCTCTTAGCATATCTTTTAATGTTTGGAGAGTCCGCTCCGATTGGCCATCAGCCTGAAGATTAAAGGTGGTACTGAAATTCAACTTTCTCCCCATTGCTTTATGCAAGCTCTTCCAGAATGATGTTGTAAACCTGGAATCTCGATCTGATACAATTGACACTAGTACGCCATGAAGTCACACAATCTCATCTACATACAGTTGAGCTAACTTCTCCATCGAGTGAGTTATGCGCATGGGTAGAAAATGAGCCGATTTTATAAGTAGGTCCACAATCACCCAAATAGCATCGTTACTCTACTGAGATAAGGGTAACCCGATAACGAAATCCATGGCGATGTGTCCCTATTTCCACTCCAAAATCAATAATGGTCTTAGTAAACAAGATGGTTTCTTATGCTTGATTTTTACCTGCTGACAAATAAAGCACTACTCCACAAACTTTGCTACATCTTGCTTTAAGCTAAACCACCAAAAAGTTTTAGAGACGTCCCATATCAAGGTGCAAAATCTACACCGACCACAAGAGTCTCAAGTATTTTTTCACTCAGAAAGAGTTGAATATGAGGTAAAGAAGGTGGTTGGAGCTGGTAAAAGACTATGACTGTTCAATCAACTATCACCCAAGCAAGGCAAATAAGGTGGTGGATGCACTGAATAAAAAGTATGCAAGTTTCAGTGGAAGCTTGATTACTACTCAACCACACTTATTGGAGGATTTAAGAATAATGGATATTGAATTAGTTCCTAATCAATATTCATCCATGATGGCTGCACTTTCTATTCAACATTCAATCTTGGAACAGATAAAGGATGGTCAAGCTAAGGATTCGACCCTTATGAAGATCAAAGATGAAGTGATTCAAGAAAAGAAACCAGAGTTTAATCTCGCTGGAGATGAGACATTGAGATTTGGTACTCATCTGTGTGTACCAAATGTTGATGAAATCAAGAAGGAAATCTTTGTGGAAGCTCACTGTACACCCTACACTATTCGCTGAGATGCACTAGTGGTGGTTGTCTTGGTTGGGGCTTTCTCCTCGACGGTGCCACATCTTCTCTTCTCTACTGGTGGTGGACTGGGGCTTTCAGACACTCTCTTTGTGTCTTTTGGGTTCTCTTTCTCCTTTGTTTTGCTGGTTTTTTGTTTAGGGGATGATGTGGATTGCTTGGATAAAGCCTGCTTTTCACTTTCCTTTGCCAACCTCTTTAATGGAGCCATTGTTCTTGTTGCCGTCGACGAAGACGAAGGTCGTGTTATTTTTTTAATTCTAATCGGACATAGAGGCGCAAGATAGAGAGAAGGATAAGGGTAAAATGGGTACTTTGGGTAGGATATTGCAAAGGTTAGGAAGGAATGGGCATTTTTCCAAATTAAGTTATATTGAAAGGCATTTTCATCAATTTTTCATATATTTATATATCTGATCATTGTCATGTAGTCTACATAAAATAAAGATTAATTAATGTACCATGGCTTAGAACCAAAATTATATGAGAGAGGATGTTCATACAAATAGCAGTATGTACCCTTGCTTCACACAAAGATTTAGATAATTAATTCTAATACATGCATTATTCTTAATTAATTGAAGGTTAATCTTACAATGAATGACACGTTGTAACATGACTGTTGTTTGGGACATGGATTTTTCTAGACCAAAACCTCCCTCTCCTAGTTGTGAAGATGGTGTGAAAACTGAGAAGAAACTCATTAAGTGAATGCCGGTATATTTGATTGCAGTTTAGCTTACTGGAAAGTATGCCAAGTCACTTGCATCCTCGTGCTCCAAGTGACGACCTCCAAAACATAAAAGGGGTTAGTCAATGCCGGTGCACACCCTCCGACGCTCAAGTCAGGGTTTTATCCATGGAGAATAATGGACAATATATGAAATAGTGTCAGTGGAGGTAGAAGGAGAAAGACAAAGCTTAAAGTTTGGGAAGGTGGGTGAGGTATCAACCCACACTTCTTCTTCTCCTTCAAGAGTTCTAGAAAACGTTCCTCAAACTTGGAGACCAAGTGAAGAAGCTCTTTCTCTCTGGTTTGGAATGGAGAAGACAAGCCAAAAGATCCCTCTTTCCTCTTACCTAAAGTTTAAGTAGTTCCATATGGGCGTGTGGATGAGTAACACTTGTAGAGGCTCAATGGGCGAGATGCTACCAGCTCTGCCCTAGCTGAATTGAAGGTCAAATTAGTTTTCCCACCAATGCCAACTGGGATGATGTCAGCTGGCCGTTCAACTGACAATGCAGAGATTCAGCGTACAAGGGGGCGCCATGTAGACGTCCTAGAAACCATTTTCAGGTGTGTTGGGCAATGCCTTCTGTTGCATGAGCCAGACAATTAGGTGGTAGTGGCTTTGCCTAAAACTTTCCATTCTTGGGTTGCTTCAGCCTCAAGCCTCTTCTGCTCAGATGGCATGCTACCTCATTGTAAGAAATATTCCTTCCAATTGGGCGTCCAAATCTGCCAGCACATTAAATGCTTTAGACATAGGGTGATTGGGAGCATTAATTGCTTAGTTAAGGGAGGAAATTTCCTAGAGGCTTCCTTTCCAACTTGGGTCGGACGCTAGGCTAGTTGAATGTGGGGTTTATCCAATTGAGTGGGCTTCATTGGGCTGGGGTTGGTGGAAGTCCAAATTTATTACCCATAACAGATGCCCCTTAGCC
The DNA here is from genome assembly GCA_007844105.2 of Rhamnella rubrinervis. Lineage (NCBI taxonomy): Eukaryota > Viridiplantae > Streptophyta > Magnoliopsida > Rosales > Rhamnaceae > Rhamnella > Rhamnella rubrinervis. The sequence goes on from CM017579.2 coordinate 2,224,049, forward strand.
TCTCAACTTCAAGTTATTTGGAAGTTGGGAGGCTAGTTACTTTTTAGGCTGGAGTCGTTTTCAAGTTGACGTTTCCCTTGTTTACGAGTAGTCATAGCCATGCTGAGAGAGCTTTTCATCAGGCTAGTTAGGTATACCCTTGGTCTTTGGCATATTGGGTAGACGCCATGCTCCTCACATGTGGATTGCTCTGGTGAGCTTTTGAGGAGATGAACAAGCGTTAGGTCCCTTCCGCTTCCCAACGCTTTATGCGTGATAGAAGGATGCTTGACACAGGCAGTGTACTAGCTGGGCGAGGGAAGGTGAGCTCCAATGTGGATGTGACACGTATTCTAGGCTCATTTAATGCGCCTGCACTTATACGTCACCTTGGCAAGCTTTTTCCAAGTGCTTATTTAGCCGTCCGATCACAATTTCAAAATTGGATGGGTCAGATTTCGTAAGACTTTGACAGTTGGCAATGCTTCTCAACCGTCCGATGCTCCTATATGCGATCCACGGCCCATATCGCTTTCCCTTTTGAAAATCCAAAATTTTTGGTGGGAAGGAACAGTTAACCCTTCCCTCAACCTCTTGGAACTCCCCTATCTTTGCCTTACCTCCCGTGCTTGTGCCCTATCACTTTTCCCACTCCTTTTCCTTTTTCCTCCCCTGATTTATGCGTGTTCGTGGATCCCATCACTTTCCAGCACCATCATTTGTCAAGCAACTAAGTAAGTATGCTGACTTCTTTGATTTTTTTTTTATGGACTGTATGATTCTGTTGTTGTGTTGGATTTATTTGTTTCGCCTTTTGGTGCGGGATCATGGGAGGTTAAGTAGGAGTTTTTGGGAAGGAATTGATGTGGTTTTAATTTTGGATATTAGGAGAGCCATAGAATAGAAAAAAGTGGGATGTGCCTTAGAGACGTGCTCAAATGGGCACATAGCCCTCTTGCGCACTCTCGAATTATCGCGTTCTTGACCATCTCCCTTTTCTATTTTAGAAATTGAGGAGTTCGGCAACCTGGGTGCTTTGAGTGGCTCCCTGAGTGCCCCAACTAGGAGTCCTAGTAGCAGATTTTCTTCTAATGGCTCCACACCACCAAATACTGCTGCAAGGACCGATGGGAGTGACTTTCCCCTAGTCCTCACACCCTTGGCTTAACGTTTTCCCTTCCCTCCCCTGACTTGGAAACCAAGCTGGACGACTTGTTGTGGCTCAACACCGGTGCCCCAATACGTATGGGATAGATCGTACTCTCTGACTCTAAGGTAGAGGTTGAAGGTCTTGAATTGAGGCAGGTAGTAATGTACTTGCTGAAGGGGAGACTAACGACGTTGTGATGGTCGACGTACCTGCCTCAAACTCCCCTGACCCTGAGGATTACGAGCTGAAAGATCTCCTTTCCACTATCTCTGAGGTAGAGGTGGAGAGGTTCAGACACTTCTATGAGATTCCCCCAAGCATAACCTTTAGGATGCCTGAAAAGAGGGAAGGACCCTTGTAGGGGTGAGACGGAGAGATTGCGATGCATTCAGCCTCACTAGAGGCTGGTATGCGCTTCCCGATGCCTGCCGTTATCCGTAGGTTCCTCAGTAGTGCCCCTATCCATCCATTACAGTTGACTGGCAAATGATAGCAGTCCTTGATCGGCCACATCATAATATCATAATGTGGTTCGAGGCTTACGAGAAGGTGCCCTCTATGAATACCTGAAGGGCCTATTTGGCCTGCAACATACCAGACCTATTGGCCAGTACTACACTTACATGGACAGCCTTGTCCATTGTGACATGTCATGTAGGGACTTTGCATGCAAGTGACTGTTCGTGAGTGGTGATTGGGAAGGTCTCCCTACGGTAGGCTCCAAATTCAGGGCACCATGGGGTTTAGTGAAATTTGAGTGGCCCACTATTCCCACTGTTGGGGAGGAGGTGGCTAGGAAAGTGATTTCGTTGAAGGCTAAGACAGTAGAAAAGGCAACTAAGCTGGCCATAAAGGTCCATCTGAGTAATATTGGCCTCTAGAAATTGGAGGAGGTGTCTGCAAGGCATCCATTAGCAACAAAGGAAGGCTCGTCTGAGCCTGCGGGTGACCTACCTGTTTAGTGCTCTCCATAATTTCTTTCTGCTCCCTACTATATTTGACTTTGTTTTATTATTTCTTGCAGTGGACCCATCAATTGTAGATGCCATCAAGAATATCAAGGTAGGGAAACGTCCTGCCTCGGAACCTACTATTGGAGGGAACACTTCTAAATCAAGGAGGATGGCCAGGAGCTTTAGCAAATCAACAACATCATCCAAGTCCACAAACTCAATAGGAGTAGGAGCCGGCCAGACGCCTACCAGTAGGGTGACATAAAGCTAGGCTAATCATGAGCTGGCGAAACGCTACTAGTCAGAGAAACGACAAACTCCCCCACCTCGTCCCAACAATGAAGGTCTGACTGCCTTGATTTCCACTGCCAACTCAGCCCTCCACTCTCAGTTCAGGGCTCAAGTTGATAGGGATAGAGTTGAAAGGACGTCCCTGGGTGCTATTAACTCATCTCTCTAGGTTGGTAGCCCTAACTATTCCTCTTTTGTGGGCTTAATCTCTACCTCCTCTATTTATTTTAAAGTTGTGTCACTCGTATGCGGCCTACCAAGCCATGGTCACTGCTCAACAGTTGAAGAATATGAAAGGGAAGCTGCCATCTTCCAAGAAATCCCTTTAAACTCTTGAGGGAAAATGCAAAACATTGGAACAGTCTTTCACTATAAAGGAAAATGAGAGGCTAGCAGTAGTGACCAAGGCTGAGGTTGCCGAGAATGGTCTTTCGCAGATTGACAAGAAGTACCAGGGTGCTAAGACCTCGTTGAAGAATAAGGAGAAGGAGGTAGAGGGATTGAAGGAGACAATCCAGGAGCTGACCATTGAGCTCGATGAGTTTAAGAAGGAAGGGAGCGAGAATGTCATGCTGGGTTATAGTATCATGAGGAGGGCCGTTGTCCGTAAGCTCCCCGACTACAATATGATCAAGCTGGATCAGCTGGCCACCGAGGAAGCTTAGAAAGGCGACCAACCTGCCTCTACTCCAACTGAAAAGCCAATGCAAGTTGAGGCAGGCGGCTAAGATCCTCCACAGATGAACGAGCCAGCCATCCATCCTTCTGAAGGGGAAACTCCAGCGGGAAACCAGGGTGCAGATGAAATTACTGAGAAGGCTACAGAGACTGCTACAGGAGAGAAAACAACCGAAGAAGAAAGGAACTAATCTCGTCCTCTTTATTTTTATTTGCTGTTATGTTTGTTTTTTTATTTGGCATGTAATAACTCAAAAATAGCGTTTATTTTCTTGCCTTTGTCTTTTTAATTTTCGAAAAATGGGGGATTCCCTAAACTTTAAATCTGTTCGATTTACGCACCTCTTGTTTTCCTTTATGCGTGCCTTATTTGTGATTGGATGACCACGTAGGTAGGTAGCCTCTCCTTCCCCCCCCCCCTCCCTTTGGGCCTTCAAGGCGTATAAGGGAGTGAGTAAGTTTGGCTTTGCTTCCTGATAAGCTCCAGCCTTCAGGTTACCATCTACCTAGGACCTTTATGGAGGCCCTCTTGTCGACTCGGCGTGTAGGAATGCTATATTATTTACATGACTGCCAACTGTCCTTCTGATTATAGTTGGGAGCCTTTCCTTGACTGAATCCCTCAGGTTAGGGTGCTCATCAGCAATGCCTACCTAGGTCAAGGATTCGTAAGGATCTTCTGATGGTCTCAGCCTATTTGTCACCTTGGTAATAGTAGGGGGACCCTTCCCAGTAAATGCTGGGGTCCACCTTGGCAATCCACTGAAGAATTGAGACCCGTCGGCCTGCCCCTTCTAGTTCTGGTCCCAAGGGAAACCTAGGTCTTGCTAGGAGGTAGGTATCCTATCAGTAAGCTAAGGGATGTCAACCTGATGTGGGATGCCCTACCTAGCTGCTTTCGTTGCAAATAAGAGAATCTACTCAGATGGAGTATGATCAAAACAGTCTTCATTAATTTATTAGACAAACGCTGAGCTTTACAGCTTTGGCCTAAAATAACCAAAATAAAGAGTACAATGTCAAAATTTGCATTCTTTATTGAAAACTTGTCTAAGGATAATAAAGCTTAAGGAGCCCTGCATTCCAAGGATGTGGCAAAGGATTTTCAAGCAGATATACCAGTTCATAAGTTCCTAGCCTAAGGACACTCTTCACCTTGTAGGGACCTTCCGAGGTGGGAGCTAGGGTGCCAGCACCCTACTCCTTCGTGTTGAGCATCACTCTTCTAAGAACCAGGTCTCCAGGTCTGAACATACGGATCCTTACTTTAGAATTGTAGAATCTTGCCACATGCGACATGTTGCTGGTAAGCTGCATTACGAAGTTGAGCTTGGTCATGCTTTTCCTCAATCAAATCAAGTTCCTCTCACATATGTGCTTCGTTCTCTTCGGGTTAGAAGTATTGTACCCTGTGTGTGGGCAGGTTAGACTCAACCGGGATGACTGCCTCACAACCAAATGAGAGTGAAAATGACGTCTCACCAGTTGAACCTCTTGCTGTCGTGCGATATGCCCACAGGACATGTGGTAGCTCATCCACCCATGCACCCTTGAGGCGATTTAACTTTTTCTTAATGTTGAGCTTAATGATTTTGTTCACTACTTCCACCTGGTCGTTGGCCTGAAAGCTATATGATGAGGAAAAATAACACTTAATCCTAAACTCCGAGCACATACGCTTGTAATTTGCATTGTCAAATTGTCTTCCATTATCCGTTAATATGGCATAAGGGACTTCAAATCTACAGATGATCGACTTGAAAATGAAGTTGGAGGTCTTTACCTCGGTGATCTTAGCTAGCGGTTCAGCTTCTAACCATTTCGTGAAGTAGTCAACAACGACAACCGCATACCTTATCTGCGACCTGCCTGGGAGAAATAGTCCAATGATGTCCACTCCCCACTAGGCGAAAGGCCACAAGCTTTGCACAGAGGTGAGGTTTTAAGGTGGCTGGCAGAACTGATGGGCAAACCGTTGGCATTTGTCACATCTTCTGGTGTATTCGCGTGCGTCTCTTATCAGGCTGGGCCAATAGTAACCCTGCCTTATGACCTTGTGAGACAGCGATCTGCCTGCTGCGTGATTCCCACAAACTCGTTCATGTATTTCCTACAAAACTTATTTCGACTTTTCTTCATCTAAACAACGGAGATAAGGCAGCGAGTAACCTCACTTGTACAAGATATCGTTTATCATAACGTAGTTGACTACTTGATATCTCAGCTTTCTAGCCTTCATTTTATCTTCAGGTAGGTGGCCGTCTCGTAGGCAGCTGATAATTGGTTCCATGCAGGTTCCCTTCTCTCTCGAGGTAGAGGAAAGGACTTTGATCTGCTGGGAGCTAATGCTTGGGTCCTTGAGATATTCAACAAGGATGGACCTAGTTAACTCCGTGTTTGGATAAACAGCTAACTTTGCTAAGGAGTCTACATCGGCATCCTCAGATCGAGGAACCTAGGAAATTGTCCACTCGGTGCGAACAACCTGCAGGTAGGATGTCATCCTTCCCCGCTGGTTAGGTACTCCTTCGTAACCTGATTCACAACTAGCTGAGGATTAATAAAAATTTTCAACCTCTTAATTCTTATTGACTTGGCCAGCTTCAATCCCGCAATTAGCTCTTCGTACTCAGCCTCATTGTTTGAGACCTTAAACCCCATCGTTAAAGCATATTCAATCTTGATAAAATCCAGGCTAGAGAGGTGAGAACCAACCCTGTTCCACATCCTTGGTTGTTTGAAGCTCCATCAACATGTAAGCTCCAAAGTGGAGAGACTGGGTAGGTGGACTCCTAGCTCTTGGGTTCTTCACTCAGCTGGCAGCCTACTGGCGAGGTAAACTCAGCTATGAAGTCTGCCACAGTTTGCTCCTTGATTGTGGTTCAGGGTTGATACCTTATGTCATAACACCCAAGTTCTACAGCCCAGTGCATCAGCCTACCTGAGACCTCGGGCTTGTGGAATATTTGTCTAAGAGGGTAATTGGTGGGTACTACGATGACATGTGATTCAAAATATGGCTTCAACTTTCTGGAAAAGATAATTAATGCCAGTGCTAATTTTTCCATGTCGGGGTATCTAGTCTCAGTTAGAACCATGGAGTGGCTTGCGTAGTATACAAGCAGTTGGATGCCTACCTCCTCCCTAACTAAGATTAAGCTGACAGCCGAGCTGGACACAGCCAGGTAGAGGTAGAGTTGCTCTCCACAAACTGGCTTTGAAAGCAAGAACGGAGTTGTTAGGTATTCCTTCAACCTTGTAAAGGCTTCTTCGCACTCCTTGGTCCACTCGAACTTCTTATTTCTTTCTAGGATCTTGAAAATTGGTAGGTGGCGGTATGTAGCTCTTGATATGAAGCAGCTCAGAGCTGCCAGCCTATTTGTTAGCCTCTGGACTTCTTTTATATTCTTCGGAGGGGCCATTTCTAGTATGGCTAAAATCTTGTCAGGATTTGCCTCGATTCCTCACTGGTTTACCATATAACCAAGGAATTTGCCTGATGTTACACCGAAAGCACATTTATTCGAGTTGAGCTTCATTTGGTATTTACGCAGGACATCGAACATATCAGCTAGGTGTTCGAGATGGTTTTCAGCTTTCAGGCTCTTCACCAGCATGTGGTCTATGTAAACCTCCATCGTCTTGCCTATTTGTGCCACGAACATCTTGTTGACCAGCCGTTGATAGGTTGCCCCCAGGTTTTTGAACCCAAATGGAATTACTTTGTAATAATATAACCCTCGATCAATGAAGAAGGCGGTTTTCTCTTGATCTGGTTCAAACATGTCAATCTGGTTATAACCCGAGTAGGCATCCATGAAGCTCAATAATTGGTGCCCAACTGTTGTGTCCACCAACTGATCTATACGAGGTAGGAGGGAAGCTATCCTTGGGGCATGCTTTATTTAAATCAGTGAAATCTACTCAAAGCCTCCACTGTCCAATAGCCTTCTTCACAAGCACAATGTTTGCCAGCCAGGTAGGATAGTCGACATTTCTTATGGAACCTGCCTAGAGCAACTTGTTGACTTCCTGCTTGATGGCTTCGTACTTTTCAGAAGTGAACACTCGCCTCTTTTATTACACTATCTTGTGGTTAGGATCCACGTTCAACTTATGGACTATGAACTTGGGATATATGCCCGACATCTCTTCATGTGACCATGCGAAGACATCCACGTTATCTTTTAAGAACTTCTGAAAAAGATCCTTCTGTTGAGGTGACAGCATAGCTCCAATCTGGGTCATTTTTGTTGGATCGATGGGGTGTATTTGAACTCTTGTCAACTATTCAATAGACTCACCCATCGATTCTCTGCCTCTTGTGAACTCATTTTCATCGCATACCTTTCCGGGCAAGTATGGACCCGTATCATCACTCTTCCCCCCAGACTCGGCGGGACCATGGACTTGGTCAACATGGTGGCACCGAGTTTGTTCTTGTTCAAACCCCGATATGGCCTTCTTCATAGCTAGGGAGGGAGTCATATCTTCCAAGCTTTTTTTCTCAATTTTCTGCTTCTTCCTCGAGGATAGTTGATGCTCTATTTCACAGATTCTCCATCTCATGACTTCTTGATTAAGTAGAATTTGTTGTAAGAAATTCGTCTCCTCTTACTGGAAAGAAGTCATGTTCTGGGTCGCGTCTACCTGGCTACTGGGATCAAGTGGAGTGATCAGGCTCGCGTAAACCTGGCTACTAGGGTCAAGCAGGTTGATCTGGTTGAGAGAGTCATCCACCTGGAACCTAGATGCCGGAGTCAGGCAGGTCCATGATAGGCTCTTCACCACCACTAATCACATTAACGCTTCCCGTAGGACCTTTGGCTACATGAGACTGCAGGGCAATTGCTTAACACCTTCTTGACTCGTACTGGTTGCCTACAACCTTTCCCACTCCTGTGGTGTACGGAATTTCATGGAGAGGTGATATGTTAACGTAACAGCCTTCAAGGCGTTCAATGTAGGTCTTCCAATAATAGCGTTGTATGCTAATGGGGTGTTGATGATCAGGAACTTGGTCATGATCGTGGACTGGTTTGGGGAGCTGCCAGCTGTGACTGGGAACTCGATGCTTCCCTCAGGTTGCACCTTGTCTCTAGTAGAGAGGGGTGTTCACCTCCTTTATTCTTCCTTCATAGATCCCCATCTGGTAATAAGCGGACTTGAAGATAACGTTGACCGAGCTTCCATTATCCACGAGAACATGGTGGATGGTGTGGTTAGCCACCTTGAGAGCAACTACAAGCATATCATGATGCAAGTGTATGATGAGGGAGGCTTCCGCCTCGCTGAATGTGATAGGCTGGACCGCCTGACTGGTCGTGCTACCTAGGTAAGAGGTAGAATGCATGACCTTTACATATAGGAAGCCTTCTTCTCGCTCTCCTAGCGTAGTACTTTCTCGCCCTATTGGTTCTCCCATACCGGGAGGTGGTCGCTGGTTAATGGCTGACCTGATTATCTAGTTGACATTGTTGCCGTTAAGCCTGCATGTTTGGTCTGGGTACATACTTCCTCAGCTGCCCTCACCAGATCAGCCTTTTAATCTCCTCTTTCAATTCGAAGCACTCCTCCGTGTCATGCCCATGGTCACGATGATTCAGACATAGGCTTTGGTCTTTTTAGGAGATTATGATCTTGGATTTGATGTAATATATCCCTTCTAGACATAGTTAAGGGCGTATATCTCTCGTAAGCACTTCTTCGAGGTTGGCGGCGATCATCGCGACCACCCTTTGTATTTGTAGCAGGTTGCTTATAGGGTGCAAGTTCAAGTTCAGGTATTTTGTTCTCTTGGGTAGTCGGTGTTGTGAAGGCCAAACTCTCAGCGATAACGTGCATTTGAGCTTCCTCTATCAAGATGGATAGCTTATTGTGTTGGCATTTTGCCATATCCCATTTAAACGTTTCAAGTTGCAGTCCGGCCATCATCGTCTGCACAGCTGCTTGATCCTGAAAGTCCTCGACCTGCATGGCTTCGTCATTGAACCACTTGGCGTACTGGTCTAGTGGCTCGCCTTCTCGCTGTTTGACGGACATCGGTGCCCGACTAGCTTCTGTATTGGCTTGGTTCCCAAGAACTGTTGTTCAAAAAGACGAGCAAGCTGGGAGGATGAAGTGATTGAGTAAGGCTCCAACCTGTGATGCCAGGCTTGCACTGATCCTGATAAGGTCAACGGGAATGCTCGACAATAGGCAAGCTCGGTCACACCCATGAAGTCCATCCAAGTTTTGAACGAATCAACGTGATTGATTGGATCTCCATGCTCGTTGTAACTAGGATATTAGGCATTTTAAATTATGATGAGAATGGTGCTGCCATGATTTCCTCGTTGAATGGGCAGGTTGTACGCCTCCTAGTTTCCTCGCTTTCACCCTATACCTCTTTCAACAAGTCACTTAAAATCTCCTGCCTCAGCTCTTCCTTCATCAACCCTACGTCAGGTTCACTGATTCTCGAAGCTAGTGTAGGTTGTCTCCTAGCTTCATGCCTTTCACCTCCTCGTGTCCTCAGCACGTACCTCAGGTCCTCCTGCTCTTATGGTAGGTTGTGATATGAGCTTGAGGCTTCCTGGTGCAGGTTCCTGTTCCCCGCTTTCCTGTTGAGATGGTCCCGAAGATCTTCTTGGGGTTTCGTGCTTCTCGCCTTTTTTCTTTTCTCAGAGCACCTCCTTTCTCTATGCTTGCTCTCTTTACGATCAGAAGGCTCTTCCTCCAATGCCTTTCCTCAAGCGTGACACTTAGCTAATGAGTGAACTAATTATTAGGCTCGTCCTGAGTCTACGGTCTATCTTGGTGCAATCTCATGGGGAAACCTCCTTGACACTATTTCTGCAAACTTTCTGAAGAGCTCAAGCAGGCTGTCATCTCTTCGCGTGCCGCGAGGCTCCTCTTCTGGAAACTAGCCATCATCCTCCCTAGTTTTCCTTGTAGAATGTCTCAGGGATCCCGTTTGCTTGGTTCGTTCCTCGACTGTCTCCGCTTCCGTATTTCCTTCGGACACAACAATCGACGGGATTTGTAAGGAATGTTAGGGGTTCAACGGCTCGGGTTCATAAATTGCCAAGGGTGGCTGCCTGGATGTAGTCGCCTTTCTGGAGGTGGACGCATAGGTTGTCCTTCCTCTGCTTCCACACCCCCTGGCTCTAGGATTCCTAGCGCGTGGCTGAACTTTTGGCTCTGCTTGCACAGATTCTTCCATATGGGACTCCGTAGGTTCTGCCATCATTACACCTCAACACGTCTTACTTTCTTTCACACGTAAAGGATGCAAAGATCTGAACTCCAAGGCTAAAATTGTTCTAGTAAGCTTGCTGATGGGCTCCCTTCGCGGCTTTAACCATGTGGGAGTTGAGGAAATGGACAAAAAGACTTATCCACGTAGAGATTATGAGGATTCTAACACGAACAGCACCACTGTTTGGGATGTGGACTGTTCTGAACCAAAACCTCCCTCTCCTGGTTGTGAAGATGGTGTGAAAACTGAGAAGAAACTCGTTGAGTGAATGCTGGTATCCTTGATTGCAGTTTAGCTTACTAGAAAGTACGCCAGGTCACCTGCATCCTTGTGCTCCAAGTGATGACCTCCAAAATATAAAAGAGGTTAGTGGGGGCGCCGGCATTGATGCCGGCGCACACCCTCCCACGCTCAAGTCAGGGTTTCATCCATAGAGAATAATGGACAATATATGAAACAGTGTCAGTGGAGGTAAGGATAAAGACAAAGCTTAAAGTTTGGGAAGGTGAGTGAGGTATCAACCCACACTTCTTCTTCTCCTTCAAGAGTTCTAGAAAATGTTCCTCAAACTTGGAGACCAAGTGAAGAAGCTCTTTCTCTCTGGTTTAGAGTAGAGAAGACAAGCCAAAAGATCCCTCTTTCCTCTTACCGAAAGCTTAAGTAGTTCCATATGGGCGTGTGGATGAGTGACACGTGTAGAGGCTCAATAGGTGAGATGCTGCTAGCTCTGCCCTAGCTGAATTGAAGGTCAAATTAGTTTTCCCACCAATGCCAACTCAGATGATGCCAGATGGCCGCTCGGCTGACAATGTAGAGATTCAGCGTGTGAGGGGGCGCCACATAGACATCCCAGAAACCCTTTTCAGGCCTGTTGGGCGACGCCTTCAGTTGCATGAGCCAGAGAGTTAGGTCGCAGTGGCTTTGCTAGAAACTTTCCCTTATTGCGTTGCTTTAGCCCCAAGCCTCTTTTGCTCAGGTGGCGTGCTACCTCATTCTAGGAAATATTCCTTTCAACTGGGCGACCATCAGCTATTGGACCTATGGAAGGGCCAGGCGGACCTGCCATTTCTCAAGTCCTTCATATTCTCTTATAAGACCTACAAAATCACAAGGCGAACTGGGCATCTTGCAGGTCTGCGATCAATATGGTTTTATACTAAGCCTAGCAAGAATGCCTATCCCCTATGCCATCTTGCAGGGCCACTAATCTATGCCTAACTATAGTCTTCAATATGGAGACCCTGCACGATTGCAGGTCAGACCTGCAAGCTTACAGGACCTTTAGACTGATCCCTGCAATTTCACAGGGAGTTTGAAAGCCAACCCACTGTGGCTTCACTCCCTTCAAGAATGCAGGGAATTTCAATCACAATTTTGATAAAGTTTCCCCATATTCTAATTTAAACTCACACAAAATTTCATAATTTTGACAGCCAATTAACAATAAAAATTTAATTTTGATAGCTTAATCAAATAAAAAATCAATTTTTTAAAAAACAATAATACAAACCTACTGAGATGCACTGGTGGTGGTTGTCTTGGTTGGGGCTTTCTCCTCGACGGTGCTACATCTTCTCTTCTCTACTGGTGGTGGACTGGGGCTGGGTTCTCTTTCTCCTTTGTTTTTCTGGTTTTTTGTTTAGGAGTTGATGTGGATTGCTTGGATAAAGCCTGCTTTTCACTTGCCTTTGCCAACCTCTTTAATGGAGCTATTGTTGTTCTTGTTGCCATCGATGGAGACGAAGATCGTGTTATTTTTTTAATTCCGAACGTCGATAAACATAGAGGCGAAAGAGATGGATAAGGGTAAAATTAGTAATTTGGGTAGGATATTGCAAAGGTTATGAAGGAATGGGTATTTTTCTAAATTAAATTATATTTAAGGACATTTTTGTCAATTTTCCATATATTTATATATCTAATCATTGTCATACAGTCTATATAAAATAAAGATTAATTAATGTACCATGCTTAGAACCAAAAATATATGAGAGAGGATATTCATACAAATAGGCCCTTGCAACACACAAAAATTTAGATAATTAATTCTAACACATGCATTATTCTTAATTAATTGAAGGTTAATCTTACAATTAATGACACGATGTAACATGACTGTTTTATAATTAGATGCACCCATCCCACTATCTGAGTCTCAAATTGAAACCTAACTAGCTACCTATATGTTTTTTTATACACAATGCATATTTATATGGCTGAAATATTGGGTCTAATAACACAACCCACACCAGACAATAGCTGTATTATATATATATATATATATATATATATATATATATATATATATATATATATATATATATAAATCTTTTGCTGTTTACTGACCATCGGCATGGACTGTTATAGCTGGATCAGAAACAAAAACGAATGACAGGCTGGTTGGTTAAGCATTAAGCTACGGCCACCAATTAGTTCATCGGAATTTAACTTTTTTTTTTTAATTTTAAGTCACTTTTTTAAAATTTTAAATATAATAATTTTCAACCAATTAACTTATGCACACCTCAACTATCATATTAGTTGGTAAAATTTCTTTTTAGCTGTAGCACTATTGGGTTGATTAAACTATAGAGGGATAGTAAATTAAATTTGTAATGAAGTGCCTATCAAAAACCTTAAATATATCCAATGTCTAGCATTTGTCAGACTCCTAATTCCTAAATTATTGAAAGGTGGGTGAACTCAAATGCTCAATTTTATTTACCGACAGCATATTTAATTTTAGAATGGTTTAATTTGTGGAAAAGTAATATAAGATTTAAAAAAGAAAAAGTTGTAATATTTATATAGAGAGACTAATGATATGGTAATGTCACCCGCTATATAGGGGGGTGATGGACAAAAAAAAAATTATTTTCTATATTTTAAAATTTTTATCTTTTATAGTTTTATTATATAGTATTTTTTTATTCTCTCTTTCAATTTATAGTCCTATATTTTATTTTTCAAATTTATATTGAATTGTCTGAAAAATATCTATAACCAAATTAGCAAAACTCTATATAAATTTGACAAAACACTCATAAATATAGGACTGTAAATTGAAAGAGTGTTTGAAAATATATAATATAATAAAAATATATAAAATGATTTGTTTTCATGGTATAGTGGGCGATCTCGCCCACTAAATCATATATATTTGTATATTGTGCTCGCAGGATATATGTAGCAGCCATACACTCCTATTGGACATATAATACAGACTCCATACTAAACGGATCCAGACAACATGTGAATTACATTGCATTGATTACTGGTGACCGTTGAATTCGGGTGCATATGCTTTCAAGTAATGGCAAATATTACACACCAGATATCTGCGATTATATACCCTTATATATTTATATAACACAGTCACCCTCATTACAATGTACCGGATAGTTTCTTACGAATATATGCATGTAACAAATAACTTAAAATAAAAACTAATTTTGATTTAATTAAAATACATGCATGTCGTGCAGAAAAAGTATGCGTTTGGCACTTAGGAATGAGTGTCAAAATATTAAAGAAAATAATAGATAAATGCAAAAATTGATGGAAAGCCATGGATTGGTGGAGTTAATGCGTTCTTTGGAAATTAACAGCAGTTATCAAGATGGGTATGAATGAGGCAGTGGGTGACATGTTGATGAACATTAAAATAATGTGTTAAAGAAATAAAAACATTTTGAAGTTTTTAAAGAAAGACTTAGAAAGCACATACAGAAGAGTTATGGAAATTGAGTTGTAGAAAAAAATATACTTGATAATCACATTGCTTCACGGCATCCATGAGCTCTAGAAGACTTTGAAATTTTTGTTTTTTAAATTTGATTTAGCAAATTGGCCAATTGCTTTTTTCCATCCCTTTCCTATGAGAGAGAGGCGGAAAGTTGTACTTCATGACCCAGTCAACATTATTTTTCCATATTTTGTAGTTTGGAACCTTGAGATCACTTCTTTAATTAATTAGCTAGTTTTATTTAGTGCAAATTTGACCAAGTATTAAACAGACCTAATATGCCCCTCCTAATTTAAGCCAAAAACAAAAAAAGTTATACAAATTAATATTACAAAAATGCTAGGGCTACTAAGATATGTTTATCAATTTTATTTAACAAATGTGGCAATCCACATGTTGTTATTAGATTGATTCATTTAGATTTAACTTCTTTAATTTAAAAATTCACTCATATATAATAATTGTCAATCAAGTACCTTGTCACACTTCAATTATCACATTGATAAATTTATTGGTAAAATTTATTAATAGCTATAGCACTATTGTTATTAATATTGTTGATATATATATATATATATATATATACTAATATTTTTCTTTTCTTACATTTTACTTCTTGTTGTTTATGTTATGCCAACCAAAATCATCTCCTTATGGATGTTAAAGGTTAAAAAAAAAATTAAATTAAATGTAGTAATTGGATGTGATGAATACTGAATCTTGCTCTAGTTAGGCAGTGTTACCTAATACTTCTTATATATTATTTATTTATTTTTGGAAGAATGTTACTCAATACCCTGCCTTCCACATTCTTAATATTTTATGAAGGGATGAGACAATATATGGCTGTTGGCATCATTGCAGTATATATATATATATATATATATACACGTAAAATAATAATAATCAATTACTCATTGCTTTGTGTACAGAAAGTTTCATAGAAAGTAGCTCTAATTTTTTTAATGTGATTAAACTAAGTTAAGATAAGATTGGATTCCTTTGACTTCTCCTAATAATAATAATAATAATAATAATAATGGATTTCGATTGGATAGCGTTAACTGGTTAATTAAGTACCCTTAAATTATAGGCAAAATAAAAAGAGGAAAAGACCAAAACGGTGAGATCATCATATTATTGATTCATTATAATATACCATTAGAAAAATAGTTAAATAGATAAACATAAATTATTACTTCTATTTCCTTCGTTGGGAGTAAAAAGTCCATATATTAAACTCATGCCTCTTCTTTGAAATTTGATCATACAACAATTTCCATATAATTTCCTATATTGAACCAACCAGTAGTTCTGGCACACTCGAAAATGCATGTGGGTTTCAATTATTTCAAATAATTTTTAATGGTGCCCACCAAATTAATTGATTTGTTTATTAACGTATTAAGTTCCTTAAACAACTTGATTAAATTTTTAATTCCGGAAAGCGGTAGGTAGAGCACCATCCATCACAATACGACTGTATTTTTTCTTTTTCTTCTTATATTCTAATTATAAACTAAGGTGTATAGCTATAGCACACATACTTATATATATACATGTATGTGTGAAATGTTCCTTTAGTGGTATTGAAATTTTATTAAGTTTATAAGTTATTTATACAAAATAACAAAATAAAGTACACGAATTTGAAATTATATATTTTGGAATCTTCACACATGAGACAAGTATCAGCTTAATTAATCAACAACCCCAAAGCAGATAATATAAGGTTTCTCAGAAATACTCAGAAATACTTATTTATCTTATGGAGTGGCAGTATATATTTTCTTTTAATTTCTTAAAAAATAAAAAGAAAATAATAAGGTTATAGATATATAGTATATGGTGATGCTCATGTAACTAATTAATCTAAAAATATAAGTACATAGCATGATGCATGCAACTGCGATTGATTTAGAAAAACTCTGCTACGTAGAGACTATGAATCGAAACATCTCTTATACCATAATTGGCATATGAAACAACAAATATGTGGTATCAAAAATGTAAAATGTAATGTTAGAGAAATTTCTCAAGAAATTGTTTGAGCTAGTAATTCCAATCTGGCGAGAATTAAGTTACCACCCAGAAATTCTACATTTATTAATTAATCTTTTCCGTTTCTCTTAAGAATCGGGATCGCACGCCCACTTGACACCAAAATACAATCTTGAGCTCTAAATAACTGTTATTCATCAAAGTCTCCAATTGAGAGCTGCCACGTGGATTTTTAAGGAACAAAAAAATGAAAATCTAACCACTCAAGAGAACACGTGGCAAATCTAAAGACACTTGTTGATCCCAACGAGAGAGGTGGTAAAATATAGGAGGAAAAAGGTAAAAAGGAATTCACTCCCTGGCTCATTTTCTCTCCTCCTCAAGAATTTCAATCTTTTTATTTTTGCTCGTCATCGATCACCACCTAATTTGGACGTCAAAGTGTCAACGCCAGTTACCCTCACCGTCATGATCTCTCTAACCCTTAGTTCTCTTTGGTTGATAGGTAAAAGACTTGTGAAGGAAGATTGAAGACTAGATTTAATTAATAAAATATCCATCATCTTCCTCAAAACGAGCCTATTCTAGTTAGAGAAGTAGGCTGAAAATTGAGCTCTAACATATAATAATAAATATATTTTAGAAATATTTTACAATAGCAAGAGACTCATTGATGTACACAAAAAAAAAAGTCTAGTTCATAGATATATATTACCCAATTAATCCAACAAATATCATGGAAGTATCAATATTGTTCTACTTAATTGGTAATATCTAGAAATAGAAATTCCAAATGCAAAAGTATATATATATATATATATTAGAAACAAAAATAGAAATAAAAAATTAAAGAAACAGAAAAATATAATGTCAAAAGTAAGCTGAAAAGGAAATATATATATATATATATATATTCAAAAGTTAAATACAATTTTTAAATCATAGTTATACCTTAATTATCAAAAGGTTGATACAGCAAACAAATAAATACATGTCATCATTAAGTTCAAAGTTGTATTGTAAATAAAAATTAGTTTATTTTATGTTGGATATTTTTAGCTATTTACAGTTTAATTATAAGTAGATTTGTATATCTAATGACCAATATTTTACCTCCAAGTTGAGATTCAATTTAAAATTAAAAAAACAAATACTGTGTTAACTTTGATAATTCGATTAATATTGTTTCTACAATATAGCTTAAACTATGATGATTATATAAGATTTGAGATGTCATATTATATTCATTAAGAATAATAATTAAATGATATTGGTTCAAACTACAAACCAAAACTTCAGCGTCATAACATAATTAATGAAGTGTTATAACTTAATTAAAGAACATGGTAACCTATATCATGTATATATAGGGAGATTATGACCTATTTTTTTCATTGTTTTTTAAGTATTATCACAACATAGTTTTATTATCAGTAGCTAGTATTAATGGTAAATATATTTTGGTGAAGAAATTATATATAAATTTTTATAGCATTAGGGAATATGCTTAATCTAATAATAAAAATAATAAAAAAGGAAAATAAAATGAGGGTCGTTTTCAAATTGTAATATAATTAGTTTGTGATCATACAAGTTAATCACACCCCACACACTCTCCCAAAAAAAATAAAAATAAAGAAGACTGAATAAATAAATAAAGGATTAGGGACTAGTATTTAATAATGTCACATTGGTTGCACGTCCTCAAATAAACTAAAGCTCAAACCCAATTTGCCAATGTGACTGCCCAACATTTTTTTTTTAAGGACCGCCCTCCTTCTACACCACCTTCCTCTAATATTTCTTTCTTCTTCTTCTTCTTCTTCTTCTTCTTCATCCCCCATCTCTCTCTCTCTGTCTCAACAAACAGTGACTAATTTGTGTGTCCTCTGCATCTTCATATTGATCAGCTGTTCGCATAATTCGTTTGCCCCGTGTTTGGTGTGGTTAATACCTCAATTCCAACTATGGACGTTAGATTCAGTAACAGCAACACCCACTCCCCATTTATGAGCTGCGACACAGAAGTAGAAGACAACGACATTAATTCAACTTCTTCTACTACCACTCATGCCACTGAAAATGACTCCGAGTCTCCTCCTTCTACCTTCTTAAGCGACACCGCCAAGAATATCATTTCCGCCTCCTCCCCAAAGAAAAGGTTAGTCCTCGATCCATCGATTGCCGCTTTTTACACTTCATATACACATTGATTTACCAACTATACATACACAAACCCAAAGCTATTTTGTACTTTAAATTGATTTGATTTTCATATCCGTTGTTATTGCATGGTTACCTTCAGTTCTAGATCAGAAACCTAGCTTCGTGCATTGGTTTGGTTGTATGAGAAAAAAAGCTCAAAAAACTTGTGGGATTTAATAGTTGTATAGATTCAGTGTATACTGTATATTCAGGTACATATATAGAATTCAAGCATAGAGTATTTACCATAATATATACTCTGGGTGAATTGGAATTGTAATTTTGACAGTAAGAGAGGCATACAGAAAAGAGTGGTATCAGTGCCAATCAAGGAAGTGGAAGGTTCACGTCTCAAAGGAGAGAACAGCACTAGTAATACTCCTCCTTCTGATTCATGGGCATGGCGGAAGTACGGTCAGAAGCCCATCAAAGGCTCTCCCTATCCCAGGTTTTCATTTGTATTTCTATTTTCTTTAATTTTACGACTGTACGTTGAGATTTCAGACATTGCTAAGCTCCATCAAACAGTTTTTCTCAATGATTTGAATATTGGATCTTGTTGCAGAGGATATTACAGGTGCAGTAGCTCAAAGGGTTGCCCAGCAAGAAAACAAGTAGAGAGGAGTCGCGTAGACCCAACCATGCTGGTCGTCACCTACTCCTCCGAGCACAACCATCCATGGCCGCCATCTAGAAATCATCACAACCACCACCACTCAGCTTCTTCCAAATTACCAACCAAACCACAAACTCCGATGACTCACTCGGACCCGGACCCGGACCCTGAGCCGGAACAGGAGCCTGAGGAAAGGTTCGCAGATCTCGGGGACGAGTCGTCGATGATGACGAGCGATGAATTAGGGTGGTTCGGAGAAATGGAAACGACGACGTCGACGGTCCTTGAGAGCCCGATCTTCGCGGAGAACAACGGTATAAGCGACGTCGCAACCGACGCGGGGATGGTGTTCCCGATGAGGGAAGAAGACGAATCGCTATTCGCCGATCTGGGCGAGTTGCCCGAGTGCTCCGTCGTGTTCAGCCACCGTGGCGTGGGACCACGAGTTGAGATCTGCTGACAAGTGTAGCGCAACCCAACCCCCCTTGCATATATTATTATTATAAAAATTGATACGAGGGTTGTATACCTTTTTAACCATTCAATGACGGGAGGGAGAATCTTGCGCCTTGATATACCGCAAAACATTTTCAACAATATATATATATATATATAATTATATATATTTTGGTTTTTTCTTTATTTGATGAATTTTTTTTCTTAATTTACAATAATTTTGTTCTTTAGCATTAGTGAATTGAATAAAAAGGTCTTAATCTGGATCTGTCTTGTTCTTGTTCTGGTTTGCAATTGGTATACAGGGCCGTCGGTTTCCAAACAGCTGGCGGTCCCCACTTTTGCATTAATATTTTAATCAAACCAAACAGTTCATACCACAAAATGACCAAAATCACCAAGCAAGTTTATTAGCAGAAAATAAAAAAAAAAATGTTAAATCCTTTTTTAAGCCATCGACTGTCGAGATAGGGAACGGTCACTACTTTCCTACATATTGACCTTGAAGAACCGTCTTATTAGTGTAGTTCACCAAACAAAGTAATTAAATAATGAAAGTAACCTTATAAATTGAGGAAGTTTCTGATATTATTTGGGTTTGGATTAGATGTGACAAAATAAGCATATATACACCAAAGCCTATTCACATCTGAAAAAAATAAATAAATAAATAAATAACTGACTTTTTAGGTTCACCTCCGCTGCAATTTTATGACTTTTGGTTTATACAATTCTTTCTTTGTTTGGCCTACTAAGCCTTTTATATATGGAGCTTAATAATTAGTTTAATTTAGATTGATTCTTAAATTTGTGAAGCTTTCATTTCAATGGCTTTTTGCCTTTAGCCTTTGATTTTCAATACGTGCAAAGCAGGCTGTCCTCATATAAATAAATATTAATCCCATGGCCCTTCCTCGTCTTATCCATAATGGCATAGATATGTGTACATGTATGTAACATTAAAGACAAAATGGCCACTTTAATTTTCAGATTATATAATACTATTAAAGCACCACCAAATCCTGCATACAACCTCTCCTAATCACATGCTTTTTAACTAAGCCTCCTATATTGTCGCCACACAGAGCGGTCCATAACTTTCTTTTTAATTTTAATTTTATCTTTTTAATGAAACTAATACATTTTTTATGTTATAATTAATAGCTTCTGCAAATGTGTTCTATATTCAAAATTTACAACTGTCTTGTTTCAAGGCACCTTGTATAAGTTTGAATCGTTCGTTTTAGACCTTAGATGGATCACAAACCAAAACCAACCAAGCTTAATAAATATATAAAACTAATGCAATAATAATAATAATAATAAAATATGGATAAGAATCTATGTGCAAGCCAAGCCAGAAATTTCATCGTAGTTTAAGGACCTGCCACTACCAGTACCTACCTATAAATATTTTGATTAATGGGGTGAACAAACAATCTTAAAAATACCTCATTACCCTGTTCCTAAACAAGATCTTTCTCTCTAAAGAAGAGTCTTTTGAAGTAACTGGAATAAATGATATAAAATAAGAATCAACGCCACCTAAACTCACTACTCAGACCATCTTTCGAAAGAATTTTTACACAACAATGGTGTAAACTGATGTAGATGCGGCAAAAACAAACCAGTCACATCTTATATGGATTTTGAAACCTAGCTAGTTAGAACAGCACCCAGTTTTCTTCACGGCAGAAACGTCTTTACTGACATCAATTTTCTCTCCTTTAGAGGGAACCGATGTAGCATTTGCGTTGTTATTAGCCTCCATGGCCTTCTTGCTCACGATGCGGTAAATCTGAGTAAGAACTTCGGAGAACGCGTTGTCCACATTTGTTGCTTCAAGTGCAGAAGTTTCCATGAAGTAGAGGGATTCCCTCTCTGCAAATGACTTCCCATCCTCAGTTGAGACTGCCACAAGATGACGAAGATCGGATTTGTTACCAACAAGCATGACAACAATGTTGGGATCTGTATGGTCTCTCAACTCTCTTAACCACCTTTCAACATTTTCAAATGTGGAATGGCGAGTGACATCATACACAAGTAGTGCACCCACAGCCCCTCGGTAGTAAGCACTAGTTATGGCCCGGTATCTACATAATGCATACAATAAGTGACTGATGATAAATGAACTTCAAAACTAGAATATGCTATTTCAACTTGTGTATCACATGATTTGCATCACCTAACAGTTCATGAGATAAAAAATTATCTTTGAAAAGTTGCAACTAGATTAGATTATGGGCAAAACAATTTCTTCTTGCATGAAAAAGTTGACATATCTGTAATAATCTTTTCTATGATGCATGGGAAAATGCATTTTTTGGCTCTCCACACAAGGAACTGATGTGATAGCAAAAGCTTACAAAGATTCTGGCCAGAAACATATGTTCTCCAAAAACATCAAGTAGTCATCCAATATTCTAGAAGATCATCCAAAAGAACCCATAAACATTTTGCACAAATTAACCCCAATGGATTACAATAAGGAAGAACCAAACTCCCTTAAGGTTCTAGAAAAGGATAATACTAATCACCGACCCACAGATGAAAGAAACTATTAAGGTACACCCCAATTGTTATTTGCATGCAGGATTGGTTCAACAATTTTCACTATGAATCCCAAGTTTGTGTCAGCTTTCCAAAACTTGAAATGGGATTTGCTCCAATAGATATGATGCCCTACAATTATTAACTTATATGAGATATTATCTCAAGACACATGGGTACCACCCCAAAAAATTCCACGACATAACTAATATGGCATACAAACATCTAAAGTACCCGGTTAAACTAGAAACTTTGCTAGGGTGATGAGGCATATTCTTCTTCTATGACAACAATTTGTTAATAGCCACCACCACCATATTCAGACATTGTGCTCTCTATGTGTTCCCTATGCCACCAATTTCTTAATAAAGTCAGGTATACACTTAAGTAATTTAACTCTGTACTGTTAATTTTTAAAACAGACATAAAGGGCTGGAGGATAATTAAGCTCAAAGTTGCCATTTCCACCAAACATCACCAATAAACTAGCTAGCTTTTTCCTAAAGCAGTGATATTGAAGCCAACATAAAGTTCACTTTGACTAGAATTGGATAGCACTTAGCAGGGAGGCATGCAAATGTGGCCTAGAGCACTACAATAACATCTGTAAGAGCCCCTGGACCAAACTTCAAAAGTAATCATTTCTACATGTGTGGATATGGTTATACTGACTTTTACAGAGTTACTACAGGCACCAACATATTTCTCCAACTTCCACATACCAACTAGTGTGCCAATGTTTTATTTGGTCTCATTTGATCCCACTGGGAATCCATTTAAGTTTGGTAAAGAGAATCCTGCACTGCCATTTTGTATCTGAAATTTTGGTTGGCGGGGTGGGGGGGGGGGGGATGGGGGATGGGGGTGGGGGGTGGAACAAAAAAGAGAAGGTAAAAGAAGGGGTTGGCAATTCTAGTATTATTGGATTTTATATAGAGGGGACAGGTTCCCAAATCATAGTTTAGAACTATTTAACACAGAAGGCAGAACAAAAGACCAGACAGATAACTATACTTTGATGCTATGTTAAGTTACTACTGTTTCAAAGTTCAAGCTGTTAAGAAGTGGACCTCAACCAACTCTATATATCAAGACATACACTTTACAAATATTAAAGAAATGTCACCAAAATCATAGTCCAAAATTGAAAATTTGCAGTAAATGGTATATAAAATCTATTATACATTCCAATGGTTTAATATCTATTAAGGTCATCTAATGCCAAGATGTAAAGGTGAGAAATGTACTTAAAACAAAGGATTTAAACCAAAATCAGGAAACATGGACATTAAAAACTACAACCTTTTGCTTCTAGACCTTTATGTGTTGCATTGTGAATATCAATAGGGGGAAGAAATTAAAAATCCATACATGATAGTTTCCTCCAACCTCTAAAATACAAATAATGAGCAAAATCATTTATAATTTCAATTTCATAATTTAATGCACGGCATCAGATAAGACAGAAAATTAAAGAAAACCACTATTCTAGACTCTAAACTGCCACCTAAGACAGCCAAAAAAAAGGAGCTAAATAAACAAATTTATGACATTTTAATTGGAAAAGAACAACCTATCACTCAATAATACGATACAATCAAACATGCAATGATGCAAAAGAACATAACTTCATGCTCAAAGTTCCAACATCGAGGTAGATAACCATAGGCTGCAATCTGGTGTTCCTATACATCTATCAACATGAACTTGGAAGAAGCAATGACATTGACCCCAAACTTTGAAAAGTGACTCAATTTTTAACTCATCTCAATGTTGTTGACACAATTCTAAGAATAAATAACAAACTTCACATGCAATGGAGAAAATTCAAGATCTACCATTTCATGCATCAAATCTAAGTTTGATCTGCCAGGTGCTAAGTTTTGGAACCCTAATAAAAGCAGAGTAAATCCACCTATCTGACGAACCTTTAACATGGGACCCCCAAAAACTAATTGGGTGAGCATTTTCTGTTTAAACCTCTTCAGATCTCTAAAATGAAACCTATTTTTATGTCCCAACTAATCCACCAAATCTCAGCTACCATCTACTTGCATTGTTGAACAAGCAAAACCTACCCGACCAGAATTGTAAAAGCTTACAGCCTTCCACGAGACCAATGAAACCAAAGACTACAGTGAATCAAGCCTAAGACAGCAAATTGAAATAAGTTTGACGCCTTCTCTTTATTTCCTAAGTTTCCTCAGCAACAAACAACAATTTAAAACTAACGAATCAAAAGAAGATCTCCCAAAAACAAGAAAAACCCAGATCAAATATTCAAAAGAAGGAAAAGAAAACATACAATCACGAAGGAAAAAAAGCAACCCCACCTTTCTTGGCCAGCAGTATCCCAAATCTGGGCCTTAATGACCTTGCCATCGACAACCAAACTCCGAGTGGCGAATTCGACCCCAATGGTAGACTTGGACTCCAAGCTGAATTCGTTCCTAGTGAACCGTGAAAGCAAGTTGGACTTGCCCACACCAGAGTCTCCGATTAGAACAACTTTGAAGAGATAATCATAGTCATCCTCTGCTCTATACCCAGCCATTGCAGTACCACTTTCTTTACTATTTTTTGTGCTTTGCTTTGATTCAGGGTATCGAAGCTGAGAGAGCCAGAGAAAAGCGTTGCTGTATTATTTATTTATTTGTTTGTTTAGATTTCTCTCTCTCAATGTTCTTTGTTGTTCCCGATGTGAGTGGGAAATGTTAGAGACCACAGTCTGCCGTGTCCGTCTCTGGCTCTGTGGCGCTATGGACTATATCGTGGGCCAGTGCACTGGACTTCATAACCAAAACTTAGTCCAGATAATGTCCAGTTGCATGCTTTTTTTGATAGTTGGGCCGCATTGTATTTTGGGCTTTGGAGTTGTGAAATAACATCCATGGGGACGTGTGAATTGAGATTTTTTCTTTCTGACAAAGGGAACAACTAAAAGGGTTTATTAGTGCCACAGTGGGTGTCTTAATTAATTTAATTATTTTTAAAAAAATTAAAATTTTAATCACTTTTATTATTTAAACTTCATGCATTTACCAAACTACCCTATTTTTATATTAAATATAAGAAATCACACGTACATATCTTTATCGTATACGTCTGTTACACACATCTATTATACAAATTTATCGAAGCAAGAATGATAAAACATTTTTACCTAATCAAAGATAATTTTTGTTCAAGGTGAAACTTTTCGAGCTGTAACAATATCCATTTGAGGTACTGTGTAAGTTAAATAATGCATCTCATTTTATTTTTTTTTTCCAATTCAATTAGGTTAATAATTTTGAAATTTTGGGTTTCATAGTGAATTTTTTTTTAGCATTGCACAAACAAGTAGTTTGTATGGTAGTTTCAACACCGCCTAAAAGCGACGATCATAACCCACCGGCAGCCATCATAGGGTTATCGGTGGGCCACCAACCTCCCTATGGTGGCCACTGATGGGCACCTACTTACACCATGTTGGTGGCCACCATATCTCCTGTTTTTGACACTCCTACATCTATCAATTTCACTATTTTTCTTTGGAGACCTAAATTAACATAGAAAATTATGAAAAAAATATGTAAATTAAAGTTCATTCTCTTAGCTTTCCAATGATATATCATGCATATGAATCGAAGTTAGGAAAGGTGTTCAAAATGAAATTTTTTCTAATAATGTGCAGAAGTGCGAGGAGGGGCACACATCAATGGCCACAATAGGGCACTCGGTGGCCTACCGACCCCCTTATGATGGCCAACAACGTGCTCCCCGTCCTTACACTTCTACATGCTATTGGAAAAAATTCATTTTGAACACCTTTCCGAACTCTGATTCGTGCGTATGATATATCGTTAGAAAGCTAAGAGAATGAGATTTAATTTATATATTTTATCATAATTTTTTAGGTTGATTTATATCTCCAAAAAATGCAGCAAAATTGACAAAAGTTCAAGCTTGTCCTCACACTTTTGCGCGTTGCTGGAAAAAATTTATTTTGAACACCTTAAACTCTGATTCATACGTATGATATATTGTTGGAAAGATAAGAGGATGAGCTTTAATTTTTATATTTTTTTTCATAATTTTCTAGATTGGTTTATGATTCCAAAGAATATACAATTATGATTGCAGTGCGAAACACTTATGTTTTTTACTTAACATCAACTTTTTTGTTTTATTTGCTTTTTAATATTTTGAATTATGTTTAAAGTATGGTTTATTTATCAATTGCAAATAGGTACTATGGAATTAGAACATTCAATTATAATTGTTGTGTTTTATGGTGGCAATTGGTGTAAAGGTGATGATAATCGTTGGTTATTCAAGAATTATAATTAGGAATTAACTGAAGTTCCTCCAAATTATACTCAAGAGCAATTGATTGATGAGGTCTACAACATTGTTAATGTAGATCAGGATACATATAGTTTAAGGTTGAAATATCATTATGTTGTAAGTTTTCAACCATGTGCTTCACTAGAAATAAGACGAAATAAAGATGTAAAAATGTTTCTTTAAGTTGTAAAAAAAGTTGTGCCAGTGACTCCGTTATATTTGGAGATTTTGCCTAGAGTGCCTCAACATTTTTCATGTGAATAAGAAAATAATGAAAGAAATCATTTGTCCTCATCTGCACCTTCCACTCAATTTGGAGAAAAATTGAGAAGAGGAGAAGATGAAATAGAAGTGTGGTCGATGTGGAATGATTGAACATAACAGAGCAAGATGCACTGAGCCAATAAATTGGGA
Organism: Rhamnella rubrinervis; assembly: GCA_007844105.2. NCBI lineage: Eukaryota > Viridiplantae > Streptophyta > Magnoliopsida > Rosales > Rhamnaceae > Rhamnella > Rhamnella rubrinervis. The sequence continues at coordinate 2,250,659 of CM017579.2, forward strand.
TGACGATGGTGACTGTGGTGTAGGATAAACGTACATATTTTTTAGAATATGGAAAAATTACACATGTATATGTATTTATATCTATGCATTATGGATTTAACATAATGATCCAAAACATATTATCATTTGACTATGATGTACACTGACGGCATTTGCACGTCTATAAACTTTGTTGCACTTTTTGGATATCTAAATCAACATAGAAAATTATAAAAAAATATATGTAAAGTAAAACTCATCCTCTTACTTTCCAACGATATGTTATACGCACGAATTGAAGTTCGGGAAGGTGTTCAAAATAAATTTTCTCCAATAGCATGCGGAAGTGCAAGGATGGGCTTAAACTTTCAAATGTCTGTCCAATTCGCTGCATTTTTTGGATACCTAAATTAACTCAAAAAATTATGAAAAAATATATAAATTAAAGTCAATCCTCTTAACTTTCCAACGATATATCATATGTAGGAATCGGAGTTCAGGAAGATATTCAACATGAATTTTTTTCAACAGCACGCATAAAGTACGAGGACGTATAGCATGTTGGTGGCCACCATAAAGGGGTCGGTGGCCACCATAGTGGGGTCAATGGGCCACCAACTGCCCTATTGTGGCCATCGACGTGTACCTCTCCTGGTACTTCTGCGTATTGTTGGAAAAAATTCATTTTGAATACATTCTCGAACTCCGATTCCTACGTATGATATATCATTGAAAAGATGAGAGCATGAGTTTTAATTTACATATTTTCTCATAATTTTCTGATTGATATAGATACCCAAAAAATACAGCGAAGTTGACAAATATTTGAAAGTTCAAGCTCGTCCTCATACTTCTGCGTACTATTGGAAAAAATTTATTTTGAACACCTTCTCGAACTCCTATTCGCTCGTATGACATATCGTTGAAAGTTAAGAGGATGACCTTTAATTTAAATATTTTTTTCATAATTTTCTGAATTGATTTAGATCTCCAAAAAATAGTGAATTTGATAGACATTTGAAAGTTCAAAAGGGCACCATATTTAGTGCGCACTATTGTTGTTAATTTTATGTGCTCTAACCTTGGTAGTAGAACGTGATGGTGGTGCGATGGTGACGGAGATGGCGACGGCGACAATGATGGAGATGGTGGTGTAATGCGGCTATGAAAAAAAATATAAAAAGAAGAAGAGGAGAAAGAGTAAGAGTAAGTGCTAAGGCTAAGAAGAAAAAAAAGAAGGAAAGTTCAAGAAGAAGTAAAAAAAGTTGAGGGGTGAGGTTGCGTAAGGTAGAATAAGGAGTTTGAATGACGGTTTAAATTTTTAATTATGATTAAATTGTATTTTAAGGATATAATAGTATTTTTTAGCTAACATTTTAATTTTTTAAAAATATGGCTACTTTTCATAAACTTGTATTGGGCCCGACTATGGCATCAAAAAACCCCAACTAAAATTAATCTATTAGCCTTTAACTAAATCAATATCACGGACTAATAAATTTAAGCAAAGTAGCTATATCAATATCACGAACTAATAAATTTAACAATTAAGATTGATCAACTTTCAATTAAATTTATTGGTTAGAGCAAGTAAGCGCATCCATACTATTAGCTTCTCTCGATATACAAGATTAAAATATATTAGAAAAAAATGAAGAATAATATCTAATATTATCTATTAGATTGCTTTTCTAGCAATCTTTACTAGAGCTAATATGAACTAAGATTTAAAATTAACCAATTTGTTATAAATAAATTAAATTCAAGATGAATAACCACCATCCATCCATTTTTACTATAATTTATAAGTTTATTAATTATCATATATTATTGTAAAAGTTAGTTTAATTGGGTTTTTTGATATCATAGCAAGGCCCAATATGCATTAATGAAAAGAAGTCATATTTTTATAGAATTAAAATATTAGCCCACAATTACTTTTATGCTCCTTAAAAGCATTAAATTGATAATTAAAATTTTAGTCTAGCCAAACCACTCATAACTTCACAAACACCAACAAAAGGATCCATCATCTTCTTTATTTTTTTCTTAGCCGATCCACCTTCCTTTGTCGTCATCGCAACACCTTCTCAGTGGACTTTGTACGTCAACCTAATTCACATATTTTTTTGGAGGCATAAATCCATCCAAAAATTATGAAAAAATTATTTAAATTAAAGATTATTTTTTTACATTTCCAACCATATATTATAGTATGAATTCATGTTTGAAAATTTTTTCAAATTTAGATTCTTCTAACAGCATACAAAAACATCTGGTGGCGGGTAGCCTTTGGTGGGCACCACCATATTGTCGATGGGCATACAAAAACATCTGGTGGCGGGTAACCTTTAGTGGGCACCACCATATTGTCGATGGGCCATCGACGGGCAAAAGTCCACTAAAATAATTATGAAAAAATATGTAAATTAAATATTTCCTATTAAATTTCCAACTATATATATCATATGTATAAATCTAAGTTCGGAAGATCTTCAAATTTAAATACTTTCAAAAGTGCACAAAAATATTTGGTGATGGGCAGCAGTCGGTGAGCACCACCACAAAGTCGGTGGCCACCGAGAGGCAAAAATCCATCAAGAAATTTATGAAAAAAATATTTAAATTAAAACTTATTCTTTTAACTTTCTAATTATATATCATATGTATAAATGCGAGTTTGAAAATGTCTTTAAATTTAATTTTTTTTTCTAACAATGTGCAAACTTGTTTGGTGCACACGTTAGTCTGATTTGTATTTTTTTTATAGACCTAAATCCCCCATAAAATTAAGAAAAAAAATATTTAAATTAAAGTTTATCCTCTTAAATTTCTAACCATATATTATATGCATAAATCTGAGTTGAGAAAGGTCTTCAAATTTAAATTTATCTAACAACGCGCAAAAATATCTAGTGTAGGGTAGCCATTGGTGGGCACCACCCCAAAATCCATGGGCCAATGGGAAAAAATCCACCAAAAAATTTATGACAAAATATTTAAATTAAAGTTTATTCTCTTAACTTTTTGACTATATATATATATATATGTATGTATAAATCCGAATTCGAAAAGGTCTTCCAATTTAGTTTTTTTCAACAGTATGCAAAAATGTTTGTGGCAGATAGTCGTCGGTGGGCACCACCATACAGTCGGTGCCCCACCAATAGGTAAAAATTCACCTATAAAATTACAAAAAAAAAATATGTAAATTAAAACTTATCCTCTTAAATTTCCAACCATAAATCATATGTATGAATTCAAGTTTGTGAAGGTCTTCAAATTTAGATTCTTTCAATAGCTCTAAAAAATATATGGTGGCAGGCAGCAATCGGAGGGCCACCGATGTGTAAAACTCCGGCCATAAAATTATGAAAAAATATTTAAATTAAAGTTCGTCCTCTTATATTTTCAACTATATATCATATGCATAAATTCAAATTCGAAAAGGTCTTCGAATTTAGAATCTTCCAACAACACGCAAAAATATCTCTTGGTCGGCGGACATCGGTGGGCACCACCACATCGTCAGTGGGTCATTAATGGGTAAAAATTCACCCATAAGAAATACATATCCTTTTAAATTTTCAACCATATATCATATGTATAAATTCGAGTTTAGAATGGTCTTGAAATTTAATTTCCTCCAACAGTGCGCAAACCAGTTGGGTGTGCACATCAGTATAATTTTTATGTTTTTTTTAGACTTAAATCTACCCATAAAATTATGAATTAAATATTATCCTCTTAGTTTCTAAACTATATATTATATGCATAAATCCAAGTTTAGAAAGATTTTCAAATTTAGATTCTTCCAATAATGTACAAAAATATTTGGTGGTGCATAATAGTACCCAGTCGGTGGGTCACAAATTCAAGTTTAGAATGGTCTTGAAATTTAATTTCCTCCAACAGTGCGCAAACCAGTTGGGTGTGCACATCAATATAATTTTTATGTTTTTTTAGGCTTAAATCTACCCATAAAATTATGAATAAATATTTGAATTAAATATTATCCTCTTAGTTTCTAAACTATATATCATATGCATAAATCTAAGTTCAGAAAGATTTTCAAATTTAGATTCTTCCAATAATGCACAAAAATATTTGGTGGCGCATAATAGTACCCAGTCAGTGGGTCACCAATGGGCAAATATTCATCCAGAAAATTATGAAAAAATATTTAAATTAAAATTTATCCTTTTAGTTTTCCAACCATATATCATATACATAAATCCAAATTCATACAAAATTTTTAAATTTAGCTTCTTCCAACAATACACAAATTGAAAAAAGTATGAATTAATTGAAGAAAAGTGCATCGTAGTTCTTATATTTAATATAGAAAGGGGATGGTTTGGTAAAAATATGAATTATGAACAGGAAAAGTGATTAAAATTTTAATTTATATAAAAAGTGATTAAAATAAATTAAGACACTCAACCACTAACTATAACATCAAAACCGTTTGAATATATTTAATATATGAAAAGTTTTTTGTCGGTTTGTAAGCCTGTACAGAGACATCTCTCGTACATTGTATATACATTCTATTGGTGAATAATAAAATATTTACAGCTTATTTGGATGTGCTTTTTGTAGTAGTCCTTTCTTTCAATAACTTTTTACATTTGTAACACTTTAATTAAAATATACTACAATATAAAAAGTGCTTTAAAAAAAATATAATAGTGTTTGATAGTTTAATTAAAAAATACTTTTTAATTGTGATAAATTACCAAAAAGGATAAACCCATAACTAAATTAAAAAATAAATCTATTTAAATAAATGATGGAATTTTAGAAATTAAATGGGTTATTTTGGATTTGTTAAAATCAATAGTACTTTTTTTTCTTTTTTTCTTTTTTTTTTTAAATCAAGAAATAACACTTTCTTTGATAAACGTCTAATATATGTTATTTATCCAAGGTGCTCATCTAAAAAGGTACTTTAATATTCTTTTGCCAAATATGTTTTAAAATGCTATTTTTTTTTAGTAAAAAGCACTTTATTTTATAATAATAAAACACATTCAAATAGGCTTTTGCTCTCTTTTTCTTTGTTGATTTTTATTTTGTGTATTAAATTTCAATTATTTTTATTCTATAACAGAATTTGTTTTTTTTTCTTGAAATGGGATATGAATTTATGATTGTTAAACACATGTTACAGTGATAAATTTGATTTTAAATACAAATGCAACTATTATGAAGTGCAATACAAGAAGCCAACATAAAAAAAAATACAAGTTCTTACTTGATGATTAGATTTGTTTTCAAGTATACCATAGAAGAAGAAATAGTGCTATGCTACCAAATAATTTTACAAACTGGTATGGCAATATATTATTGAATGTCATTTTTAATATAAGTTGTTGGGGTAGATTTCAAGTTAGATACTTTGTCATAGTTGAAACCCTTTTAGAGACAGATATGTTCCTTATCCGGAAAAAGACTTTAGCAAGAAAGTAAGTCCTATAAAGTTGGGCCTTTAGTGGGTTTTGAAGCTTCAAAAATGAACTTTCAAAAGAAAACAAGATGTCCTGCAGATATCCCCTTGCAGCTTGAGATTCCTCCCTCGGGAGATTATATAATAACTGTACTTATTTTGCTTCGATTTTATATTTAAATATTCATTTTCTTTATTTTATCGGTATTACTTATTCTTCTTTTGGCCTAAATTTCACTGTCCATATATATTTTTGGCCTCGTCGAAAATGTTTATTTGCATTTTTAGCATAGCTGACTACCAGTCAAAGTTAAAAGTCAACTTTAATCAAAGTCAAAGTTTGACTGCAACATCACCATGCCATGTCATCGTGCCACATCATCATGTCACGTCATTGCCGTTTCATCACTTGGATTGATGAGGATTTATCTATACACTTGGTGAGTGTTTAAAGTGTTTAGCCTATATTTTGACTGTGGTTTGAAAAACAGTCTAAAAAGCAGTTCGAAAAACAGTGTAATTATACTGCCTTTTTAAATTTTTTTAAAAGCCATTATTTTATTAATTTTTTTAAGAACACCTAGCATTATTTAAGTGTATGGCTGGCCACCCCACCCACATTTGAAGCTTCTTCCATGTTCTAGAGAGAGAAAACAAAGGAGAATGAAGGACAAATCATAAAAGAAAGGATTTTCAACATCGTAGATCATCATAGGAAGCTTGATTCGGATGATTAAAGTGTTTTCAAGTGTGTTCCAAGCAAGTTAGCAAGGAAAGAGGTAGGTTTTCCAAACTAAGTTGATTTTTGATTTTTCGATATGATTTCTTGCGGATCTATGCGTTTTGAACTTTTTCCATACTTGATTTGTGTTTGAATCTATTATTTTAAGTGTATTAGAGATGAATATGAGATCCCTAAATGGTGAAATTAGGGTTTGATCTAGTTTACAATTTTGTTAACTATTTAGGATTTTGTTGATGTATATTGAAAATTGGCATGTTGGATTTGCATATAACCCCCTTAAAATTTTATGATTTGGTGTGGAATTGTGCTAAAAACCAAGCTTGGGATTTTCAGCCATTAGGGGACATATTGGTCATTAGTCATTTTTGAATTGTGTAGGGGTATTTTAGTCTTTTCATATATAGTGGCATTTTGATAATTTTCAGCAATGTGACTTGGTTTTTAAGTAAATTTTTCTAATACCATGTGTTTTGAGGTTAATGTTAAATCTTTATATGGGAAAGTAAAAGTGTAGAATTGGTTTACATAAGTGTGTGTGTGTATACTATATATATATATATATATATATATATATATATATATTTTAAATGTATAAATATGTGTAAGTATATTTAATTAAATGTGAATTAATAAGCACATGTAGGTATGAATGTGTGTGAATGTGCAAGTGTATGTGAATGTGTTTGTGTGGCCGTGTGTGTATATGTGGCTATACATATATATATGTTTGTAAAAATATAGAATCATATGTGTGTGTATTTATAGTTGAATAAAATTTTAAGGGTAAATAAGTAATTTTACCTTTTTGAAAATATTATTAAATATATTCTCTCTTGTGCAAATTTTATAGGAAGTATTTTTACTTAATTGGTATTTCAAATATATGTATATTAAATTGAAGAAATAATATTTTCTATTTAATTTATACTTATTTTATACCCTAAAGGCAAAACGGTAATTTTGTTAAAAATGTAGGGTTAAAATAGGAACTTGATGCTACTTTCAAGAACAAAATGAGAATTTTAATTTTCTACCAAGGGTAAAGTTGAAATTTTATATTTTTTAGTAAGAGCATTACTATAATTTTGAAATATGTACAAGGGCATTTTTGGAATTTTAAAATATTACCAAGGGCATAATTGGAAATACATATTTTTATTGAGGGCAAAATTGATATTTTATTTTCTCATTAAGGGTAAATTTATAAATTCACACTGTATGGGTGATATAGAGATATTATCTCTTATATTTATTTGTATGTGTATAACCGCTTTGGTTATCTATTGTGAATGAGTTATGTATATAAGTATTACATGAAAACCTCACGTCTACACAAAAACACAAAAAGTCATAATAGAGTTGATGAGCACACATAATTATAAATATATAAACACAATGACAGTTTATGTAATATAATGTCACTTGAAATACAAGAGGAAATCCGTAAAGACTGTAGTTTGTCTTGTGTTTTCCCGCCTCCATCTTCGAACAGAAACTGAAGATGGTAAGATCATAGTGCAAGTTCCCCTTTGGGTACTTGTCTCATAAATTATCATTTTCAATAATTGTGAAGTTATATTCTTCACCAATCTTGATTGATAGGCCGGGAGAAGCACGGTCTCTAGAAAATAGAACATGCAACATTTGTCATTGTCCCATTCTTCTTGAGCATCGTTGCACTTGAATTCGATGGCCTTGAACGCCTAACCAAACTCTAATTGTGTCATTGGATCCGATTCACCAAAGTACTTGGTCCACAAGTTATATGACAAATTCTTTATCTCTGATTCCTTAGGGAATTCACCATAGTTTAACTCAGTGAACATGGTGAAGGCATTCCTATCAAACCTTATCCCAACTCCATTGAATTTGAACTCGATCACGTGTGGGTCATCATTGTATAGTTATCTCAAGAGCAAGTGGTGAACAAATCCACCACAAAGTACTATTGTCTTCATCCTTGTGAGATATATATCCCCTTCTGTAGCTTATTATAGACAACTTTTAGTGTCGATTGCAGGTTAGACATGCATGTGAGATAAACAATATCCCCTGCACCCTCGGAAATAATTCTTTGTGAAACTTATAACACAAAACATATCAAAATAATCAAAAACCTATAAACAAAACCAATCGATACATTTTCAACTGAAACTAACAACAATAGTATGTATGTATACATATATATGTGTGAAATGTATGAATTTCAGGTGTAATTGCATTAATAACACTTAATAGTATTTCACTTGGCCCAAAGGCCGAGTGTGCCTCCAGTATATATAAAACAGAAGCAACCTCGGCCACAAAGGTCGAGTCCCTCAGCCAAACTGCCTAGGAGTCCTTCCACATGAATGAAGGAGAGAAACCTAGGCTAAAAGGTCAAGGTTGTTCCTTCTTCATACATATGGACGACACCCTCGGCCACAACGGGTGAGGGCTCTAGCCATTTACGAGGGTTCCTTCCACATGTATGAAGGAGAGCAACCTCGGCCTTTTGGCCGAGGATTCTCCTCCTTCATACATGTGGAAGGAACCTTCATACAAGCTAAGAAAAGGACTTAACCTGATTCTAATGTACAGGGGAATGCACCCTCAACCAAAAAGGACGAGGCCTTGGCCATTTCGGCCTTGGCCATTTCGGCCGAGGGTGTGTTGGCCAAGGGTGTCTCCTCTTTTTAGTTTGTGATACCCCTCGGCCAATTGGCCGAGGGTTCATCCTTAACATTTATATCTAAACAAAATCAATACAAATTGTATTTGCGTACACAATACCCATTCAAATAGAAGACTTATATATAAAAATTCTTTCTTTTTTATCATAAATTTGTTCATACCTGGAGTGCATTAGAGGATTCCTCAACCTCACGACTCATCTTCTTTGTGGCAGTGGCTATAGTTGTTGTTGTTGCTTTGGTGGATTTGTCATTAGCCTTCCTCAATCTCTTCAATGGACCCATTGTTGTGGTTGATAGAGAAGAAGATGGCGAGAGTTGACGGTCAAAGATGGCAACTTCATGGAAGGGTTTCAAGCGAGTAGGTTTTCAAGAGAATAGGGTTTCAGGATAAGAGAGTTACTAAAGGACGAATTCAATATATTGTCTAAATTTTGTAAGAAACCTATGTTAGTGGTTGTTTTTCCAAATATTATTATCTTGGTGGACATTTAACCCAAAAACCCTTAACATTTTATATATATATATATATATATATATATATATATATATATAATTAAATGATCCTAAAGAGTAAATAAAATATTCTATATGTGTTATTAACATTGTCTAAAGAATATGAAATCTTTATACTTCGAAAATGATATGAAGTGACAACTCTTTAGTCGGGTCATTGGGCTCAAGTAAGGGGGTGTTATAGATTTTGATAGCGGTCCAAAGTCACCAAGCACCGAAGTTCATGACTCAACAAGCTTGACCTGATCAACACCTCGATGCCTCCTTCGGGTTTTTTATGTTGTTGATGGAAGGGTCTCCGAATTAGAGGATTCCTGTCCTATCATAAATGTAAAATATACCTAGCAACAAACACAAGAACATACAAGCACAATAATAACATTTTAACAGTTTAAAATCTCATCTATAAGCAAGGAAGGAAACTCTCAAGAAAAAGTAAATTTAGGGGAGTAAAAGTTATAAACTCTCAGTTAATAAATTGCAAACCAAAGACTTTAACAGAACAATAAATACCAGATAAGAAGTTTTTCTTTTTTTGTTAAATTGAACAAAATGACATCATTGTAGGTATAGATCTTGGACAATAAATAGCCATAATTCTCAAGAAACCACATATTTTGAGATTAAAAAAATATCTTTGTATAAAATCATGAAAATAACAAAAGGAAAAGAGTAAAATAGACTTTTTCTCAAAAAACTCCAAAAGAGAACTTTTATGAAAATTTTTAAGCAAAAAGGCAAGAGAGAGAGAGAGAGAGAAATATCTTAAAAAAGAAGGTTTGTGGCTCTTACATGATGGATAAAAGAATAGTCTTAACTAAGCTTCAAGTGTCCTCTTTTTGAAAAAAAACTTAAAAAGTGCATTGGAAGAAAAGTTCATCTAGAGAAAAATACGTCTAAAGAGAATACTAAGAGTTGAAAATTTTCACTTTTAAAAATCAAGACTCAGGGAAGGAAAAAACTTGACTTATAAGACACTTTTTGTTTAAATAAAGTAAATATATTTTGAATTAAAACCAAATGTAACAATAATAAAAGAGAGGAAAACATTTCCCTTAGTAGGTTTAAGCATGAAGACATACAACTTTAGCTTTGCAAAATCATTGGGCCCCAAGCAAGTGTTAACAGATATAAAATAAGCTCAAATAATACGTAGATAATAATAAAAATGGCTTGCAAAATTACTAACATACAAATTTAGAATAACTTATTCAGACCAGTGAGTTTGCCCATAATAAATAAATTATTTTAAATCTTACTTTATAGTTTTTGTGTCAACTAAACCATACCCCATTAAAAAGTCCATTAATAATGTGGGCCCATTTCCTTGCTAAAATCAGTCAATGAGTGTCCTACAAACTTAGTGGGCTACTAATTCCAAATCAGCCACTAACATTAGCTCCCTTTGATTTTTAGGCTGTAAACAAAACTTATGAAGTATGCAAAATCAAATCATATTACTACCTTTCTTCCTATAAAAAGCACGTTTCTATTTGTATATATACTATTATTATAAATATATATTTATTTTATAATATTGCTAATATGTTAAAGCAAATATGCATGTTACCCACATGCTAGGATAAATATGCAAATTGAAAAATTAAATAAAGTGAGCCATATAGATCTGCACGTAGCTCAATGCAACTTTTCATCTTACCAACTATCTGGATTGCTATTCTATGCACGTCCCATCTCAATCTTGGACAAATAGTAATTGACTTACACCCATTTTCTAGACTTGAAAAAATTTGAACTCGAGTCAATTTTTTCAGAGCAAAAGGAAAGAAAAACCTTTTACCCTTTGCGTTCTCATGCTTTACTTTTTTAAAAAAACAATTTTTTCTTTGTTCTTCTTTGCCATCAATGCCATGGGTTATCAAAGTCCACATGTTTTTCTCTATTTTCTCCTAATATCAAAGTTGCTAGTGGCATAGGTAAATGATTAAAAAAAAATCTTTTCATCTTTTTCTTCTTTTTTTGATGTTGTACACACTGAAAGGTAAATTTTTTTTTCTGCTTCATCATCAAGATTGCACAAGTGAGGGGGATTCAAAGGATGTGCTAGTGTTAAGATCCTTACCCAATCCCCAAATTTTGATGGCTCATTAGTGGATTTTTTCAAGGAAAAAGGGAGAGCCATAAAAAAAAAAGGAAATGAGAAGGGTGCATGCAAGTTGGTTTCTAGCAATGTGTCATGGACTTATTGAAAACCTCTAAAGCCGTGCGGCCTTAGTTGCTTATTTCGACCCTCGGAAGCAACTAAGTAAGCCTTTTTGCCAACATGAGAAGAGAAAGCTAAGCAACAAGCAAGAACTTTAGAGAGAGAAAGTCTCAACTAGAGAGAGAATGGGAGAATGCAAATGTATTCCTTAATACTTAGGTGGTTTGGCAAATGAAGCCTTCCCCTTATTTATAAGCTTACAACAAACGATCTAACAGCTATAATACAATTGATCCTACGGTGAAGATTGAGTTTCTAGAATCATCCACTAAGTGCTGTACAACTAAGCGACAACTAAGCAAGCACTAGAGTCTTCTAGAATGTTCTACACAATTCTAGAAAACTCCACATGCTTCTTGTCCCAGTGTAGGAAAAATGCCCTCCAACTGTATGATGAAATGCCGGGCTGTAACATTCTCCCCCACCCATGCTGTCAACGTCCTCGTCGACTTCTCATATGGAACCCTTGAGATAATCCCTAAATTGCCAATGTGTAGTTGCGGGTTCCAAACTTGCTTCACTTTCGGGTTGTCCTTTCCGTCTTACGAAGTACTCATTACTCGGATGATTTTTCCTCCCGCGCACCAATCGCTCCTTGTCATAAATGCTTGTCGTGCCCGTCGGTTTTCCTTTGAACACAAGGTCTCGAACATGTTCTGCCTTGTGCTCGCCCATTTCTCTATTTTCTCGGTTGTCTTGTGTCAGCAGGACCTTGCCCAAAACACTTGCTCAACCCCAATCTTGACAACTTTGAAAGTGGATGGACTCCTCCCTATGTGATTCGCAATAATGGTATAAGGAGTCAAAGGTTGTTGCTTTGGATGTTGCTTCCATTTGGTGTCATGGCATGTTTTGCTATCACCCCCATTCAGCATGTAAGCGCATTGCCCCTTGGTATAGAAAGTGCCCTTTTCAACCCAAATTTGCTTGGTCTTGCCTTCGATGGTCAAGTGTTGATGTTGCTCCACTAGAACATCATGCTCCATGTCCTCCTCGAACATTTTCCATTGGAGCTCACTTGTTGCCTTGATTCAACCTCTCCACTGAGCGTAACTACCTCACTTGTACCGGGCTTGTCTTTAAGCTTGTGATCCACCTCACCACTTGGTGAAAATTCCTTTAGTAGCTCGGATGGTGTGACGTCTTTGACCTCTTCAAAGACTTTGTCCATGTCTCTCGGTATCTCCTCGAGAATGTTCGCCTCTTTGTCCTTACAAAGAGTGGCAATGTGTTCAACAACTCCTTCAAACTCTTTCCCAAGTTGAATGGCGGAGAGTCGCTTGGTGTTGGTGCTTGGCTTTGCCATGGTTGAAATCATGCACGGGCCTCCCTCCATGATACACATCGTGTTGTAGCGAGGAAGGGGAATGACACTGAATTGTCTAAAGAATTTCATACCAAACACAATATCAAAAGCATCAATAGGAGCAATAGAGAAGTCTATTTTACCTTGCCATGAGCCGAGATGTAGCTCCATATCTCAAGCCGTACCATTTAATGACCTTGCCTCGGTGTTCATGGTTTTTAACCTTCCTTGCCCTTTTCCGAATTTCAGGCCAAGCCTCATGGCCTCTCTTTAATGAAGTTGTGGGATGCGCCGGTGTCCACCATGGCTTCCGCATCCTTGCCATTTATACGTGCCGCCACGTACATGAGGGATCTATCCTTGTTATTGGATGTCGGGACCGGATTGACATGCAATGTATTGAGGAGTTGTAAGCAACCAATTTGGAATGGCTTGGGTGCTTCCCTCTCCTCGTGCACGGATGCTTCCTTCTCATTAAGCATGGCATTAAGAGCATTCCTCTTAGGACACTCTCTCGCCCAATGTGGACCATCACAAAGAAAGCAACTGGTTCTTAGCTTTACCTCCTTGTTGCCTCCCCTATTCTAATCTCTGTGTTGTGTAGGCTTCCTCGAATTATCATTGCTTTGTGGAGCCTTGATCTCCTCACCATCATCGTGATCATCGGCTTCGGATTTAAGGACTCACCTTGCCTATAATCCATGAGAGTTTCTGCGGTGGTGAGTGCGGTAGCGATGTCTTGTATTCCCCGACGTTGGAGCTCTAGAGATGCCCACGATTGTAGTCCATCCATGAAGTTGAAGAGAAGATCTTCCTCGTTCATGTTCGGAATCTGAAGCATTAGGCCGGAGAATTCCTCCACATACTCACAAATGGAACAAGTATGCTTTAACTCCTTCATTTTGTTTCGAGCATCGTGTATCGCATTCACGGGGTAGAACTACTTCTTCAACTCATGCTTTAGGTCTTCCCACGAGTTGATGATGCAAGTTCCTTTCTTCATTTCCTCATGTTTCTTACGCCACCACGTAGCACCAAGATCAGTAAAGTAAAGGGAAGCGGTAATTACCTTTTGCTTCTCATTGTGCATGTTAAGTCCCTCAAAGTATCGCTCCATGTGCCACATGAAATTGTCCAACTCTTTGGCATCCCTCTTGCCACTAAACTCCTTGAGTTTGGGAACATCCACCCTTGGAGTCGAAACCGCATGTTGAGTGATGATAGCACCACTAGTTGTAGGTCGCTTGCATAACGCCCAATCCTCACGAGTTTCCTCCACACTGTGCTTAAGCTCCTCCATTTGAGCTTTCATGAGCGAAAGTGTTTCAAGCACACTTGCTTGAAAGGTAGCATTCTCTTGACGCCACATCTTGAGATTGGCATCGTGACCGCTTTGCATGTTGCCATGAAGCTCCTCCACTTGGTCGTCCACACGACCCTCGAGCTCCTCCACGCTTTGCTCGACACGATCCAACCTTTCCATCACGTCAGCGACAGCTACTTCCACCTTGGCCACCGTAGCCTCCATAGCGTCTCGTGACTTCGAACGTCCTCGTGCTCGCCTTGGGATGGTGGGTTCGGCCTCCCTTCCTCTTGTCTTTTCTACCACAGCAACCTCGGATGAAGACATGGTGTTCTTCTAGCTTGCTTGCTAACTCTTCACGAATGTGGTTTTGATACCAACTGTCACGGACTTATTGAAAACCTCTAAGTCGTGCGACCTTAGTTGCTTGTTTCGACCCTCAGAAGCAACTAAGTAAGCCTCTTTGCCAATACGAGAAGAGAAAGCTAAGTAACAAGTAAGAACTTTAGAGAGAGAAAGTCTCAACTAGAGAGAGAATGGGAGAATACAAATGTATTCCTTAATATTTGGGTGGTTTGGCAAATGAAACCTCCCCCTTATTTATAAGCTTACAACAAACAATCTAACAACTATAATACAATTGATCCTATGGTGGAGATTGAGTTTCTAGAATCATTCACTAAGTGCTGTACAACTAAGCGACAACTAAGCAAGCACTAGAGTCTTCTAGAATGTTCTATACAATTCTTGAGAACTCCACATGTTTTTTGTCCCAGTGTAGGAAAACGCCCTCCAACTGTATGATGAAATGTCGGGCTGTGACAAATGGCTATCCGATCTTCTTCAACTATAGGCCTCGAGTTAAAGGGATTTGAATTTTTTTTTTTAGATATTTTTTTGGGTAAAGTGACTAACAGCAACCATTAGGAAAAAAGTTCCAATCTTTGAGCCTTACTTTTCCAAGATTTTTGAATTTAGGTATGATTTCAAACCAAAATTTTCTTTTCTTTGAATACTTGTGGTGATTGCTATTCATCATCTTATTCGACCTTAGTTAGTATGCATAAAAACTCCTTTTTCTATTATTTTTCTTCCTTTTTTTTGGGTGAAATCGTGCATTCATAGTGAGTTTCTTGAATGATGGCAAATAGTGAGAAGGAAAAAAATTGAATCTTTGTGCTCTAATTCTTGGATCCTTAAGTGCACATTCCATATTTTGTTTTAATCAACAACAATAACTTCCAATTTGAGGTAAATTTTGCAAAATATTTTCAGCTGGAACTATAACTATGTGATACCAATGTAAGCTGTTTTAAGTTCTCAATTATATTGCATCATAATCTAGACTCATCGTTGTGCTCTTCTTTATTATTGCTTAGTTGTTGACACTTGCAAAATGTTATGGGTATATATAAAGCCTTCCTATGCATCATGGAACTTCATACACATTTTTTTTTACTTACCTTTGTACGAGCCAGCAAAAGGAGGAGGCGAACTAATATGAATCAAAGCTCCTATACACTGGCATATGGAGGTGTTATGGCCCTTGAATGCTAAAATCTTCTCCACCCATTGACGAGCTCTATGGTCCCAATCCACTGCTAACTCAAATGTACGTGCAATAAAATGGGTAAACTTTTCCTCCCATGGTTGCCAAACCTCATCAATCATCACACCGTTTCAATCCTCTACCATATTAGGTGAACCAAGTCTGTGACAGTATGTAGCTAAGGTAAAAGAATGCCAATGCATCCTAGGCAACCTGATGTCTAAATGCCTAGAGCCTCGACAAGCTTTTAAACCTCTGAAGGCATGAAA
This sequence comes from Rhamnella rubrinervis, assembly GCA_007844105.2. Lineage (NCBI taxonomy): Eukaryota > Viridiplantae > Streptophyta > Magnoliopsida > Rosales > Rhamnaceae > Rhamnella > Rhamnella rubrinervis. The sequence continues at coordinate 2,266,671 of CM017579.2, forward strand.
AACATGCCTGTAATACTTGGGAAAGACTACATGGTAACTACCTACACATCCTAAACTAGCAAAACAATCTGCCTGACCTCTCAAACCATGTAATAAAGGTGCTCTAATAGAAATAAATATATCAAACATGCCAACTTTAGAAGTGGGATGATCAAGCCTTGCCGAAATATTATAGTTGAAGCCAAACTATCTACAAACCCAGTAAGGAAAATAAAAGCTAACCTCATACTCTAAAGATAAAGAAAAAACGGGGAAACTCCCTGGAGACACAACTAGAAATGGAAGATAAAAGGGCACATCATCATTAGAATTGAACAAGAAACCAACTTTGGTATACTCTGGAGAAACAGTCATGTCCAATCATGATCTAAATGTCTCAGCATGCCAATAAATGGCCGAAAGATGAAATGCCTTTATGAGTCCAATAAAAAGCTCAGATGTTAAAATCTCAATGGACTCACAGCCAATCAACAGCCGTAGAAAGGAAACAAAAATCTCTGAAAAAACCTACAGTGTAGGTGTATTAATAACCTTTTGTCTCAATCTCTTCCAGAGACAAAATGATCGACGTATACTCTTTAAATTGCTCCCATAAGATTATCTGTAGAAAAACTTACATGAATGTAAGACTCAATCACAAAATGGTAGTAAGGACATTGCTCTAGATGGTTCTCATAGTGAAGATAACATGAGATCTGCTGAAGTAGTTCCCTCACAAACTTTCCAAGTAAAATCCTTATATATATATGTGTTGCAATTTTATCATGTATGTATATATTTACATGTACTATGATTGAAACTTCACCCTATATAGTGTAAGTCACTCCAGTCATTATTAAATTTGACATTGTCAATATTAGCATTATTAATTTTGACCACACTTGGTTCAACCAGCGAGTGAAACATACTCGGTGAAGTTTGTGCCATGCTTACGCAAGAGGAGAAACCTATAGCATAATTTAATGAAAAACTAAGAGGGGTAGCTCTACACTATCCTACTTATGACAAGGAGTTGTATGCTTTGGTGAAGGCTTTGGAAACATGGCAACATTACCTTTGGCCTAAGGAATTTGTGATTAACACTGATCATGAATCATTGAAGCATTTGAAGGGACAAATCAAGCTGAACCATAGGCATGGACATTATTAGATGGAGTTCATTGAGACTTTTCCCTATGTTATCCCCTACAAGACTGGTAAGGAAAATATTGTAGCTGATGCATTATCTTGCATATATGTACTACTTTCTACTTTGAATGCTAAATTACTCAGTTTTGATCAAATTAAAGAATCATATACTTTAGATCATGACTTTGGTGAAACATGCAAACTTTGTGAAAAACATGCTGAGGGAAAGTTCTATAGATTCGAGGGATTCTTGTTTAGGGATAATAGACTTTGTGTGCTAAGATCTTCATTGTGTGATTTACTTGTTAAAGAATCTCATGGTGGGGGATTAATGGGGCATTTTAGCATAGCTAAAATACTAGTTGTTCTTTAAGAATACTTTTATTGGCCACATATGAAAAGAGATGCAGAGAGAATATGTGATAAATGCATTAAATGTAAGCAATCAAAGTCACGGCAGCAACCACATGGGTTGTACATGCACTTCCTATACCTATAGACCCTTAGGTAGATATTTCTATGGACTTTGTTTCAGGTTTGCTTAGAACAAGAAAAGTAAAGACTCAATATTTATAGTAGTGGTTAGGTTTTCTAAGATAACATATTTTATTACATGTCATAAAACTGATGATGTATATTATATTGCTGGTTTGTTCTTTAAAGAAATTGTTAGGTTGCATGGAATGCCTAAAACAATTGTTTCTGATAGAGATGCAAAATTCCCAAGTTACTTTTGGAAAACATTATGGGATAAGTTAGGTACTAAATTATTGTTTTCTACCACTTGTCATCCACAAACGAACGGACAAACAGAAGTAGTAAATAGAACTTTGACTACTTTGTTTTGTTTTTTGATTAGTAGGAATATTAAAACTTGGGAAGATTGTTTACCTCATGTTGGATTTGCTTACAAAAAATCTATACATTCATCCATTAAATTTTCACCTTTTGAAATTGTATATGGTTTTAATCATTTAACTCCATTAGATTTCACGCCTTTACCTTTGAGTGAACATGCTAATTTAGATTGGAAAAAGAAGGCTGATTTTGTTAGGCAATTACATGAGAAGGCTAGAGCTAACATTGAGAGGAGAACAAAACAATACATAAAGCAAGCAAACAAAGGGTGCCAACAAGTTGTTTTTTAGCGTGGTGATTGGTTTTGGTTGCATATGAGGAAGGAAAGATTTTCAGCCCCAAGAAAGTCCAAACTCATGCCATAGAGAGATTCATTAACAATACTTAAATATTAGATCTTTCATGTGAGTATAATGTAAGTGCTACCTTTAATGTTGCTGATTTATCTCCTTTGTGTGCAACCGATGATTTGAGGTCAAATCCTTTTTGTCTCCTTTTTTTTTTTTTTTGGGGCTTTCGGGGAAGGAACCAAATTTTCAAGTGTACTTGCACCTTTCCCATGGAGTGGAGCATCCGGTGATTTTGTCATGTGTCCAGACACATAGACATGTTTAAAGGAGATAGGAGTAGTCACTTCAGGCTCATATATGTCACTCTAGAGACACACATGGTTGCTGTTGGTGATGATCTCCACCGTGGCATTAAGGATTTGAGCTCATATCAAGTTTTTGCACCCCAGACAAGGAATCTCCAACCATGGCTGTTACTCGTTCCATCAATGTCATTCCTTCTCTAGGTTTCTAACTTCCTGCTTTACCAGGTACATAGATCGTACATACTTATATGTATATATATATATATATATATATATATATATATATATATATATATGTATTTTCAACATCTAATTTTAATAAAGACTGATATTAAAGAAGCTTTGTCATGACATTCCTTGCAAATTCTAGAAAATCCTTCGAGAAGTTCATTAGGAGATTTAAGGAGGCACTATCTACATGGACCCTCTAGAGTTCCCATACATACCCGATAGAGATTACTCTACAACATATGGGATGAAGGTGTATGTTAGGACTGCTAGACATCTATAGATTGCTATTGACTAATGAGGTGATTTTACTCATCATGCGAACTATGCATGTCATATTCAGAGAGATTAGTATCATGGTTACTAACATGTAGCTTCTTTGAGCCCACATTTTATCATTACCTGTGTTTGTTCCACTAAAGGGAACTTTGAGAGATTCTATAGATGCTAATTTTAACCTCTAGTTTTTGCTAGACCATGTAAGGAGACTTGCTTCCTTACTTTACTTACAGCAACACATACATGAGAGACTAGTCGCACTTGAGAGATTAGCAAGAGAGAGGACGGAGCAAAGGCAAGAGCTAGATGATGATATTGCTATTAGCAATGCCTAGCATCAGGCTTTGTAGGATGTTCAATATTCATATGATTTTTTTATCTCTCAGATTCTCAGATTGATGCTACATTATTCCCATGATGATTTCATGTTCATTGTCCTTTCCTATTTTTTTTTTAGTATATATTTTTTAGCATACATGATGTAGCTTGGGTTGTAAATTACAAGTTATATCCCCCTTTTGCTTTGTCCCTTTGATGTGTTTCATAATATTAGTATCGACTGCCGACACAGTATTGACTATGTATATGTAGGAATGTATACAAGTTCATCTTTAAGTATGCATTCGTATGTATGCTTAGGTATTTTTGATTATATAGGGTTTACTATCTTTCCTTCAAAACGAATATAAGAAGACACACATAAAGGGTATAGGGTAGTCTTTTTCTCTAAAATGTTTTAGAAAACAGTCCAAAATTTTTTAAAAGACTGACAGTGTTAAGGGCATATGCATTAGACTTTGGATAAGAAGTAAATTTTTTTTTTCTTAATAAAAACAAGAAGCAAATATTTTAATCAAATCCCAAAAAAATTGAAGGTTTTGAAGAGATGCCAAAGAACAAAGGTTAACAAATTTAAGGACAACCGTGTAAAAAAAATTTATTTTGTTTTTTTTTAATGAGTTTTGTTACCCAAACCTTTGGTGTATACGTCAAAAGAAAATTTTTTTCATGCTGTAATAAAATGTTGATAAACAATCAACCAATAAGTAAGAACTTCATATTTTGCAATTTGCAAAGAAACTTTGCATATGTAGTGACGAATCTAGAATTTACAAATTAGGTAGACTATTTTTACCTTACTAAATTTTTTAAAGAAATAAAATTTGACAATACGATTATATTTTATTATTAAAATAAAAAAGTACACACAAAGAGAAAGAATGTAATGAGCCAAACAAATACAATAAATTACTATTAAAGTTGTGCTCTACGTTTGTTTATTGAGTAAAACTCATTAATAATTGAATAGTCATCTATATTTGTCGCGAAGTCTCTTTTTATGTAGAGGATCATGCAATCAGTAAGAAACTCATTCTCAATCTTGTTTCGAAGCCTATTTTTATGAATTTCATAGATGAAAAGACTCTTTCTATCGTTGATGTAGAAATTGAAAGTGTCAATACCAAATAAATCAATATACTAATCAAGTAAAAGTCTTCAGTCATACCTGTTTCAACTAATTGATGACATAATGTAGAAATAAAATCAATATTCTGAAAGTCCGGACGATCCATTGATATTTTATAATACCCCTATTATATTATCAAAGAATATAAATCAGAATGAGCGAAGTCTTCAGGATAGAATTTCTCAGTAAGCTTACAAATATCATCGATATTAAATGATTTGAAGCCACGAGAAGGATCCAAGGCTGAACGAAGACAAAGTAGCTCCATAGTGCTTTCTGAAAATCTATTATTTAACTTCATCAACTGAAAATCTATTATATTATTAAATATATCAACTAGATAATGATGCTCAATTGTAATAGAATCTCTTTGTTGACAAGAATAACCTATACCATGCTTATATAGAACACTCATATCAGGTATCTCAATATCATATTGTTGACAAAAAAAAATATAATTTCTTCAAATAGCCCATCCTAACCACTATCTCTCAAATTTTGAAGTTGATATTATGATTATGAGACATAATTCAAAGCATTGACAAGTCTTGATTTTTTCTTTGAAGTGTCTGACAAACAAAATCAGTAATTCTCATAACTTTCTTCATCAAAAGTAAGATAAATATAAATTTGAATGATGTTATGGCAAATAAATATTTATAAGCCTCAGACGAAATTATTGAGTTGGTCTATTTTCATCGATCTCTGAAAGAAATGATTTAATTGTACCAAACAACTCAATTAAGCTCTTCACAAAATTATAATGAGAACCCCAACGATTTGTTCCAAGTCATTGTAAATTAAAACTCAAGTTCTCCATCCATTAACAACTCATGAATTTCATATTTTCATCTCAAAACCAACTTAGAATGACGTTTGGCAGAAGCAGACAAGTAACTAACAATTTCATTCAACATTGAGAAAAATAACCAAACATACTTCACTTCTTTATCTGCACCATTTAAAGCCAATTGCAAGCGATGAACAAAATAATGTACAGAATATGCATATGGACAATCTTAAATAAACAATACTTGTAACTCATTCCATGCACCACACATATTGCTAGTACCATCATATCTTTGACCATGTAAATTTTCAACTAGAAGTTCATAACGACCAAGAACAGTGGTGATCTCATTTTTAAAATTAAAGCTCTCGTGTCAGGAATATTCACCACATCAAAAAATCATTCTCTGACAAATCCATGACAATCTACATATCTTAAGATAATAGTTATTTGCTCTTTATTTGCTTCATCAACAAGAATACAATATTTGTTATTCTCAATTTCTTGACAAATCAACTTCCTCACCTTGTTAGCATATATATGTAGTATCTCTTTTTGCATCGATAATGCAATATACTTGACATTTCCAAGAGTATTATCAAGAACAACATCATTAATGCCAATGTTACATCTTGCCATTAACTTTATAACTTCAATGAAATTTCCCCAATTAGATTAATTATGAGACTTATTATTACCTCTAAAAGTCAATCCTTAACTTAGTAAGAATCTAACAGTATCAATTATTGCTTTTAACCTCAATCAATTCTATGTTATTTATTGAGAAGACTGCATTCATAACTGTATCAATTTGTTGAGATGGATTCCCTAACCCACGCCAATCTACCATAACACATTGATGAGTTGAAGATACGTTATGTCCAATAAAGGCATATTGTTATCCACAAACCCTCTTCCAATTTCTAAACCTTTCAGAAGTGAAAGTCTTCTGCGAGTAATTATAAAAAATAAAGTAAGAAAAACAAAAGGCCAAATCTTTGGCAACTGAACACTTAAGCCAAAAATGTTGCTTAACCACTTAGATTGAAATCTTTGAGCTTGCGCCTTATTTACATGACTAGGATACACACCTAGTTGAGGTTGATATGCTCCATGATTACAAGCTCTCTACATATTGTCGGGTTTGTTAATCGGGTACTCATATATTTGATGATGTAATCCCGGATCACATTCACAAGTTAAAGGTTTTAAATTTGAAGACTTCAAAGGTAACCCACTTAATGATCTTTCACTTGTTTTTTTAAAAAAGGATCAATACCTTTGAACTTCTTTGGTTTTCGATCACAACCCGACATTAAAAGGATCCTAAATTATAATGCAAATTATATCTAAACTATAATTTAATATAAATTATCATAAAAATATAATAACCAACAAGCAATAAAATTTCCACAAACAATTAAGTTTCCAACTATTAATTCAATTTTAAACAAACAACTCAATTTTCAAAATGTAATTTAGTTTATAATAATCAATCTAAGCAATCCAAACAACAAATTGAAAAGCAACTTATAAATACATTAATTTGCTGCTATCTAAATCAATAATCAATCCAACAAGTTGTTTGAGTCGAAACTCTTAAATTAACATAAGGCCAAAACCACTATGCTGCTCCTCTCCTTAGTATATCTTGGGAGAAACAAACAAGTAGTTAGTCAAATATGTTGCTTATTCATGAGTTTATCTATAAAGTTGGTTCAACTATATTTTTTTTTCTATCATTTACACATAAATGTAAACCCATATTGAGCTTATTAAAGTAAGATTTGAAAATTCAAAAGCTATGAAATAGATACAACCATTGTGCATAATAGAATGAAAAAAGGGAAACTAAATTTTCATTATTCATTCTATTATGCATAATGCACAATGAAATTAAATTTTGGAGAAAACCTTCACGAAGAGACAATGAAATTCATAAAAATACTAAAACCATAATCTCAAAACCTAAAAATGTAAGCTTCCAAACATATATAATTCAAGTAGTATCTCAAAAGTTTCTCACGGGTTACCACAAAGACCACAAACCAAAAATTCAGGTAAGTAAGATTACCGTTTCATAATTGCTCATTTGCAACTCTAAAAATAACTTACTTCACTAAATTAAAATATTTCCATAATAAAGCAAGTAAATTAGAGTGAGTTTCACAATTACAAAGCATTGACCAACCTCTTAATAGATCTGATATGGAAAAGTCTTCAAAATAAGAAACAACAACCTGAAACATGAAATAGAGGATTATAGTCAAATAGAAAAGATGAACCCAAAACAAAATTTAATAGGAAAGTTAAGATTTGAACAAGAAAGCAAGAAAATACCAATTGAACAATAGCGCGTAATGGCTCTCCAGCTAAACCCAGGTGTAATAAATGAAAAAATAATAAATCAAAAATCAAACCAGTACATTCAAACCAGTTCTTTTATTTCCTTCATCAGCGGGCAGTCGCTCCTTCTCCCTTAGTGTAATGGTAGAATTCAAAACCCTTGAAGATGAAGGGCTAAATTTTGCTTTTTAATTAGGCATTGGCCTAGTCTTGGTTACTTGTTTAATTAGGCATTGGGCTAGGCTAAATTTAACTTTTTTTTTTAAGTGGGCTATTTACATAGTTACAAAAAAAATTTTGAAAAAAAATAATTGGGTTGCTTGGGCTATAGCCTAGGGAGCCCATAGTGTGGAATCATCCCTATGTATATGAGTAATAATGTAAAATGCCTCTTTATTTATAGATAAAGTGATTTCTTTACAAAGGAGCTACAAGTTCCTAAAATTCATAAGAGGGAAAATAGTCAAATTTTCTATACTACTGCACATGACTTCTAAATTGTTTGGTGTTCAAAGAAAAATTACTCCTATATATAAAGTACAAATGTCTAGATGAGAATTTCCTTCAATAGATAAGGATTTTATAACAAACTTCCCCCTTTAACCTTTTTAAGAGATGTATAATTTGAATCATTTGCCATTAATGAGATCGTGGTGAGGGGCCCCATTAGGATTCATAAGCCGATGATACCCACTGCTGTATACTTCATTAACTATGAATGGACCTTCCCAATGCAAGTAAAACTTTAATGGTGGGAATATCTTTTTTCGGAATATAATCATTCACTTTCAGTACTAAATCTCCTTCTTGAATTCCTTGATTGTGTACAATTTTGTTGTAAGCTTTTATGACTCTTTTATGGTAGGCAATAGTATTGTATTGTGCTTACTGTTGTATTTCGTTTGCTACTTCCAAATCTCTCGTACGAATACCACCGTAAGATTCTGCATCTCATTCTCATTCATTGACTATTTGAGTTCTTGGAAAGGTTACAACCATCTCTTTTGGAGAGATTGCTTCTGCTCCATACCCTAATGTATAAGGTGAAAAGCCAATTAATGATCTACGTGACGTCCGATATGCCTTGAGTGCATTAGGAAAATAATGGTTCCAATGCTCAGCATATTTGTGCACCATTTTACTGAAAATTTGAATAAGTGCCTTGTTTGTTGCTTTAGCTTGACCATAACCTTGAGGATAGTAAGGTGTTATCTCCTATGTTTGATTCCAACCATGTGAGGGTTGTTTCCACATGCTTGTTGATAAAAGGTGTTCCATTGTCACTGACTATGTCGTATGGGATTCCATACACAATATATTCTTGAATGAAGTTTGATATAGCTACTCTAGTGGCCTTCTTCATTGGTATACCTTTTACCCATTTATTAAAATACTCAATGGTTATGATTATCCATATATTTCCTTCTGCTGCTAGATGAATAAGATTAATGACAACATGTTTGTGGCTAAGATTAGCATGCAAGTGACAAGTTTTGCATTTCTTAAAAAATGTCATTGTATTCTTTTTCATGGTGGGCCAATAATATCCAAGTGACAATAGTTGATAGTAGAGCTTCTTATGTCCTTGATGTTCTTTGTATTCTCTAGAGTGAACTTCTTATAGTAGCTTTTGAACTTTATCTTCCCCTATGCATCTGAAAGGTTTACAATTGAAACCTTTCTCATACAATGTATGGCCTTCCACAAAGTATCTCTTAACCATTCTCATGAGCTTGGAAGCTTCCCTTTGATCAGTAGGTAGTGTTTCTTCAAGCAATAAATCCAAAGAAAGTTGCCACAAATCTCTAGATAGGGTAGTAGCCATGAGTGGATTGCCTTTGAATTGGTGTTTGACAATTTAAGCATGCTGCTTACATTAAATTGACTTATTGCTCCATTTCTGGCCAATAATATCCATTTCTTTGTATCATTTTGCTCAGGCTCACTAAGCTTTCATCTCTATAAGTAGCATCGTGTACTTTCTTTAACAAAAAATTAGCTTCCTTGATACTAATAATTTTTCTAAGAAGCCCCCTTGTAGCCTTTTATACAGGATTCCTACAAGAAGGAAATAATCTTTAAGTACCTTAAAATTCAATGTTTGGGATGTTGCATACAAGAGCTTCCAAAATGGTATGTCTCTAATCTCTAACATCCATCTTGTTGCCTTCGTTCTTTGATTATGTCTTTGTCAATGGGGTACTCCTCTTGATCACATATATTGAGGTTGTCTCTTCATCAAATACCAAACTGAATCTAAAGGTTGTGAGAGTGTCTGCTTATTGATTACTTGATCTTGGCATATGGTTTATCTCCACTTATTAAAATGTATCAAGCAATTATCGAGACAGAGCTCTGTAAAGTGCTAAAGCAAGTTCTTTTACAGCAAAGGTTCCTTTTACTTCGTTGATCACAAGTTTGGAGTTTCTAGAGATTTAATCTTTGTTGTTCCCAAAGATTAAGCAGTTACCAACCCAGACAAAAGCATTTTGTATTTTGCAATATTATTCGTATAAGGGAATGTTAATTGAAAAGAAAAAGTAGTTGCTTTTACAGCAAAGTTGATTAATACTATTTTGGTTCCTCCAACTGTTGTTTGAATGGTCCATCAAAGTGTAGTTTCCACCAATCTTCAATTGAAGTCACACAAGCTTCTTCAGGTAGTTCTCCAGGATCTTCATTTGAAAATGAGGCTAGCATATTTATCATAACTTGCCCTTTGATTCCATACAATGTTACACAGGTGATATCAAATTTGGCTAGTTGAAGAGACCACTTCGCTAATCTTCAAGACAAGATTAGCTTACTTAACAAATATCTTATTGGACCTTTCTTCATCATGAGCTACAAATTATGTGCTAGAAAGTAATGATGAAATCTTTAGGATGCATACCCCAATGCTAAGCAAGAGAGCTTAGCCTTTGGGTATCAAGTTTTCGCCCCATTCAATTTTCTACTTATATAATATACAATATACTCTTGCCCAGTATCATCTTCTTGAGCTAGCAATGCTCCAATTGTAGTAGAAGTATAGGCAAGATAAACTTTTAACAAGAGTCCTAACATTGGCGCCTTCATTGTTAGCAATTGAGAAATTACTTGTTGTACCTTCTTGTATTCTAGACCATGTTTTTCTATCCATTTGAATTTGACTTCTTTCTTCAGAAGAGGATGAATGTTGTGATGTGTGCTGAAAGCCCCAAAATGAAATACTGAATGTAAGAAAGTTTTCCCATCAAACTCTTTAGTTCCTTTTAAGGTTTAGGCATCGAAGAGGATACAATGGCTTGTGTCTTGTTAGGATCAACATTTATCTCTTGTTAATATACATAGAGGCCAAAAAACTTTCCAAATTGAACCCTAAGGTGCATTTTTTGGGATTCATTTTTAAATTGTATATCCGACATCGTTCGAATAGTTTCCGCAATATGTCCTGATGTCCATCCTGATAGGTCAATTTATTACTAAATCATCCACATAGTCTTACCCATCATATCATGAAATATATCTATCATAGCTTGCTGATAAGTTGCTCCAGCATTCTTTAGTCCAAATGATATCACTGTGTAATAGAAATTACCAAATGGTGTTCTGAATGCAGTATTCTCTGCATCTCTTAGGAACATTTTAATCTGCTTGTATCCACTAAATCTATCCACGAAGGACGATGTCTTTTGTCTAGAGATAGAATTAATAAGTACATCCATCTTAGATTGTGGAAAGTCATCTTTAGCCACGTTTATTAACGTCCTTATAATCCCCACAGACACGAATTTACTTATGTATAGGTTTGACAAATTTTACTGCCATGAGCTTTTCCACTTCCTGTTTTATTTGCAGTTCCACTATTGGATGGAGGTTCCTTCAAGGTTGTTTAATTGCCTTGCTATACAAAGAGATGTTCAACGCATGGGAGATCATTTTTGGGTTTAGTCCAGACATGTCTTTATACTTCCAGGCAAATATGTCAGAAAGTTCTTTCAATAATTCGGTAAGACTTTGCTACTCCTCTGAAGATAGATGTGAGCTAATACAAATATGCTTCTGAATTGTCAAATCAGTGCTTGAATCGACAACATTAAGTGGCTCCATTACAAATTCGGACTTGTCTTGTAGAGATTTTGGTATGGTAATTGGTTTGACATAATCAAGTCCTTTTGGTGCTGTCTTCATATGTGAAGCATTAAGTGTTATTGAGTTAAAAACTATTCTTTCATCCTTCACTTTTTGTACTCCATATTCTTGGCTATCTTGCACCATTGAGCTTTCCTCTTGCATGATGGTAATCATTGCCATTGGCATAGACAAGCTAGCTTCTATAAGATTAGATGTAGTAATCTAGCTAAGACCTGCACAAAAAGATTCTTTCTTATTTTAAGAACCCTTCCGCATAACATGGCTAGGCCCCATACACTATTACAAATAGTATACAGTTCTTCTGTCAGGTAACATAATCTTTATACATTTTGGTCTAACTGCTGCACTGCCTGGTTTCTTCATTCTTTTCCCTTTTTCATTAAGAGCTTGTTGATCATTACTTTCTTTAGTGTGCTTGAAGTCCTCCCAAGGAGGAAACCAAGTTCCAACCATTTCAAAATCATTTTTACCCTTAACATAAGTGAATTCTTTATAGAATCGCGTGTCTATGTGACTGATTTCTGTGTAATTAAATAAAATGTCATTGGCTACTATTTTGATGGGCTTCATTCCTAAGCACCCTTTTACACATTAATGATAAGATTATGTTTGTTGATCCAAGGCCTACCTAACAAAGCATGCAAGCTGACTTTTGTATCCAAGACATGGAACTTGGTGAGCAATCTGAGAGGCCCTACTTTGAGATTGAGTTAAATATATCATATGGTAGTCTCTGTGGAGTTCCCGAAGCCTGATATCCATATCTAAACTTTTATAATCTTGTTTCTTGCTATATTTGCAACCTTCAGCACATTTAATGGACAATGTTGACTATGGTCCTATGTCTACTAGGGCTCTCTAGATAAAGACTTCATTGATTTAAGCTTTTAGGTACAAAGCTTTCCAATGATCCAAGTATGGAATTTCCATGTCTTCATTAGTAAAGGTAATTACGTGCTTTGTTTATAGAAATGCTCTGACTAAAATTCTTATGAGTACTTCTGTTATCGTTATCCTTACTTGACATCCACACTTTAACTGATAAAAAACTGACTTGAATATGGGACTGTGTTAAAGAGTGTTTGTGATCATAAATTGTGTGTTAACTCTGTTTTCCACATCAAATTATTTATTGTTTGGTGTTTTAGCCTCATTATGAAAGACTACAGTAATAGAGTTAATTATAGCTCCATCCAAAGATTCTCATTTTGTATCTTTTATCTGTCTTTACAAAGTCACTTCTCCATCCTTATACCTCCAGGATTAGCAAGTTGAAGTTTTGCAGCGATGGGTATCTTCTCCAAAAGGCTTTCTCATAATTATCATTATCCTTTCACATGGCATCCAAAAGCATGGGGTCATTACTCCATCCATACAAGTTGATATGTCCCCACTTCATCATATGCTAACGATGATTCTATTGGAACATGAGTTGCTTCAGCAGTGTGTTCATCTTTTCTATCCCAAGGCGAGCATTCAACATCTTTGCCCTCATTTTGAAATGTCAAACTAGGCATGATCTTGTTGGTTCCTTCATAAAAAGTATTCCTCAATCTTTAACATGCCATTATTGAATGGTCAATGTACTGATGGTAGTTGCAAAAATGAGGATGAAACTTTTCATGTTTTGTAAGAGGTCTTCTCGGGTACAGTGGATCTAATATACCACTATCAAGCAATTGATACATGATAGTTGGATGTTCTATGAATTGATGATACATGCAAAAACATTGATGAGTTTGGTCTTCCTTTGTAGGCTCCCTTCGATGCTTGAGAGGTTTAATAAGTCCATCTCTGAACCACTGATCAAGTATGGTATGAAGTTCTGCTTCAAAGCATGGAATTGGTTAATTCGCTTCTCTTTCTTTGTGCTTGAATCCTCCAAGTGGTCTTCGATCTTTGTCAGACATTGGCAAAGTTTGGTGTGGCAATTTTCTTTCATGCCTCCATACATTCACTTGAACTTCAATTGATAGTGATGTCTTCCTTATAGCTTCAATAAGCTTGATAAACTAGGTGATGCTAAGATTTTCAAGGTAGACCTGGCATTATTGGATAATGTTGTTGATACATATCTCCACTAATGAGCCTTTATTCTGCTCATCATAGCAATCCAAGGCTAAGTCTCTAAAGCGTCTCACAAAGTCTACAGGAGATTTTGACGGTTTTTGCTAGGTATTGTTGAGTTATATTATCGTCATGCATTCCTTGTACTGAATACATTTCCTGCAAAATCAAGAAACCATGTCTTCCTAGTTTCTAATGGAACTGGGGATGAGAGATATATACCAAGTATAAGTATATTCTTTGAGAGATTTAGAAAATTCTCTGAATCAAAAATCATGGTTCCCAGCATGTAAGCCAATGATGTCTATAAACCTATTGATATGTTCCTTCAGGTTATCTTTCCTTCCATTGAATAGAATGAAATTAGGTAATTCATATCCCGGTGGATATGGTTTTTGAAAAATCTCCATTGGGTAAGGAGGTTATGGAACGTACTTGAGATCTTACATGGTAGGTTTGTGTAACTCTTTTTTCTAATAGTGCCATGACCTCATCTTGTGTAAGGAATAACCTATTATTTGGTTATTGAGCTTGTCCTTCCTGAGTGGCAGATGCTCCTTGTCCAACAACAGGAGTGGTTGCATTGCAAACAATATACAATTTGTGTTAAAGTTGTTTGACTGTAGCTGCTACTTCTTCCTGGATGACTTATAGTTCCTTGATGGCTTCTACTACTGCACATATGTTAATCTTTGTAACAGATACTTAAGCATTGTTGTGACTTGGCTTCAGAGAGTGGTTATCCTCCATATTATCAAGGGTACTCTGGCTTTTTCGTACTCTTCATGGTGGCATCTTTGAATCTGCTAACTCAACTCCCCAGTGGAGTCGCCATTTATGTTGGGGTGAATTTCGAGGTAGGTGCTTTATTATAGTTGAAACCCTTTTCGAGACAGAACCATTCCTCCTCCAAAGAGAGACTTCAGTAAGAAAGTAAGTCCTATAGAGTTTGACCTTTAGTGGGTTTTGAAGCTTTAAAAATGGACTTGCAAAAGAAAATAAGATGTCATCCAGATATGCCTTTACAGCTTGAGCTTCCGTCCTTTGGAGATTCTGGTAGTAGTCCAAAGTCACTAAGCACCATATGCAAGACTCAATGAGCTTGGCTTGAGCGACACCTCAATGCCTCCCTCGGGTTCTTTGTGTTGTTGGTGATGAGCTAAGCTGGAAGGGTTTCTGGACTAAAGGATTCTCATCCTATTACAGGTGTAAAACATATCTAGTAACAAATACAAAAGCACATAAGCACAACAACATCATTTTAACAATGTAAAATCCCATCCATAAGCAAGGAATGAAACTCTTAAGATGGAATAATTTTAAGAAAGCAAAAGCTATAAACTCACAGTTAATAAATTGCAAGCCAAAATCTTTAATAGAATAATAAACACTAAATAAGATTTTTTTTGTTAAAATGGACAAAATAACATTATTGTAGGCATAAATCTTGAATCATAAATAGCCATAAATTTTGAGACCAAGAAAATATCTTTTGAAAAAAACTATAAAATAACAAAAGAAAAAGAGAAAAGCATACTTTTTCTTACAAAACTCCAAAAGAGAATTTTTATGAAAACTTTTAAGAAAAAGTACCTCTAAAGGATGTGGTCTTCTTCTCCCCCCTCCAAACTGTACATACGGAGGGGGGGTATTTATAGAAGGAGAATAAGAGGGATGGATGAGAGATAAAGTAGATATTCTGCTTACGTAACCTTACAAGACCTTAAGACAAAATACATGGCTTCCTTTTATAGTAAAATAACTCCCTTTTGCTTACTTGGTCACTTGAGAGGCAGTCTCCTTTCATAAACTACCCAAGGAAACCCAAAAGCTTTCTGAGAGACTTTACTCAAGACAACACTTCACGTGGGAAGCAACAACTCTCCAGAATATATGTAGATAACAATCTCTAAGGAAGTTCATGTGGGTGCACTATGCCATCCTAAAAAAATAGAGCTTAAAGACCTTTTTGGAAAAACTTTGCCTTTAAATTTGACATTTTTAGTAAAAGACAAATGAGTGTTCTTGGTAGAGGGAGAAGAAATAAAATAGAAGGAACAAATTGGAGAGAAGGAAGAGAGATAGTAGAAAAAAGAGAAAAGAAAAAGGGAACAGAGAAAGAGAGAAAAATGTCTTGAAAACTGAGATTTGTGGCTTTTATATGGTGGATATAAAAAATATTGTTAACCAAGTTTCATGTGTCCTCTTTTTGAAAAGAAAATTAAATAGTACATTCGAAGAAGTATGTTTGAAGAGAAGTATGTATAAAGAAAAGTATATTTGGAGAGAAGTACATTCAGAAGAGAAGTATGTATGAAAAGAAGTACGTTAAAAAAGAAGTAAAGAATAATCTTAACCAAAGGTTTAAAATATCAATATCGGTGGAAATATTGACAAAATATCTATATTGATAAAATTTTAAAAGAAATTATGAAAATTGATAATAAACTATGAAAATTTTCAATGAAATTTTAAGATATATTTATTTATTAACTACTTTATCAATTTAACTACAAAAATTTAAAAAATATTGAGTATAAATTATTTTCTCAAAATTAAGAGACCTATAACACTCGTTCACAGTAAAAAAATGTTATTATTTTTTATGATAAATTATTTATTGATTAGAAGAATGATACAAGTACATAATTACTTAAATATAACCTAATACCACATAGAATTTCTTAGTGGTTGAAAATGTTTACTCGTTTCTAAATTTTCATTTCCAATAGTGTATTGAGAGAAATATTGATCAAAAGACAAATCTCCGTAATAATTTTACATGTAATTATTAATTTACCAATCATATGGATATTGTATTATATGTGATTGTTGGTTGAGTTTGAGAATGTATCCATAAATTATTACTTGCTGATATTTCATAACCATCTATTGAATAAAGGTTATATCACCTTCAATCTTTATTGATCCAAAAAATACTCAAATTGTACTTAATTATTAATACTTAAACATTATATATGAAAGTTTATGATAATTATAATTTGAAAAAAAAAATATTCATGTTGCATTTTTGTCTAAAATCTAAAAGCATAATATTTTTTTTATAAATTAAAAACTTTATATATTTTATATTTTAAAGAAATACATAACATTTTTAAAATTTTATAAAAAATTATTATTATTTTTATAGATACTTCAGAAATTTTTACGGATATTTTAGAAATTTCCATGGACATTTTGGAAATTTCAGTGAAAATTATAAAAATTTTGACCAAATTGTGAATGAATTAACATGGAAATTTTAACGGAAATATTAAAGAAATATAAAACATTTCGATAGAAATTACAGAAATTATAATAATTTTCAACTTAGATTGAAGGGATAATATCCATATACTAAAACAAAAACAAAAAAAAACAAAAATATCCATGAAATTTCATGGATATTTTTTATTTTTTCATCTTTGGTCTTAACCAAGCTTCACGAATCCTCTTTTTTTAAAAAAATAAAAAATTAAAAAGTAAGTTAGGAGAAAAGTATGCTTGAAGAGAAGTACATTTAGAAGAAAGTGCATCTAGAGGAAAATACATACGGAGGAAAATACATTTGGAGGAGAGTACATTTGGAGAGAACACTAAAAGTTGAAAATTTCACTTTGAAAAGTCAAGATTCAGAGAAGGAAAAGGTTTGACTTATAAGACACTTTTTGTTTAAATAAAGTAAATATATTTTGGATTAAAACCAAGTATAATAATAATAATAACAATAATAATAATAATAATAATAATAATAATAATGATAAAGAGAAAAAAATAAGTTTATTAAATAATTAATTTTCCTTCCTACCCTTAGTGTGTTTAAGCATGAAGTGATAAAAAATTTAAGCTTTACAAAACTGTTGGACCCAAGCAAGTGAGTTTAACAGATATAAAATAAGCTCAAATAATATGTAAAAGTGACTTGCAAAATTACTAGCCTACATATTTATGATTACTTATTCAAACCAGTAGGCTCAAACCACCCCTCTCAGTGAATTAGCATAATATAAATAAATTATCTTAAATCATACTTTATAACTTTTATATCAATCAAACTATACCCCATTGAAAAGCCCCATTAATAGAGTGAACTCATTTCCTTGCTAAAAATCAATCAGTGAACAATTTAGTTGTCATATCATTTATCAGGTAGATAAATTTGGTGAACTATTTAGTTGGCATAATAATTTCTAAACTAATAAGGAGGAGCATAACTTAAACTGGACTTGACAACATGTCGTGTTGAAACGAATTGTGTTAAAATTTACTTATTTAAACACGATCCGATAAGTTAATGAGTTAAAAAATTCAAATATAAATTCATTTGTTAAATTAATAGGTAATTCGTTACACGGCCCGTTAACACGTTAATTTTTTAGGTTAAATATGAATTAACATATTAATTTGTATTTGTTTGACTCATTTCACTCATTCTATATTTTCATATTGACTTTATTTTTCTATCCTAAAAGAATAATAATACTTATTATAAAAGATATTAAAAATCAAAAGCTCAAATATAGTTGTTACATACATATATTAAATCCAATATAAATTACACTAAAAAAATAGTGCAAAAACTATATAGAAAATATTATTTATGAACTAAATATACAATAATAATCATGTAAAAATATAAATTATCATAATAATAAAGAGGCAATAGGGTATAATAAAATTAAGATTTCTGTTAATATATTATAAAATTATTAAAATATTTTTATTAAACATGTGAAATGGATTATAATGGATTTTACTCATTACAACCGGTTAAAGTAATGGATTCTAATGAATTGACCTCCAATCCGTATTAGCTGGATTCGAATATTATTTTAATCATGTAAATTTATATTGTGTTAACCGATACTCAAACCCATAGCCTCATCAGGTATAAGACTATTGTGTTATAGAAGAAATACAAAAACAGAATACAGACGACAATATAATATATTAACTGAAGGTCGCCTCAATAGTTTATACTCTTGGGCTATTAATAAACCAAACACGAATATTAAAATAATTAAATAAAATTCTTATATAATTCAATTTTTTTTTTCTTTGGTAAAATATATAATTCCATTCTTGAATGCACCAAATAAGTGATGACTTACTAGAGTTATATTTTATGTTATCGTGATTTCCTTTAACCAAAACTAGACAAGTAAATTATATTACTGTGTATTACTTGCTTCCAATATGCATGACAAATTTTAAAAATGTTTTCATGGGTTTGTTTAATTGTTTTCCTTTTTCTCACAAATAACTATCAAAATTAATTATATTAATTTAGTATATTATCCAAAATATCTGACACTATTAGAGTACAGCAAATTAGGCCTGCAATTTTTCATTGAAATTGTGTGAGTTAGGTAGCATTTTTGTTTGTCATTATGATTCACAATTGGGCGATGATGGATTAGTTTTTTAAGGTAAAAATCTTTGTTAGCAGTGGTTAAATTAATGTGTAAGAATTTCTATGTAATTATTAAAGCAGATTAATTAACATGCACCATCCATCATTAATTTAATATTTTAGGGTCCACACTAACAGATTCTTAGGCACAAAAAGAGTCAGCTTTTTATCCAGATAATCATAATTCTTAATCATATCACGGGCATGGCTGTGTTTTCAATGCCCTCTATATAGTATAAGCATATTCTAATCCTCTTAATTTTGCGAATTATTTCCATGATTCTATAACTTTCATCAAAAGTACTTATTACTTAAATATATAAAAGAGTTCACCCCATTTATTTGTGCGCTTAAATTACTATATATATATATATATATATATATATATATCATCTAGATTTAATTATTTCTTCTAAAATTTTTCTTGTTCTAGATTTAATTATTTCTTCTAAAACTTTTCTTAAGTAGAATAGAAACCCTTTTTATCCTGTGAAAAACACGGAGTATTGCATGAATTGAGGATGACATTGATGCCTAAATCATCATTACTAGGCATTATGAAGCATTATATAACTTAAAATTCTTTCTTTCTTGCATGCAGGATTTTCAAATGCATGAATGACTGCATGCAGGATTATATGTGTAATCCAAAATGAAAGAAATTAATTATGCAAAATTAATCAATATTGATAGTAGAGATTAATAGATTCAGAGGTTAAGAACAAATTTAAACTACTTGAATTACCATTTGCACAGCCCGGATCTTCAATTTCTTATAATAACCGAGTCTACAGCTAGATAGTATATGCATGCATACAACATTTGGTAATGTGGATACTCTGGAAGAGGTCCATATATTATTGGTGCACCAAACTAGGATACATAAAAATCTCTTAAAATATTCTTGCAAAAATGAAAGCAAAATGCAAAGAAAGAGAGGTAATTAACAATATGGATTCATTGGGAATTTGCATACCCTACTTTTTCTTAAAATTCTTAAAAAACCAAACCATAGGAATCCCAATGTGACTAAAAAAATAAAAATAATGGAAAGCTGAAACTAGTGCCTTAATTGAACCCCACAAAAGATGACATATATAAGCATCTTTAGTCTCACCAACCATGGATTAAAAGCCTTTTGATAATTTGGGTCCACAAAATGATTATGTACCTCTCCATGTCTACTACCAAAGAGTCTTATAGGTAGACATAAAAAATAAAGCTTTTCAAACTTCAAAACGACTCCTTAGGGGTAAGCTTACTCAGGTTCTTTCAAACTTGGTGTATATATATATATATATAATTTAGACACCAAATAATTAAGAACAATAAATATCAAAGTATTTATGCCATCCACGACCTCTCTCTCCGACCCTCTCCATGATTGCAACCAGCCATAAGCGTCCTTATCATACATATTCACCATTACAAAATTTGATCTGTCTTCTTCTTTCAAGTTTCAATTCCCACCATAAATAATTACAACCCTTCATTGGCTACTTGCTTATCTTTATATTTAAATCTCTGTGTTGTAATTCCATCTTCAAATATGTCTCTCTCTGAAGTTGCTTCGTCTTCTTCTCCTAATTCGTCTTCTCAGCATTCTCCTCTGAGAATTCAGTTGGTTTCCAAATCCACATCCGACCAACTTCTCGAGAAGTTCTTTGATGCCACGGAGTTCGACTTTGACTACGAGCAGAGTGGGTTGTGGTCTCCACCTGTTCGGCGCAGTGTGTTCTTGAGCTCACCTGGTAAAATATTCACTGAACAAGAAATGCTTGAGAAGCTTAGGAGTGTGATGGATGCTAGGAATCGTCGAAGATATAATGTGTTTCTCAGAGTACTGCTTTCTACCATACTCATTAATTTCCTGTTTCATTGATTTTTATCTTTTATGTTTGTTTTAAATCTCATTGTGACACTGAGAGTTAGAGATAGATATGATTTATTATTAAAGTTTCTATTTCTACCTCTTATGCAGGCATTGTGGTGTCCATGAGGACATCTGGAAGCCATATCTTATCGGCTATCATTCAGTGGGGGCTTTGTTGCAGGTCAAGAAACAAAAATACAGAGCACATTAAAAGTAGGGAAGAAAGAGCTCCAAGTTTTGTCGTTGTTTTCTCATGTTTGATGTAAAATGTTGATTGTTTCACAAGAAACAAAAATGAAAGAAAAGGTGTGTATATATATATATATATATATATATATATAGAGAGAGAGAGAGAGAGAGAGAGAGACGTGAAATTTTAATTTTATCTTTGGGCTCGCTTCTTTCTCTACTATCTTTATCAGTATACATTTATACTACAGAGGAATCTTCTCTATGTTCATTCTTGGTCATTCAGTGATAAAGAATTGGATATATATATATATATGTATAATTTATTTTTTTCGTAAAGAATTCGATTTATATAAAATTATAAAAAAATTAGATCGATTTTTTTCCAAAAAGTTTAAAATATGATTTTTGTGGCTTAAGTTATTGAGCACTTCTAATTGAATAATCTCGTATCAATGACGTTTTAAGTTTAGCTTACATGTCTGATATTCTTCCACGTAAAGAGAATATATAGAAAAGGAAGGGTGTCGCCGATCATATTTTATTAGTAAGTGATTAAGTACAATATAATTAGAAGACTGAAGTCTCTACATACAAGTCGGCTTTTATTTTTTAATTTTAGAAACTAATTCGAACCCAACCTGACGAGTACAGGTATGAGAAGCATAAATCTAGACCAACCAAATTCTTCGACAAAATCAATTTTTTAGGATTAGAGTTTAACAAATTAGCAAATATGCTACATATATATAAACATTAAGAATGGAGATTGGAATTTGGGCCAGGGATTTTGGCATTTAATGCGTCAGACTGTGTTTGTTGTTTTCTATTTTGGGATTTGTGGGATGTTTGCTCATTAGAAAAGCAGATACAGCTCTGCTTTTATGAATAAAACAAGGGTAACAGAAGAAAAACGCAGATAGAGCATCCTTTTCACTGTCTACCAATCCCAGGCAGCATAAGGGAAACGCTGCTTTCACAAACTGTAAAATGCGTTCCCCTAAATATTCACACGTTTGCTTATTAAAAATTTCAGAATTGTTACATTCATTCTAGAACTCTGCTGTCACCATAATAAGTAGCCTGCATGAAAGCGGAAAGAGCATTATTCACAAAACATTTCTCTCTTTTCTTTGTGGGAAACTCAAGGACCTCCAAGTTCAATGTGAGGGAACTCGACGGCCGTTGAGTTTGCTGTGGAAAACTTGAAGGAATTCCTTTTTCTGTGTGATATTATCAAGATCACCAATAAGGATAAAGGGCTGAGTTAAAAAAAAAAATTAACTTAGCAGGAGACAAGAAATTCAATAAAAACTTACTCAAAACACCTACAAAGCATCCCAATAAACATAAAGATTATGTAAATGCAATTTTGAAATGTCATGACTAGAAATTTTCTATAAAATGTATACAAACTATCATAATTCTCATTCACGTATAGATATATGGAGTAGATTTTGATTTTCTTGTCAAGAAAGAATAAATTACCCTGTTTTCGAGAGACGCACCCAATCAAGTTACACAATTAGTTTTGCAGTAGCATTAAGAGGCCTTCAACTTCTGCTCTTATTCTGATTTCATTATCACAGATATGCTTATTATATACACACAAATTGTACAGATACTGGATTCGTCATAAGAAAAAGCAATAGTTTGCACCTTATGAATGTGATAAGTAACTAACTCCACTGAAACATCCAACACTTGGATTTACACGAATGTTCTATCACAAACCTGTACTACGCTAATTTCTCTTCATCACTTCTATGTTTCAAAACAAGTCTCTGTCTTTCTCTTATAGGGATATACACCTGCTATCAAACAACAAAAAAGCAATGTATGTTTTGGTGAAAGGTGGGGATGGTGGTAACAAAGAAAGCAAGCAAATTCCAAGGTTATTTAACCAAAAAAGTAAAAAATAAAAAATAAAAAAAGAAGCAAATTAACGTTTTTATAGGGTTTTTGTAATTTCTGAAATAGTGAAATACTAGGTCAAAAAGATTACTAAAACCAGCCCAATTATACATGAAGAGTTATTTCGAAAGTAGACCTGACAAGCATGGGCATCAGACTGGTACAGAACTTTGTTCTAGGGCTTCTTGCCCTGTAATGCCTTCCTTCAAATTTTTGAAATAAATATCATAGTCCTTCTCTTCGGGTGGGTTTTCAGGGTCCACAGTAAATGGCTCACTAAATGGTAAAACACTCTTAACCTGTGTAAAAAAAGATATAAGTTTCTGATACTATCCATAATTATTAAGTAATCAAAGAACAAAACAACAAATGACAATTTCCAGAGGGAATTATTGGGCATCATATGTTTACATGGGAAACTTATCTTTGCCCATGACAATGCAATGAAGTAAAATGAGGTTAAAGTTCTCCCAATTTAGCTTAATCAAAGAAACATGCTACGCATATTTTATTGTTCATAATAGACTGCAACGATTACTCAACTCATTCAACAAAACTTGCCAACACTTGCTTTGGCAGTGTAACAAAACTTTGATGGTATGAAATTAATATGAAGAAGAATGCTTTTCAACTTCACTGTTTACTGTTGGGCTTGTATTACCCTCTCACTCACTCACTCACTTAAATATGTTCAGAATCTTCTCTCTATGTGGTTGTAAGGTGCAGAGTCAAGACATCCTATATAAGGATTCTTAACCAACATGAAGTTTTAGGAGTTGCACATAATCAATTATGTTGGAGTGATTTTTTTCCATGCATTTCATGTAGTATGTAGCACTTTTAATCATTTAAAGTTGTTAACATCAGATAGCTATTTAGAAACTCTACTCAAACAGTAAACACCAATTTAGAACAGGGTAGAGGGAGAGAGTAGCAGACTGAATCTGCATCAAAATGCTAAGAATAATGGCTAAATAGGGGGTAAAAATCATATATCATAGGGTTGTGTTTTAAATTATTAAAGTCAAGAAATTCATAGAAAGAGAGGGGTACGTATACAGTGAACAT
This sequence comes from Rhamnella rubrinervis, assembly GCA_007844105.2. Taxonomy (NCBI): domain Eukaryota; kingdom Viridiplantae; phylum Streptophyta; class Magnoliopsida; order Rosales; family Rhamnaceae; genus Rhamnella; species Rhamnella rubrinervis. The sequence continues at coordinate 2,291,024 of CM017579.2, forward strand.
TATTCTTTATAAAGGAGGAAGTCAGAATCTGACCTCAAATGTCTTGTCAAGAGCATAAGGGCTTTCCAAAGCAGCAACACATATATGAGCAATCTCTTCTCTTGATATCTTACCCTGTATATATTGAGAAACTAAGCTTTTAATTTCAAAGATTTGTTGCTGTAATATGTCCCACTGGACAGTTGACAATCAAAAGAGGTTGAGCAATATTTGGGCAAAACATATAATAAAATTAGAGTATTAGAAGTATCATTTGAAGATAATATACTGTTATATTGTCTCCTTGGTCAAAAATGAGATCTGCTCCAGCAGGTTCCTCTGTCAAAGCGCATGGCCTCACAATTGCATATGGTATTCCACTTTCCCGTATTAAATCCTCCCCCTGTTTAAACTTTACACTAAGAAATTTTGAAAACAAAAGTAAAAAAAAAAAAATGTTGACATGCAATATTTTTACTTTCCACATGGATGGAAAAGAGCATATAAAAGAATATAGTTAATTCAGAGAATTTAATTTATGCTTGTTTTCTTTTCTCTTCTTTTCTTTTCAAGCACACGTACAGAACTAGGTAATTCAGAGAACTGTCATTTGTGCTTGTTTTTTCTTATCTTCAAACAAGGCTGCAGATTCAAATACAGTAGACTTGGGGGGCGAGTGAGCCAAGACAAATATACTAAAATTAAAAGATTAGCAAGTAAGGGTTTAACCTTCAACTTATATGTCAGGATAAAACCCAACTCCTTGTTCAAGCGGACCGCAGGAGGTTGCTTACTAAGATCAAGTCCAGGCCTGTCAGGTCGGGTAACTCCTGCAGAGCTCACATGAACAAACCTACAAGTGAGAAAACCGAAAGGAATCATTCTAACTAGATAGCTGAAAAATTCTACATAAAAATGTAATAAAGAAGATTTGAGCAACACTTGAAGAATTATTATACCTAGGAGTTACAGGATCCTTTAGATATGCCTGGATGCTTGATATTGGTAGCTGAAATTCACCTTCCAGGAAGGTAGGATTCAATTTCCCATCATATTCAAACTTACTGAACATAAGCTGCAAGGGTTCAGGTTTTTCATAAATAATTATGGCACAAAATAATGAAGCAGAAAGGATAGGCAGAGATGATGACTCAGAAAAACATGCCTGCAATGATACAATATTGCTTGGATCAAATGGTTGGGCATCTGATACAGTCCGTGCCCGAAACACAGGCCTCAAAGAAGAAAACGGCAAGCGCACCTGAAAAGGAAACAGAATAACAGCTACAGGTTTTATATTATTTATCATAGCCCACCAATCAAGGGTTCATTGTGTTACTTACTGACTGCCACTGGTCTCGTACAGTGTCAAAGCTTGCTGTATAACCAACAGTATCCCATTCTCTGCTAGTCCGAACAATAAGTTTATATCGACGGCCATCACCTTTAAGACGCAGCTCCAAACCATCATATGCAGACAGATCCTCTGGCACTGACAAATTCTGAGAATAAAGGAAAAAGCAAACTTAAAGAAGTGGACTCGGAGATATTCATTTAACAAAAGTAACCTGAAAATACTACATTGCTCCCTGTGAGAGTGTGCTTATGTAGTGCCCAAGTATAGCTTGTCCAGGGTCATTAGTCAAGTCCATGGTTGCCTGCTTGGCAGCCTTTGTTTGTAATTTTCTCTCTCCTTATGTCTCCTCAAACATTTTGATGTTTCCCGCTGTCACAAGGACGGATGTAAATAAAGCTCTTTACAGAGGGGTGACTAGTCGACGAAAGGTTGGGCTAGCTCACCAGCATAGGTAAGGGGCTTTTCATATGTGCTTGTGGCCTCCGTGTACTCTTACCATCGAGATATTAATAAAACGAGTGCATTTCTTATCGATCGTTGCCTTTGTGAGCTTGTCCCGTTTATTTCTTTGCGTGTATATTTTAATTGCTTTGTTGCTTGCTTTGTGCTTGCACAACACTAATATCGTGTGGGTTATTTGTCTTTCGAGGAACATCGTCGGTTGGCTTACTACCCGCGAGGGGCTAGTAAGCACTGCATGGCCTACTTGCGAGTGCCAAAGGCGCGGCCGTGACACTCCCACTAGCTCAAAAATATAACAAGGGAAGTTTGTTCTGTACCAGCAACCATGGAATTTCCGGCATAAAATGGTTAAAGACAATCAAAACAATGGTCCACGACCATTTCAACCCATATTAGAATTTCATTTATAAATGAAAACTAGATATCACTGCTCGTCTTAAAAATTTAACTTGGCATGACAAATTCTGTTGTTTAAATATCTGGAAACATGGAACTAGATTTCCCTTTTTTTTTCCTTTTTTCTTTTTTTTCTTTTGACAGAAACTAATACACCATATTTTGAAACTAAATTACTTAAAAATCTAGAAGGAAAGTTTACTGATAGATAATTAAATATAGCTAAGTAAAGGAACAGCAAAGACTATGATACAAAAAGAACACAAAGGACTCAAATAAAAAGTTGTAGTGTACCTTTGTTCTGATACTGGTAAAGCCACCATTGTTTGCAGTGGAAACTACACCTGAAGATGACAGATTTTTAAGAAAACATCCAAACATAGAAACCATAATTCTAAAAGAATTATGAGCTAGACAATAATGCAAAGATAGGAAACAATTCTTCAATTTGACAATAAAAAACCTTTAAAAAGACCAGATGGTCCACCATTTTCTCCCCCTTTTGGGTCAATCTGGAATGTGCTTTCACTAACACCCCCCATTACAACATCATCCAAGGCTCCCCAGGCAAGTTCCCTAAAACTATTATCTGTAAATTAGAAATAGGAGACAGAATCTCAATAGGAAGTGTCATCGAAAAATGACATAATTGATAACTTAAATTCAGCCAAACCATGTTTGGCAGGGTATCAAGAATCAAGGTCCAAAAGTTATCTACTAATGTCTATTCACTTATAAATAAATATTAAATTATCCACTAAAATCACTAGGATTGCTAGTCAATTATGATACACTTCAAAATATAGTAACTTAGTGATTTGGTGTATACTCAATTTCAAGCTAAATGTATAATTCAATAACTATGTCCAAATCCAATAACATTATTTGGATTCTCCACCCTCCATATTTTGTTCTCAAACACTTTTCTACGTATTTCAAGTCTTATTTGGATATAGAACTGTAGAGGTATTACGCAGCAGCTTGCTTTGGATGGTAGTCATAGTTACTCAGCATAGAAGACTATACCTTTAAATCCAAATAGTAGTTTACCATTTTGCAGTCCAATACTCTTCTTTACAGCATTAATCAAATTTTTCATACCAACATACTCCACCTTTTCAGGTGAATCCCCCTTGATCTGATTTCAACATTCAAGCAATGCGTTATTAGTGAAGACTTGTTTCTATAATTTACAGGTTATGAAAAAGTATGCAATTTCCAAGAATCCAAAGTAAACTTCTTATTTAAGAATAAACCGCATCCAGATACACAAAGAACGCACCTCTGGTTCAAAGAATTTGATTCCCTGTACCACACCACATTTAGATGTCAAGTAACTAAGAAAGATAAAATTATGACATACTAACGAGCAGGATAATGACATTCTTTATGGTAGTCCAAACTTAAAAAATCTAACAATATTTGCAAACTTACTTGGCTGTATTTTGCCCTTTCAGGAGTGTCCCCTTCTTTCGGGCCAACAATGACAGAAACAGCATTAATAACTTTTCTTACTCCTTTGAAATATTCAGGGAGTAGAGTACTCTCCTTAGTAATGTCTCCAATGACCTGACAATTTTTGAGGGAAAAACAATCATCAACCTTGACCGTATCAGACAAAGGAAACCAAAATAGCATATTTTTTTATACAATATATTCAGAACATTCAATTATGACTATTGACATATTAATCAGTCAAAGAATCAGTGGGGTTATAGTTCCATTTGGTATGTAACTCCAGAGCATCTGCATGTTCTATGCTAAGTTGGCAAGTTTTGCTAGAATTTCTAAAAGTATTAGAAACAAAGCATCTTTAAAGGATTGTTGTTTCAGAAGCTCAATCATATAAGGAGCTACCTTATTAGATATGAGTCTTATGACCAGACCAAATTAAGAAATTAACTAAATATATTATCTTAAAAGTAAATGAAAGCATTGTCCATTATATCCAAGGGTATGAACATCCCATGGAATAATGTGGAGAAGAAACTTAAACTGGGTAAATGCTTTCACCATAAACATACTAAAATTTCACACTAAAAGGATTTATTATGACATTGCATCATTATATGAGATAATTAATAGATGATAAACAGGAAGTAGATTAGCAACACCTCTGATTGAATTAAGCAGTGAACCAGAAAAAGAAACTTATAAACTAATGAAGGAGGTTATATATTTAATTGTGGCTAGCTCACCAAGTCAATGTCTGAGCCTAACATCTTTCTTGCCTTCTCTTCATTTCTTACCTGAGAAATTTCATATGTAAAGTAATAATCAATTAAAGAAATAAATAATATATTAAAATTCTCAAAAGCATGACTGACAATGTAATTGCATCATTCTTGTTTTCTTCATTATTAAAAAACAGAGAAGCAGCTCTGTAAGATAGGATGTCCAGCTAAAATAAACAAGAAGGTATTAAAAAGTACCAGTACTCGGACTTGCAACCCTTTATTCCGTAAGATGTCAACTACTCTTCGACCTACTCCACCAGTCGCACCAGTGACTAGGACAACGCTAGAGGTTTCCATTACAGGTTTCTCAGGTGACGGACTAGATAGTTTTTCAATTAGAAGTTCAAAGAACTAGACAAAAAAAATTAAAGCTAGTTAGTTGAGGAGTGAAAAACCACATTAGATATAATCATAACTGAAATAAGAAAATTGTGCCCAACCTTTGTAGGGGATGGAGGTCCATTGAAGAAATATAACGTTTTAAAAAATCTACCAAAGTCCCAACTTTTTTTTCCAACTTCTGCTGATATCAGGCCCCTAAATGGCCTTGACGAGAGACTAACTGAGTGTCGTTGGTAAAGAAAGGACTGTGGTCTGCCATTACTTTGAAGAAATGGTTTAGGAAGTGGAGAGCCATGTAACCAGGGATGTAAAGATTGGTTAGAAAAATTTCTACCAACAGGTGATGAAGAACCCTGCATTGCCCATTGATGAAAATACAACAATTAAAATGATCATGAATTGAAAACTGGTGACGTAATGACCATACATATTCCTCGCTTTACTGCAAAATATAGTCTAGTTATCAAGGAGATTTTGGGAAGGATTTTTGGATTTGACAAGCTCTTGAGCAAGCAACAAGACAACATAGTTGATGAACTAACATTTCACAAATAATTATTAATTCATCGTTTGGAAAAGAGGAAATACAAAATGCATGTTTTTGTTCTAAAACTTGAATATCTCATAAAATTTTATAATCGTTGCTTCCGGGAAGTTAGTTGAACCATGAAGCAATATGGAACCAAATTAGTTCCTCCACATTATTGTTGGAAAAGCTTAACTTTTAACTTTGCTATCCAAACTAATATCCGACCACAAAGAACACCCATTTAATAAGTCATAATTCACTAAGAGACAGACAGAGGTTGGCAGGGCAAAATCACACTACAATACCGTCCTAACCATAAAACCCACTTACAAAATCATGAGGACCATCTAGCTATGACCAACTTGGGTTGTCTGGAACATAAAAAATGGCTAATTTCTCCATAGACATGCTAATTTATCACTCCAATAATTAGGAAATTGACAAAAGCACAAGACACCCATTAAAAATTGAAGTGAAGATCGGCAAGCCAAGTACGTGAATTACCTGCCGATTGAGAGTAAAGGAAGACACAGGCGAGGATAGCATAACACAACCGCATTCCATTTTCACAGGGGAAGTGGAAAGAAATGGAAACCTCTGGAGAGGCATTCAAATTGGAGCTTATATTTACCAAAAAAGAAAATTGGAGCTTATATACATATCACATTGGTGATATCTAGTAGAAATGAGTAGATGTAGACCACACATATTCCCAAACCAACTGTCAATTTTGTTCAGTATTTTACCCTTATTGTGCTTTAATAAGTTGGATATATTAATTTAATTAAATTCAATCTTCATTGTTGTTTTAATCGGTCCAGTGGAACTCTAATAACATTGTCCATTTTATTTCCATCCAAAATTTGAAAAAAAAAATGAGAGAGAGGAAAATAATTTCATAAAACTTTTTATATTTCAAAATTACTTAAATTAATACTATATGAGAAAAATTTATTAACTTTATATGAGAGTTGTTCTTGGCTGTTTTGGAGACCGTCACCCAATAGGCTTATAGAGACTCATTGGACCTGACTTGTTAAGAAAATGATTTCAAACCATTTTTAATGAGGCTACTTTGGTAGGTGTGGTTTGGCAGACATAAAAGGTATAATATGGGTTTAATCAATTTATTTGCATTAATTTGGCCCATTTGGAGGGTCCGAGCTCGCAAGTTTGATAAATTAGGTTTAACCTTGTTAGCGGTACAATTGCAAGTCACAGACACTTATTTTGATGCATTGCATTATTTATTATTTATTTTGATTTTTTAACTTACAGTTTAATTCCACTTGGTTTCGTGTGTTTTTTTACTGTTAAAATCTAAAATCTTTTAATATTTTATACCAACTGTCCAAAAGAGAAAAAAATTTTATTTTAAAACTTAAACGCTCTAACTTAAACACTCTTACTTTTCCCTCTCAAATTTATTACTTAAATATTTTACTTTTATTTACAAAGTTTAACGATTAATTTAGTTTTTTTTTTTACTTTTTCAAGATACTCAAACTACTTACACCTTTGAACTTTTTCAAAAATTATGTCTATTTTTGTATTTTTGTCACTTTTGAATTTACTTTTGGATTTTTGGGTAAAATAACCACTAAAATAACAGTATTTGAAAAATACCACCAATCTATATTTCTTGTAAAATCTGTATCACAGAATTTACTTCTTCACTCTCTCTTGAAATCCTATTCTCCTAAAACCTACCCGTCAAACCTTTCCATGAAGTCGAGTGCGTTTTAATCATCAACTCTCACCGCCTTCTTCCATCACCGACAACAATGGCTCCGTTAAAGAGATTGAGGAAGGCTAGTGACAAATCCACAGAAGCAACAACAGTAACTAAAGTCGCTGCCACGAAGAAGAGGAGCCGTGAGGTTGAGGAATCCTCTAATGCACTCCAGGTATGAACAAATTTATGATAAAAAATAAAGAATTTTTATATATAAGTATTCTATTTGAATGAGTATTGTGTATGCATATACAATTTGTATAGGCGCCAATTTAGGATACTCCCAATATCTTTGGCATCTACCATTTGGCGGGGTGTCCTCTTGTTATATACGGGATACCTCGGCCAAAGTTCAGGCATCGGCGAGGGGTGCTCCTCTTATATATATGAATACCCCGCCAAATTTGCCGGCATTGTGTTGGTGAGGGTGTCCTCTTGTTATATGCGGGATACCCCGGCCAAATTTACGAGGCATCGACCATTTGGCGGCGGTGCCTCTTATTATATACGGATACCCCGGCCAAGTATGGCGATCGGCCAAGTTGGTAGAGGTGTCCTCTTGTTATATATGTGAGACCCCGGCTAAATTTGCGATGCCGGCACATTTGGCGAGGGTATCCATATAACGAGGAACCCTCGCCAACGATGCCCGCACCCTGGCGGGGTATCCGTATATAACAGAGGGCACCCTCGCCAAGGGTATCCCGTATATAACAAAAGGCACCCCTCGGCCAACTTGGCGATGACTCGGCACATTTGGCCGAGGGTATCCCGTATATAACAAGAGGCACCCTTCGCCAACCTCATGCGCCAATTGGTAGGGTATCCATATATATAGACACCCGGCCAATTTCACATGCCTCGAAACTTGGTGGGTATCCCGTATATAACAAAGGCACCCCCACCAACTTATGACTTCGGCACATTTGGCCGATGGGTATTCCGTATATAACAAGAGGCACCCCTCGGCCAACTTGGCTCATGCCTCGGCACAATTGGCCGAGGGGTATCCCATATATAACAAGAGACACCCTTCGGCCAATTTGGCCGATGCCTCTAAATTTGGCCGAGGTTGCTTTACCTTATTTACACTGGTGTTTCACTCGGCCATATGGACGAGGGACTCGGCAATGTGGCCGAGTGAAATACCAGTAAAAGTTATGAATGCAATTACATATGAAATTCATACACTTCACACATATATACTTATACATACATACTATTGTTGTTAATTTCAATTGAAAATGCAGCGATTGGTTTTTGTTAATAGTTTTTTGATTATTTTGATATGTTTTGTGTTATAGGTTTCACGAAGAATTATTCCCGAGGGTGCAGGGGATAATGCTCATCTCACAGTCATATCCAACTGCAAGTGGCACTCAAAGTTATCTCTGATAAGCTACGAAGGGATAGATCAATTTGAGGCTTCAATTTTTGGTGATTTCACAAGGATGAAGGCGACAATTTTGTGGTGGATTTGTGCACCACTGCTATTGAGACAACTATACAACGATGACCCACACGTGATCGAGTTTGAATTCAATGGAGTTGGAGCAAGGTTTGATAGGAAGGCCTTTGCCATGTTCACCGGGTTAAACTGTGGTAAATTCCCTAAGGAAACGGAGATGAGGAATTTATCTTATAACTTGTGGACCAAGTACTTTGGTGTATCGGGTCCAATGACACAAACAGAGTTCGGTCAGGCATTCAAGGACATTAAATTCAAGTACGACAATGATCAAGAAATATGGGACAATGTCAAATACTGCATGTTCTTTTTCTAGAGGACTTCTCCTACCGATCGGTCAAGATTAGTGAAGAAAAATAACTTTACAATCATTGAAAATGATAATTTGCTAGAGAAGTACCCATGGGGGAACTTATGCTATGATCTTACCATTTCCAGTCTCCGATCGAAGATGGAGGCGGGGAAACACAAGACATCCTACAGTCTTTACGGATTTCCTCTTGCATTTCAGGTGACACTATATTATATAAACTGCCATTGTGTTTATATTTTATAATTATGTGCTCTTATCAAATCGTTATGACTTTTTGTGTAGATGTGGGGCTTTCATGTGATACCCATGGTTCCCACCATGACATCGCTCGGAGCCTTTCTCGGTGTCAGATATCCAAGGATGCTAGGATACCAATTCTCTAACATCCTACACTATAATAGGCTGGCCAACGACGTCTTCAACAAAAAACAAGTAAGTTCAACCCAAGTTGAATTTTCATGTGTATTTTGTATGATCGGTTGTATGATTTATTTCAATTGTATTTTCGTTCTTGTAGTATATCGTGAATAATGAGCATTATTCGAGGAGGAGTTGCGAAGACTTACATGATCAACTTCTGGGTAAGGTCCGACGACAAACAATATGTTGGGCCACCAGTTGTACATGTATCGACCCCGCGAGCCGAGCCGTAACCGAAGAAGAGCCAGTGTATACTACACGAGCTAGCACACAATCTCAACCCGAGGGTGCTCATTCGCAGTATAATGAGTTGCGGGAAGATTTTGTAAATATGCGGTGACTTTGGACTTGATTAAGCAAGGCTGATATACAGAGTTGAAGACAATGGTGGGGCGGTTGTTACAAAGATCATAAACAATGGTTTATTTTTTAATTTGCATTGATTATTTGTTTAATTTTACTTTTCTTGATTAATGGTTTACTTAATTGAACTAATGATGATTTTGGTATATTATGTAGCAAATAGTAGCTTATACGCCGCCACCACCATCTCCAGCCCAAGAACAGGAACCACATCATCCAATTCATGTGGTTTGGGATCCTTTTAAACCAGTAGACAAAAGAAAAAAGCTACATTGTCTAAATTTCTTAAGGATAGAAAAAGTAAATTGTCTACGGCCGACGGTTTTGATAAGATAAGTAAAGAAGTTTATAATATATTCTTAGCGATGGAGGTGGTTAAATAATGATGTAAGAATAGTTTTAATTAAGTATGTTGTAACTACTTTGTGGTAAACCCAAACTTCACTATTATAATTGTTTTGTAGGGAATGGATGTTGTCCTATATTTCATTAGAAAGAGGATCGATAGTAACTCCGACTATTTCCATCGAGCGTGATCATAACCGATTGCTTCTTTTGGGTACGTTTTATGTATATGTATTCAATTATCAAAATATAATAATTATGTACACACTAACACAATATATTTGTTTAGGTCCGTGAATAATAGGCCTCAATGCAAGGGCGTTATAATAAGCACGTGGTTCGGGATCCACATGTTGATGAGGACATGGAGCAATTTGAGCAGAATATTGATTGGGCGAGTGAGATGAACGATCCTTCAAATGAGTATTATCGGGAAAAATGCCTCGAATCATCATCTTCAAGGACATTGTGAGTATTAACCATTTTATATTTTTCAATGTTATTGTAACTAATTGTAATTAATTTTACTTACAAATTTTAGTTTTTCCAAATTGGTGTAGGTATATATCCTAGTGAATAACAATGGTGCGCATTGGTTGACATGAAGGTTGACATTCATAGCCGGCATATTACCCTATACGACTCGGCAATTAAAATGACACCTAAGTCATGGTTTCAAATAAAGAATGCAAGACCATTGGTGGTTTTGTTCCCGTATTTGTTGATGGTCAACGAATACTACACTCATCATCCAGATCAAACGCTGGACTTAACTCCATTCAGAATGACCCGGGAAGAGGATTCCTCACTCCCACAGCAAATAAGCGAGTAATTTCTTCAATACTCATTTACACATTTTTTAGGGTATCAATGTATCTTATTATTTACTTAACCAATTCCAATGTGTTTTTTCAGTGGTGATTGCGGTGTTTATGCATTGAAGTATATAGAATACCTCATTGCTGGAAGGCCATTTGACTTCAACAGCAGTCACATTGCTTTATTTAGGGAGAAATATGCAGTAGAAATTTTTCACAATGAGATGTAAAGTACCTATTAGTTTGGTCAATATTGTAATGAATATAAATTTATTAATGGTAAAAAAATATCAATTGATTCATTTATGAACTTCAAAATTGTAAGTAAACAAATGTACCAGACCAACAATTTCAAAATAACTTGTTAAAAACAAACTCAATGAAATACTCGTCTAGAGCCTTTAAGCAAAGTGGCGAGTGAAATTCCACAAGTTAGTAGCTGAATTTCACTCACATTTCTATCCGAGAGCCTCGGCATGTTGGCCAGTAGTCCTTACAAGGCACTCGGTGATATGCGAGGCACTCCAAGATAAGGCCAGTGAAATTCCAAGCCAATTTTCTTCCTGCGTATTAGCCAGTATTTCGTTTGACATAGGGATTTTGTTTTTAACAAAATTGGGTTTAACTTACAACCAATTAATACAATACCACAATAAAATGAATATCTATAATGGCATATTACGGTGCATGTTTGTGGTTGTGACCAACCCCACATCCGCTACATTTACGATATGGTGGTCCTCTCCCGACGAATCCTTCGAGTCCAGGTCTTCCGAGCACGCCTAACTATTGGAGGCGATCCGATCAATTACAAGGGGATACATGCCGAAACGCCTATCATCCGTAGGATATATAGTCATTCGTAGCATTCCTCCATGAAGAAACACGTAATATTCGTAACAAAAGTCGTAGGGCCAAATTTCTAAATCGACACGCAGAATTGCATGTATACATGGATACCCATCCATTTGAAACCACACAAGCATGTTTTAGCTTCCAAGTTAAGCGTGGTAGCAATTGAAAGTACTGAACTTCAAATTCATACAAACTCAAAGGGATTATAGTGAATCTCAGGCATTCGCTTAGCCTCTTTGTTAATATCTTTTCAAGCCATGGAGTAACCGGTGTGGAGGTAGCTGCAGATTCATTTCGACGCCATAAAACCAGTTTTGCAACAAAGACCTTATTGCCTCGGTAGAGGTACAAGCTGAGTGACCTAGCATCTCTTAAGCGCATTCATACACTCACTATATTAGTTGTCATTATCGTATCTATTGCGGGAAAAAGCTCTTGCCCACTTATCGACTAGCTTCCATGACATATTGATATGCTCAGATATTAATGGCCTCTAGCTTTCGCATTTTAGTTCAAAGTCTACAGCAAATAAGCTTTACGCTGATAAAAAGCCATATAGATATGTTTATTTTTCCAAAATGCAGCTTCACATTGCAGCTTAGATGATACATGCAATTTCCATGATAAGCGTTGATATACGGCAATAGCCCTTTCCAAACCCTTATGTCTATCGATGATAAATGCTAAATCATTAACCTCACCGTAGCCTCCTTAAACTTTTGAAAGAACGAGTGTATGATGTTTCATTCTCGATCCACAATACCAAAGGCTAGAGGGTATATCCGCTCATTCCCATCAAGCATGATGCAATAATTAAAGTACCCTTGTATTTTCCTTTTAGATGGGTCCCATCCACGCCTAACAGGCCTAACTTTATGAAATCCGACAATACTTTGGCCTAAGGCCATGAATAAATATTGGAAACAATTGTCATCATCCGTCTTAATATGAGTTATGGTACCTGGATTCTTTGCCTCCAACATTGAACACCACAGGCAATGTTGATATGACTCCTCAGGGGTGCCTCTAATACTATTTAATGCATTTTCTCTTGCTCTCAATGCCTTGTCATATGTTATACGGACCCCTAGCTCATTGGCAACATCCAGTACAATCTCTTTTGGTCTATATTGGCGACCAGTAACTTGGTACTTAGATCTAATATGATTCCCTATATACGCTTGCCGATGATCTAGTTGACATTGCTCGAAGCCTGGCTACAACCTGTGATATTTAAAGACTACCTTTATAGCCCATAACTCTACATTAGGGACCCTAGTAGCGCAACCGCCATGTACAATTGTGAGGTACATCCTACTCTAACCTTTGTGAACAAGACTTCATGACCTTAAATTGAAAATTTTCCTTCATTGCATACATGGCCAACTTCCGTTGCAACTCTTTTTTGTTGGCGTATATTTGACCAACTGCGGGTGCATTGCTTCCAGATAGTGAATAATCATTACTTGAACTCGGTTCAATTGTTGACGATGAAGGATGGCTAACAAATTGAGATGCACTTACCCTTTCACTTACTCTTATTGTTTGCGAATTACTTTCATTACGAATAGGTGGAATGAGAACACTATCCATCTTATACCGATCCGATACAAAATGAGCATCACAATTTGCTTCAATTGGAACTTCAAATGTACCATTGACTTCGATATCATCATCCAATGCAATATCATCTTCTTGCATTACTGCATTTGTATCATCATCACACTCTAAATTATAATTGTAAAGGTTATACAACCTATCATATTCATCTATCAGGCAACACGCGATCAGCCACTGTAATGTCATCCTCATTGTTCAAATTAAATGCAATATTTTCCTCAATTTCATTATATGGGATTGAATAATCTTCATTTCCAATTCCACTGCCATTAACATTCACATCCACTATTGGTATCGACGTTGAAAGTCTATCTACCACTTGAGGTAAATGGAATCGCAGGATCGAAATCTCTTTCTCTAACTGCTGTTGTCTTTTGTAACGGAGGAGTATCTTGTAGCGCCTCAACCTCAATAAATAGTGGAGATGTATGCATTGTATCCACACGAAAATGCTCTTTAAAGAAACACTTCACATCTTCATCATTTTCAATCTCAATGGGATTCAATTTATAACATGATCGAACTATAAACTTCATTTTGTTGCGAAATTGGTTGGGATTTAAACTTGTTGCTTCATATGCTATTTCTAATAACTCATTATATATGCAGTTCGTGTGTATGAGCCTTGCTTTCGTCCTCCCATCCACATAAGTCCAATTCCTTTCGGCATCCATCTCAAACATTCCAACACAGCGAATCACAACTATAGCTGTTTCTTGCATCAACAACCTACAAATACAAAATTATATAGTTTACTTTTTTTTTCCAACTTTTATTTTCCAACTTAGGCCCTAGGCCAATCTGCCGAGGAAAGCATAAAATGGTATTCCTCGGCAAATTGGCATCGAGGACTCAGAGCTGGGATTGACTGGGGCCTGGGCTGCTGGCCTAGCCATCTGCCGAGAAAGCATAAAATGGAATTCCTTGGCAAATTGGCATAGGGACTCGGCAAGCCTAGCAGATTGACCTAGGGCCTCGGCAGGCCTGCCTAGGCCCTAGGCCAATCTACAGAGGAAAGCACAAAATGGTATTCCTTGGTAAATTGGCATAGGGACTCGGCGCTCCATGTCCAACCTCGCTAGGAAGACCATTTTATGCTTTCTAGGTAGATTGACCTAGAGCCTAGGTCCCTATGCCAATTTTCTGAGGAAGGCACCACCAAAGCCAATGAATGCACCATTGTGTGTTACCAAGCCCTATGCCAACTTACCGAGGATGCATCCCCACCAAGCATAATTTCTTTCGGATCTCGCCATTTTTTCCAAAACTCATGCATTCCAAACACAATACATCAAAACCACAAAATCAAAAGCAAATATACATGCTTATTACTTATTACCTTCCTCAAGCATATTACGCAAACATAACAAAGTATGCAATCAGTAAATTACTTAATTTGTTATTACCGCTTACACTGATGAGATTTAATGGGAAAAAGGGAAAACAAAGAAGTCTCAAGAAAAATAAATTAATAAGGAACAAAGAACAAATTGGAGGTAGATAGAAGAAGAAAGAAGAAGATCGAACTTTTAAAGAAAACCCACAACTTAACGTACACAGATGGAAAGAACAAAGTGTCAGATGAATTAACGTGGAATCAGTTCTTGTGTACAAGAGAGTTAGTGAAGGGTAAATTCGGTATACTGTCTAAATTTTACAAGAAATATAGATTGGTGGGTATTTTTCCAAATACTATTATTTTAGTGGTTATTTTACCCAAAAACCCTTTACTTTTTAATCTAGCACTAAAATATACACTGATATATGAATTTTTCCACCACCGAAGGTAGCTATACAATCCGGCACCACTATTCACTACACTTTCTCTCTACTCCATGTAGCTGGCCTCACAGGTCATTTATGACCACTTTTCTTTTCTCTCTTCCCCTCACTTTTGCATAAACCCCTTCTCTCTCCTCTTTTTTCTTCCTTTTTTGCTTCTCCTTCTCTCTAACTTCTTTACCACTTCCTTGACCACCATCATCCTAAAACATACCATTTATGGTGATTCTTGAAGGCTTTTACTCCAAAATCATATACATGTCATCACCTTTGCAAGTTCAACACAAAATGAGTGCTTTCTTTGAAGAAAAATATGGGTTTTCTTAAAAGACAAGCTCACCTCCTTACTATTGGAGAAAAGAAAGAAAAATACTATTTTTGGAGAATGAATGCCTTTAGTTTTTTGGTCTAAGGTCATCACATGGGGAAAGACACTTTTTCATAATCATCTTTCTTCTCATTCTTTCATTGTAAATACCCATTTTATGGGTCTTTGGTGGGGGACTGTTTTAGGGTTTTCTTGAAGGATTTTTATGCCAAAAATCTTGTTTTTTACTACTTATCACTTGTTTTGCAAATGGATTTTTTGTTGTGATGCTTGTAACTGAAAGATTTTGCGTAAAGTCTTTCTCATTTTGAGTGTTCTCCTCAAAATCCTTTGTGTTTTCCTCCTAAAACTATATCTGTGAATTTTTGTTGTGAAAAGTTTGCATCTTTACTTAGTTTTGGCTTAGTTCTAATTTTTGGTTGTGAAAAAGTTTGTATTTTTATATTGTTTTGCCTAGAGCCAGCTTTTGATGGTAAAAAAATTAGATCTTTACTTTGTTGTGGGCCTAAATTTACCATCACTATCTTGCTTATTTAAGGTCTTGATTTATGGAAAAATTATGGATTCTTATCATTCTCCATGCTTATGGGTCCATTATATAAAAACCTTATTTCCCCTCTCAATTGTAGTCCTCTTTAACCATAAAGTTAGATTTTTTATGTGTATTTCGTGCCATGCATCTTTTGGTCTCTTTTACTATTGAGCTTGCACTTATCTCACCATGTTAAGCACTATATTTCTCTGCTCCTCCTAAAACTACACTTTCTTTAATCTCTTTCTCACATTAATGGTCTAACACACTTTGGATACATATTTTGATTATTTTGTTTTCGTTGAACTTTTGTGACCATGTGGAATCTCTAATAAAAGAGAGACCTCTAACTTAGATTCTATCACTACAAAGAACTCATTGGGGTGTATACCTCTTTTCAGATCCCACCACTATAAAGACCCTATGGGTGCATTCAACTGGATTTCCAAGCTCAAGTCATTGTTGTTGGATCTCTTTTTCCAACATACTGTCAAATCAAAGACTGAACATAGTGTGTTTCATGCATAAGTCCCTCTTCCTAAACTAGAATGTTGAATTGAAAACTGGGTTTTGTAGCCAGATCAACAATTAGGCACACTTATTACATTTCATGCCTAATGTAACACCCATTAATCTAACCTTAAAGATTCAATCTAGGAGATGCTACTTACAAACAAATATATATATATATAGAAAAAATCACATAATTTACATATAATGTACCTCTTTCTTTCTTTCTTTTTTTTTTTTTAGCAAGTTACTCTATACTATCATTAATCCTTTTAGTTTAATTTATTTTGGATCTTTTATAAAATGACTAAAACTCAAAAGTAACATATACCACAAGTTCCGGTCATGGTATAAGTTTAGCGTATAAAAAATTTAAAATAAATACTTTAGGATTAATCCTAAGCCTAAATTAATTAAAAGAAATAATAAACTCCAATTGTTTATCCTATAACACCTACATGTAAAGGAAAGTAGTTAAATAACATTATCTAAAATCTAAAATATAATGAAAGCAAATCAAATCCTAATAATGTCCATTGCCACACCAAGATACATCATTGTGCACTCCCACATCTTCATGCTTAAGTATTAGATTTATTACTTACATACATTTAAACAACAAAGAATGAGTAATGAGTTACTCAAAAAGTCTCACATGTAAATGCAAATGCATCATAGAATACATGTGTGTAGTCAAATCCAAATTCCATCTCCATATCCAATATTCCTTATCAAATCCAAACGTACTTGTGTTTTGAACAAATAATTCCCTTTTTCAAATCAAAACATTTATTTTAATTTTTTTAAAAATCTTAGTGTAGGAATTTTCCATATTCATAAGCATGTAAATTTTATTAAAAATTATATACATTAGTTGCAATTATCCATCGGTAATTCATATAAAATTTCTTAAATAGTTTGGCCAATATATTCAAGAAACTAACACCACAAAGAGGCATGAATAGTATAAATGGGGAAAAAAAGACAACTTACATTCTAGCCATGTAAGCAAAACAATGTCATATACTCCCATGAAGAGTAATAGCCAAACATCATTGTAATCCTCAATGAGTCCTCTCATATACACAAAGGCGTTTACATGTGCCCATATAAACTACCATTGCTCAAAGGTATCAACTACACTTGAGCTTTCCCTTATATAGGTTTTTATATCACATATCATAAGCTCCAATCATTTACATTTTATGACCTACAAATGGCCATTCAAATCACATATTTTCTTTACAAATTGGAATCATTTTTTTTGAAAATTTCTTTCAAAACTGAAATATGCATAAGGCAAAGACCAAACTTTTTTGTGTTCATGGTCTCATTCTAATGTGTATGCAAACATACTTACATCAATGCAACCTTAATTAAAAAACCAAGGTGTAGCAACTTCAAGACTAAATCCAAGCATGTTCAATTTCATTTAACCATGTAAAAATATCACATATAGCATACACATGTTAATCGGCTATCACTATCCAATATCCATAAATTTCCATATCACACAGTTGATATATATATATATATATATACCCAGAAAATTCTAGCAAGTATTTACACATAAATATAAAATTTAAAATGTAAAGCAATTGGAAAATATGTGTGATTTAATCTAAAAAAATTCCAGCAATTATATGTATTTATTCAATTGATTATTCAAATGAAATAATTGCATTAACAACAAATAATTTCCATCAACTTATACCCTTGTCTTTATGATTATTTACAAGGAATTTAATCACAGTAAACTAGTTTACATGCATAATATGCCCAGAATTTTTCAACAAATGTAAAACTATTTAAAAATAAAATAAAAATTCTAACTAGGATTTTAACCATAAAATTTGGCACTATAGATTTGCACAAAAAATAATGCGCGCAAACTAATCCATGTAAGATTTGCTATATATATATATATGATGCATGCAACAAATAAAAATCTAAAATTTTTAGATTATATACATATTCGGTGTAACACACCCTAACCAAGTCCCTTAGGTCGAACAAGGTTAGAGTGGCTACCAAAACTTAACATGCGGAAATTGCGGAAAAATTTAAAACTTATTCAATTATATTTGCATAGACAGTCAAACTCATACTTAGACTGCTATTAAATGCTTAAATAATTATCACAAAATATTATAGTAACTAATTAAATACATAACTCCCAACATAATTATAAAAATATTAATAAGTTAACTCAAAGGATTATAACTATATTTCAACACACGTCCAACCACATTAAAACACTTCAATTTAATAGGAAAATAGTTCTCAGTTGAAAATGAAATAAAAACAATATCACTAATAGGTAGACAACTTTATTGCTTTATTTAGATACCCTCAAGGAACCTCCTCTCGAGCTACCACGTGTCTACCATCCCCACAAGTTCAAGTAAGTAAACAATTTAAGCATGCTCACCTGGGAAATAAAATAAGAAAAACATGAATTTACAAAACTCAGTAGGCTTTCCCAAAAAAATTCATACAAAACGTCAAAAGCATACATATAACTTCGCATGCCAATAAAGATCACAATAACAAACTAATCATAAATTTGCTTAATCATAAATGTCTTACATACTTAAAGATTCATAACATTTCATAGCTCATCATAAACTTATAACATAATCAAAAGAAAACTTATAATGCATGCATGATTAATGAGCTTATCACATAATGGTTGGATTTCTAAACAAATTCTCAAAGGGGTGCATGCATCTCAATCTCATTTATAGCATAACACCGTAAGCATTTCAATCTACTTATAGCTTACAACATATCAAAATGGGGTGCATGCGTCTCAATCTCACTTATAGCAATACACCGTAAGCATTTCAGTTTTACTTATAGCTTACATGGTTTGTCATGATCAAACACCAAAACTTATATAGCGCGCTTTCAAAACACCAACCAAATGTAATGTACCGTTCATAGCCCGTCGTACATTTTTGTGCACATGCATGTATGCATTAATTCTTGTTCAAATAAACATGCATAGATCACATATGCATATCAAACTCATCAAATTCATGCTATAACAATAACCTCAAAATTTCCAAGACATGTTATCCAATAAACACATATGAAAATTGCACAACAGCTGTATTGTCAAATTCATAATAAATTCAATACTCATCCAAATTACATGATTCCAAAAGCATTAGGATCTCTTATATGTCTCAGATGAGCCATAATTTTCTCATAATTTTCAAAAACAATTAAATATTTAATATCTACTTTTTAATATGAACTGTCACACAAATTCTATAGTGAATCAGAGACGATCAAACATTTTTAATAAATTCCACAAAAATATTTTTCTACCAAAACTAGTGGCAATGAAACCATAACAAGTAAAGGTAGCTGTATAAATTCTTTCATTCCAATCCAAGCAAAGAAACCAAACACGCTTATCAGAAAACCACAACAGTCTCAGCATTCTAGCAGCAATATCTTAAACTTAAAAAATACATAACTTACTCATTACAGATCGAAAAATAGAAATTTCAATTTGAGAATGTTCATAAATCTCTTAAGTCCAAACTATAAAAGTTTCAAAGGAAAATAAATCTACCTTAAACTCTTGAGCTCCTCAACAGATTTGAAAAGTTCCTCGTCAGAAAACCAAAATGAACCAAAACATCTTTTTGAATAAAAGAATGAGAGGAAGAAGAATTGATAATCGACAAGGTTACAGAGAAAAAGAACGAAGACAGGGAAAAAGAACCTGTCTTAAGCTTATATGTTGCCTTTAAATAGACAGTTTCTTGGGCTTTGTCATTAATTACAGAATTAATAAAATAAATACACATAAATAACACTTTTCTAAAATCCATAGTCAACTGTCATAAATACCATAAATCAAATTCATTGCATACCATATTTGCAGAGGATTTATTTAGTAATAAATCAAAGTATTAAAAACCATTTAATGGCAAAATTAATACCAATTAGGGTTTGAAACCCTAACACATGTTTGAGGGTCCCACATTCGGCCTTTAGGGTTTTTCATGGAATAATTCATACAAATATAAAACTTGAATCTTTAAATATCATACATGTGATTTCCGCATCTGACCAATTAAATCAATATTTTTTCAAACTTTTTCATCACATACAAATCCAAGTGATCACATAAAATTCCACACCCATAGGTTATACAATTTTAGAGAAGGAGAAGAAGAAAAAATCCTACTCTAATCTCATGCATAACCTAACAAATGAGTTGTGAAACTTTCCTTGAATTTCCACAATCAATTTGTACAAAACCTAGCTTTGAAAGAAAAAAAAATTTCTCTTGTATATCACTCTAAATTTTTGGCACTCAAGGGGGGAAATTGTAAAATTTTCTCTCATATTGCTTCCTTATTTATAGATCTAAAAGCCTAGGAAACTAGACAATTAGAGTTTCCTAGTTTTTAGCTATTTACTTTTCTATTCCTATTAGGGAAATATCTATCATTAATTACTACATTTTCTAATTAATTAAAAGTTTAAAACCATACAACATCATTATGGGGAGGAGGGACAACCACATAAACAAACCCTAACTTGCTCACCAAGCAAAACACACACCGCCACACACCTTCCACATCTCGATGTTGTGAAATTACGTGCATAACCCTCCTCACGTCATTGAATTCTTTGAATCTCTATGAGAACATGACGTACGAGGAGATGCCGATAAGGATTTTGGATCGGAAGGACCAAGTTCTTAAGAATTGGGTGATTTCGTTGGTTAGAGTCTTTTGGAGGAACCATGCTGTGGAAGAAGCAACTTAGGACCCCTAGGACGAGATGAAAGCTAAGTACCCATCGTTGTTCTAGTAGAACACTAACTCCATAAATATAATTTTGAGGTCGAATTTTTTTTAAGTGGCGGGAGTTGTAATAACCTTGTTATTATTTCCGAAATTATTGATTTTTGAATGCATTTTTTATTTTATTATCGTTTCGCCTTTTTTATTGAAACAAGCAGTTTTTGAATTCCTCAGGTATTTTGTGAGAACTGAGAGTACCCTGTAAGGAGTCAAGGGACTTTTTCTATCCATTTTACCTTTGGTCAAAGTTTGACTAGGTTTGACTTTTACTATTTATTATTTTAATATTTCAATAAATATCATTTTACTTTTTACTTATTTTATTATTATTTTAAGTTGCCAATTGAGTTTTTTCTTCTTGTTAGCTGACCTTCTTGCTTCTATTTTCAATTGTTCTTATTTTCTTTACATTCCAGAGAGAGAAGCACAAAAATTT
The DNA here is from genome assembly GCA_007844105.2 of Rhamnella rubrinervis. Taxonomy (NCBI): domain Eukaryota; kingdom Viridiplantae; phylum Streptophyta; class Magnoliopsida; order Rosales; family Rhamnaceae; genus Rhamnella; species Rhamnella rubrinervis. The sequence continues at coordinate 2,312,683 of CM017579.2, forward strand.
AGAGAGAGAAAGTGAGAAATTAGAAAATATAAAGAATTTTCAAGTAAAAATCAAGAGTTATTGCCCGGCCATCAAGGAGAGTTCATTAGCTTAGCTCGTGTGAAGTTTAAAGGCTTGGAAGAAGTGTTTTCTTGCTTGGAAGAGAGGTAGGCAACTATTCCTCTTTGAATTTTTCATGTAAATTATATGTTTTACTTGATTAATTAATGAAATCATGCTTTATATTCATGATTGGTTATGCCTAATTTGATGTGTATTGAGCATATGACAATACCCCCATTAGTAAAAATGAGTATTAATTTATTGTATACATATAAATTTTTTATGTATTGGTATATGTTTATATAGTTATGTATATGTATAAGTTGCATTTGTGTACATGTATATGTATATAAAATTTGTGTATACATATATAAGTGTGTATATATTTGTGTATATATATGTATATTTATGTATGTGTATATATGTATTTATAAATATGTATTTATAAGTGTGTTTATATATATATATATATGAATGAAAACTATATATGTATTGAAGTGGTTGTATGTATGTATCTAGTTGAAGAATTATTTTTTACTGTTATATAATTGAGGGTAGTATGACAATTAGCCATTTACCTATTGAGGGACATTTTGATAAATTTTTATATATTTGAGGGTTATTTTGGTAATTATTGAGATGACCGGTGATATTTTGGTAGTTATATCAATGTGTTTGGTGATTTGAAATCATTGGTTTGAGCAGGGGCATTTCAATAATTACTACTGTTGGATGGGATGGTTTGGTAATTATGCATTTTATTGCATTGTGAGGTTGTACTTATGTATTGTGGCATGTGTATTTACTTGTCTAAAGAAATTCATGAGGTTTATTATTTTATGTGAAATAATGGATTTTTCCCCGAGAGTTTATGTCTTTAAAATGATTGTACAAATAAAGGTGCATGGTTTTAAACCCTGTTTTAATAGCTTTGTGAGTCAGTGATCACACGTGAAGGTGAGTCGTCTAGAACGCTGATTCATTCGCATACCATTAAAGGTGCGGTATTTCATGTGGTCGCACGAAACGTGGAAAGAGAGTGAGCTATTTAGTTAAAAATAAATAGGAAACAATGATTATTTGATATGTATGGTTATACACTACATGGCACTGACATATGCATTTGAGTTGCCTGCTAATTATTTTTTATTCACAGTTGTTTGTCCTGTATGATAGGTAAATCTAAAGCTTCACAGTAGGGCTTGGTGATAGGATGTGCCTGGCGAGGTAAGGCATAATACATGGTTCTTCTGTGCTTTTCTTTTTTAAGTATTTTGGGCAAAAGTACCTGTACCTCCCTTTCATGGTATAAAACATTCATCTTTCAGACCATGGTTTTCTTTTGATCATATTCCTTCAGCCCAATGGCGTTCTCACATGCAAAAACTCAGTGCTTGGGTAGACAATCAGATGACCATTCCCGGAGCAACTTTAGAGGTGGTTCTCACATGTTCACTTCTCGTTTCACTAGATCTCTAAGACATTGGTTGAAATTTCTTGATGCTTACAAACAGCTCCAATTAATTAGATTTCCTCATGCTGAATAAATATTAAGAACCATGTTGTGTAAAATCAACTAGTAAGTATGCGAATCATTTTCCAAGTAATAAAGTGATCTAAAAATTGGATATTATACCCAAGGGATTAATTGTTATATACTAATATTGATCAAGTTTTGGCAATATTTGAATTACAAATTTTTATGATAATTATTAAACTAAATTATTAACGAGAAAGTAATTAAGTAAAACTAAGTCAAATTCAAGCAAGATAATGTATTCAATGATTTTGAAACACTAGGACATTGACTTCACCACTAACTACTCCAATTTAATTATCTAAGTATGCAAATTAATTTAATTTACAATCTTTTTAACCGCACTTAACCACAAAGATAATCAAAAGTTGTTTCCACACGCAATTGATAATATTCACGTAAGTAACCTATTCGTTCCAGACATAAATTTACTTATTCGAACTCATTAAGTTTATAAACATGGCATGAAACATAATTATTGTCCAATCAATTATGCAATCATGTAATCATTGTAGATCCATAATATTTATCCTTTCCAAACTCAAAATATTATTAAGAATAATCATGGAGATCAAGCCTATGATGCATTGAGAATAACAATGATTTATTTTAATACTACTAATTAAATAGATTGCATAACAACATAATTAAACCTTCATAGTTAAGGCTATATCATAACCCTAGCTATGAAGTTAGTTTATGACAAAACTAAACTCAACATCCATAGCAATTGAAAACATGTTCACAAAATTTAAAAGAAAGAGAAGAAGAAGAAAAACTAATGACGAAAAAGTTTTCAAAGTCTTGACGACGTGGGTCACTCTTCCAAGCTATTCCAAAACTTTCTTCTCTCCTTGATTGTTGCTCCACCAAATAATTTCAAAGAAATTGAGAAACTTCCAAGAGCTGGTATGTTTATGCTTGAGTCTGTTAAAATCTCTTAAATAATTCTCTAAACTTGTATGTCTTTCTTCAATGAGGTGGGGCCTATATATATAGGACCTTGAGAGCCTTTTTTTTCCATTAATATTCAATGTGGGACAATTAGAAAATACCTTTTCCTACCCACTAGAGGATTTGGACTAATTTTATTCCTTACTCCCCATAACTTTCCTTCTCTCTAGTTCCTTCTATGTGTCTCCAATTGATTCCACCATACCACAACATAATTGACAAATTCAATCACAACCAATTTAACCCTCTTTTCTTTGGAATAATTGTAATAATTAAGGATCAGTTTTACCTTTCTTTACCAATCAAGATAAGCTTCCGGATCATTCTTACCTTGAAAGTTGGCATTGAGATTATTATATTGCTTAAATATCGATCTTCTCTATTATCATTTTGCCAATTTCCTTTAGTTGAATAGCATCCTCCACTTTCCTCTTCAACCTCCTCTTCCACAACTCTCATCGTTTTCCTATTGTCCCTCCTTGAAGGCAAAGAAGATTGCCCTATTTTTATATCCATTTAGAAAAAAACAATAACAATGCCATTGACCTTTCAATCATTTGATAAATAAAAGGTAAAGGTAATTCGTCTTTCCTAGTAGCTTTATTCAACCTTCAACAATCAATGCACACTGTCTGTAATAACCTTTTACCAGAGCCCGAAGACCCGAATAAAGATATGCTATTTCGAAAAGGCGATACAAATGAATAATGTAAAAGAAAAATTTCCCTTTGAAGCAAAATCGGAAAACTAAATAAAAATTTTCTTTACTCTTTAAGATAAAATTAAAACTGTTAATATTAATAGCAAAACCAAAATATTTTTAATCTCTGAGTACTTTCGGTTCTTTAAACAAGACCCACAACGTAAAGAAAATCAACTATATCTTTATCAGAGTTCGAACTTTATTCAAACGGAAATAAAATGCGGAACAAATTTGTACTATTACCGCTCTCCGCGGGTCCGCCACGTTATTGTCAAATTGCTCAAGTTAGGGTTCAGGATTACCTAAACATATGAAACAAATAGGAATGAGTGAAATACAGCCAGTAGGTTCCCAACATGCATGTGATGATGAAGTGCAATATACTGAATGAATGTCAACAGTTATGAAAACCTCTTGTTCATTTATCTTTTAAAAGCAATCATCTATGCAATGACTTTGAAAACTCTTGTACATAGGACTTTTCACTTTGCGTAAATTTTAATTACGTTGGAACCAGTCACCCGTTGGCAGCTCTAGTTTCCTAAAGCAGCACACTTGCATACTTTCAAGGAAATCCTTACACATTTAATTGTTTAGAAAAAACAGTATGAGTGAGTATGAAACCCACTTGCATCCACATCATGCAAGTGTCGGGGTTACATCCTACACACACATACACACCAATACACTTTCATGTGCATGCATGCAAGAATCCAATCTCTCCACTCACTAGTTAGTGAGACCTCTAGTAGACGATTCACAATCACAATCACAATCACATATGCTTCATTCATTTTAAACTTTTAACTGCCTACGAGTGCATGACCAAGTTTATACGATGCATAATTTTTAAAACATGTATTGACCAGAAAAATAATTTCCTTTGCGTATAACAAAATCTTCATGATGGATTGTGATGCATGTGTATGCTTGTGCCTTAGCTAGTAATCACCATTCTCACGTCATAAATAGCCACAAAATATAAACAATCCCCATGTGAGAGTGAGAAATGTGTACACTATAAAATATTCTACGCTTAAACCATGGTAGAAATCCCCACTCAAGACAAAATCATGTATATTAATCTACATATAAGTATATCCATATCATGCATAAATATAGGTACTACTTTTTTCTCATACTTAGATTAATAGACAACCAAACATACATCTATATATATAATATTGAATGTCAAATTAAAAAGATCACTCCATTCCAAAAATCATTTGGAGTACAAATATAATTGCACAAGAAAGTAATACAATCTTACATAGATAAATTTCAGCAATTACAATCCATAAATAAATCACAACCTTATCAATTTAACTACTACAATTTGCATAAAAATTTGAGCTTTACTAGCTTAAACATTTTTGTAAAAATTGATCATAAAGCAGTTTACAAGTTCTAGAATTTTCCAGCAAAACAAGCAAAGTTGTAAATATTGTAAAATCCTCATTTTAATTCCGAATTGGACAATTCCAAAACCAATAGAACGACTCAATGAATTTAAAGAGAAAAATGTGAACCCAAAGTTTGAAAAAATCAAAGGCCCTAAAATATCATCAAACCTGTGGGTTATGGTGTAGGGTTCCTCCCAGAATTCCTATGTGTCCAGGAATAAAATTTTTTACACATATTTTGGCATTGTCTGAAAAAACATATGTCAAAAGTAATACAAAGTGATATCTCCTTAACTAGGTCTCTGGGTGCGGTAAAAGGGTGTTACATATGGTGGTTTAAATTAATGTTTCAATCCTAGTTAGTGTAAATGGACTCACATGCATGACATTGAATGTGTAAAGTTGATCTCACACACATATACAATTTGAAAGTGGTAATTATGTTGAATGGAATGTAAGTTGTGAAGTACACTAAGTAGTTTGAATCTATCTTTGAATTAATAAGAAGTTTGGTGGTATTTGTTAGACAAATAAATATATCTATTTTATGACTTATTTGAAACTTAGAAAATTGATTTTCTTTATTATATGATATGAAAATATTTTAATTTATGTAAGTTTTTTGAAAAAAATAAAAGAATTTCTTCAAGCAGTATAAAATAATATTTAATTATTTTTGTTAGGTGGGCAAACTTTATCAATCACAAATTGATCCAAGGGCCTAAAGGAGGACATATGGAAGAATTTTGAGAAGGCCTTGCAAAAGGAAATCAAAAGGGCAAAAAATTGAAGTTAGAGAGTGACTAGTATAGCTGGTCATGTGAGCATAGAGTTTATGTAGTTCAAAAGTTAAAAATTCAATTTCTAATTGGGTGGACTAGAGCTTGTGATAGGAGTGGATTAGGTGGTCTGTTGATGAAAGCAATCAAAGGTGTAAAAAGAGGGGTTTCAGGTTATATGGGCCTTTCAAATATAAGAGGATTTTGGGCAGCTAGTGAGAGATAGAGGAGAAAAAGATGGGATTTTAAAAACTAGAGAGGATTGGCTATAGTGGGAGGAGAACAAAATAGAGAAAACTAGATGAGAGATTCATAGGAGTGCGAAAGGCAAATTTTCAGCTTTCTTTGTTGGTGAATTGGAGTTAATTCCATGAGTTTGGTTGTAGATTTTTCTTCACAATTGGGACATATGAGGCAGGAAGCTGAGAAAGAGGAGTGCACACTAAGAAGCTGATATAATATTTGAGCATCTCTTCTCTTTTCTTTGTTGTCTAGTATGTTTATAATTTATTTAATGGTAGGATTTGTAGTTATGAACCAAACCCCATAACTAAGGCGATGATGAAGCCCTAGTCAAGAGGGATCATTTGAGGTCATGGGTGTTGAATGTTTTGGATGAAAAAGGTTTATAATTCATCTTTCAGTTTAAAGATCCATATTTGGCCTCTTATGTGAATGATTTGTGCCTTTTAATTCCACGTGAAAGCTGGATTAATTGATAGACTTGTGAATAATTACATGCTAATTTATTTATGTGAAAGTTATTTGAATTAGTGTGTCATGTTAGTACCTTGAACTTGAACTCAATGGAATTATATGACTCTGAGTCTTAAATAGGTTGAATTAGTATGTGAAAGCTACTAATTTCCTAGTACAATTGCTTCTAAATTTATGTGAAAGCTATCTTTAAAAACATTTGGTTTAGTGTGGTGAACTTATTTGGGAAACCTATACATGTTTTAGAATGGTTCCAATTGATTAGTGGTGGTGTATTCAAGCTTTCATAGCTAATGTAAAGAAGCTTTCATAGCTTTCATTGGTTAGCGCAGCTTTTATCATAGGTTGGTTAAAGACTTTAACACCATAGCTGCCTCTTTAAATGAAATGGTTAAAAAGAGTGTAATCTATAATTAGGGTATGACAAGAAAAGGCATTCAATAATCTACTTTAGTGAGCAATTGAATGGAGCATTCAACTACCCCAACATTATTTGTGGCTTAAGAAATTTGTGATACATATGGATAACAAGTCATTGAAGCATATCGAATGCCAAGGAAATTCGCACAAAGACATGCCAAGTGGATTGAGCTCATTGAAACTTTACCATATGTTATGCCAAAATTGTCTTACATGCGAACAAACTAAATATAAAGTTTTATCTCATGAATTATATGCACCCTTACCTATTCCTAGTTAACCATGGACTGACATATCGTTGGATTTTGTGTTAGGTATACCTAGGTTAGGAAAGGGAAAGGATTTCGTGTTTGATGTTGTTGATTGGTTTTCTAAACTGGCTCATTATATACCTTGAGAAGAAAACAAAGCTATATGCCTCAAAAGCTAATAAGGGTGAAAGTAAGTAGTATTTGAATATGGTGACTGGGTTTGGGCATAGGTCAAAGCTATATATAAGAAGAGAAGGACTATTGATGGGGACATGACCAGGATCACTTCAAGATGGAGTTCAGAGCCACTTCAAATCTCCACAGGACTGATAACCAAAGCTAGAGCAAAATGGTTTAATCCAGAAGGCGTTCAAAACTCAAGGAGCAAGCTCATTACTGAAGATGAATTGAAGTTGGTTCATATGACTGGATTAGTGGACAGCAACATGGAGAAGGGCGTAAAGCTTGGATTCCTTCAACAAGGTGTCGTGGCCAGCCTTGATGACATGGATAGTGATGTGGCATCATATGGTGACATGGCATTTTTATTATGGCCAAAATTCATGTTTCAGGAAACCCTAATTTTAATTAATTTTTATTTTTTGCATGTTGCCTATTTACTTTCCTAATTTAGTCTAAGTCTCTAAGCTACTTTCCTATTTTCATTAGAAAGGAAAGTTGAATTGGTTAAAGGAATTAAAGTCCTTTTTAGATTAGGAAACTAGGAAGTAAAATTAGGTTTGGAAACCTGATTTTTGGGCTGCACTATTATTAGCCAATTTTGGATTGTTTTGCAATTTATTTCTTTTTTCCCTATTTAAAAGGCACTCATAAACATGAATGGAGATCAAATCGCAACTTTTGTCAAAAGTGAGTAATTCTCTTGGTTCTCTATAAACCATCCTGAACTTAAGCTTGTGGCGTTCAAATCCTGACTTGTCAATAGGTTATTCCACACCCTATTATGGCGTGTTCACTATACCAAGGTTCTTACCTCCATTATAGGTCAAGGTCTTTCATTGATAACTTGTCAATTAGATGGTCTACATCAATATTTGTTAGGGGTTCAGTGGTAGGTCGCTCTAGGTTCGTATTAACCATTCCAAGTATTGGAATACATCAATGACAATGCATACAACATCAACGTAAGTGCTACATTTAGTGTTTATGTTCTTTCTCTTTTTGATGTGGGAAATGATTCAGTGATGAATCTTTCTAAGAATCTTTCTAAGGAAGGGGGGAATGATGAGGTCTCGGAAGCCAATGATCAATTTCAATTACCACTTGGTCCAATTACTTGAGCTTGTGCAAAGAAGTTCAAGGGAGTCTTGCTTGGACTGATCAAAGGACACCTTAAGGAAGGAGGATCAGTCACATTGCTAGTCAAGAGGGATCACCCTGAGTTTGTATAATCCTTAGCATGTAACACATGGATTCACGGAGAATCTTGCTTGAAAATGTGGAATCTTGAAAGAATCTTGATATTTGCATACGTGGAATCTTGAAAGAATCTTGATACTTGCACATATGGAATCTTGGAAGAATCATGGAAGTTTAAAGGCATGAAGTTGGTGTGGATGTTGTCTAGTAGCTTGTTTAGTAAATTAAATAAGGATTAACTTATTGTCTTTATTGCCAAGTGTCATAATTTTTTTAGTTGTTTGTTTAAAGTAGTCATGTAAGTGGCAAGTTTCTATGTTGGTCTTGGAATGTGAACACAATATATGGTGTGAACATACCTTTCCTACATGGCTGGACACTTGTTAATGTGTTTACTAATCTAATTAGGTTTTTGAGTTTCCTAATTCTAGTTGGATTTTGTCTAGGATAAATTTTGATGCATTATTTGCAAATTATTATTGAATAAAATTTAGTCTTGACCTTTACCAATTCTTTAAATCATTCAAGAGCTGAATTTCTTGTTGTGTTCATCTATATTGTTGGTTCTTTGTTTTGTTTAGTAAAAGGTCACAATTCTTAATACCTTTGGTTTCTACTTTTCTAAGTAGAGGGTCAAGAGATTTAACCTTATTGAATCTTGTTAGATTGAAGACCTTGGGAACATGTTCTTGCAAGTTCTTATTTAAATTCTTAGAGGATCGCATCAAAAGGTAAAAAAAAATGTTGTCTTCTTATCTTATCTCTACATTGGAATTTTACATTGACTGATATGTTAGTCAAGTTGAAGACCACATAAAGCACCTCGCACAAGATTTCAAAGTGCTTGATGCATTGAATTAAGTACATATGGGCAATTTTTAGGTTATTTAGTACCCCAAAATGGTGTCAAGGAAAACCTGAAACAGATCAAGGCACTAATAAACATGCCATCACCCACAACAATAAATGATCTACAAAGGCTGAATGGAGTAATTGTATGCTAAGCCGATTCATCTCTAAATCATTTGCTGAATTAGTTTTTTAAGATATTCAAAGGCAACGAAAACTTTGAATGGACACCAGAATGCTAGGAGGTATTCCAAAGGCTTAAGGGTTACCTTGAAACACATGATGGGGATAGTGTCTTAAAAGGATATTAATTGAAATTTGTTGCTGAATAATAAATAAAATAGTTATTGATTTCCATATTCTTTTTACTAGTATTATTTGTAATACTTTATGAATATCATGAAAATTCCTTGATTATAAATGTGACCTTAAACTTAATATATAAGAGTAATATATGTGATGATTAAGTTTAAGGATAATAATGCAAATTAGTCCGTAAATAATGATTAAAGTTCTGGAATCTTTAATTTTAAAAAGTTACTAGTATGGTCTATTATCATTGAGAATGAAACAGTTTGATCTGGATTGTTAATGTAGTGACATTTAATGTATGTACTTTATTTAATAAGATTATATAGGACTGGACCAAATAGAATGATGATCATATATAGAATGATGTTAACCCTGACTGTTTAACAGACTATTTGTGATGTTATATTTCTTAACACTCAAAAATATTTATTGCTTATGATAAACTATAACCTTGTATTTTGGAAACATGATGGAGTGAATAGCTGGGAATGATAGATACAGATATGGAATCCATTCCCTCTTAATAGAAGTTAGATAGTAGTTCTCTTAAATGGCAATTCAGGTTTTAAACAATAGAATACTCAATTCATGACATGATTGTGAATTTATTGTTCATTATAGAATTGTTGGTATTTGAGGATAAAGATGTAATTAGAGAGGTTAATGGATTTTAATCCTAGCTCTAATTTTGGAGGATTGATCTATATGTATTGATTATATCAATGGACTATTCAATGTTTATTTTGGATAAATTAATCTACAATTTCAAGAGTGCAGTTTGATGCGTGGCTCCAGGAGATTGTCCAAGATCCTAGGGAAGAAAATATAGAAACTCACAAGACTAACAAGGTTAGAACAATGATTAGGAATCTTGACCCTTTTCTTAAGAAAGAAAGAACTAAAGATATCAAAGAAAGATTGTGACCCTTTGTTTAGCAAGCAAGAACCAACAATATTGAAGAATACAACAAGCAATTAACTCTTGAATGCTTTGAGATAATTGGAAAAGTAACCAAGCAACTGACTGGCCATGTTTACCGTGTTGTTCTCATTAGTGTCTTTGGCCCTTGGTCTTCCATGATGCATCTTTGAAATAGTATCATACCATACAAAATAATTAATATAGACAAAGAGCAACAGCCAGTATACCACACATAGATAGCATTTCAATTTAAAGAAGTTGTCACGAATTAGATAAAGATATGATGTGATAGTTGTTCAAGCGCAGGATCCGCTTCAAATGCCTTAAGGACCTATCACGAGAGCTCGTGCAAAGAAGTTTAAGAAAACTCTTCTTGGGTTCGTCAAATTGACATGTTTGGAAGGCTTTGAAGAAGAATTCGTTGGAAGAGAAATGCGCAAGGGAACTGGTCAAATCATTTATGCATACATGACCATCATTATCCTTGAAGATTGAATATTGAAGTTTGCATGGTCTTAGTTCTGTAGTCTATTGACAAGTGTCTTTATTTAATTAGTTTGGACACATGACAAGTGTTTTAATTTTATTGGTTTTTAATTGGTCATGTGACTAACATGTGACCTTTTATTTAAGTTTCCTAATTTGCTGTAGGTTTCCTAGTTGTTTTAGGTGTCTTAATTGTTTTAGACTTAGGGTTTTGGGAAGCGTATAAATAGGCCTTTTTAGTATGGACGAATTTACACATTATTATTCAATAAAATTAGTCTTGGTTACTTTGCCAATAAAATGTGTCATTTTAGAGAACCTATCAACCACTACAAAAATAGAATCTCTACCTGTCTTTGTTCTAGGCAAACCTAATACAAAGTCCATAGAAATATCAGTCCAAGGATGGTTAGGGATAGGTAAGGGACTGTACAAGCCATGTGGATTCAATCTAGATTTAGCTTGTCTACAATTAATGCATGTATCACAAACATTTTCAACATCTTTTCTCATGTGTGGCCAATAAAAATTCTCTTGCAAAATAGCTAAAGTCTTAGCTACCCCAAAATGTCCCATTAAGCCCCCACAATGAGATTCCCTAGCAAGTAATGTTCGCAAGCTACATGATGGAATGCACAGTTTATCTTCTCTATATATAAAACCTTCAAATAAATAGAACTTATCTACTGCATGCTTCTCACACGTTTTCAATATCTCTCCAAAATCAACATCACATGCATAGAGTGACTTAATATGCTCAAATCCTAACAAGTTAGAATTTAAGGTTGAAAGTAGAACATACCTGCATGATAATGCATCTGCTACTACATTCTCTTTACCATTCTTATACTTGATCATATATGGGAAAGTCTTAATAAACTCTACCCAATGTCCAAGTCGCCTATTAAGTTTATTTGGACCCCTCAAGTGCTTTAAGGACTCATGATCAGTATGAATGATAGACTTTTTTGGCCAAAGGTAATGCTGCCATGTTTCCAATGCCTTTACCAATGAGTAAAGCTCCTTATCATAAGTTGGGTAGTTCAAAGTTGCTCCATTAAGCTTTTCACTGAAGTATGCGATGGGTTTTCCTTCTTGCATAAGGACAACTCTGATTCCAATACCTAAGGCATCACACTCAATTTCAAAAGTTTTAGCAAAATTAGGCAACACAAGTAAAGGTGCATTAGTTAATCTATCTTTCAATAAATTAAATGACTTCTCTTGTTCTACGCCCCAATGAAAACCAACATTCTTTTTATAACTTTGGTGAGTGGTGCTGCAATTGTGCTGAAGTCTTTCACTAACCTCTTATAAAAACTAGCAAGACCATGAAAACTTCTAACATTGGAGATAGATGTAGGGGTTGGCCATTCCCTGATAGCCCTTACCTTTGTTTTGTCCACCTTGATGCCACCTGCATTAACAACAAATCCTAAAAATACTTCTTTAAATTTCTGAGTAATTTTTTATTTTTCAACACCTCACACACAGCCCTAAGGTGTTCCAAGTGTTCATGTATGCTTCGGCTATAAACAAGTTTATCATCAAAGTAGACAACAACGAATTTACCAATATATGCTCTTAAAACATGATTCATTAAACGCATAAATGTATTAGAGGCATTAGTCAAACCAAAAGGCATAACTAACCATTCATACAATCCTTGTTTGGTTTTAAAAGCAGTCTTCCATTCATCACCTTCTTTCATCCTAATTTGATGATACCCACTTTTTAAATCAATCTTAGAAAACACACAAGCTCCATGTAATTCATCCATCATATCGTCTAACTTAGGAATTGGATGTCGATACTTGATGGTAATGTTATTAATAGCCCTACAATCTACGCACATTCTCCATGTTCCATCCTTTTTAGGCAATAATAACACAGGTACTGCACAAGGACTCATGCTTTCTCTAACATAACCTTTCTTAAGGAGCTCACTTACCTGTCTTTGCAACTCCTTAGTCTCTTCTGGGTTGGCTCTGCATGCAGGCCTGTTTGGAATGGTTGCTCTAGGAATGAAATCAATTTGATGTTCAATTCCCCAAAGTCGTGGTAATCCACTTGGAATCTCCTCTGAAAGACATCTTCAAATTCCTGCAAGAGAGACAAAATAGAACTTGGCAAGACATGTTCAGCCGGCTTAGCCATATAATTTAGATATGCTTCTTTATACATAAGTAAAATCAATGGCTGTTTACAAAGAAATGCTTTCTTGATATCATTCTGTCTTGCATAAGATAGCTCTTTTCTCTTCTCCTTCACTTTTCTCTCTTCTAAACTCACGGATTCCCTAGGTGAATTTCGCATGGTGCTTACGAGTTTGGACTCCTTCTCTTCCCTTGGTTTTATGCCTTCACGTGACCTCTCTTCCTTGGTGATACTCAAGGCCTCTTGCAGCTTTTTCTTAGAGTCTTGTTCCTTCGCCCTTTGCATTGATATTTGATCTTCAAAAACCTACTTTGGAGTCAATGGTGCAAGTACAACCTTTTTGCCTTTAAAATTAAACTCATACTTATTAAATCGGCCAAAATGAACTGCATTGTTATCATACTCCCAAGGACGGCCCAATAACAAGTGTCCAGCCTCCATTGGCACCACATCACCTATAACCTCATCGGTGTAATGCTTAATAGTAAACGTAACTTTAACTTGCTTAGTTACCTTCACTTATCCACTATCATTCAACCATTACAAGTTATATGGATCTGGATGCTTAAAGGTAGGTAAAAACAATTTCTCCACAAGCAAAGTACTAGCAACATTAGCACAACTACCACCATCTATAATCATACTACACACATTTTCTTTAATTTTGCATCTAGTATGAAAGATGTTCTCTCGCTGTACATCCTCCTCATCTTTGTACAATACTAAAGCTCTTCTTGCCACCAAATTCAACCCTTCATTGTAAGGAGTAGCATTATCATCTTCATAATCTGTTATATCCTCCAAAGGTGGCATCTCACCATCTTCAGAATCCTCCCCATCATATTTGAGTTCTCCACTCTCTTGGATAGTCATGGTCCTTTTATTCAGACATTGACTATCCACATGACCCCTGCCTTGACATTTAAAACACATTATGTCTATTTCTAAGGGGTTGAGTTTCAACTTTACTTACTTGCTTGGAATAGGATGCTTCAGCCTTATTGTCTCCTTTTGGCTTGTTTGGTGTTGTTACCTCCTGTTTGCTCCTGTTATTGCTCCAAGTATTAGATGAAGATCTAAATGAATTCTAGACCCATGGTGCACGTGTAGGACCCCTCCCCTTGAGTTGGTTCTCAATCTTTATGGCCATATGCAGCATCTCATAAAAATCCATGTAATGGTACAAATCTACTTGATTACTATTTCTCTGTTCAAACCAGCAAGGAAATGTGCCATTATAGCTTCGTCATCCTCTCTTATGCCAACTCAAAGCATAAGAGTCTCCAACTCTTGGTGATACTCTTCGACACTCCTAGATCTCTCAGAACGAACTAGCAATTTCTAGTAAGCCATTCTATAATAATGGCTAGGGACAAACCTTTTTCTCATCAATGTCTTTATCTCCCCCCATGTGGAGATGGGTACTTGTCCATTCCTCCTCCTATTAATACAATATTTATCCCACCATTTGAGGGCATAATCTAGAAATTCAACATTTGCAAGCTTAACCTTTTTAGAGTCAGAATAGTCATGGCAATCAAATGTCATCTCAATTCTCTTTTCCCACTCTAAATAAGCTTCAGAATCAAACTTTAAGTTTAATGCCTCCATTATCCTCTATTCGACCTCTTTGTCTTGCTTGGAATGATTCTCCTTCTTCTTCAACAGTTTCATCTCCATAATTTTCTTCCTCAAATGCTTCTCTAATTGGTCCTCTACCCCTACCTCGACCTCCTTGTGGTACAATGCAGATTGGTTGTCGAATTATGGAGGTCCTAGAGGTTGCAGCAACCTGCAATTTTAGTTGCTCCATCTCTTGATCTTGTAATTTAATTCTCTCCATCATTCGTTGCATGTCTCCCATTAATGTAGTGAATAGGTTGGCATCAACTTCTATTTTTGAACCCAAAGCTCCTCCTGGTTTTTCGTCATATTTACCTGCAATGTAGTTAGTAATAAAACTAGGAAATAACTCACCAACTCTCCCTCACTTGTTTCACTCGATAAAGGTGTTAATCTCTCGTGTTTCACAAAATTGTTTGGCTTTTATCCTTAATGAATTAACACTCTAGCCTTTTACCACTCTAGTTAAAACTACTTGGTTCTTTGCAAACTAAATTCAAGCTTAATCTAATCTGAAAATCATTGTCCAACTAGACCTATCACAAGATAATTGGAAGCTAATGAAGCAAAAAAAAAAATGACTCAGTTGCAATGATATTTTCAACCCAAGATGACCAAAATTTCGAATGGCAAAGAACGATTCAAATTGGACAGTTTGATGATTTTGGGGTGCAACAAACCAATGTAGAAAGAAATGAGTCAAGGGTAGCAAGAGACAAAGAATTGAATTAATTACCTGATTTGGCCTCAATTTGCTTCCTTGGAACTTAATTTAGTGATCCCTTCTCAAACTGAACCTAAGATCAACAATAGGATGTAATATCTCTACTACATTATTTTCAGCAGTCGATGATTCAAAAGCAATCCTAATCTCAATAACAATCACAATATCCAATTTTTGGATTTCTCAATTTTTTATTATTTATTTTTTCAACTGTAACTTCTCCAAATAATAGTATAGGACTTGATGATACTTCCCACACAAGAAAATTTTAAATCACAATTTTTTTTTAATCAAGCAATTGATATGCTGATGAATACACAAAACTGTTAACTTAAACCCAGCAAGTAAAGCTCATACAAAAAAAATTGAGTCCCAAAGAAAACAATATTAGGGTAAAAAGTCCGCCAAACTCAAGCATTCAGTTTTTTTTTTGTTTTTTTTAGTATGACTCCACGAAAGTATTGAAACAGAAACTGAGAAAGAAACTTGAAGAACACGATACAAGAAGAACAATTGGACCCAAAGAAGAAGAAGAACAAGATGCAAATCAAACCTAATGTTAAATTTACAGAAACAATCCAAAGCGATAAAAACAATGAAAACAAGTAAAAATAGATCAAACCTGAAAAATAAAGCTGGCTCTGATACCAAATTGATATGCACCTAAACAGCCATGTGCCTAAGATTATAACAAAATAGAATTCTCGATCGCTATGGTTCAGGTTCTAATGGAAAAGAGATGCCACAATAGGTCTTAGATTATCCTATTGATTAGTCTAGGTTTGAACTTTAATTCTTAGTTATAAAAGTTCAGAATCTTAGTTCTTAGAGAACCAATAGATTAACTCTCACAAGAGAAAAATCGAATAATTGTCAAAAGTTTTTTTATTGAATGTTAAACCAGCCTATTTATAGGCAAAATACAAAGCTTAAAAACTCTAAAAGTGGTCGGCCCTAATGTGTTGGGCTGCTAAACAAAAAAATGCATGGCAGCCAATTGGATGATGTAAATCTGTACATTCACTAGAGCTTGCTGACGTGGCAGTCACATGGTGACATGGCAAGGCTTGATTATGTGGCCTTCATTTAACTATGTTTTATTTCTTTTGGTTGAATAAGTTAGCTACTTTTCTAATTTTATTTGCACATGTAATTAGTTAATTTCCAATTTATAAGGAAAGTTGACTAAGTCCAAACAAATAAGGAAAGTAGAGTTGTTTAGGAGAATAGGGTTTTTATTTAGCAGCCCAATGAACACATTAGGGCTGGCCACTTTTAGGGTTTTTAAGCTTTGTATTTTGCCTATAAATATGCTGGTTTAACATTCAATAAAAAAACTTTTGACAATTATTCAATTTTTCTCTTGTGAGAGTTAATCTATTGGTTTTTTAAGAACTAATATTCTGAACTTTTCTAACTGAGAATTAAAGTTCAAACCTAGACTTATCAATAAGATAATCCAAGACCTATTGCGGCGTGTCTCATTCCATTTGAACCTGAACCATAGCGATCGAAGATTCTATTTTGTTACAATCTTAGGCACAGGGCTGTTTAGGTGCATATCAATTTGAGAAAAAATTAAATAATTGATAAAAGTTGAAACCTAGACTTATCAATACGATAATCCAAGACCTATTATGGCGTCTCTCATTCCATTAGAACCTGAACCATAACGATCGAAGATTCTATTTTGTTACAATCTTAAGCACAGGGCTGTTTACGTGCGTATCACGATTCACATTCACAATCACATAAGCTACATCCATTTTAAATTTTAACTACCTACGAGTGCTTAGCCATGTCTATACAATGCATAAGTTTTAAAACCTGAGTTGACAAGAAAATAATTTCTCTTACGTGTAAGAAAATTTCCATGATTGGTTGCAATGCATGCATATGCTTATGCCATAGCTAGCAAATGCCATTCTCATGTCATCAATTTACATAGCTTCAAACACAATTAACTCCCATATGCAAGACAACACATGCGTTTAAGTACTTCTATGTACACACACACACACATATATATATATATATATGTGTGATTTTATCTTGCATAAACATAGGTATAAATTCATTCTAATAACTCAAGTTATTATTTACTATATGCAAATCTATACATATACACATCTATATATATATAGATTCATACAAATATATCCATTTGAATAGACCCATTTATTTCCAAAGAGTCTATTTTGAAATAACATTTTAATTACAAAGGAAAGCAAATATAGTCATACTTAACTCAAATTTCAGAAACCATACTTTATAAATAAAATTGTAACCTTATTAAATTAACCAATATAAGAAGTATTAAAATTTCATACTTTATTAGTTTACAAAGCTAAACAAATATCAAAGTTGGTTTTAAACAAAGTAGTCATGGAATTGATTTAAATCCAAGTCCTAAACTAGTCATATTAATGTCTTTACTTAGTTTATTAAAACCATACAAATAGCTGGTCATGTACAGCTCACTTTAGTCCAAAATTTTCAGGAAGAAACAACATTTAACCTAGCTTAAAATCATATACAAAATCTGGTCACAAACAGTTACAGTTTCAAAACTTTTCTAGCAAAATAAATAAACTTTTAAAAATTATAAAATCCTCAATTTAACTCCAAATGGGAAAATTCCAAAACCAAAATAGCCACAACTTAATGAATTAAAACAGAAAAATGTGAATAAAAAATTAGTAAAAATTGAATGCCCTGAAATATCACCAAACCCGTGTGTTATGGTGCAGGATTCTCTCAAAACATCTATCCGTCTAGTATTTTTAAACAATTCTTTCTCCATTATCAGAACTCCGATTGAAGAAATTCAAAAACGTGGATGTTCACAAGACAATCATGTATATACAGTAATTTTTTTGAATTTTTGGACAAACACCCAAACGCCAGTTTTAATTCAAAGTTCATGAAAATTTCATAAATTTCCTGATTCACAACACCTATTTTTAAATCAAAATACTAGATGAAAAAGGGACCCTGTCACCATATAAGGTTAGGGCTTTGATTGACCTTTTTTTAAAAAAAACTCATTTTAAACAACCCATCTTACAGATTTCTAAGTGGTCCCAAGTAGATCCATGAAGAAAATACATAAGGTTAGGGCTTTGAAAATACTAATGCAGTACCAAACACTAGTAAACACAAATACAATTTAGGTTCTACTTTGGATTAGCTAAAACCCTACTAAAACTCTTGAGAATGTAAGCTAAGAATCTCCCTCCAGCAGCTGAAAATATAGCCGGTCTCTTCCTCATTCCTTTTCCTTGGTGCTTTGAAGAAAACCTCTTGAACAAGCTTAAAAACTAGCCCTTTCTCCTTGCCTCCTTCTCATTCTTCTCTCCAAAACACTCTCCTCTCTATTTCTCTCTATGGTGGACAACAACACTAGGAAAATAGGGTTTGTTTTCAGCCAACATGTTGCTTTTATAGTGGAAGGGTTGAGGGTTTCAAAAAGGTGGGGCCAAACTAGCCCACTTTGATGCAAGCTCGACCAAATTCAAACTTGGTCTTGCATGTGGTCCCCCTTTTTACAAAGTAAGACAACATTAAAATCAAACTTGCCATATACACAGTCAAGGGTCAAGAAAAGAGAGTCTCAGTCATCACACTGCCAGTCAAAGTGATGATGTGGTAGGGTGGACTGTTAACTATTGACTTTGACTTTACTATAAAAGAAAACAAACACAAATAATACACAGAAGATCACATATCATTCAGTCCTAGTCAACCAACACTAGACCTTAACCCGACAGTCAGTGGTCCATGTGTTGACTTTGACCGAAGTTGACTTTGATTAAAAGCCAACTGTGCACAAAGTAAGCAGATATTACATGGTCAGCTATACATGGTAAATATATCACAATTTAGCAACTTTAAATAATAATAAAATAAGTAAAAAAAAGTAAAGATATTTTAAGTATATTATTAAAATAATTAATAGTAAAGTCAAATTGGTCAAACTTTGATGAAGGGCAAAATGGGTATAAAAAGTTTCTCAAATCCTCACAGGGTACTCTTGGTTCTCACAAAATCCTTGGGGAATTCAGAAGTTACCCATTTTGGTAAAAAAGGTGAAACCTCGATAAAATCGAAAACGCATCCAGAAATTGATAGTTTTGGAAAAATAACTTGGTTATTATATATTATGAATGGAATGCTTCCACGTGACATGTTTAATAAGCCTAAAATTACCATTTATTTATGTCCCCGTTACTTTCATTTGGTTTGTTTTGCTTATTAATTCAAGGGTATTTATATCTTTTTAGATTATTTTGAATTAGAGCAGTGGAAATATGAAGATCAGCAAATATGATGAAATCTCTACCCAATATTGAAGATTTACAAAGATTTTCAAGTTATTTGACTTAGCACATTAAAACTAAGACATATTACTTGAAGGCGAAGCAACAATTTTGAGTAATTTTGGATCCTATACAACCTTAAACTCTTTTGTTTATAGCTCAACTTGTAGAAGGTATTTTTGAATGAAATCATTGGCAAATGAAAGCTAAGACATTGAAATTGTCACAAATTTTTTTATTCAAAATTTGTTAGGCAACCTCAATTCCAATATGAATTCGTTTTTTGTGTTTGAAACTGTCTTGGTAGAATTGTACAGTTTCAGAAGAAATGATATTTTGATGGTCTTTTTGATTCTTGTTTGAGGCTTGTGATATAAGATTGGAAGATAACATATGTAGATTTAATTTTAGAGAATTTTCCAAAAAGTTTATGGTGTTAAAAACGCTGACGCAATTAGGGTCACATGTAGATATTATGGTAGAATCAAATTAGAATAGTAACATCTTTCTTAGGTTTTCTAATTGTCTTATGTTGATTGTCCTCTATATAAAGCCACCAATATTACAGAAAGAAGCATTTATGGACACAAGAATTCCAATTTTTAAGAGACAAACATAAACTGGACAGAGAAAGGAATAGAGGTGCATGAGGAGCTTCTACGGTTTTGATCAACCCTAGCCACCATCAACCTTAGAGATCTTTCATAGTTTTTCTTCATTTTGACTTTTAATAAATATATACTAGCTTCTTCTTCTTCTTCCTTTTTTTTTTCTTTTTCTTTGTGGAGTATTGGTTTGTTTGCTTAATGCTTTGATGTGATTGCAACATGTTAATGATATAAATACCATGTTAAGTTTGAATACTTGTATGTGTGTGGAAATCCAATAGACTTCATGTATGTTTGTGAACTTGATTGTATTTGCATTTTACATTTCATATATGTGTGCAAGGATGCTTGCATATTATCAAAACAACATAGTCATAAATCTTAATAGGTTTGCATGGATTTTTAATTAACATAGAAATATAGTTGATTAATTCATATAAGCATGTTGGTTTCTTCATGATAATAATATCAATAAATTAGGGTTAAGGTGATCAACATGATTGTTGATTGTTGATGGTGAATTGGATTGCCTCTTTCTTTTGAGTTATCAAATTGAATGCCTTTTAGTTTTGTTTATGATATTTAATTACTATATCCAATTTCAATTATCAAAATATTACAAAGTTTTAATTAACTTTGATAGTTAGTATAATTATAGATCCTCGTGGGAATGATATTTTATTTTCTAATCTATTATTTACCCACAATATTATACACTTGCAATATTTTACCATAAGTTTTTGGCTGTTGGCGAGGATCCTTTTAATTAAACTAATATCAATTATTGTTAGTTATAATATTAGTTTGAATTATTTATTTATTTTAATTATTACCAAAAATAATATTAAGTTGTTCTTTATTTCAAATTTTTTTAGGTACTCTTTTCCTGGTGTATGAACCGATCAAGAGAAACAAATTTTGAACCTTTTGATTCAAAAATTCATCGTACATATAGAAAAATTAAGAATAAAGTGTCAATTAGAAAAGAACGAAAAGACATCCATAATTCATGTGACGAATCCAAGGAAGAATTAGAATTAACAATGGCCAACAACCTAGAAGGAGCCGATGATACAAGAGCTTCAAAAGACTACCACTCCAACACTCAATGGGAGCTAATGAAGGATTACTAGGCCAGTAATTCATGCATACACTTTTGAAATCAAGCCTGCAATTATCACCATGACTCAAACCTCCATTGAATTCAGCGGTTTACCAAATGATGACTACAACACTCACATTGTAAACTTTTTAGAAATATGTGATACTTTTAAACATAATGGTGTGAGTTATGATGCCATTCATTTGAGTCTTTTTCCTTTCTCAAGAAGGGACAAAGCTAAAGGTTAGTTAATTAAGTTCCTTACCTGCCAGTGTAATTACTACAAGGAATGATTTGGCATCTAATTTTCTTGCTAAGTTTTTCCCTACTGTGAAAATGGCAAAGCTATGGAATGATATCACAATTTTAACCTAAATGATGGTGAGTCATTGTATGAGGCTTGAGAGAGTTAGAAGGAGATGCTTAGAAAAGTGCCCACATCATGGACATCCTAAATGGCTTCAAGTACAAATATTTTAGAATGGCTTGGTGTATAACAGAATGACCATTATAGATGTTGCCGCCATGGAGTTTTAATGGGAAAGATCCAAGATGATGCCTATGCATTATTAGAGGAGATGGTAGCTAAGTACTATTAATGACTAACCGAAAGGAGCATATAATGGAAACCTATTGGAGTACATGAGGTAGATGTCACAACTGCTTTGAGTTCACAAGTTGCTATCTTGACAAACTTCTTTAGTAGTTTTGGGGGTAAATTCCATTCAACCTGAACCTTTGATTTGTGAATTTTGTGCGGCAGGAGGTCATTCAAGTGGGAATTGCCAAGAAGGGAGTCCTTTTGCCACCAATACAATGGAACAAGCTCAATTTGTATCTAATTTTAAAAGATAAACAAGTCTCTATTCCCAATACCTATAACCAGGGTTGGAGAAACCACCCTGAATGGAGAATCAAGTTATGCTACTTTTCTCCTCGGCACCTACAGGCCAATAGTCAAGCCAAGTTGACAAACAAGACAATGATCTCCAACATGAAGAAGTGGGTCAAAGAGGCTAAGGAAAGATGGCCAAAGGAATTGTTAGGAGTCTTGTGGGCAAACCAAACTTTCATTGGTGTACGAAACCAAAGCAGTCATACCAGTTGAGATTGCCATACCATCACTTCGGACAGATAACCATAATGTCGAACTAAATAACTTGTTAATAAAGAAGCCACTCGACTTAGTCGAACAAACAAGTGACCAAGCATTGGTCTAGCTTAATGTGTATCAGTAACGCATTGCTAAGTACAACAATACTATGTTCGACATCATTAATTCAAAGAAGGGGACCTAGTGCTTTGCAAGGTATGTTAGAACACATAGAAGATGAACACGGGCAAGCTTGGCCCAACATGGGAAGGGCTATAGTGAATTACATCATTTCCCAGAATTGGGGCTTATCAACGAATGCCTTGGATTGAAAGGATGCCCCTAGAAGCTGGAGTTTAGTTCATCTATGTAATGCTATCATCAGGTGCAACCTAATGAATGGTAACTTGCTTGTCACCCTATGACTTTTATTTTCATAATATGTTCTTTTAATATCAATAAAGCAAACACTTTATATTATTTGATAGCTGTTTAATTGTATACATATAGCTCGAACTAGGGGGACAAAGGGGAGTATATGATACGACCCTCTAAGAATTCAAACAAAAAACTTGCAAGATCGTGCTCTCAAGGTTTTCAGTATAACAAGATTCAACCCTCTACTTAGAAAAGTAGGAACCAAATATATCAACAATTTTAACCCTTTGCTTAACAAAGTAAGAACCAACAATATAGTAAATGAACACAACAAGAGACAACTCTTGAATGCTCAAAGAATTGACAAAAATCAAGAAGCAGTTTATTGCTTAAAAGTTTGAATAATAATGTGTAAAATTTGTCCATCCGCTCAAATCGTACCTCCATTTGTTATTGATGTTGTCTAAACGCTTGCATATTGGAAGCCACTCTTCTCGGATTCTTCTCCCCTATTTGACATGATTCAAAACAAAAAGCAAAAGACAAAAAACAACTAAAAATAATAATTATATTTGTGTGAGAAAAATAATTCCTCACACACTCCCTTATGGAGAAAAAATCTCTCCACAATATTATTCTCACCAAACTAATTTCTAAAATCTAAATTTACTCTTAACCAATTTCAAGAATAATTCAAAAATTGAATCTTTGTTATGTAAGAAGGCACGATCAAAAGAATGAACAAGGTTTAGTAATTGTTGAAAGAATTTTTTTTTTCAATAGGTTGGAACACAAGTAAGAATTAGATACAATTAGGTTTAACACAATTTTTTTTTTTGGCTTTTATTTTTTCAAGAATCCTTGGCTTGCTAGACCGCATCATTCCCACTTCCTCGAAAAGATTTGTCATCGAATTGTTACCTACATAAAAAATAGAAGGATCAGAAATATTAAATGTAGCACTTAAATTATACTCACCTAGAAGATCAATCTTGTAGGCATTATCATTAATGCATTCCAATACTTGGAATGACTCTTCTCCTCTTGGATATACCTTTGACCTACGCGTGTCGGGGAATCTTTCTTTGTTCATATGTAAACAAACTCAGTCACCCAGTTCAAATACTACTTTCTTTTGCCCTTTGTTACCTTTTGAGGCATATAGCTTTGTTTTCTTCTCAATATGAGCTTGAACCTTTGCATGCAAGTCCTTAACATACTCGGTTTTCTTTTCATAATCAAAACTAGCTAGTTTATCAATAGACAAACGAAACAAATCAATAGGAGTTAGTGGAATAAAGCCATATACAATTTAAAATGGAAAACAAGTAGTGGAAGAATGCAATGCTCGATTATAAGTGAATTTAATATGTGGCATACTATCTTCCCTTCTTTAAATTCCTTTGAATTAATGCACGTAATAAGATTCCTAAAGTGTGATTTAGTACTTTAATTTGTCCATCAGTCTGTGGATGACATGTAGTAGAAAATAAAAACTTTGTTCCTAATTTATTCCATAAAGATCGGCAAATATGACTAAGGAACTTAATATCTCAGTCAAAAACTATGCTCCTAGGTATGCCATGTAATCTAATAACCTCACACAAAATAATAAATTTGCTTTATGAATTGCATCATCGGTCTTACTACAAGGCATAAAATGTGTGATTTTAGAAAATCGATCAACAACAACAAACACAGAATCCTTTCCCTTTCTTGAACTAGGTATACCTAAGACAAAATCCATCAATATGTCAGTCTATGATTCATTAGGAATATGTAAGTGTGTATATAACCCATGGGGGTAAAACTTTAAACTTAGCTTATTTACATGTAACACAATTTTGACATAATTTGTTTGCATCTTTTCTCATGTTTGGCCAAAATAAATGTTCAGTCAAGATTCCAAGAGTTTTGGCAATTTGTAGTTGTGTGTTTTGAAGACATCCTAGTATATAACACAGGGTTAGATGAGCATATTAAAAATTTGCATTGTGTTATTGAGTGATCTTTGGGAAAGGAAAAGTGTATGCTATTCTAAAGAACTGTACATTTTGCATGGAGCATCTTAAAGTTGGAGGACCTATCATATTTAGCCTAGAAAAGTCAGCCCAAGTTTGAGTGATCATTTACGTGCCCCATATGGAAAAATCTGCTTGTACACGTGAATCTTGATACTTGCACATGTGGGAATCTTGGAAGCTTGAAGATATGGAGTTAGCAAGCATCATTGGAGGCTTGGAGCGTAAAATGCATGATGATTTACTTAGTAAATTAAATTAGAACTACATTAGGACGTGTGTCTTTATTTCATTACTCCATGTAATTGACAAATGTCTTATTTTTATTAGTTATTTTCAATTAGTAATGTAAGTGGTAAGCTAAAAGGTTAGTTTTTAAGTGTCGTGGTTTAATGGGACTCTATGGAGTAGCAAAAATTATAGATATATTGACTGAACATTTCTTTTGGTCGAACATGAGAAAAGATGTAGAAGAAGTTACGCCGAAGTTGTTTTACATGAAAACAAGCTAGGTATAAAGTTATGCCTCATGGGTTATATACACCCTTACCTATTCTTAATGAACCATGGACTGACAGATTGATGGAATTTGTGTTAGGTCAACCTATGTCAAGAAAGGGAAAGGATTTCATGTTTGTTGTTGTTGATCGATTTTCTAAAATAGCACATTTTATACCTTGTAGTAAGATTAATGATGCAATTCATGTAGTAGATTTATTCTTCCGGAAAGTTGTTTGATTACATGCCATAGCTAAGAGCATAGTTTCTGACCGAGATGTTAATTTCCTTAGTCATTTGTTACGAACTTTGTGGAATAAATTAGGAACTAAGTTATTATTTTCTACTACATGTCATCCACAAACCAATGAATAAAATGAAGTTCTAATCGTACTTTAGCAACCTTAAAAGGCATTAATTCATAGAAATTTAAAGAATTGGTAAGATTGTATGCAACAAATTGAATTCGTTTATAATCGATCATTTCATTCTTCCACTAACTATTCTCCATTTGAAATTAGTCTTGGTTACTTTGCTAATTATCTCAGAGCATTCAAGAGTTAATTGCTTGTTGTGTTCTTCAATATTATTGGTTCTTACTTGCTAAGTAAAGGGTCACAATCTTTTTTTGATATCTTTGGTTATTTCTTTCTTAAGAAAAGGGTCAAGCTTCCTAATTATTGTTCTAACCTTGTTAGTCTTGGGAGTTTCTGTACTTTCTTTGCTAGGATCTTGGACAATCTCCTAGACCCACGCATCAATTGGTATTAGAGCAAGGTTCTAACAAGGTTTACTATTTATTTTATTTTTTTAATTTCTTGATTTTTTTTCTTGTTTCTGGAACATCTTTGTTTCAAACCCTTCAATTGCAAAAACAAAAAACAAAAAACCTTAAACTCAATTTGATTTTTCTTGAAATTTCTGCAAACCAAAGGTTAATTCCTTGTGCAAGTTTAGTCATGTTGCCTACAAGTCACGTTTGACCCAAAATAAATAAATAAATAAATAAGAAGAAGAAGAAGAAGAAGAAGAAGAAGCTGTGTAAGTTTGGACCAAAAGCAAAAAAAAGAAAAAAAACCAAAAAAACAAAAAACAAAAGTTGCAAAAGCCCAAATCCCAAGTCCAAATCTAAAGTCCAAGCACAAAGCCCAAATCCCAAGCCCAAATCTAAAGCCCAAGCACAAAACCCAAAGATAGAGTCCAAATCTAAAGTCCAAGTACAAAACCCAAAGGCCAAGGCCCAAAGCCTTGCCCAAACTCCAAAACCAAAAAAAAAAAAAATAGAAAAACAAATTCCATCAAGTCGATTTCTTTTGTTTCCTTATAACAAGTTTTAATTTATTGTTTGTTCTCTGATTTTTGGTAAAGACCAAATAAGTATCTAAGATAGTTGGTGAGTTCATTATCGTGGAGAGTATATACACGAGTGCTTGAGTGAAACACATAAGGGAGTGTGTGAGGATTATTTTATCTAACCTTAACAATTCTTTTGTTAGTTTTTGTTTCAATATGACAAGCAGGGAAGAAACTTCAGAGAGGAAATTTTTAACATGCAAGCCTTTAAACAGCACCTAGAGCGAATAGAGATTTGATTTGGACAAGTGTTGGATCGCCTGGAAAAACATGAAATTGAAATACAAAAGAGCAAGAATGATGTGACTCAATCCTCTAATCCACCAAGGAGACATAATTGGCAACCTAGAAGAGTTGTGGAGGAAGAAACTGAAGAAGGGAGTGAAGGAGGATCATCAACCGAAATTGGCGCAACAATGATGATAGGGAGGATCGAAACTTAGGCAATATCAAAGTATCTATTCCATCCTTCCATGGAAGAAATGATCCTGAAGCTTAACTTGATTGGGAGAAGAAGGTGGAGCTCATATTTGATTGTCACAATTATTCTGAAGAGAAAAAAGTTAAAATAGCTGTGATTGAGTTTACCGACTATGCTATCGTATGGTGGGATCAATTGCTGACAAATCGAAGGAGATATAGAGAGAGACCAATCAGCATATGGGATGAGCTTAAGACCACGATGAGGCATCGTTTTGTGCCCACTCATTATTACCGTGAGTTATGTCAATGTTTGCAAGGACTAACTCAAGGCAATAAAAGTGTGGAGGATTACTACAAAGAAATGGAAGTTGCTATGATCCGAGAAAATATTGAAGAAGACCGTGAAACAACCATGGCGCAGTTTCTACAAGGCTTTAACCGTGAGATTGCCAATGTTGTCGTATTGCAACATTATATGAAGATAGAAGACATGGTTCACTTGGCTATTAAAATTGAGAAGTAACTCCAGAGGCGAGTGACCAATACTCGGTTTAATTCGGCTTCAAGTAGTAATGTACCATGGAAGGCTAATAATCCATCTTGGAAGAGTGGTGGTACAAAGTGGAAGAGGAATGAGAAAACTTCTTATAAGCCAAATAAATTTGATGCCCAAGGGAGAGGTGGTGCAGAAAAAGAGAAAGGGAAGGAAGCCAATCTGACTCGGACCCGCGATATTAAGTGCTTCAAGTGTCTTATAAGAGAGTTATGTCCTAATAGGACATATTGCTTCGCAATGTCCTAATAAGAGAGTTATGATCTTAAGGGAGAATGGGGACGTGGAATCCGATAGTGAAGGCGAAATTGGTGATGAGATGCCGCCTTTAGAGGATGTGAGTGATGGAGAATATTCTGAAGTTGGACAACCTTTAGTTGTTAGAAGAGCTTTGAATTTCCAAGTAAAGGAAGAAAATGATGAACAAAGAGAGAATAAATTCCAAACTCGATGTCAAATTAAAGGTCGCATTTGTAATATGATTATTAATGGAGGGAGTTGTACGAATGTAGCTAGTACTGAGCTAGTGGAAGTTAGGATTTCATACCATGAAGCATCCAAAGCCATATAAGTTTCAATGGTTGAATGATTGTGGAGAGATTAAGGTAACCAAGCAAGTCAAGGTTCCTTTTACCATTGGGAGGTACCAAGATGAAGTTTTATGTGGTGTGGTACCCATGCAAGCTGGGCACATATTGCTTGGTAAGCCGTGGCAGTTTGTTCGAAAAATAACCTATGATGGGTTTAAAAATCGGTTTGTGTTGTACAAAGATGAAAAAAAGATTACTCTGATTCCATTGACTCCTAAACAGATTTATGAGATTCAAGTGAAAGAGAGAGAGTCTAAAAAGAAGGAAGAGTGTGTAAACACGAGCATGAGTGAAAACAATGAGAAGAAAACTGAGAGCGTAGAAAAAGAAAAGAGTGTGCATAAAGAGAGAAAGCAGTAAAATTTTTATGCCAAGATAAGCGATATTAGGACTGTGTTTCTAGCAAAGAAACCTATGTTTTTGATGCTTTACAAAGATGCTAACCTTGATCTTAATGATTCTTTGCCTAGTGCTGCTATTGCTCTTTTGTAGGATTTTACAGATGTATTTCCCGAAGATATGTCGCTAGGATTGCCGCCTATTAGGGGGATTGAGCATCAAATAGACTTTGTGCTCGAAGAACTATTCCTAATCGACCAGCCTATAGGAGTAATCCCGAGGAGACGAAGGAGCTCGAGAGGCAAGTAAAGGAGCTTTTAGGAAAAGGATATGTACGAGAGAGCATGGGTCCATGTGCCGTTCCAGTCTTGTTAGTGCCAAAGAAAGATGGTTCTTGGCGTATGTGTGTCGATTGTCGTGCTGTCAACAAAATCACTGTAATGTATCGCCATCCTATACCTCGTTTAGATGATATGCTTGATGAATTGTATGGTTCTAGTACCTTTTCTAAAATTGATTTGAAGAGTGGGTATCATCAATTTAGGATGAAAGAAGGTGATGAAAAGAAGACTGCATTTAAAATGAAATATGGTTTATATGAGTGGTTAGTTATGCCATTTGGATTAACTAATGCACCTAGTACTTTTATGCGTTTAATGAATCATGTTTTGCGTGCTTGTCTTGGAATGTTTGTGGTTGTATAATTTGATGAAATTTTAGTTTATAGTAAGAGTCTAGATGATCATATAGGGCATTTGAGATGTGTTCTTGAAATACTTAGGAAAGAAAAATTATATGCTAATCTTAAAAAGTGTACATTTTGCATGGATAAAATTGTGTTCTTCGGCTATGTTGTAGGTGCTAATGGTATTCAAGTAGATGAAGAGAAAGTACAAGCGATTAAGAGTTAGCCTACACCTAAAAATGCTAGTGATGTTCGAAATTTTCATGGCTTGGCTAGTTTCTATCGTAGGTTTGTTAGGAATTTTAGCACCATAGCTGCCCCTTTGAATGAAATGGTTAAAAAGAATGTAAACTTTAATTGGGGTGGTCAACAAGAAAAAGCATTCAGTACTCTAAAAGAGAAGTTAGCTTCTGCACCTGTTCTTATGTTACCTAAGTTTTCTAAAGTTTTTGAGATTGAATGTGATGCTTCTGTTCTTGGCATAGGCTGTTTTGATGCAGAAAAATCACTCAATTGCCTACTTTAGTGAAAAGCTTAATGGTGCTGCTCTCTACTATCCAGTTTATGATAAGGAGATGTTTGCCTTGGTACGAGCGCTAGAAACTTGACAATATTACTTACGACCTAAAGAGTTTGTGATTCACACCGATCATGAATCTTTAAAGCACATCAAGGGCCAAGGTAAGTTGCACATACGTCATGACAAATGGATTGAATTCATGGAAACTTTCCCATATGTTATCAAGTATAAACAAGGTAAGGAAAATGTTGTTGCCGATGCACTTTCTTGAAGGTATGCACTTGTTTCTACTTTAACTGCTAAGTTACTCGGTTTTGAGTATATTAAGGAACTATATGTTAATGACTATGACTTTGCTAATATATATAATGCGTGTGAGAGTGTGGCGTCTGGTAAGTTCTATAGGCATGATGGTTACTTGTTTAGAGACCACCATATTTGTGTACCTAAGTGTTCTATGTGTGAGCTATTGGTTAAAGAGGCGCATAGTGGTGGTTTAATGGGACACTTTGGTGTAACTAAAACTTTAGATATCTTAGTTGAACACTTCTTTCAGCCTAACATGAAAAAAGATTTTGAAAAGTTGTGTCAAACTTGTCTTGTTTGTAAACAAGCTAAGTCTAAAGTTTTACCTCATGGTTTATATACACCTCTACCTATTCTTAGTGCACCATGGATGGATATATCTATGGATTTTGTGTTAGGTTTACCTAGGTCTCGAAGAGGTAAAGATTCTGTATATGTTGTGGTGGATAGATTTTCTAAAATGGCTCACTTTGTACCATGCATACCAAAAACTATTGTGTCAGATAAAGATGTTAAATTCCTCAGTCATTTTTGGAGAACCTATGGAATAAACTGGGAAATAAATTGCTATTCTGTACTACATGTCATCCTCAAACAAATGGACAAGCAGAAGTAGTGAATTGAACCTTAGAAACTTTATTACGTGCAATAATTAACAAGAATTTAAAGAATTGGGAGGAATGTATGCCGCATATTGAGTTTGCTTATAACCGAACATTGCATTCTTCTACTAATTGTTCACCTTTTGAAATTGTTTATGGTTTTAACCCTTTAACTCCTATGAATTTAATTTCATTGCCTCTTGATAAACAACTAAGTTTGGAAGGTAAACAGAAAGCTGAGTTTGTCAAAGATTTGCACTCAATGGTTCGTGCGCATATCGAAAGGAAAACTAAGATGTACGCTGATAATACTAATAAAGGGCGTAAGCACATTGTCTTTTAACCCGGTGATTGGGTTTGGGTACATATGCTTAAGGAGAGTTTTTCTGACAAAAGGAAATCCAATGGTGATTAACCATTCCAAGTGTTGGAGCGAATTAATGATAATGCTTACAAGATCGACCTTTCTGGTGAGTATAATGTCAGTGCTACATTTAATGTTTATGATCTTTCTCTTTTCGATGTAGAAAGTGATTCGAGGTCGAATCTTTTTGAGGAGAGGGGGAATGATGTGATAGCTGTTCAAGCACAAGATCCACTTCAAATGCCTCAAGGACCTATTATGAGAGCTCGTGCAAAGAAGTTCAAGGAAGCCCTTCTTGGGTTGGTCAAATTGACATATTTGGAAGGCTTTGAAGAAGAATTCGTTGGAAGAGAAATGCGCAAGGGAACTGGTCAAATCATTTATGCATACATGACCATCATTATCCTTGAAGATTGAATATTGAAGTTTGCATGGTCTTAGTTCTGTAGTCTATTGACAAGTGTCTTTATTTAATTAGTTTGGACACATGACAAGTGTTTTAATTTTATTGGTTTTTAATTGGTCATGTGACTAACATGTGACCTTTTATTTAAGTTTCCTAATTGCTATAGGTTTCCTAGTTGTTTTAGGTGTCTTAATTGTTTTAGACTTAGGGTTTTGGGAAACCTATAAATAGACCTTTTTAGTATGGACGAATTTACGCATTATTATTCAATAAAATTAGTCTTGGTTACTTTGCCAATTATCTCAGAGCATTCAAGAGTTAATTGCTTATTGTGTTCTTCAATATTATTGGTTTTTGCTTGCTAAGCAAAGCGTCACAATCTTTCTTTGATATCTTTAGTTCTTTCTTTCTTAAGAAAAGGGTCAAGATTCCTAATCATTGTTCTAACTTTGTTAGTTTTGGGAGCTTCTGTATTTTCTTCGCTAGGATCTTGGACAATCTTCTTGAGCCACGCATCATCATGGGTGATTTACTTAGTAGATTAAATTAGAAATACATTTGGACATGTGTTTTTATTACATTAGTCCATGTAATTGCCAAATATCTTATTTTTATTAGGTGTTTTAAATTAGTTATATAAGTGGCAAGAAAATATGTATGTTTTTAACCCTTCCACATGGCTGGCCACTTGTTAATATGTTCCCTAATGTAATTACTTTTATAGGTTTTGAAATTTTTGTCAAAATTTGTCTAGGCCTAGGAAATATAAGAGGTCTATAGATAAGCCCAATTATGGACGAATTTTACAAATTATTATTCAGATTTTTATTCAATAAAATTCTTCTTGGTTTTTGCCAATTCTTTGAGCATTCAGAAGTTGTCTCTTGTTGTATCTTTTTGCTATATTGTTGGTTCTTTCTTTGTTAAGCTAAGGGTCATAATTATTGATATCTTTGGTTCCTTTATTTCTAAGTCAAGATACTTAGCCTTTTGAATCTTGTTAGACTGAAGACCTTGGGAGCGTGATCTTGCAAGTTTTTTGTTCGAATTATTTGAGGGTCATAGCAGTTGGTATGAAAGCGATTAAATTTCGTTGTTGCCACTTAGCTTTTTTTAATCCAAGTCGGTATCAAATTCCTACTTGTGTTCCAACCCATTGCAAAAACAAAAAAATTTTCTTTCATCAATTACTAAACTCTATTCATTCTTTTGATCTTGCCTTTTAAGAATCAATTTGGATTTAGGAAATTAGTTTGGTCAGATTAATATCGTGGGGACATATTAAATACGAGGGTTGAGAGACGCACGTAAGGGAGTGTGAGGAATTATTTTTGACTAACAAATATAATTGTTTCTTTTATGAGAGGCTTTCAATATGCAAGCCTTTACACAATATATAGAGTGGATGGTGGTATGATTTGAGTAAGCCTTAAATCATATGGAAAGAAATGAAAGGTAAAGGGAGATCAAAACTTAAATAATTTTAAAATCTTTATGCTAACTTTCCAGAGTAAGAATGATCTGAAAGCTAATCTTGATTGAGAGAAGAAAGTAGAGTTGATCTTTGATTGTCACAATTATTCTGAAGAGAAAAAAGTAAAATTGATTGTAATTGAATTCACCAATTATGTCATGGCATGGTGGGATTAATTGATTAAAAATTGGTGGAGATATAGGGAAAGACCGATTAGCAATTGAGATGAACTCAAAATTGCCTTGAGGTATTGGTTTGTACCTACCCATTATTACTTAGAGTTGTGTCCATGACTTCAATGACTCACACAAGGTATAGGAGTATGGAGAACTATTTCAAGAAGATGAAGGTAACAATGATTAGAGTGAATATTGAAGAAGACCGTGGAGCTAGCATGGCGAGATTTTTACATGCATTGAACCATGACATTGCTAATGTTGTTGAATTATAACATTATATGGAGATAAAAGATATGGTTTACATGGGTATAAATATAGAAAAACAACTCAAACCAAGGAGTGGAAATATAATATTTAAGTCAGCTTCAAGTGGTAATGCACCTTGGAAAAATGGTAATCAAACTTGGAAAAGTGGTAATGTAAATTGGAAAGGGGATGAAAAAGCATCCTACAAGCTAAATAAACTAGGGGAGCACAGTAGAGAAGTTGTGGATAGAGAAAAAGGAAAGGAAGTTGTGCCTTAAAGGAATTAGGATATCAAATGTTTTAAATGCCTTGAAATAGGGCACATTGCATCTCAATGCCCTAACAAGAGAGTAATGGCTCTAAGAGACAATGGTGAAATAGAAATGGATAGTGAAGGAGAAGTAGATGATGAAATGGCATCCCTGGAAGATGTTAGTGAAGAAGAACACCCCAAAAATAGGGCAAGCACTTGTAATGAGGAGAGCATTGAACATATAAGTGAAAGAGGAAGATAATGAGCAGTGAAAAAATATATTTCAAACCATGTGCTAAGTAAGAAATCATGTGTGCAACATGATTATTGCTGGAGGAAGTTGCACTAATATTGCTAGTACTGAGCTTGTGCAAAAATTGGGTTTTTCATACCATGAAACATATTAGACCATATAAACTACAATATTTGAATGATTGTGGGGGAGGTAAATGTAGCTAAGCCAGTTAAAATACCTTTTACTATTTGGAGATATCAAGAAGAGGTCTTGTGCAGTATAACACCCATGCATGTTGGCCATATTCTTCTTGGAAGGCCATGACAATTTGATTGAAAGGTTGAATCGTTATGTGTTGTGCAAGGATGATCAAAAAACTACCCGGATGTTGTTGACCTAAATATAAATTTATAAAATCCAATTGAAATCCCAAAGTGAGGAGAAAAGGAGTGATAGTAGAACAAACACCATTGATAGTGAGAAAAGAGAGGGTGAATTCCAAATACAAGAAAATAAGAGTAGTGAGCCCACACTTGAAAACTAACATATTAGCTTGCCAGCTACATGACTAATTTAGAACAACTAATAAAAATAAGACACTTGACTATTACATAAACTAATGAAATAAAGACACAAGTCCTAATGTAGTTGTAATTTAATATACTAAGTAAATAATGTCCTAATGTAGTTCTAATTTAGTCTACTAAATAAATAATGTCCTAATGTAGTTCTAATTTAATCTACAAAGTCCATGCACTCCACACTCCAAGCTTCAATAATGCTCGCTAACTCCATATCTTCAACCTTCCAAGATTTCCATGTGTGCAAGTATCAAGATTCTTTGAAGATTCATGTCCACAAGCAAGATTCTTCCATATGGGCACCAATGATCATGCAAAGTTGGTTGACTTTTTTTTTTGGCTAAATATGATCGATCCTCCCTCTTCAAAATGCTCCTTGATCAATCCAAGCAAGACTCCCTTAAACTACTTTGCATGGGATTGAGTAATTGGACCAAGTGGTAATTGAAGTGGATCCCTGGATTGTGAGACCGCATCGGTATATGACCCTAACTTTTATCATGCCTCGAGCATGCATTGCCAATTAAAGTAATAGCAGAATGTCAACAAAAGTTCCAACTTAGAGCCATGTTTTGGTTCTTCTTCCTTAGGGCAGCTCACGATCTAGGCCTCAGGGTTTCAAATCCTTGAGCCATGCATGGACTTTTCTTTACATAGAACCTTGTCAAGGTTTTAATTCTGCGATCCAACCCATGTAAAGGAATTGGACCAAAGACCCAAGGCTTGGCTCTTCATTATTGCTAGCTTAGCCATGTCATGGCTTTGTAATTCATGAATAACAAATTAGGTGTTAAAGCCATGGATTGGCTCATCTAGTCCAATCAAATAAGTTGTAGAACCAAGTAGAAGTTTGGCCTTCAAAAGCCAAGGTTTGGTTCTAACTTGCTAACACTAATTCTTGCTTTACTTGGGCAATGAAATAAAAAGAACATCAAATCAAAAGAATACAAGTAGTTACTCCATATGAAGTATAAAAATAAAAATGAATAAAATAAGAACCATGAAGCAGTGAGGATATCAGTGATAAAAAAAAATGAAACTACAAAATAAATGCAGATGAAAACCACACAAGTTCACAAAATTTTACAAATATCCAAAAACATAGGAAATGAAATGAAAGCTTCAATTAGCCTTATCATGGACATCGTCTCCTCCCTCATACCTCAGCCTGGCTGGATTGGCTAGGGCAAGTTCATGGCCACCTCAAAAGAATTTTTTGGGGCATCATTTTGTTCCACTTCTTCATGTGTGGACACATCGTCAATCTGCTTGAAGCCAAACTTGAGATCGTCTTCGTTTGAGAAGATCTTCCCCAAGGCAGACTCCTCATCATCATCACTTGACACGAGTTTTGGGAAGCTATTATTAGGCTCCAAGAATTCAAAAAAGAAACACTCACAAAGTCCCAAACCAAAAAGATTCGAATAGATTAAAGATTCTTGACACTCTACTTGCAAAAGAAGGAACCAAAGATATCAAAGATTGTGACCCTTTGCTTAGCAAAACTAAGAGCTAAAAATATAGAAACAACACAACAAGAATCAACTCTAAAATGCTCAAAAAAAAATTGGCAAAAATCAGGACTAATTTCATTGAATAAAAATCTAAATAATCAAAGTGTAAAATTTGGCTATAATAGGGCTCTTTAGATAGACCTCTGAAAACCACTAGTCAACTAGAATTAGAAAACCTAAAAACCTAATTACATTAGGAAAATAAACCTATAGGCTGCCGATCAGAGACATGTCCTAATTAAATCCCAATTCAATACACCAATTCCTTTTGTGTACATGTAAATGGCTCCACACCTTCATGCCATGCCAGCCTATATGCATGCCAATTCCATCAATGGAACTCACACTATTAATTAACTAAATGTAATTCAGTCTTCCTTCACTAGTTATGGCATGTGGTTCTCCTTCTTCAATGTGCTCTTTGATCAACTGGGTAAGGCTTCTTTGAACTTCTTTGCACAAGCTCTTGTAATTAGTCTAGGTGGCAATTGAAATCGACCTTTGGCTTGTGAGACAGCATCATTCCTTTGTTTACTAAAAAATATTTGTCCTTGAATCACTTGGTGCATCAAAAAGAGAAAGGTCAAAAACACTAAATGTAACACTTACATTATACTCACCAGGAAGGTCAATCTTGTAAGCATTGTCATTGATAAATTCCAATACTTGAAATGGTCTATCTCCTCTTGGGTGTAGTTTTGATGTACACTTGTCAGGGAATCTTTCGCTACGCATATTACTCAAACCCAGTCACCTGGTTCAAATGCTACTTGCTTGAAGCCTTTATTGGCAGTTGTGGAATACATTCGCTACATGGGTTGCAACATCGATTTTACTACAACGTATAAAATGAGCTATCTTAGAAAACCGATCAAATAACAAAAACAGATTTGTCCCCTTTCTAGACCAAGGTAGATCCAACACAAAATCTATTGATATATCAATCAATTGTTCACTTAGAATAGACAAGGGTGTAAATAAATCATGAGGTAAAACCTTAGACTTAACTTATTTACATGTTAACATAACATTTTTACATCTTTTCTCATGTTTGGCCAAAAGAAGTGATCGTTTATTATATCAAGAGTCTTAGCAACTCCAACGTATCCCATTAATCCACCACTATGTGCTTCTTGAAGTAGTACACTTTAGGGCACAAATTCTATATTCTCTAATCAAATAACCATCATACCTATAAAAATTTTCAAAAGCAACCATTTCACAAGCATTATAGAAATTAGCAAAGTCATGGTCATTATTATATACATCATTTATATATTTAAAACCGAGTAACTTATCAGTCAATGTAGACACAAGTACGCTCTTTCTAGAAAGCACATCGGCAACTACATTTTCCTTACCTTACTTATATTTGATAACATATGAAAAGGTCTCAAGGAACTTAATCTATTTGGCATGTCTTTTATGCAAGTTCCCTTGGCCAAGATATGCTTCAACGACTTGTGATTTGTATGTATCACAAATGCATGTCTCAAGTGGTCGCACCAATGCATACATCTCTTTGTCATATATAGGATAGTTGATTTCAGCTTCATTCAACTTCTCACTAAATTAGGCAATGAGAAGCGTTTCTTGCATTAACATGTTGCCTATGCCAGGACCAGATGCATCACATTTAATTCCAAAAGTTAGGAAATGTAAGAACATATGAAAATTAACTTTTCCTTTAATGTATTGAATGCATTATCTTGTTCATACCCACACTAAAATACTATATATTTTCTTAACCATTTCATTTAGAGGGGAGACTATGGTGAAAGCTATGGTAAAAGCTAGCTAATCAATAGAAGCTTTTAACTTCACTAGCATTTTTTAGTGTAGGCTAACTCTTAATGGCTTAAAATTTTTCCCCATCTTCTTGTATTCAATTAGCACATACAACATAGCTTAGAAACACAATTTTATCCATGCAAAATATATACTTTTTTATATTAGCAAACAAATTTTCTTTCCTAAGGATTCGAAGTACACATTGTAAATGTCCAATCTGCTTATCTAACCCTTTGTTGTATAGTAGGATTTCATTAAAATATACAACCATAAATTTCCCAATATAAGCATGCAAAACATGGTTCATTAATCTCATGAAAGTTCTGGATGCATTAGCTAAACCAAATGGCATGACTAGCCACCTTGTTTAGTTTTGAAAGCGGTTTTCAACTTTTTGATTCTAATTTGTAGCCATCATCTCATTCTAATTTGATGGTATCAACTTTTTAAATCAATTTTAGAGACAATAACAGAGCCATATAATTCATCCAACATATCATCTAATCTAGGAATTGAATGACAACACATTACAGTGATTTTGTTGACAGCTCGGCAATCCAAGCACATTCGCCATGAACCAACCTTTTTTGAAGCTAAAAGGACAAGTATAGCACATGGACTCATGCTTTCCCTTATAGCCAATAACTCCTCAACTTGCCTTTGAAGCTCCTTTGTCTCATTAGGATTACTTTTGTAGGTTGGTTGGTTTGAAATGGTTGGCCCATACATGAAGTCAATTTAGTGTTCAATTCCTTTAATGGGAGGCAACTCTGTTGGCATCTCTTTGGGAAACACATCCGTAAATTCCTACAAAAGAGCAATCGTACTACTAAGTAATGAATTATTGTCATCATGGTTAGCATCTTATATTTTTTATTTTTTTTAAAGAAAACACCTCTGATATCACCCATTTTGCATCTTTTGTTTCATTCTCTTTCTTCTCACTATTTGTTTTTTCAATCACTCTTTTTCTCCTCTCTTTGGATTTCAGTGTGATTTTTGGTTCATCCTTATGGAACACTGATGCGTGGCTCTAAGAGTTTGTCCAAGAACCCAGCAAAGAAAATATAGGAACTCCCAAGACTAACAAGATTGGAACAGGGATTAAGAATTTTAAACATTTTCTTAAAAAAGAAAGAACCAAAGATATCAAAGAAAGATTGTGACCATTTACTTAACAAAGCAAGAACCAACAATATTGAAATACACAACAAGAAATTAACTCCTGAATGTTCAGAGATAATTGGTAAAAACTATAAACTTTTGTTGAATAAATTCTTATTGATAATTGTTAAATTTTTGTCCATACTAGAGGGTCTATTTATAGGCTTCTCTAAAACAATTAAGGCATCCAAAACAACTAGGAAACCTACAGCAGTAAGAAAACTTAAATAAAAGTCACATGTTAGTCATATGACAAATTAACAATCAATAAAATTAAAACACAAAGTAAATAAAGACACTTGTGATGCGTGGCTCTAGGAGATTGTCCAAGATCCTAGCGAAGAAAATACAGAAACTCCTAAGACTAACAAGGTTAGAACAATGAATAGGAATCTTGATCTTTTTCTTAAAAAGGAAAGAACCAAAGATATCAAAGAAAGATTGTGACCATTTACTTAACAAAGTAAGAACCAATAATATTGAAGTCCTGAATGTTCAGAGATAATTGGTAAAAACCAAAAACTTTTGTTGAATAAATTCTTATTGATAATTGTTTAATTTTTGTCCATACTAGAGGGTCTATTTATAGGCTTCTCAAAACCCCAAGTCTAAAACAATTAAGGCATCCAAAAGAACTAGGACACCTACAGCAGTAAGCAAACTTAAATAAAAGTCACATGTTAGTCATATGAAAAATTAACAATCAATAAAATTAAAACACAAAGTAAATAAAGGCACTTGTGATGCGTGGCTCAAGGAGATTGTCCAAGATCCTAGCGAAGAAAATACAGAAACTCCTAAGACTAACAAGGTTAGAACAATAATTAGGAATATTGACCCTTTTCTTAAGAAAGAAAGAATCAAAGATATCAAAGAAAGATTGTGACCCTTTGCTTAGCAATCAAGAACCAACAATATTGAAGAACAAAACAAGCAATTAACTCTTGAATGCTCTGAGATAATTGGCAATGTAACCAAGACTAATTTTATTGAATAATAATATTAAATTCGTCCATACTAAAAAGGCCTATTTATAGGCTTTCCAAAACCCTAAGTCTAAAACAATTAAGATACTTAAAACAACTAGAAAACCTACAACAATTAGAAAACTTAAATAAAAGGTCACATGTCAGTCACATGACCAATTAAAAACTAATAAAATTAAAATACTTGTCATGTGTCCAAACTAATTAAATAAAGACACTTGTCAATAGACTACAGAACTAAGACCATGACAACTTCAATCTTCATGGAAAATGATGGTCATGTATGCATAAATGATTTGACCAGTTCCCTTGCGCATTTCTCTTCCAACGAATTTTTCTTCAAAGCCTTCCAAACATGTCAATTTGACCAACCCAAGAAGGGCTTCCTTGAACTTCTTTGCACGAGCTCTCGTGATAGGTCCTTGAGGCATTTGAAGTGGATCCTGCACTTGAACAACTATCACATCAACTTGTCAATAGACTACAGAACTAAAACCATGTCAACTTCAATCTTCAATCTTTATTCATAACAATGGTCATGCATGCACAAATGGCTGTTCCCTTGCACATCTCTCTTTCAACAAAATCTTCTTCAAAGCCTTCCAAACAAGCCAATTTGACCACCCAAGAAGGGCTCCCTTGAACTTCTTTGCATGAGCTCTCGTGGTAGATCCTTGAGGCATTTGAAGTGGATCCTGCGCTTGAACAATCACGTGGATGAAACTTAGATTTCCTTTTGTCAAGAGACCTCTCCTTATGCATATGTACCCAAACCCAACCACGGGGTTCAAAGACAACTTGCTTGCGCCCTCTATTAGCATTATCGGCGTACAAATTAGCTTTTTTCTTCTATATGCGCACAAATGTTTGAGTGTAAATCTTTGACAAACTCAGCTTTCTGTTTTCCTTCAAAACTTAATTGTTTATTAAGAGGCAATGAAATTAAATCCATAGCTAAAACCATAATCAATTTGAAGAATGCAATGTTCACTTATAAGCAAACTCAATATGCGGCATACATTCCTACCAATTCTTTAAATTCTTGTTAATTGTTGAACGTAATTAAGTTTCTAAGGTTCGATTCACTACTTCAGTTTGTCCATCCGTTTGAGGACGACAGTAGAGAAGAGCAATTTAGTTCATAGTTTATTCCATTGAGTTCTCCAAAAATGACTAAGGAATCTAACATCTCTATCCAACACAATCGTTTTTGGAATGCCATGCAACCTAACAACCTCACGAAAGAACAAGTACCCAATATGCACGGGATCATCAATTTTACTACATGGTATAAAGTGAGCCATTTTGGAAAATCTATCCACCACAACAAACACAGAATCTTTACCTCTTCGAGACCTAGGTAAACCTAACACAAAATTCATTGATATATCAATCCACGGTTCACTAGAAGTAGGTAGAGGTGTATATAGACCATGTGGTAAAACATTAGACAAGGCTTGTTTACAAGCAAGATAAGTTTGACATAACTTTTCAACATTTTTCATCATGTTAGGCCAAAAGAAGTCCTCAACTAAGAGATCTTAAGTTTTAGTTACACCAAAGTGTCCAATAACTCACGCATAGAACACTTAGCTATGCAAATGCGGTGGTCTCTAAACAAGTAACCATCATGCTTATAGAGCTGATGCCACTCTCTCACACCCATTATATATATTAGCAAAGTTATGGCTATTAACTTATGGTTCCTTAATATACTCAAAACCGAGTAAATTGGCAGTTAAAGTAGAAACAAGTGAGTACCTCTGAAAAAGTGCATCGATAACAACATTTTCCTTACCATGTTTATACTTGATGACATAAGGAAATGTTTCACTGAATTCAATCCATTTGGCATGACATCTGTGCAACTTACCTTGGCCCTTGATATGCTTTAATGATTCATGATCGGTGTGAATCACAAACTCTTTAGGTCGTAAGTAATGTTGTGAAGTTTCTAGCGCTCATACCAAGGCATACATCTCCTTATCATAAACCGGATAGTGGAGGGCATCACCATTAAGCTTTTCACTAAAGTAGGCAATTTAGTGGTTTTTCTGCATCAAAACAGTGCCTATGCCAAGACCAGAAGCATCACATTCAATCTCAAAAACTTTAGAAAACTTAGGTAACATAAGAACAGGTGCAGAAGTTAACTTCTCTTTTGGAGTACTGAATGCTTTTTCTTGTTCACCACCCCAATTAAAGTTTACATTCTTTTTAACCATTTCATTCAAAGGGGCAGCTATGGTGCTAAAATTCCTAATAAACCTGCGATAGAAACTAGCCAAGCCATGAAAACTCCGAACTCCACAAGCATTTCTAGGTGTAGGCCAACTCTTAATCGCTTGTACTTTCTCTTCATCAACTTGAATACTATTAGCACGTACAACATAGCCTAAGAAGACAATTTTATCCATGCAAAATGTACACTTTTTAAGATGAGCATATAATTTTTATTTTCTAAATATTTCAAGAACACATATCAAATGCCCTATATGCTCATCTAGACTCTTACTATAAACTAATATGTCATCAAAGTATACAGCCACAAACTTTCCAAGGCAAGCACGTAAAACATGATTCATTAAACACATAAAAGTACTAGGTGCGTTAATCCAAATAGCATAACTAACCACTCATATAAACCATGTTTAGTTTTCAATACAGTCTTCCATTCATCACCTTCTTTCATCCTAATTTGATAATACCCACTCTTCAAATCAATTTTAGAAAAGATAACAGAACCATATAATTCATCAAGCATATCATCTAAATGAGGTATAGGATGGTGATACTTTATAGTGATTTTGTAGACAGCACAATAATCAACACATATACGCCAAGAACCATCTTTCTTTGGCATTAACAAGACTGGAACGACGCATGGACTCATGCTCTTTTGTACATATCTTTTTTCTAAAAGCTCCTTTACTTGCCTCTCCTTTGTCTCCTTAGGATTACTCCTTTAAGCTGGTCGATTGGGAATGTTTGCTTCCGACACAAAGTCTATTTGATGCTCAATCCCCCTAATAGGCGGCAATCCTTGCAGCATCTCTTCAGAAAATATACATCAGAAAAATCCTCCAAAAGAGCAATAGCAGCACTAGGCAAAGAATCATTAAGATTAAGGTTAGCATCTTTGTAAAGCATAAAAAACATAGCTTTCTTTGTGAAAAATGCAGTCCTAATATCACTCATCTTGGCATAAAAATTTTATTGTTTTCTCTCTTTATGCGCACTCTTTTCTTTTTCTACATTCTCAATATTTTTCTTATTGTTTTAACATATGCTCGTATTTACACACTGTTGTTTCTTTTTAGACTCTCGTTCTTTCACTTGAATCTCATAAATCTGTTTAGGAGTCAATGGAATTAGAGTAATCTTTTTTTCATCTTTGCATAACACACACCGATTTTTAAACCCATTATGGGTTACTTTCCAATCAAACTGCCATGGCCTACCAAGCAATATGTGGCCAGCATGCATGGGTACCACATCATCTTAAAACTTCATCTTAGTACCTCCCAATAGTAAAAGGAACCTTGACTTGGTTAGTTACCTTAATCTCTCCCCAATCATTCAACCATTGAAGCTTATATGGCTTTGGATGCTTCATGGTTTGAAATCCTAACTTCTCCACTAGCTCAGTACTAGCTACATTCGCACAACTTCCTCCATCAACAATCATATCACAAACGTGGCGTTTATGTGGACATTCAAAGCTCTTCTAACAACTAAAGCCTGGCCAATTTTAGGATACTCTCCATCACTCACATCCTCCAAAGGCGGCATCTCATTAAAAATTTATGCTTCACTATGTGATTCCACCTCTCCATTCTCTTTAAGATCATAACTCTCTCATTAGGACATTACGAAGCAATATGTCCTACCCCAGACACTTAAACCACTTAATATCATGGGTCCAAGTTGAATTGGCTTCCTTCACTTTTTCTTTTTTTGTGCCACCTCTCCCTTGTGTGTCGAATTTATTTGGCTTATAGGATG
Organism: Rhamnella rubrinervis; assembly: GCA_007844105.2. Taxonomy (NCBI): domain Eukaryota; kingdom Viridiplantae; phylum Streptophyta; class Magnoliopsida; order Rosales; family Rhamnaceae; genus Rhamnella; species Rhamnella rubrinervis. The sequence continues at coordinate 2,356,530 of CM017579.2, forward strand.
CTTTCTCATCCCTCTTCCAATTCATACCACCACTCTTCCAAGATGGATTATTAGCCTTCCGTGGTGCGTTACTACTTGAAATTGAATTAAACCGAGTATTGGTCACCCGTCTCTTGAGTTGCTTTTCAATTTTAATAGTCATGTGAACCATGTCTTCTATCTCCACATAATGTTGCAATTGGACAATGTTAGCAATCTCATGATTTAAACCTTGTAGAAACCGCACCATGGTTGTTTCACGATCTTCTTCAATATTTGCTTGGATCATAGCAACTTTCATTTCCTTATAGCAATCCTCAACACTTTTATTGCCTTGAGTTAGTCCTTATAAATGCTGACATAACTCACGGTAATAATGTGTAGGTATAAAACAACGCATCATTGTGGTTTTAAGCTCATCCCATGTGCTGATTCGTCTCTCTCAATATCTCATTCGATTTATCAACAATTGATCCCACTATATGATATCATAGTATGTAAACTCAATCACAGCCATTTTAACCTTCTTCTCTTTTGAATAATTGTGACAATCAAATCTGAGCTCCACCTTCTTCTCCCAATGAAGATAAGCTTTAAGATCATTCTTTCTATGGAAGGATGGAATGGAAACTTTGATATTGCCTAAGTTTTGATCCTCCCTATCATCATTGTTGCACCAATTTCAAGTTGATGATCCTCCTTCACTCACTTCTTCAGCTTCTTCCTCCACAACTCTTCTAAGTTTCCAATGAATTTTCTTAGGTGGATTAGAGGAGGATTGAGGCACATTATTCTTGATCTTTTGTATTTCAGCCTCTTGTTTTTCCATGAGATCCAACACTTGTCCAACTTAAATCTCCATTCGCTCTAGGTGTTGTCTAAAGGCATGTTAAAAACTTCCTCTCTTGAAGTTTCTTTCCTACTTGTCATATTGAAACAAAAACTAGTAAAAGAATTGTTATGGTTAGATAAACTAACGCTTACACACTCCCTAATGTGTTCCCTAATGTGCTCCACGGTAATCAACTCACCAACTATCCTATATACCTATTTTGTATTTACCAAGAATTAAAGAACAAACAATAAATTAAAAATTTACTGTAAGGAAACAAAAGAAATCAGCGAAAGGAAATCTTTTATTTTTTTGGTATTTGGGCAAGGCTTTGGGCCTTGGTCTTGGGCCTTGAGCTTTGGATTTTGGACTTTAGCTTTGGCCTTTGGCTTTGGATTTGGGCTTTGGCATGGGCAAGGCTTTGGGCCTTGGTCAAATGTGACTTGTAAGCAAGGGTGAGAGTAGCTGATATTTCAACGTGACTTGTAAACAACATGATTTTGTACGTAACGTGACTGAACTGGCACAAGGAATTAAGCTTTGGTTTGCAAATATTTTCAATAAAAAAATTCAAGTTGAGTTTAGGGCTTAAAAGGGTTTAAAACAAAGATGTTCCAAGAACAAGAACAAATCAAGAAACAAAAACAAATAGCAAACCTTGCTAGTCTAAAAAGGTTAGAATAGGAATTAAGAATCTTGACCCTTTTCTAAAGAAAGAAAGAACCAAATATATCAAAGAAAAATTGTGGCCCCTTGCTTAGCAAAGTAAGAACCAACAGTATTGAAGTACACAACAAAAAATTAACTCTTGAATGCTTAGAGATAATTGGTAAAAACCAAGAACTTTTGTTGAATATATTCTTTATGATAATTATCTAATTTTCGTCCATACAAGGGGGCCTATTTATAGGCTTCTCAAAACCTCAAATCTAAAACTATTAAGACACCAAAATAACTAGAAAACCTACAGCAATCAGGAAACTTAAATAAAAGTCAAATGTTAGTCATATGACCAATTAACAGCCAATAAAATTAAAACACTTGTCATAGGTCCAAACAAATTAAATAAAGATACTTGTCAATAGACTACAAAACTAAAACCATGCCAACTTCAATCTTCAATCTTCAATCTTCAATCTTTATGGATAATAATAGTCATGCATGCATAAATGGCTGTTCCCTTGCACATCTCTCTTTAAATGAAATTTTCTTCAAAGCCTTTCAAAGAAGCCGATTTGACCAACCCAAGAAGGGCTTCCTTGAACTTCTTTGCACGAGCTCTCGTGATAGGTCCTTGAGGCATTTGAAGCGGATCATGCGCTTGAACTATCGTATCAAACACATAATGAATCTTACATCCATCATGTGTAACATTTCTATCAAATTTCCATGGCCTATCAAGAATTTTATGCCCAGCATGCATGGACACTACATTGCACGAGACCTCATCTTGATATCTCCTAATGGTAGGGGATATCTTGACTTTGTTACCTTTACCTGCCCATAATCACTCAACCATTGAAGTTTATATGGCCTACATGTTTCATGGAATGAAAGCCAAATTCTTCCTTAAGCTTAGTGTTAGCAACATTGTTACAACTTTCTCCATCTATGATCATATTGTATAAATGATTTTTCACTTGGCATCGGATATGAAATAAATTTTCCTGTTGCTCATTATCTTCATTCTTCATCCTTCAAACTCTCATGTTTGAAATCTCTCCAAGATATTAATCTCACCAAACTAATTATCTACTTCCTAATTAGTTCTTAACCAAATCCAAGTACAATTAAAATACAAAAGTTTGAATAAGGTCTAGTATTTTTGTGAAAGAAATTCTCAAAATTTCAATAGATTGAAGTAGAAGTAGGAATAAATACCAACTAGGTTTATCACAACAATTTGTTTTTATTTGCAAGAACAAAATGAAAAAGAAAAAAAAGAAAGAAACTAAAAGATAGCAAGGTGGTGGTAAATAAATTTAAGGGCGCTTGGGATTATTAGGAGTATTTGGATTATTTGGATTCCTAAGGTGATTAGAATTACTTGGGTTCAAAGAAAGGTGTGTTTTTTTTGCGTTTGGTTTAAAAATAAAGATGGATAGAAGGGTTTTGGTTTAATGGATCGTGTTAAGATATAAGTAAGACAAAGAAGCAAGAAACAATTTTGGCACTTATCAACACAAGATGGTCTGCAACACAAGGTAAAACAAAGCATAAATTTTGGCTAGAATCAAAAGAGTCGGACAACAACGCAAGGCAAGAATCAAGAACAATTTTTGGCTTGAATTTAAACAAGATGGGCTGTAATCACAAGGCAAGATAAAAGCTTCTTTCTTTTTTCTTTTCTTTTATTCAGTAGAGTTCAAGACCAAAAGAATTAAAAAATTCAAGAACAAAAAATTTATCAAACTTTGTTAGAACCAATGCTCTAATACCAACTGATGTCAAGCTCCAGGAATTCAACCAAGAAACCTGCAAAGAAACACTCACAAAGTCCCAAGCTAATGAGATTTGAAAATATGAAAGGGTATTGACCCTTTACTTAGAAAAGTAGGAATCTATGATATCAAAGATTGTGATACTTTGCTTTAGCAAAAAAAACACACACACACACACACACACACACAACAACAACAAGAAGAAGAAGCAACTCTTGATGCTCAAAGAAATTGACAAAAATCAAGACTAATTTTATTAAATAAAAATCAGAATAATCAAAGTGTAAAATTCGTTTATAGATCCCTTAAAAGCCCCTAGATTACTCCAACTAGAATTAGGAAACATAATTACATTAGGAAAATAAACTCATCGGTGGCCAGCCATTTAGTAAGCATGTTCACACTGTAATTGTGTTCACACTTCAAAAGTAACATAGTTACATGCCACTTACTTGACTAATTAATGACTAATAAAATTAAGACACTTATCAATTACATGGACCAATGAAATAAAGACACATTTCCCAATTGAATCCCAATTCAATCTACTTAGCAAGTAGCCACACCAATTCTATGTGTGTACATATACATGCCTCCATGCCTTGAAGTTTCCATGTGTGCATGCCTTCATGCCATGTCACCCTCTATTTTCCTTGACTGGTTATGGCATGTTGTTCTCCTTCTTCAATGTGCTCTTTGATCAATCCATGCAAGGCTTCTTTAATGTGCTCTTTGATCAATCCATGCAAGGCTTCAATGTGCTCTTGTAATTTGTTTAGATGGCAATTAAAGTGGATCTTTGGCTCATGAAACCGTATTAGGAGCTGGTTTTTCTAGATTTGTCTCCTTTAGCATGTCATTTTGACCTTTGAGTTAGGAAACCATGACATCGTGTCTATCATGCGCCATCGCATGATCTATCCTTGCCCAAAAGTGCTAGTTGAAGGCATTGTTCGCTGCTAATGTGAGACTTTTCATCATCTTATTCCTTATCATTTAATGTGTTGCTTACAAATCCACCACACTTTGTTGGACACCGTCCCCACAGTACCTAGAAGAACCTTAGTGGTTTGTTAATCTACGAGCACTATTGCAAGAGCTCTCACAAACAATTTTGATCAAATCATACTCTAATACCATTTTATTACACCCTATCATAGTGCTTACAACTCCTAAAATTGTTAGGAGGTAAGCAAAAGCAACCTTTTGTGGTCTTAAGCTTGGTTATACATCATACTTAGGCATTATTTGTAGCCAATGTGAGACTTTTCATCATCTTATTCTTTATCCTTTAATGTTTATATTGAGCAGTGTTAGGCAAAGAAGTTTCAAGATAGGTTAAGATCAGAGCTACGACGTACACTTACGGCACTTACCATATATGCGAATGACTATAAGAAAGTGTGTCAGAAAGACAATTTTAATTAAAATGGCTATAGGCAAAGAAGGCTCAAGGTTGTGTGTTTGCTTTGACTTGAAAGGAAGCTAATACAACACCAAATGTGGCGACATGTATATTCTAAACCTTAAACTCTATGTCAGATTATATATTGTTTCCATATCTTGGTTATGTTAGGCTATATGAGTGTTTTTGGATTACCTAGATCAACTTTAATTGATTTGGGAGCTTCTCATTATTTTATCAACCTCACATTTGCAAAGAAATTAGGAAAAATATTTATATACATGGATAGTTGGTTTAGTGTTGCTACACCATTTGGAGCAGTTATGCAAACTAACTCAATGCTCCAAGACTATTCAATGGAGGTGAATGGTCAATAGTACTAGCTAACTTGATAATTTTGAAAATTTAAGATATCAATGATATTCTTTCGATTACATGAAGAAAGTAGTTTTTCATCTGCGTTAAGAGCCTGGGGTTTGCTTTTACCGTATTGAAGGGAATTTTCCAATGCCCTTTAAACTGCCATGAAAATTCGTTGTATGATTAATAAGTGATATATTTTCTTTCTAATGTCAGTTTCGAGAGTACCAGAAAATGAGTTAACTATGGATTCCTAATAGTTTGTGAATTTATATTTCTTGAAAATCTTTCTGACGTACACTTTTATTGTGAAATTGACTTTGCTATCGATTTGATTCCTAGAACTGAAACAATATCGAAAGCTCCTTATCGTATTGGGCCAAGAGCTTCAATTTAATTTGTATAAAAAAAGGATGGGTCAATGAGATTGATTATAGAGAGTTGAATGGGGTACGATTAAGAATAAGTAGTCTTTATCTCGAATTGAAGTTTTATTTCATCAACTTCAAGGTTCTAATTGTTTTCTAAAATAGATCTTTGCTTAGGATATCATAAGTTGAAGGAAGATAAGATGGACATCAAAGACAACATTTAGGCCGTTATGGGCATTATGGGTTCTTAATAATACAATTTAGTTTAACAGATGCACCAACTGTATTTATGGATCATATGAACAGGTTGTTCAAGGAGTGCTTGGATAATTTTGTTATAGTTTTTGCCAATGACATTTTTGTGTACTCGCAACCTAAAGAAGATCATGAGTGTCATCTTCAAATAGTACTACAAACACTAAGAATAACCTTTACGCGAAATTCAAGAAGTGTGAGTTCTTGCTGGATTGAGTTCATTTTCTTTACACCCCTTTAGTACATTTGCAACACCCCTTCACCTGAATCCGGAGATTTGACTAAAGAGATGATACATCGCATTATTTTCAAAATAGATTCTTCGGACAACACAAAATTCATATAAAATATTTTCTCTACTTTTTGAGATCATTTTTTCACATTCATTAAAGGCCACAATGTAATAAAAATAGTATTTAAAATTTAGAGTTTCACTGTTCAAAGAAATGGAAAATAAAATGCGGAAGTAAATTTGTACATCTGTCTTGCCCTAACTTAGTACCTTCCATTGGAAAAAGAATTCTTCCCAAATAGAATTTGAAATATGAGTCTTAAACCATTAACGATGTTAGTTGTTTTAAACTGTCAAGAATACGTCTTTAGCAAGTAATAAAAATTTATGAGAATCATCAAGAGCATAACGAAATGATCCTAAAGCAAGCATTCCTAGAGCAAAGCATGCTAATTCATCCATCTGCAAGTGAAGTGAAAAGCAATTGATGTAATACAATGTAAAGTATAAAATATGATACTACTAGTACCATGAGAAATAAGGTACCAAAATAAAATCGCCTATACTTTCAAAGAATCCCCATTCTTTTCACATAAACATGTAAAAGATTATGGTCTTATTCTCCGAATCAAGCTTGACAGAGCTTTGATTGATTCTTCCAACATTTCTCTAATCCCAAGAGATCAAGTTTGACATTAAGATAGTTGTACTACCCCTTTACTTAAACTTAGGTTTCCAAGTAAGGTGTAATTACCACTAATTTTTTTTCTTTTCCTTTCAAATATAAACTCAATCTATATTTTTAAAAATTATTTTTAACAATGCGAAAACAGTATTAAAACCTTTCTTTACTCTTTGAGACTGTTTTACTAAACAAACCAACTGATAATAAAATAAATAAAGTATTTTAAAAATTTTCATACCCACAACGTAAAAGAAAAGTATAGTTAATACATAGAGTATCTTTGCTCAATATACTTTAAAAGGAAAAATGTAGAAGAGTTGTGTGCAGAATATGAAAGTCCTAATAAATAGATAGTAGAATTTAACATTATCCATTAATCAATCAGATTTTTGGGCTAAGTTCAAACAGACACTTTAACTTTAACAACTTCTACAAAAATATTACCTAAATTGTCATTTTCAGGTAGAAATTGCAGGTCAAATAGAATGCAAGGACTCGTTAACTAATATCATAGTAAACGAGAATGATCTTTCACAAAAGAAACTTGAGGAGTTTCAGAACGAGCTGTAGAGGCTACATAATGAGAAGGTACTATAATAGTGGTTTAGCAAATGTTTTATGGAGGCAAAATAAAGTATTCCTTAAAGCAATGGCTTCTAATTCTTTGTACTTTCAAATTGCTTACTTGAAGAATGAAAGGCTCGAGATAGTGGAAAACTATATAGATCCATTCCACCACCTATCTATAATATTGGGAATGGATTACTCCACAATCATCACTAGTGTTCACCCAAGCTTAAATGAACTGTGTGGGATATCTAAAAACATAAGCAATAGTATTTTGGCCAAACTTAACAGCTCAGTGGAATCCCTGGAGGAAGAAAAACAAAAGAAGCTTGAAAAAGTGATAATTACAGTATTTATGGTGTCAAAATAGTCATCATTTAAAGGGGCACCTCTAAACATCTGTAACAGTACAGTGTCTCAGTGATAACTAGTTATATAAATATAAGAAGCATGCAACTTTAAAAAGATTGTGAGCCTAAAACCTTATAAGAAAACAAACACAAGTTCAATGATTTTCTAATGTACTTCAGTTCCTTTAGTTAAAAGAAAAAAAAGTTTTATTCTTGCAAATGTACTACTTACCAGTAAAACAAAGCATTAGCATGATATATTTATGGATGTGTTATAGCTTCACCATCTCGGTAAAGCATTGAGAAACTTGTGGCATCTGATGGACACACCATATGAAGATCGTCGACTGTTTTCCCATGGTATAGTTTTGTTATCAGTCTCATCAGCAAAAGTATTAGATCCAGGAAGTCTTTCCTAAAATATAATCATGCAGGTAAATAATATTCACGACTTCTTAATACTATCAGAGCCAAATAGAGAATAACATTAAAGTTTGTTTCAAGGCTGAGGCTGAAGTCAAGAGACTGGATCAGTTGAAAGCAAGCAAGATGAAGGAGCTCTTCCTAAAGAAACAGAATGAGCTTGAGGAGATATGCAACCAATCACACATGGAGATTCTGATAGGTCCAGTCCATGTTGGACTACTAAAGTTCCGAAGAGAAATCCTAAGTTGTGTGGGATGTAAGCAAGTGGGCAGTGAAGTTAGGAAGTGTGTGGAGTAGAAGGCCACACGTCCACGTGTAATTTACTTGCATGACATTTATTATCAATTGCATGTCATTATGGTTAGCTATTTTAAATTTATTTATTTCCTTCCATGTTGTTAGGCGGGTAATTGCCATTTTTTTCCTTGTTGCATGGCCATGAGTGCCATTAGTTTAGGGAGTCAGTGGAAAGAAGTATATGTAAGTTTCCACTAGAAAATAAGAGGGTAAGCATTTATTTTCACAAACAAAACTGGGTTCTGTTCTTTCCTTAAAAAAATAGAGCATCACATTAATATATTGGCTTTGACTAGGACCAACCAGATTCCTTCATGAGCAAACATGGATAACATAATCAACCTTATTAACTTAGGCGAGCCTAGTGATAAATATCAATATTTGAGAGCATATACAAGTTGCCTTCTTTCAATGATTATGCATCCCAGAAACTGACCTAGATGTAAAAGAAGAGGAGATTGACATATATACACACACACATATATATGTAAACCCTAAGGATATATATGTTATATCCTAGAAGGAAAAGTAGATCACAAGAAAGGTTGCGGCCTGAACCTGAGTTGGAAACATCCTCATCTAAAACATTCTTACTTTTGACTTAAGTGTGTTTGAGTTTGGTGCTTAACCACACATATTACTAGTATATAAAGATAGATAGAGTTGTGTCGAAAACAAAAACTGGTGCTCTTTTCTGCCTACTTTTTTCATTTTGTACTTTTGTTACTTTAAAAAATTGTGGAGTCCAATATAGTTAGTGATAGTACTTAGTAGAGGATTTGTAGATTGAAATTTCAAAGGGTTAACCAACCAACACAAAGGAAGTAGTAAAAAGAGGTGGTGGCATTGAGTATGTATAATTTGAAGATGCAAAATGCTAATATATGCTGAGAACATAATTAGAGGGATCATTAATTTCACGTACATTTTAAGTTTTATTGTAATCAAACTTTTATTGTACATTAATGTGAAGTCATTGAATAGATTCAAAGTTGGCTCATGAGTATTTAGAAAAGCTAAGATGGACCAGACCCCCTAAGAAAAAATAATGCAGAAGAAATTAAACTAGAGCTTTGACTTACACCAACTGGAGTTGTATAGTAATCATTCGTCAACTTATTAACTGGCATTAGAAATTAAACATTCATCTAAAGCATGCATTTAAAATGGATCTCTAAAAACTATGATTAAATAAACTAGTGGAGTTGGATGTTAAGAGGCCAAGGGAATAGAAAAATTTAAACGACAAATAGAATTCAGGATGTGTCACATAATATAATACCCTTTTGACCCTCTGTTTGCAGGGAAAAAGGCAGATAGAGGGTCTTGGAACGTGAGGATAAAGCATAAAAAAAGGCATGCATTGCTTCTCCACACTTTGTACTCTTAAGTAATGAGCTTTATTTTACGCATGTGCAGCTTTTTGAGATTGTAACCAAGGGTGCTCTCAAGAACCTAAGACGAGCAGAACATGCTAGAGGTTAGTTAACAAAATCCCAAGTAAAATTATATAAAGTTCCTGAAGCAAAATCTAGATAAAATCCTATATATCACTAATTATTGATGAACAACTAAAGACTATATATGATGGAGAATCGTACTGTTATATGCAATACGAATAAGTTTAGAATTTGCAGGATGAGTTTGAAATATTCTCCACAGTGAGGAAATGTCGATGGAAAGGAAATAAGACAGAAATCATACTCTAAAGTAAATAGCCTTAAACATTCTTACCTAGAGCCAATGAATTAAAGTCTACTTCTAGAAATTCAAATCATATGGTTTAAAAAGCAGCTTTGGTTGATTGGCTAATAGCAAGGATTCAATTACTGTTTATGATGAAGAAAGAAAGAAAGTTTTCCTATATGATGAAGCATGTTCAATTACTGTTTATGATGTTCAACACAATTTTCATTCATTTATCATCTGATGTTCATCCATGTAAAATGTATCAGCTAGAAATGTAAATAAGAACTTTATCAACTTTAGTGAAACCAGAAGTAGTAGAGTTTATTTATAATGTAACTTCAGAATCATAAATAAATCAAGCATATACACACAAAATTGGAAAATATTTTACTTGTCCATAACTCTTCCCTTATGATTCAAGAGCACTCAATAAAGTTAGAATCCAAAATTCACATCAAATGTTATAGTTTATTATTGTTGCATGTAATATATAAGAAAAATTACGCTTACAAAGTTTGATTGAACAAGTTTCATTACTTACAAATGCTTCCCTAGTTACAGTGAATGATCTAGTCCCGCCATGATGACTATATGGAATTTTGGCTCAATTGCGTTGCCCTGTTGCAGATCTCTTCTAAAGAAGACAAAAATATGATAAAGTAATAAGTTAGGCAACATGTATTATTTCCTCAGTTAATGTTGAAAAACTGTATTGTACTAGTTTAAAATACCAAAAACTTTTCGCTTTCAAAATGTATATGCTCTTGTACTTTTACTGTTTTTGGATGATGTTGTAGTGGATCCTTTCCCTCAAGTTCTTTGTACTTTTTATGGCATGCGCTTCTATGTTCTTTATATCTTTCACATAAATATCTCTCAACAATTTCATACCATTTAGGATCATTTAAATTAACATCAAGTTTATCCTGCACATAGTATGAAAAAGAAAAGATTCTAATTATTATAACATTAAACATAATATGAACACATATTTGCTAGTTAATTTACTTACAAGAAGACAATTGTAGGCTATCTTTCTGTCATCATCTTTTGCATCACCCCAACCTATCAAACGCTGTGAAACCATATTTCGCATGATGATGCCAATCTCATTTGCAAACATAGCAGATATAGGACCATATATGCGCATCTCTCCCTCTCTGGTTTGTACAACCAGTTTTTTCTTATTCGCATCCTTGAGTTTTGTGATGCCAATCCACGACTAATCTCACACCTTTTTTTAGTAGGAGGATCTGAAAGATATTTATGAAAAAATTTATATTAATGGATAATAATACTTAGTCTACAAACTAATCAAAATTATTAAATACATACCATTTATGGTAGTTTGCTCATTAGTATTTGTAACATCAGTACGATCTATACTATCATTATTAGTCATATGTACACTTGATTGAGCTGTAGAAGGTGTAGAGGCAAAGGTGATTGAGTAGATTGTTCCTCTTGCACACGAGGAGATGGAGTTCCATTGGAATTTGGAGCAGCAGCAGAAGTTGAAAGGCCTATGGATGGCACTTGCCTTTATTTTCTTTTTGGTGGTATCTATTACAAATTATCAGTAAATTATCAATAACATATATCCAGCAAGCCAAAAGGATTGTGGAAGAATTGAAGCAGTAGCTCTAGAAATAAGCACTAAAATGCTTGATAGTCCACCTGACTTCCACTCTGATGAACTTATGTTAGCTTCTGCTGTTAAAGAAATGAATAAGAAAAATTACAAAAGTCAAGCTAACAATACCGAAAGCAAATGATGGGAAATTCAAGTCCTTAACCTGTGTCTCCAGATTTGATATTGATGGAGTTGAAGTGAGCAAAATTGAATCTCGGTAAAACTATAAATGATCTTGGGGTAATTTCCACACTATGAATTATATGTTTTAATATTTTTGTTATATTTTAAAAATGAACCAATTCTATTAGGTTTACCTCATATTTTGCTTGTATATTTTCTCTTTCTCTTTTGAAAGTCAAAAGAAGAGTGAAGAAATAGGCTATTCTATAGTAAATATTAATTAATCACTTTGGGAACTAAATCAGTTTGACATGACATATGGATCACTAAATGAATAATATTGTTTAAAATTGTTTCATATATATATATATATATATATATATATATATATATATATTAGTTTATTGTGTTTTCGTATGCCAAAAAAAATGTATTTTAAAAATTTCAAAATGTTTAGCAATTTTGAAAACATTTTAATATGCTACACATGAAAGTGTAGAATTAAAAGTGACTCTACTATATATAGTTAAATATATACATGTAAATGCATTAATTATAAAATATATATAATATCTTTTTTACCTTTAGTTTAAAATTTTTCAAGTTGTTAGTGTGTAGAATATGTGTACACTTGTATATAGGAGTGAAACTCTCTATTTTATATTAGCATGAAATAATGACAACAATCTATTAAGAAAGTAGTTGTGGTTAACATTGTCATTGTTAACCAGAAACACAAGTTTCTAACTTCTCATCAATCACAAGGTTTTATCACCAGCTCATATTCAATCCTTAAGCTTGAGATACTTGAGTCTATAACATGACACCGTGAGGTTTTATTCATATTATAAAAATTGAACTTGAGTAACTTTTGAACATATTTTTTTATCTTTTGTTATTCTTCCTTGCCAATCAGCAATGACAAAGTTCTTGAAGTATAGAAGAAATATGTATATTAAGGACCAATCACATTACCTTCACAACAAAAATGTACCAAGATGAAACCTCCAGCAGGTAATTTTTCTGAATGCAATCAAGGTGCAAAACATCTAAATAGCCTTTTAATGCTCCAGCAGATTATGCCTTTAAAACCTAATAATAAAAATTCAATAGATGAAGAGAGATACTTTAGTAACTAGAATTACATAAAATTTGTATATAATATCATTGTATCATTTTAATCTTCTCACAGCCAGCCAGAAAGAGAGAGTTCATGACCATATATATATATATATATATATATATATAAGAGACAAAAACCTAGTGATCCACATCCAAAAGAAAGAAAATAAATCCTCGTATATAATTAAACTTTTACTAGAAATTGAAAATAATATAAATAAATAAATTAAAAATAGAAACTATAGTAAACATAACTTTTAAAATGAATCAACATCATCATCGTCACTATCTAAGAATGGTTCATCTGCACTTTCTGTTTCACTATCGCTACTAGACAATGCATCTTCATTAACTTCTTCATCTTCCAATGTTAATTGTACTGGTTCAACATCTTCTCGGTTTAGTTGCTCAATATCCATTGCTTCAAATGTTATGTCAATGTGGTTAGAATTACTTTCTTGATAACCTTCACTTTCACCACTCTCAACCATATTGTTACTATCATCTCCTCCTTCAAATTTGTTTGGAGCATCCCACACATGCCGATGATGAAACTTTTGAACAACTTTCCAATTTTTACCCATCTTATAATCATCCACATAGAACACTTGACAAACTTGTCTTGTTAGCACGTAAGGTTCATTCTCATACCAATATGAACTTACATTAATGCTCATTGTGGCAATGTATGTGTGTATATTTTTCCTACTTTCATTTGTGTCAAGCCACTTGCACTTGAAAAGTTCAACCTTGTGATCATTTTTGTAAGCCAATTCATGAATCTCCTCTATTAACCCATAATAGTCACAAGATTCACATTTAACCCATATGCCACAATTGTGTGACACGTCTACCATCATGTGTTCTAGTGCAATATCGGACTCCATTTATACATCACATGCATTGTAGGATTTAATTCTATAATCGGGTCCACAAGCTAATGCATACAACTCATCATTTACTTTAGGATCATTACACAAATATTCCGAAGTGATCTGTCGAAATGTACTATTTACAGTTAGATGGCATGTTAAACTACTTTATGAATTAGTATGAAGAATTAAAACAATAAACACATACACGCTCTATAAACCAATCTAGAAATTTATGTATACGTACTTCATCAATGTTGGGAACACCTCTATTTTCCAATAGAGTACTACTGTGCTAGGTGAAAATATATTATAATTAGCACTATTATATATAAACTTGTAATAGAGATATAAAGTTTAAAGGGAAACTTTATATAAGGTTCCAACTCCAAGCAATTATATAGAACGTACCAATGAGCTTTTTTCTGTTCATCATGAGACAACTCAATGTATATTCACTCCCAAATGGTTTTGCTGATTGAGTGAAGAAAAACAAAGTTGCATGATTTTGTTTATCATAGCCTTCAGTATGTTCTGGCCTATTGAATTGAGTTTCAATACCACGAAGGTACATTGAACAGTATGTTAATGCCTCCTTATTGACATATCCCTCAGTAATTGAACCTTCTGGACTAGCTTTGTTGTTCACATAATTTTTCAATGATCCTAAAGCTCTATTATGAAACAAAATAGTAATTATGAATGTTACACATAATTGCCCACAATTAATCAATTAAATGATTTTAAATCAATTGACATGACCTTTCAAATGGATACATCCAATGAGTATGCAATGGTCCAACCATCTTTGCCTCATATGGTAAATGAATTGTTAAATGGACTATGATATCAAAGAAGGCAGGAGGAAAATTTTTTCCAACTTGCATAATGTAATTACAATCCCATCTTGCATAGCATCTAAGTCCGAAATAGAAAGTGTTCGAGTACAAAGTTTTTGGAAGAAGATGGCTAACTCGGTAATTGTCGTACAAACCTCCTTATTGACATATGGTCTTATACCTATTGGAAGTAGCCGTTGAAATAGAATGTAACAATCACGACTTTTCAAACTCATGATCTTGCCATCCTTTACATTCACATTATTCGAAATATTTGAAGCAAACCCATCAGGAAATTTGATTGACTTTATAAACTTACAAAATTTCCTCCTTTCATCCATTGTCAATGAATAACATCCTAATGGCTTCAATACTCGATTACCATGATGTTTCAAATGTATTCTCGTATACCTAAATCCTCTAAATCCATACATGCTTTGATAGTATCTTTTGATTTACCTTCAATACCCAACATTGTTCCAACAACATTATTGCATATATTATTCTCAATATGCATCACATCCAAGACATGCTTCAATTTCAACTCGGACCAATACCCAAGTTCAAAAAATATGCTTTTCTTTGTCCAATTTAATTCACATGAATCATGTTTTCTCTTCTTATCAACATTGTTAGGATGCTTCCCTAGTCTACTCTCTTTTACTCTATCTAATTGTTGTAGTATTTCAACTCCTGTAAAGTTTCTTGGAGTTGATAGTCGCTCCAAATTTCTGTCATAGTGTTTACTATTTCTTCATGCATGTTTCATTGGTAAATACTGTCGATGTCCCATATAACATATCTTACTTCTTTGAGGTCGTGAAGTTGTGTCTTCGTTACACACGGGACATGCTTTGTAGCCCTTCATACTCCATCTAGAAATCGTTCCATATGCTGGAAAATCATGCACTGTCCATAATACTGCTGCATGCATTCTAAAACTTTCCTTTTTTGACGCATCATAAGTCATGACATTTTTATCCCAGTAGATACACATCCATATCTTTACTCGGTGCTTGTGGACCCGTATTAGTAATGACATCATGAAAAAATTTTCCTTCATGTACTTCCATAATGGCATATTATATGGAACTAATATCATTGGCCACATATTGTATCCGTTGCTCATATTACCAAAAGGGTTGAATCCATCTATGGCAAGACCTAAATGGATATTGTGAGGATCTGCAGCAAATATTGGAAACTTTTCATCAAAGTCCTTCCATGCTTCTCTATCAGCTGGATGCATCAACACACCTTCTTTATTGGGATGCTTCTCTTTATGCCACCTCATATCAACAGCAGTATGTCGAGACTTAAATAATCATTGTAATCTCAGAATGATTGGAAAATACCTTAACACCTTTTGAGGTATATGTTTACCCTTAGTATTGTGAAACTTGTACTTTGGTTTAGCACATACAAGACATTTATCCAACTTTTTATTTTCCTTCCAAAACAATGCACAATCCTATTTACATGCATGAATCAATTCATAACTTAAACCTAGCCCACGTAACATATGTTTAACTTTGTACATTGATTTTCCAATAACACTTCCAGCTGGAAATGCTTCCCTTAATAATGGAAGTAACATATCAAATGATTTGTTACTCCAACGATTTAGCATCTTAATATGCATTAACTTCACGATGAAAGTCAATGCAGAAAACTTTTTACATCCTAGATATAAATCTTTTTCAACTTGCTGAAATAGGTAATCAAAATCTTCTGTTGTGGTATTTTCTTATGCTGAAATATCATATCCACCAATATCAACATGCACTCCCCCGTAGCATCATCTAACCCTGCTATCATATCATCTTCCTCATTGAAATCATCTTCAACATCCTCTTGAACATCCTCCAAATCATCAACACCGTTGCTTCTTGGAAGTTCTTCATGGAAAATCCAATTTGTGTAGTCATGAGAAAATCCTTTCACTCATTCATAAATGCCTCTCAACCACAGTAATATGTTCAGCATAAATATTACGACAATGTCGATAAGGACAACGAGTTTTGTTATCATTGTCCAAGTGAAGTTTCACCAATTCAATGAATGTCTTAACACCATTAATGTACTCATCAGACAACTTATCATTACACAATATCCATCTTTTATCCATGTACACTAAAATAAATGAAAAAAAAAAGACAGTTAAAAATATTAAATGCAAAATAAGTATACAACATAACGACAATTATACATGGTAAGTAACAGCTTACCTAAAAACATGGAACATGCTATAAGTTGATCAGTTGGGGTGTTAAAATATTAAGAAGGCCAACAGATAATGACCACTCAAGGCCTTGTGCATTAATTTTACGTGCTGTGTATGTATGTGGGAAAATGTATACCCTTATTGTTCCTTAACAAAATATATATAAGAGATTAAAAAAGGTCATTGGAAAATGACAAAAAAATCTCTGCAGTGAAAAATATAAATGATAAGAGAAAAATAGTTATGGATAATACTAACAAATTATTGTTCAAAGAACTCCTAAAGTATTGGGACCTCTGTTTCAAAGAACAAAGGAAGACTTTTTCATTAATTAAGGTTGGACCCACCCTCCTCTCTTGTCCATCAAACGCCAACACTTAATAAACCTCTACCTACCTAGCTTGGTTCCCTACTCACAATAATATATGTTCTAACTACATGATTATAATATTATACCACACACACACACACACATATATATATATATGTGTGTGTGTGTATATATATGCTTCATTTATTATATATTAACACTACAAGAATGTCCAGTGAAGGCATATTGATCTTGGCATTATGTAATTGGTTAGGTAGAAGTTTATTATAAAAGTGATTTTCATTTATTATTAAAGTGGGCAAATATGACTAGATGATAACACATGGTGGAACAAAATCAACACCTACTTAGATTCTTCTAATGATTGCTAAAGGTCCTTCAAGTTAATTATTGGTTGAATCCAATTAAATGGCAAAACTAATATTCCAAATGGAAAAATAACTAGCATACTAGAACTAATTTTTAGGTACATAAATCCTGTAATACTAACCTCCCCTGGATATCTTCTCTATAAAAATTTAAGATATGACATTTAATAAGATAAAGCTATAACTCAATCAGCATTAAGAGTTCAAGAAAACTAAATGTGATATATAAAATAACAAAACATATTACCCGATTTGCAAAGAGATTCTCTTTCTTTCTATTTTTGAAGGAGCCAACTGAAATTCTTCCTATGCAAAAAAAAAAAAATCTATGCAAAAAATACATAAAATAAAATTAAAATAGAAAAAATTGGAAACAATATAGATACAAAGTTCCACTACCGACCTCATTTATTTTCAAAAAACTCTTTAAGAAACTTTAAAAGTTCTTTCAACAAGGGAAAATAATGAGTTATAAGCAACACAAAAAGCACATAAAAACGAAAAATAAATCTTTCAAGATAAAATAGATATTGGCTGCAAATGCAAACTTACCTTGTTTATTAATTCATCATCAATCACAGAACTGTTTATGCTCTTGTAAAGCTCAAACAGTGCTTCAACTTCAACAACTCTAATTGAGGAATCAAAGATTAACAAAAAATGATTTAGCCCAAAAAAAGATTAGAAAATAAAAATAATAAACATGCACACATAATAATTAAAAATAATAATGATTTACTCTAAAGTTATAATAATTAAAAAATAAAAATAATGATTTAACTCCAATTTTTATAATCAATCGCTTTTGTTGGAGACTCTTTGGGAAGAAACCAAATGTAATCATTGTTGTGCCTGTTACCCATTGTGAGTAATAGTATACTCTTTAATTATATATTAGTTTTGTATACAAAACCTTTGGTAAGGACAAAGATTACCTATTACCAGTATTCCCCTTTGTAGCTAAGCATTTTTCTTGGCCAGCAAGACCCATGTACAAAAGAGTACAAAATGAAAATCTTTATGTCTGTATAATATGTTGGGTACATAGATTACAAGAAAGCAAACAAGTATTTTGTTCCTTTCTTGTAAAATTTATTTCCAATTCTTGCAAAAAAATTATGCATTAATATCATCACGTAGTCTACCCCAAAGATGTTTCCAGCATAGCAGATCCAATGTTCAAACGTTGGCTCTATGTGAGCTACAACTTCACACTAGCATCATTTTGGTCAGTTTATTTTGTTAAAGCTATTGAAACTGAACCAAATGGCCCAATTTATGACCGCCTAATGTACTAGTGACTGTGTTCATTGGTGCTCCATTGACACTAGGAATGCTTTTTTTCTTCATATGTTGAAGAAGATAATGCATGAAAATTGAGGATGAGAATGATAAGGTTACCAATCCTTTGCTTGTAAGCCACCTTACCCCACCACATTGGTAAAGTAATATAACCCTTGAAGATAAACTCAGTGAAAATAGATCGGCAGCAAGTTTTCTATCAAATATTTCTAATTTTCCAATGTAATAATTAAAAGATAAAAAAATAAACAAAAAAAAATAAAATAAGAGGAAAACTCACGTCTTTAAATTGGAAGAGGTCGATATCACCGTTCTATAAGACGGAGGCACGTTTAATGTTCTAGTGGGTGCAATCATAAAGAGGCAAGAGGGAACAAAGTAGGCTCCAAGGAATGGCAGAGGGTAGAGGGTGGCAAGAACAATAGAGGGCAGAGGGAAGAGGGTGGCAAGAACAGTAGAGAGAAAAGGGAAGGGGGAGGAAGCCAGAGGGTAGAGGGAAAACAAGTTTGGGATGACAATCCACTAGAGTGAAACGCACGTTTAATGTTATCAATCATTTCAACTTTATCATAGACCAAACATTGGTCGATGATACCTACAAAAATAATAGCGGGAATGCTTGCCACTTTTTCTAACAAATCTAAAAGCATCACCAACTATTATTAGTCGGTGAAATGAGTTTATATTATAAAAAAATATACAAATTAATTAACTATATATATATAGTATTTGTATAATACATTTGCATATATTATTTTAATGTACATAATGTAAAACCAGTCGAGTTGATATGTGCATGTGTAGATCATAATTAATTGGATACCAATAAATATATATTTGTGCTTATATTTGCATATGTAATAAAATATTATAATACTTTGCGACATATATATATGTATAAATATTTATGTGACACAATTCTATGTCACATTGTGACACACAATTCTTTATCACATGCATATGTGGATCATAATTAATTGGATACCAATAAATATATATTTGTGCTTATATTAGCATATGTAATGAAATATTATAATACTTTGTCACATATATATATGTACAAATATTTATGTGGCACAATTCTATGTCACATTGTGACACAATTCTTTGTCACATTGTGACACAATTCTATGTCACATTGTGACATTCCTATATGCATATATGTGTATTATATACATATAATTCTATGTCATATATATATACATATATATATATAATCTATATGACATTCATTTTATTTGCATACATAAACAACTATCTATGTGACATTTATATAAAAAAATAATAATAAAAATAAAAAACTATCTTCGTGACACAATTTTGTAATACATATATGACATAAATGACACAAATCTATGTGCATATCGATTTGACTCGTACTCTACATTTTTTAAAGCAATTTACCTTATTAAAGTTTAACACTATCAAATTGCTCTCTCAAATTTTATAATTAAATTGTGATTTCAATATATTATTTTATTATTTATTATCTTAAATTCATAACAAAGTAGTCACTGACTAATCAACAAATTTTGCTGGAAATTCAATTTTAATCAACCTTTCAATAAATCATATGTATATATATATATATATATGAGATTTATTTTATTGGGTCCACATATTTAAGTGTAATGATCGATATTATTAAAATTATCAATTAAGTATCTATCTATATGTATATAATTGATTCGTTATATATATCCCAAATGTGGTAAAAACTTTTGACTTTGGTAATTTTATATTTTGGAAATAAATTTTAATATTTATTAATATTACATTTACTCATTAATATTATTATTAATAAATTTATTTATAATAAAAAATTTATTAATAATATTACATTTATTAATGGCAGAGTCATCTCATAATAATTAGCAATTAGATATATGTACATAGTACAATTTATGATCTCAACATAACTTTTAAAATAGCAATCCTTCGTTTAGTAAAGTATACAAAAGACGTTTGTTTTATGAGCAAGCATAACAGTAACTAGCGTAAGGAGACCATATACTAATACTTAGAAAAATGTAGTTTCTCCTGATAGTGAATTGTAGCTCTCGTTATACAAGATATTACATACGAATTTTCAGCTATATAGAATGGATTCAGATAATGCCAAAACAAAATTCCAACCTTATATTGAACAAGAACATCATTGTCCTTCATCGTTTCACGAAAAATATTTCCATTTTCATATTCAATTATACGAACCTTAGCCATACAACAAATCATAAGCAATCTCAACTTTGACATTGTAATAGCATATAGCTATCGCCTCTACAGAAGTGGAGAACCAAGGCCATCAAATGCATCTGCTTTTACAAACATAGTTCTTCAAGGAAAAGATATGTAAAATGAGAAAAAAGTTGAAACAAAAAGAGAAAAAACCTAAGCCTTATGCTATTATCGATGAATTAAACCTAAATAAAATATATATAGGGATATACTTACAACAAGCATTCATATTAGAAACATGGTAGGAAGTAGGAACAGTAGTAACCTTTGAACCCTTGAATTGCTAAGTTCGCAATATTAGAGAAAGTTGCTAAGTTTGCAGTGAGAAAACCCTTGAATTAGATGTAACACCCTTTTATCTGAGTCTGAAGACCCAAATAAAGAGATTTCACTTCGGAAAGGCGGTACAAAATAATAATATAAAGAAAATTTCCTTTTGAAACATAACCGGAAAACTGAATAAAAATTTTCTTTACTCTTTAGGATAAAATTAAATCGTTGGTATTAACAGCAAAATCAAAATATTTTTAAACCCGAAAAACACGGTTCTTTACACAAGGCCCACAACGTAAAGCAAATTAACTGTATCTCTATCAGAATTTTAGTATTATTAAAAAGAAAATAAAACTGCGGAACTAATTTGTACTGTTGCCACCCTCCGCCACATCATTGCCAAACTGCTCAGCTAAAGTTCAGTATTACCTAAACATAAGAAACAAACAGGAGTGAGTGAAAAACACTTAGTAGGTTCCCAACATGCATGTGATGATGCAGTGCAATATGCTGAAGGAATGTCAATAGTTATGAAAACCTCTTGTTCGTTTCTCTTTTAAAAGCAACCATCTATGCAATCACTTTTAAAACTCTTATACATAGGACTTTTCACTTTGCGTAAGTTATTAATTACGCTGGAGTTAGTTATCCGTCGGCAACTCTAATTTTCTAAAGCAGCACACATGCATACTTTTAAGGAAATTCTTACACATTTAATCGTTTAAAGGAAATGACATGAGTGAGTATGAAATCCGCTTGCATCCGCGTCATGCACGTGCCTAGGTTACATCCCACACACACGCCAATATGCTCACATGTGCGCGCATACGAGAATCCAATCTCTCCACTCACTAGTTAGTGAGATCTCTACTAGACGATTCACATTCACAATCATATAAGCTCCATTTATTTTAAATTTTAACTGCCTACGAGTGCATAGTCATGCCTATACAATGCATAACTTTTAAAACATGAGTTGACAAGAAAATAATTTCTCTTGCGCATAACAAAAATTTCCATGATAGGTTGCAATACATGCGTATGCTTATGCCATTACTAGCAGACACCATTCTCATGTCACGAATATATATAGCTTCAAACACAATTAACTCCTATATGCAAGACAACACATGCATTTAAATACTTATATATATATATATATATATATATAATCTTATCATGCATAACCATAGGTATAAATTCATCCTAATAACTCAAGTTATTATTTACTAAATACAAATCTATACATATACTCATCTATATATATAGATTCATACAAATATATCCATGTGAATAGACTTATTTATTTCCAAAGAATCTATTTCGAAATTGCATTCTAATTACAAAGGAGAGCAAGTATAGTCATATTTAATTCAAATTCTAGCAACCATACTTTATAAATAACATTATAACCTCATTAAATTAACAAACATAAGAAGTATAAAGTTTCTTAATTATTATTTTAAAAAGCTAAATTAATATCAAAGTTGGTTTTAGACAAAGTAGTCATGGAGTTTGATTTAAATTCAAATCTTAAATTATTCACATTATTACCTTTACTTAGTTTATTAAAACCATACAAATAGCTGGCCAAGTATAGCTCACTTTAATCCAAAATTCTCAGCAAGAACAACGTTTAACCTAGTTTAAAACCATTTACAGATCTGGTCATAAATAGTTACAGTTTCATAATTTCAGCAAAACAGATAAAATTGTAAAAATTATAGAACCCTCAATTTAATTCCAAATAGGGAAATTCCAAAATTGAAATAGCCACAACTTAATGAATTAAAAGAGAAAAATGTGAATCGAAAATTAGTAAAAATCAAAGGCCCTGAAATGTCACCAAACCCTTGGGTTATGGTGTAGGGTTCTCCCAAAACATCTATCCGTCCAGTAATTTTCAAACAATTCTTTCTCCCTCATCAAAACTCCGATTATAGAAATTCAAAAATAAGCATGTTCATGAGACACTCAAGTATATGCAGTAAAACTTTCATAATTTTTGGACAAATACCCGAATGCCAGTAATAAATCAAATTCCACAAAAATTTTAGAGATTTCCTAATTGACAGCCCACACACACACACACATTTTCAATCAAAACACTAGATTAAAAGGGGACCCTACTACTATAAAAGATTAGGGCTTTATTAACTTTTAAAAAATCACTTCAAACAACCCATCTCACAATTTTCTAAGTAGTCCGAAGTGGTTCCATGAAGAAAAATGCATAAAAATAGGTAGATCTAGGTCACAAACAACGCTAATACATTACTAAAACACTAGCAAACACAAATGGAGTTTGGGTCCTACCTTAGATTAGCTAAAACCCACTAAATCTCTTGAGAATGCAAGCCAAAAACCTCCCTCCAACAACTGGAAGACAGCCGGCCCTCTTTCTCCTTTGTCTTCCTTGAAGTGTTGTTGAAATTCTCTTGAAAAAGCTTGCAACTAGCTTGATCTCCCCTTCTTCTTCCTCCTCTCTCTCTCTCTCTAGAATCCTTTCCTCTCTCTTTCTTTATTGATGGGCGGCAGCAAGGGTGTGTGGCTAGGGTTTTGCTTCTTTTCAAAGGTTGCTTTTAAAGAGGGCCTTAGGGTTTTGGAAAGGTAGGGCCAAACTAGGCTACTTTGATTCAAGCTTGACTAAAATTCAAACTTGATCTTGCATGTGGTCCCAATTTTAACAAAGGAAGACCACATTAAAATTCAAACTTGCTACATACACAGTTAAAAGTCAAGAAAAGAGTCTCAGTCATCACACTATTAGTCAAAGTGATGATGTGGCAGGGTGGACTGTTGACTTTGATCTTGATCAAAACTTTGACTTTACCATAAAAAGAATTAAACACACATAATATATAGAAGATCACATACCACTCAGTCCAATCGAACACCAGACTTTGACCCAACAATTAGTGGTTCATGCACTTTGACCGAAGTTGACTTTGACAAAAAGTTAACTGTGCACAAAAGTAAGTAGATATTACACTAGAGATTTTCTACCAAAAGTTCAGTTAATATCAAACTTATTACTTACTGTCTTGAGTTCCTAACCTAAGACAAATTTGCAAAAGCAACAGATAGTTCCAACAATTTTCTCATGAATTTATATGAAGATCTTGGGAAATAAAGACTCTTACCAAGCCACCATAGTCATCAAAAAGTGCAGCAGAGAAGGTCCCTATTTCCACATCAATAACAGTATCATCTGAACCACATGTCAAAAAAATGATAGTGCTTCATTTGGTGAAGTCACATGTCTAGCCCTTTCCTTAAATGTTAAGCATATATCACATTGAGTCAGCATATATTGCAGTCTTGAAAGGGGGTTACATACCTGGAATCTAGCTTTCATGCTCACGTGACCAGATGCCATATTGATTAATATCCTTGGGATGAAAAACAGACTAAGCCGACAAATGCGCCAGAATTAAAATAAGAAGTAGAAAACATAATTAATGCATTGGCATTTAAATGTTTCCATAGTGATAAGTCATTTCCAAGTTTGTACTAGTGGCTACTAGGAAAGTAATTTAAAAAAATAACAATCTTTAAGTTGTTTCGATACTATTAAGTAATAATTAACAAGACCTTCTCACAAATCATTTGTGCTACATCCAGTATGTCACTAATGCTTCCAGTTCCCCCACCAATTGAGACTCCCTGTATTCTTCAAGTTAAGAAGGATAGATTACCATGGAATTTAACCAAGAAAAATAGATAAATAAAATCCCTGGATTATTTGCATATAAATACATAGGTATGCGTTATTTGCATATAAAACACTTACCGTTCTCTTCTTCGCTTCTCGATCAGTGGGTAGCCACTTTGCATCCTTTAGGGCTTTATCAGCAGCACATAATGCATTCCCAAAAAACCTTGCAATTGATCTATGTTCCTAAGAAATAGATTATCATTATAAATAATGCTTTATGTTTGAATATATTATGCTAGAAATAAGCATTTGGTAAAAACTAGTTAAAAAGAATAAGGAAAAAATAAAGTTTCTGATGACAGCCTTTGGTTTGCATACAAACATTATTTACTTATGTTGTACAACTTCAACTGAACCAAAAAATAAAAAATACAATCACAAATCATCATTCAAGAATTTCACCGATGCAATTTCATGAGTACAATTACCTTGGAATTTAGCCACAAATCCTCATTGAAGTCACCTAGGTTTGTTCGGCAGGGCACAACTGCAGCAACTTTTGATGTCAGCTATTCACATGTGTGCAACTAAGTTTCTCTATCAGAGCTATTCATCTTGAGATCTTTAGGGGATAAGGCTCTAATCCCACAATCCCCTTGAACTAGTCGCTTCCTAATAGTGTCCACCCCATAACCAAGTGGAGTTGCCATGCCTAAACCTGAAATTCATCACTTCCCAACATTAAAAAGGAAAAATCGAACACAAACACATAACAAAACTACATAATCAGAAACAGGGCTTACTAGTAATAACTACTCTTCAAGAATGTATAAGTGGAGGGCCATCAAGAGCTTCACGACCAAAAGAAGAAGAACAAGTGAAGGAAATTCGACGAGTGAATAGGAGATGAAAGAGTTACGGTGAGCTTGGCCAGCTACAGCTTACCAAGCCCATAAAACAATCAAACACTTCGAGAAAAATGGCAGTTTGGAGCAGAATGGGTGGAGCCAAAATTTTTTCTTTGGGGAGCCAAAGAAATGAAGTTTTTTTTTTCAAAAAACAAAAAGTGTATATATGAGAAGAATTGTGTAAAAAAACAAAATTCCCACATTTATTTACATAAAAAATAATAATAAAGAGAAGAGTAAACTTATAAAACAAAAATTAATTAAAAAAAATGTCACTAGAGATTTAGGAGGAAGACACAGACGCACGCAGCCAAAAGCGAAAGTGGTGTAGAAACAGCAGGGCTTTGGAAGGAAACCAAAAGTGATACGGCCTTGTGTTTTCTAGGCAACCAAGCAGAGAGAGCTTCATAATTCAAAAATTTTGTGCACAAAACCTAACGCAAAAGCACAAAACACTTAAGCAAGTGTCTCTAAATAGCTTATGACTCATATTCCCAAATTAACAACTACTCTACCAGAAACACAATGTAAATCATAGAAAACCTCACAATTACGAAACACAGACAAAAAAAAGAAAAGAAAATTTGGAACACAAGAAGCACAGAGAAAGAAGAAGAAGACGAAATAAAGAGAAAAAGGGAAGGAAAAGTGCCTTGGCTTCGTAGATGCGAGGGCCATGGTAAGCAAGGACCTTCTCTGCCCTCAGCGTAGTGGTTGGTTGATATTGGGGGATGGAGTGTCGCTGCTGGGCGTAGTGTCACTTCTAGGGAAAGGAATTGAAATTGAAATCTTGCAAATTATACACGCAGGCCTTTTTCATTATTTTGATCAATTTA
Source organism: Rhamnella rubrinervis (assembly GCA_007844105.2). Lineage (NCBI taxonomy): Eukaryota > Viridiplantae > Streptophyta > Magnoliopsida > Rosales > Rhamnaceae > Rhamnella > Rhamnella rubrinervis. Next base: position 2,383,146 of record CM017579.2, read on the forward strand.
TGACACAATGGTTTTTGACATTTCAACAAATTTTACTGGAAAAATAAAAAAGTAAAAATTAGATTTAATGTATTGGATTGTGTATATGGTCGTCCAAGCTTTTAACTTAATTTCTATCAGTTATGTGGACCCCATTACTTACTTTTCTAAACACCATTTTTAATAATCAAATTTTATTGTATGAAGCTACCGAGAAAGTTCATAATTTGCAATATATATATTATAATATATATATATATATATATATATCACATATATAATATATATACAAAACAAAAAAAAAAAACCTCATAATTTCATTTATCATTTATTTTTAAAATTTTTTTAAAAAAATCAAATCAAATTCAACTAATGGTTGGACGTTGAAGTATCAACATAGCGACCAATCCTTGATTGCTCATATTTTCCAGCAATTGGTATTATCGACCAATTGGTGTATGGTCACTAATACTTAGCAACAACAACCAACATATGGTCAAAATAAGAATTTAAAAATAATTTTTCAAGAGTAAATAATCAACACTTTCACAGACCATATCTTGGTCAGTGATAGACAACTATAGCGACCAATTCTCCTTAGTCGCTAAAATGTTGGTTGTTGTAGCTCATTTACTTTTGTAGTTAGCGACCAAATCATTATTAGTCGCTGAAACAGAAATCCAGCCACCAACGATTGTTCGCTAGTAAATTCTCCTAGGTAATTTTTTTCCCTGCCAAAATCTTTACAGACCAAATAATTATTGGTCTCTGAAGCACAGAAACAGCGACCAAAACTTGGTTGCTAATAGAATCTCCTGTGTAATATTTTTTCCAACAAAAATTTATACCGACCAAATAATTAGTTGTTGATGATTGGAATTAGCTACCAATTTTTGGTTGCATTAGCTTTTCCATAAAAGATTTCAACATTAGCCAACTAAACATTTTGCTGACCAATATTTGGTCGGTGATAGTTACTTTTAGTGACCATTTTAGATTGGTCGATGAAGATTTGGTCGGTGGAGCTCATTTTTTATGGTAATATCACATAATTTGCCTGATAATAAACTAATTTACCAAATATTTTTACCTAAATCATATAATAAATGAATTAAACAATGCTAATATCAATGTAACATTTCTCTCTCCACTAAAAATCATAGACAAAAAATGACAACCGTTACAAGGTTCAAATGCAGCATGAAATGCCTATGGATGGTTTTCAAATTAGATGTATGCAAATTCATTCTCACTCGTTTGGATAAAACAGAAACATACTAACTATACTAGTAGATCCCATAGGTTTATAACCATAGGGGAAGAACATAAATGTTATCGCAAGTAAAAAAACACCATTACCAACACAATTAACCTTTGGTTTTAAAGCCTTAGCGGTAACTTTTCTCTATAGCTTTTGAGGTGCATAGGGACAATTACAAATTCTCAAAGATCCATGTTCTAAGATTCTGTTCATTTTCGGTCATCTTTTAAAGATATAAACAAAAAACTTAAATATAACAATAATATGTTTCCAATTGTTTTGTGTACCTGTTAAATTTCCGAAACAAGTATTTTTCAAAACACTTAAAGCTTTTAATATTATGTTAAATTTTAGTTTTCCCATAGCTTTATTCTATGAATTTAAAGAGGTACGCTCCCTAATTACTACAGAGTAGTTAGGAGTTTTTTTTAATATAGAAATATTAATTGAAAAAATTAAAGAGACAATACATAGGAAAAGAAAAGTAATACTCAAATACAGAAAACAAAAAAGCTAAACAAGATATAGTGTGTGTTGATTTTTAAGAAGATGAAAATTCTTTTACTATTCAAAAACTGATAAATATACAACATTTATATAATAGAAAGAATACAAATTTCTTTCACTATATTTAATAATAAAAGACTATTATCACATATTAAGGAAACTAATAAAATAGAAAATAAACTAATGGACATATCAGGAATTTTCTTTAATTTTTTATAGTCGATTAAAAATTAAATCACAATTCTGTAATCTCATAAAATCAGCAATCACGTATTTTCAGAGAGTGGCTAGTGGACATGACAATAATAAATATGAAACTAGACTGAGCTAAGCCTACCTACAGTTTAAATAGTACAAAATTTGGGGTGGGTGGACGAAAGAAGTCACAGAAAAAGGGTACCTCATAATTAATTGGAGCTTCTTGATTTTCCCAATGGTAATCATTACCAAAGCTGACCATGTGCAAAGCAAAAACATAACGACCAGATTTCAGTACAACTAATCGTAACAAAAAAAATAAAAGGGGCGTATTTAATTAACATTTTCATAAATTTTTAAAAATTTTAGTATTTTTAATAGAAAAATTTTAAAATCTATTATAATAGAGTATTCAATTAAAATTTTTAAAAATATATAAAAATTAAAATATTTTAAAATTTATAAAAGTTGAGTGATATTTGAAATGGATTTAACTTTTTAACATTATAGACTTTTAAAAACTTTTAAAAATTTTTATAATAAAATCACTTTCAAATTCTCCTTTTTTAAATTCAAAAATTTTGATAGATTTTAAAAAATCATTAAAATTTTCAAAATCTATCATTAAAAAAATTAAAAATTTAAATTAAATACACCCTGTAAAATTTTTTATTTATTTTTTATTCTTTTGCATCTCATGCTGTAATCTTAGATGGAAAAACTTTATCCATTGAAAAATATTCATCCTTCGGAGTTTGAACCAATTAAACCTTGCTAAATATTGTCTCACTAGTGTTGTTCCCGTATAGGCGATTTGTGCTAAAGATGTACCTTTCTTTAACTTCCCTAAATTAAGACATGTAAGGTTACAACTTAAAAGGTACATAAAGAATAATTTAGAAAAGAAAGCACAGGTCCAAATTTAGAAAAGTTGAGGTCAAAAGGGAATGTTTGGATAATATCGAGTTACACACATGGATGAAAATTGGGAACTAAAAGGAAAAGATCATTGTTTGAAAGGAGAAGAATAGAAAACATACATTGAGGGAATTAGGTAAATGCCATCTAGGAAGCAAACCGAAGAGTTTGGTGTAATGAGCTGCTTATACTCCAAGAAGTAAAACCAATTAAAAATAGAAAATAGGAGATTGAGGTGATCATCGTAGTGCCAGAGAGAGAGAGGATATGAGGGGCCACCATGAGAGCATCCGAGGTCAACTAATGATAATGCCATAGAAGGCAGTTGCATAAAAAAGGAGAAAGAACATCTCCTTTGGCCTTGGCTTCCACCACACCACCAATTATGATTGCCACTCTTCATGTTTCCAGCAAAATAACATCAAATTACTCTCATTTTGACAAGAACAAAGACAGTCTGGAAAAGACCCACTGCAAGGCACCCATGATAATAAGAAATTCAATCACAAAATATATCATCGAACTGATGCTTGAGATGTCTACTGCCGTCCTCTGAACCCATCACACAAATTCAATAGCATGAATATTCGTCAAGCTTCCAAGCCTCCCTTAAACTTCAAGAAACTCTAAAAACTTTGAGTTTGTATTTTAATTCTAAACCCAAAGTGTCAATAAAAAAAATGCAGTTGTAAGAGGAATAATGAACCACAAGCGAATGAAAAAGAAAAACAAAAATTGACTATTCCCATAATCCTAGAGTCGGTCAATGCAAAGAAAAGAAAATGCCCTTGAAGATAAAACTAAAAAGGTAAAGGAAGAGTGACTAAAAGAGACTAACCAATAACCAATATTGGAATTGGGTCACTGAATCAGGCTTCGTGTCACATCTCAGTCCTTTGTTCAATGCCATAACTGAGGCCCCTCTCTCTCTTTCTTAAATTCCATTCTATGGCTTTGTTTGTGGAAAAATATTTGACAACATTTTTAGATGATCCAAGTATTTTCATAAACTGCGTCAAAATCCTCCAAATTAATTTTATTTTCTTTTATTAAACCCGTTAATGGCAACATGGCATAATGGAAATTAAAAATATTAAATTCTACTTATATTTACAAGAACATATATTTTAAAGAACCAAGCTAGAAGAGACAAAATTAAATAAATGGGAATGGAAGACAATACATACATAAAAGTGTCTTACTAATCCTTGTTACTAATACTTCCCAAAAGTCAACCTTGAGAAGGTGGGAGATGCCAGAATATTCAATTGGACAAATATCCAACAAAGATGCAAGAATTATTTCAAATACCCTATTTGTATTGAGATTTCTTCCTTATCTCATAAAAACAGAAAGAAGAGTATCATCAAAATGTAAATCTGAAACCTCAGTTTTAATTTCCCAAAATAAAACCTTCTAGTATGGAGCATACCCTAGTTACTTATTTTGACAATAATAAAGAGAGTCTGGAAAAGACCCATAGCAAAAATACCCATGCTAATAAAAAATTCAACCGTGGAAAACACCCCCTGGCACTAATGCCTGAGATGTTTACCACCTTCCTCTATTCCTATCACCCAAATTCAATAGCATGAATACTCATCAAACTTCATAGCTCTCCTAAACTTCAATAAACACCAAAAACTGCATTTTAATATGCTATTGAAAAAAATGTAGAACCTAAAGAGGATGAATAATGAACTGCAAGCAAATAAAAAAGGAAAAAACAAAATCAATGATTCTCCTGTAAACCTAGAGTCGGTCAGTAAGAAGTAAAGAAAATGCCCTTGGTGATAAAACTAAAAGGCAAAGGAAGAGTGACTAAAAGGGAGTAACCAGTAACCAAGCTTAGAATTGGACCATTGAATCAGCTTGGCGGCGCATCTCAGTCTGTTGTTCAATGCCATGTCCAACGCCTCTCTCTCTCTCTTTCGTAATTTCCATTCTCCAAATTTTCTTTATTGGAAAAGTATTCCACAATATTTTTAGATTTGCCAAGGGTTTTCACAAACTGCAGTAAAAACCTTCCAAATTTAAACTCTTTTTTATTATTATTATTAAACCTGTTAATGGCAATATGACATAATGGGAATTAAAGATATTACATTTCTACTTAAATTTAAGAAAATATTTATTTTAATGAAACAAGCTGGAAGAGACAAAAATAAATAAATGGGAATGCAAGACAACACATGCATACAAGTGTAAGCCTCATTTGGGAATAATGCTATTCCCCATCCTTCAAGTCTCTTACTCATCCTTGTTACTGGTGGTTCCCAAAAGTCAACCTTCAGAAGGTCCTCATACAGGATGCCAGAATATTTAATTGGACAAATATCCAACAAAGAAGCACTAAATATTTCAAACGCCCTATTAATAATTGAGATTTCTTTGTTATCCCCATTAATATTTGAGTATCAACTAAAGGCAAAATGGAAACCTTAGGTATATTTTCCCATAACAAACCTTCTAATATAGAGTACACGCTAGCCCATAATTTCCATCCTACCCAACACATATAAATAAGTGTACAAAAAAGAAAAAAAGTGTATCATTGTATTTTAAACCCTATAGTAACTTCTTGGTTACCTTTTTTAATAAGGCTAAACTGACTTATGACAACCACTTTTTGACTCAGAAACATTGTCACAGGATCCATGAATATTATGCAACAAATAAAGGCGTGCATGTGCCACATATAAGTTTGCTAACAACAAGCTCCAATAATGCAACATAACAAAGTAAATGGAAATAGTGTGCAAGAATCACAAATGCACGCAAATTACAATTTCTATAAAGATCAAAACTTTTCTTAGATTAAACAAGAATAAAAGAAAATACCAAAATTAAAGCATATATACAGTTTGGAAAATTCCCGAAAGTCGTCCAAATATGTCCAATGATAGAAACCTAAATCTGGGTTTGGATCAACCGTAAAAGGGAAGAAGAAGAAGAAGAAGGTTCTGGATCACATCATAAGATGAAAAAAACCTACTAAGATTTTCAAGTTATGTTTAAAACTAGGATGTTTTTAAGAGAAAGGTCTATAATTTATATTCTAAATAGTCATATGAGACAAACTAAAAGACCTTAATACAACCCATACCATTTGAAAAGCAGATATGACATCCTAAATTTTGATGGTGAGAAAAGCTTACCTGTGCCAAATTTGATGAAAAAACACGTTCAAGATCATCAATTTCCTTTTGAAGGCATTTGCCATGTGCAGTTTCACTAGAAAATTGGGTTTAATGTTGTCGTTTCTTATAAAGAATGCTAAGTGGCTGCTCGTGCTCCACAATCCTATATGGCATGTAATCCAATCATGAGGAAAAAAAGAGTAACAAATGCCTTTTCCCAAATGGTAGAATAAACTTCAGTATAAAACTAAAGAAATTGTGGAACGAAAAGTGCTTCACTCACATTTTCATTCAGACGTTTTTCCAAGAATACATATACACAGTATTACAATTGTATGTGGAAACAATCTTCCATGATAAGCATTTAATAATACAACGGTCATATTTGAGAAATTATAGGGGAATTATATGCTTCCAGATTGTATTCTATCATGCCCCCGCAAGTTTGGGCTTCCAACCCGAAGACCAAGCTTGGAGTGTTGACGAAGAAACAGCAGCTTGGGTAGTGGCTTTATCGATGAATCTGCCAGTTGATCAGTTGTATGAACATGCGCGACACGAAGGAGGCCTGTGGTGACTTGGTCCCATACAAAATGAAAGTCGATTGCAATATGCTTCATGCGAGAGTGGAACACAGGATTGACACAGACTTATGTGGCACTAATGTTGTAAAACACCAAGTTCTCCAAGAAGATTAGTGAGCCAGTTGACTTCAGCTGCTGTAGCGGCAATGGCACGATACTCGGCTTCAGTAGAAGATCGAGCTATGGTTGTTTGTTTCTTGGATCTCCAACTTATGGGGTTTTTACCAAGAAATACAACATACGCTGAGGTGGACTTGCGGTCGCCTAGATTTCTAGCCCAATCAGCATCTGCAAAAGCATGTAGCGCCATTGTGGATGTGGGAGCTATGTGAATTCCCATTGTAATTGTGCCTTTGAGATACCTGAGCACCCTTTTGACTGCTGACCAGTGGGTAAGAGATGGCTTATGCATGAATTGTGACAATTTGTTGACTGCAAAGGAAACATCAGGACGTGTGAGAGAGAGGTATTGTAAGGCGCCAATCACTTGTCAATATTGAGTGGCATCGGCTGGTGGAGTACCATCAAGAAGTTGCAAGGGCTTAGAGGTAGAAAGGGGAGTGAGAACGACTTTGCAATCAAGCATGTTGTGTTTTTGAAGAAGAACTGTGATGTATTTTCGTTGTGATAATTGAAGACCCTCTTTTGTCATAGTCGCTTCTACACCAAGAAAATATGATAAGAGTCCAAAGTCTTTCAAGAAAAATGATCGGATAGCTGCTGAATGCAAGAATCAATATGGGACGAGGAAGAGCCGGTAATGATGATACCATCAACGAACACAAGAACGTGGATAGAAAAGTGAGGTGTTCGTTGGATAAGATTTAGAGTTAACAAACCCAAGAGACTGTAGGTATGAGCGCAATTCATTGTACCATGCCCGTGGAGCTTGGCGAAGTCCGTAAATTGCTTCAGCTTACAAACAAAGGGAGGCTTCTTTGGGTCAATAAAACCAGGAGGTTGAGCCATAAATACATCATCAGAGAGGGAACCTTGTAAGGAGGCATTGTTGACGTCCAATTGCTGGAGGGACCAACCATGAGAGACAGCTAAGGATAAAATCAACCGGACTATTGTGGGCCTAACCACCGGGCTGAAGGTTTCATGAAAATCAATGCCAGGTCGTTGATGAAAGCCATTTGTAACCAGGTAAGCTTTTTGACAAGCAATAGAACCGTTCGGGTTACGTTTGATTCGATAAGCCCATTTGGAGCCCACAATATTCTGTGAGGGATGTGGGGGAATAAGGGACTACATGGCATTGCGAAGGAGTGTAGTATATTCGTCTGTCATGGCTTGCCTCCATTCAAGTAGGCGTTCAGCTTGCCTGAAAGTGTCAGGTTCACGAGACGAAGAAGAAGCAATAGTGGTATGGAGATCAAATATTGCCTTTGGTCGAATAAATATTATTTTTGGACCGAGTGCGTATACTAGAAAAATGGGGAGAATGAGGGGCTGATGATTGTACCTGAGAAGGAGCTGATGTGGGTGCATTATGTGAAGGCGTCAGTGAATTAGAAATCTCTAGAGCAGAAGAAGTTGACGTTGATGCAGGTAGGATATTGGTGGAATTAAAAGTGGTATTTGACGTGAGCACATCAGTGGAAGAAGACAAGGGACGTTCACGAGATGACCCTGACACTGTTGGTGAGGGACGAAATTTAATTAGAGTTGTGGGAGATGCAACACATGGCAATAAGGAAGGAGAAGGGGACATGGACTCTGGTGAAGAAGATGGATTGAACCAAGCTGACTTGGTGGGCATTTGGCCCATGAGATTATTGGGCTTGCGAAAAGGAAAAATATGCTCCACAAATTTAACGTGACGTGAGACAAATATTTTACCAGTAGCTGGATCTAAGCAGCAATAGGAATTGTGTTCATTTGAGTAGCCAATAAACACACAAGGTCTAGATCGTGGAGGTAATTTGTGGGAGGCATACGGTTTAAGCCACGGGTAACACAAGCTGCCAAACACACGTAACTTTTTGTAATTGGATGCATAGCCAAAAAGCATGAAATATGGGGATTGGAAATGAAGAATGGGAGTTGGTAACCGATTGATAAGGTAGACAGCATTTTGGACAGCATGAGACCAATAAGTGAGAGGAACAGAGGCATGAGAAAGGAGTGTTAGTGCAGTATCAATGACATGTCTATGTTTTCTTTCGGCACTACCACCATGCTCTGGGCATAAGGTGGTGGAGTCCTATGGTATTCTCACAAAAGGAAAACATGGCTAGTGAAAAATTGTATTGTTATTGTAGAAAGCAATCAGTTCTTTTGATCTTGTTTGGGCTTAGAAAGGTTTAGGTTTCCTTTGTCAATTCCAAAAGTTGAGGACCCTATGTAGGAGAAGCTATAGAAGAGCACCACCATAGTTAAACTCCCAACACTTAGGGGGATTAACTCAGTTGCAAGGATCGTGAATTAATGTAAGGGAAGAATGAGACCAAAATTTGAAGTCACCCCCGACCGAGACTTAGATGGTAACCTAACCTAGTATGTCATAATTGAAAAAGGAACACCCTAAGAGCCAGAACATAGGCATTGACCTCTCACCACTAGCACAAATGAATAGGAGAAGATTACATCTCCAAAGATAGCAATTTCTTCGTCTACAGGTCGAGTCATGAGATCTAAAGTGCAAATACTTGATGCTGTGAATCAAGAAATTTGGGTGATAGACTAAGGCATTAGTTTATCGATGCCTTAGGGACATTCATATGTTCCAGTGTATAAAAAGCAAATTCAAAAAATTGACAGTAGTGAGGAGAGCTTATGGACAATGAACCTTATCTACAGTATGAGTTCCCTCATACCAAGAAAAGAACCGCTAGAGTTGTTTATGTGAGGAAAGGGGTAAAAATAGGTGAATTGACGCATTTGAGTAGGTAGGGAATACTTAGTGCTTGGAATATGAATGCTATGTGGCTTGGGTGATAGAGCTGGTCTAGGAGACCCATATATTGCATCACGTGAAAGCAGCTCTAAAAGACTAATAAGAGCTAAAAACAAGTGGAGACAGGCACAAAAGAGGACATTCTGGGGATGTCTTTCATCAGCCAGTGGAATAGATGCCGACACAAATTCGATTCCAGATTCAAGATACGATATGATCGATGACCAGGCAGGGCGAGATGAAGTAAGCAGCAAGGGATTGGCTGAATAGAATAGATGCACCTAAGAATGAGATATTGAATAGAAAGAACGAAAGCGGCGTACATACTGAATTGACCAGCGTGTGCCAACTACTATACTTCCCTTATTTTTCCCTTTTTATCACCTTTATAATTGGTACACTCTTTCCTTCAATTCACCGATACAAAAGAAAGATATAGGAACTAACCAGCCTAGACCAATGAAAGCGGACCAAGGTTTTTATTCGTTTGCCAAGCGTGCCCATTACAAAGCCTCCATTATTGAAGTAAAAGCAATGTGCCCTATTGACCAGTCGAAGAGCATCCTTATAAAAGAATGCATGGGAAGCAGGCTCGACAAATAGAACTAAAGAATATGAATCCCCTCTATCATTATTTAAAAAAGAATGCTCCCCGCTCTCTTTCTTTGGTTCCTATTAGAACAAGCCAAGGAACTTAAAACCATAACACAAGTTCCTTTTACTAAACTCGTTTTTAAGTTCTTGCCCTTTACTTGTAACACCTCTATACCCGACCCCAAAGACCCAATTAAAGAGATGTCACTTCAAAAAGGCGGTACGAAAGAGTAATATAAAAGAAGATTTCCTTTTTAAACAAAGCAGTAAAATCGAATGAAAAATTTTCTTTACTCTTTAGGATAAATCAAACCGTTAGTATTAATTATCAAAAACCATAGTATCTTTAATTTTAAGTAACACGGTTCTTTACATAAGACCCACAACATAAAGAAAGTTACTGTATCTTGATAAGAGTTTTAGTATTATTAAAAATGAAGTAAAACTGCAAAACTAATTTGTACTAATCGACACGTATAGTTGAGCCAACTTCCCCATTCGTAAGTCATGCGCATGGGTAGAACATGAGCCGATTTTGTGAGGCAATCCACAATCACCCAAATCACATTGTTGCCTCGCTGAGACAAAGATAAACCGACAACGAAATCCATGGCGATGTGCTCCCGCTTCCACTCTGGAATCAACGGTCTTACCAAAGCAAATGGTCTCCGATATTCGATTTTCACTTGCTGGCATGTTAAACACTGGTTCACGAACTTTGCTACGTCTCGTTTCAAGCCAAACCACTAGAACGTTTTAGATAATCTCTGTACATCTTGTTAGCCCCTGGATAAACAGTATAGGGTGTACAATGGGCTTCCACTAGGATCTCCTTCTTGATTTCGTCAACATTTGGTACACATAGGCGAGTACCAAATCTCAACGTTCCATCACCAGCGAGATTAAACTCTGGCTTTTTCCCTTGAATCATTCTTCTTTGATCTTCATAAGAGTTGCGTCCTTAGCTTGTCCTTCCTTTATATTATCCATGATCGAAGGTTGAATAGAAAGTGTAGCCAGCATGGATGAGTATTGATTAGGGACTAATTCAATATCCATTCTTCTCAGATCTTCCAAGATATGTGATTGGGTAGTAATCAAGCTTCTGCTGAAGCCTGAATACTTTTTACTCAATGCATCCGCCACTTTGCTTACCTTGCCTCAGCGATAGCTGATTGAATAGTTGTAGTTCTTTACTAGCTCTAGCAACCTTTTATGTCTCATATTCAGCTCCTTCTGGGTGAAAAAATACTTAAGACTCTTGTGGTCAGTGTAGATTTCGCATCTTGCTCCATACAGGTAATGATGTCAAATCTTCAGAGCAAACACTACTGCTGCCAGTTTTAAGTCATGTGTAGGGTAATTACATTCATATGGCTTCAGCTGGCGCGAAGCATAAGCAACCACCTTGCCATTTTGTATGAGCATACAACCCAGACCCATACATGATGCGTCGCTGTCATTTGGTAGAGTAAGAACAGACGTTGAAAACAGCTTCTTTTTGAGTTCTAAGAAACTCTCTTCACACTCTTCAGACAAAATAAACTTGCTCTCCTTCTTCAACAGCTGCATTATCGGCATAATGATCTTCAAGAATCCTTACACAAATCTGCGGTAGTATCCAGCTAAACCCAAAAAACTTCTGACTTCTCCAACGTTGGTTGGTCTTTTCCAGTCTTAAACTGCTGCAACTTTGTTGGGGTCAACTTGGATACCCTTGCTCGATATCACATGGCCAAGGAAGGTGATGCTTTCTAGCCAAAATTCACATTTCTTGAACTTTGCGTATAACTGCTTCTTGTGCAGTTTCTGCAGTACTAGCCTCAGATGCCCTTCATGCTCTTCAACCGTTTTCGAGTAGATAAGGATGTCATTGATGAACACCACAACAAACTTATCTAGGTAGTCATGAAACACTCAATTCATCAAGTCCATGAATGTTGCTAGCGTGTTTATCAATCCAAATGGCATTACTACGAACTTGTAATTATCATATCTCGTTCGAAAAGCACTCTTCGGTTGGTCTTCTTCCTTGATCTTTAGTTGATGATATCCCAAACGTATATCAATCTTTGAAAAGACACTTGCTCCTTGTAGTTGGTCGAACATGTCATCAATCTGCGGCAACGGGTACTTATTCTTGATTGTTATTTTGTTGAGCTCTCGGTAATCAATGCACAGCCGCATTGAACTGTCCTTCTTTTTTACGAACAGCACTAATACTCCCCAAGGTGAAACACTGGGTTTGATGAAACCCTTGTCTAAAAGGGCTTGTAACTACTCCTTCAGTTCCTTTAACTCTGCTAGTACTATTCTATAGGGTGCCTTTGAAATGAACGTTGATCCTGGTACGAAGTCAATGGTAAACTCTACTTCTCGATCCAGTGGTTACTCTAGTAGCTCTTTAGGAAACACTTCCACAAAGTCACGAACTACCTTGACGTCTTGTGGATTCAGAGCTGACGATTCCTTGTCGTAAACACTAATAAGGAATCCTTGGCGACCTTTATGCAAGCACCTCAATGCTCGTAAGGCCGTTAACAACCTTGGTTACAATCTCGGTTTTGACCCTTCAAACTCGAAATACAGGCCGTCCTTGGGGCTGAACCATAACATCTTCTCCTTACAGTCGATGCACGCTCTATTCTTGGGCAACTAGTCCATACCGAAGATCACATCGAAATCAAACATATCCAATATGATCAAATTGACATGCAACTTCTCATTTCCAAAGTACACTTCACAAGCTTTTAAAACAAAAGAGGCACACATACAGACTCCAAATAGTGTAGCAACACACAAATTGTCCTCAAGACGAGTTGGTTCTAGTGCTAGCTTAGACTCAAACTGTTTAGACACAAACGACTGCGTAGTACCCGAATCAAATAAAGCATAAGCATTCGAGCCATTCAAAGAGATTGTACCTACCACCACGGTAGCATTGTCTTTCTCAGCATCTTCTTTTGACAACGCAAACACCCAACCTTGAGTGGGTTGTTGCCTTCTTCCTCCCATTTCAGGACAATCTTGTATCATGTGGCCAGCCTTGCTGTACTTTAAGCATGCTCCCGTTTTCTTCCCATACTCTCCGGTATGATTCACCAAATGTGGCGCGTAACGAGAAAATTCATCAAACTTTCGTTCATACTCCACTAGAGAAAGGTTTCCTTGTGTCAACGATAAGAATTCAGCCCCCTTTTCATCCCGCTTTACTATTGGAAAGTACTTCTCTAGGAATAGCTCCTTGAATTGGGTCCACAACATAGGTCTTTCTTCGAGATTATAGGCCCACTTGACCATATCGCACTAGTGGCTTGCACTCTTCTTGAGTATGAATGAAGCGCATATCACTTTTTGAGACTCAGTGCATTCCATTAGTGTGAAGATCTTCTCCAGATCACGGATCTAATATTTAGCTACCAATGGGTTGGTTGAGCCTTCAAACACCGGAGTGTGAAAGCGCTTGAACTGCTTAACAACTCCACTGATTCCGCTAGATTATTATGATCCTTGACCCGTAATGCTTGCCAAGGCCTTAAACAGTTGACTGGCCAAATTTTCCGTGTTATTCTCAGTAGTGTCGTTAGCCTTTGGTCTTCCACGAGGCATCTTTGAAATAGTAGCATACCATACAAAATAATTAACAATAAAACAAAATCAAATACAAATAAAGTAATCTACCTTTGGCGTGCGAGTGGACACTAGAGTAGGCAATCAGTATAAATTTTCAGTAACCTAGGCTCTGATACCAAAAACTATAACACCCCTATACCCGAGCCCGAAGACCCGATTAAAGAGATGTCACTTTAAAAATGTTGTACGAAAGAGTAATATAAAAGAAGATTTCCTTTTTAAACAAAGCTGTAAAATTGAATGAAAAATTTTCTTTACTCTTTAGGATAAATCAAACCTTTAGTATAAATTATAAAAACTATAGTATCTTTAACTTCAAGTAGCACGGTTCTGTACACAAGACCCACAACGTAAAAAAAATTACTGTATCTTGAACAAAATTTTAGTATTATTAAAAAGGAAATAAAACTGCGGAATTAATTTGTACTGTTGCCACACAAAAGTAAACAAATATTACAACTCACCCTCTTAAAAAGAAATTTCAGCCAACATCGGGCCATGACCTGACAGTCACAGGTCCTTATGTTGACTTTGACCAGAGTTGACTTTGACCAAAAGTCAACTTAACATAAAAGTAAGCAGATATATTACTTTGGGCTTTTAAAGGCAAATAGTCAAAAAAGTTCCTTATAGAACACAAGCATTGAAGCTTTCAATGAAACAAAGAGAGAGAGGCCCCACTAGTAATGTTTTATATGTTAGCCAGGTGAAAAGTTTGCTTGACTATAAATTGAATAGTAATAAGTCCTTAAGGTAACTACTAAAACCGCTATTCCTGTTTGTTTTTGGGCTATAAGACTCTTAACTTCCAATGAACTACATGCATAAGCTTTTTTACTGCAAAAACGATTCCTCCTATATGAAAATGTGGTCCGTCAACAGAACTTGCCTTGTTATGATAAGGGTACCACCTTTTCATTGAAGGCATAGTTTTACAATAATAGCGCTTGATTGCCTTACCTTTATATTAGTAAAGGGACTTTAGGCTTGACTAATATCAAGTATAGGCACATGTATCCACTTTTTTGTAAAGAAATAGGGCTACTTCACAAGCCGCTAGTAATAATCGAAAAGGTTCACAACAAGTTATGTTTATAGTGAGGGAACGTTTCTGCCAGAGGGGTTGTCTCCATGGAACGAGTATTCACTACTGCTTATGACACATTCATTCACTTGTCTTACTACTTCAGAACTATGTTGTGGACACGTGGAGTCGAACATCTCTCTACAATGTAGCATAGGTAGACTTATTTTTATAGGTGATTGTCTCTAGTAGTTTAGAGGCAGTTATGTTGCTACCAACTTCTTTATTTGTAGTCTAGTAGATTTACATGTTCTAGTTGATCTAAAGTAGGTTTGTGTTCCATAACTGAAAGAGGTGAGGTTTTGCTTTTTTACACAAGAATATTGACAAAGGTGAAGCCTCTAAAGGCATACAAGTGCACTTATCATACATGAACATCGACACAGTCCACTCCTACTGTGCGGAAGTCCTAGCTAGTCCATATTCGGTCGGCCTTTAGGGAATTATTCACCTTGGGACTGGTTCAGCCATCAAGCTAGTTTGTGAGGTAGGAGACTTGACTAGTGACTACTACAGTTATTGTCTATAGGGTATGTGACAACTCACAAGTTGAGTAGTGCTAAGCCAGGAGATCTTCCTTTGGATCATTACAATACTCATTGAATGGTTCATGTAGAGGTGAATATATAACAAATGGAAACCCTCCATATCAATCCATCTTCATAGCATACAATGTGAGCAAAATAAAGGAATCCCTAAATCTCGCAGAAGATAACTCACTCTGAGGGAGTATTCAAATAGGGGACTTTAATTTCTTTCTTGTGTACTCAACCATCCTCTAGTCAAGCTCTGGACGAAGCTCGCACTTGGCACCTCGATGACCTTTTCTTTTTCATTAGGGAAACTTGTCAACAGTGGTGGTTAACAAAGCAGATTGTTCCTCTTTATCTTGAACAATAAGTGTCACTACCCCTCTTATCCATAATACTGCATCTGGCAGAGCGATGTCATGTCTATCAAAAAATCACTTAGTTTTGGTGGGGCACGACTTGGAGGAAGAGATAGATCCAACTCTTTAGGAAGTAAAGGAAAGGAACACATAGAAAGAGCTCGCTCAGGGAAAGTTCTTTGCCTTAATAAGGATTGGTACTGGAGGTTATAGGGTCCTTACCAAACTCAGTCATTCTTGATCTCATCACTTTGAGCGAGTTCTTGCTATGTACAACAATCACAATAACTGTCCATTAGAATTGTGGTTTGGTAGTGTGAGCATTCACTTCCTTATCTTCGAGATTTAATTATCTCCTTCCTTCTTAAAGAGATGAAACCTTTCGATTAAGAGGTGGCTCCTGATGAATTATTTCTAACAATAAGAGTCTGGACCTTCCATGAGTGGTCTTTCCTCAGGAACTAGATGAAGGATTGGCTTTAGTACGTCTATTGATACTGGAGTGTCTTGAATTCACTGGATGTTTCCTTAAGTGACTTCATTTCTACATTAGTCTATGAGAAAGAATGGAGGAGCATATGCGAATTGAGTGAGCCAATTCACTTTTGTTTTTTCTGGAAGATCTATGATTTGGTAGAAGAGAAGGATGTAGCTTGGATTCAAGAGTAGCTCCCTGGATTTCGAGGAAGGTTGCTAGGAGGACCTCTAGCATGGATTTCTTAGTAGAGCCTAATGGTTTCACCCGGGCTATAAAAAGGATCATCATAAGACTTTAGCCACACCTAAGGGAAGGACTACCTTCATAAGCAATTAATAAACAATATCGAATTAACTAATAAAGGCAAGGAATTTGCAACTGTTGTAAGGAACCTAAACTAAGTATGGAAAGAGTAACATTATACCTATTTTCTAAAGAAGACTGAATGAGTTCTAAAGCTGAAAGATGAAGGAATGAGGACAAAGTTAAAATAAGGATTATTTGTTACACGACTTATCCCTTTTACTGACTAGCCCCGTACTAACAGAAGGCTAAGAATGTGTAGAAGGTGAGGAATAAGAATCTACTAGTGGTAGAAGGAAAGAAAGAGCAAACAAAGAGAAGCACGCCTATGACAATAGGTTGGGAGGGTGAGTTAAGGTTTAAGAACCCTGAGGGTTAGTCAATTACTTGTTTACAACTTTTTTCTCATTGGAAATCCCAATCTCTTGCAAAGACAAGCTTTCCTCCTATTTCTACACTACTTTTGTTTGTGGTTATTATGCCCCTTCCAGCTCTTTTGATTTCTTCAACTTGTCTTTCAGTTCAAAAGAGCCAAGACACCTATTTCGGGTATTTTTTTTATAGTCCTTTGCATTTCACAAACCCCTGACTCGTTTATTCACTCGCTTGGATTTTGTCCCATTCGGTTGTTGATTAGTTCATCTATAGTTGGTTAGATAATCATGGTTAGGTTAATACACTTGGAGTTTTTTAGGTGTTGGATTTTTTCTCGGGTTGTGTATTGTATTGTGGTTAGTTGCATCAGTTGACTCACTCCTTCCTTAGCATTCATCAATTGTTGGCGTAGTAAATGGGCCTTCAATCACGGGCAAAGATGTCGATGAAACTCATTATGCAAGTTTTGAATTTAAGGTAAAGGGTTTGCCTGATTCACAAGTCCTTCCTCTAGACTGATCGGTAGGGTGATGCTAAACTATCTTCTAAGGGTGGATACTATTATATATGTAATAACCAAACTATTTTTCCAAAACTGTTGATTTTCGAGCGTTTTGGTTTTATTGCGGTCTTACCTTTTTCACAGAAACGAGCAGCTTCTGAATTCCCCAGACATTTTATGAGGGCCAAGAGTACCCTCGTGAAGAGTCGAGGAACTTTTTCTATTTATTTGCCCTTGGTCAAAGTTTAACCAAGTTTGACTTATACTATTCGTTAATTTAATAATTTTGTAAAATATCTTTTTTTTTACTTTATTAAATTAATATTTTATTATGTCAATTGGGTTTATTTCACCATGTTACCCGACTCTTCTCCATCTTCTTCAATTGGGTTTGTTTCCATTTTCGTTCTAGAGAGAGAAACACCACATTTTAGAGAGAGAAAGTGATAAATTCAAGGAATTTTCAAGTAAAAATCAAGGGTTAGTGGCCGACCATCAAGGGGAATTATTTGGAAAAGCATGTGGGGGTGATTCAAGGCTTGAAAGGAGGTGTTCTTAGCTTGGAAGGGAGGTAGACAATTTTTATCTCTTGAATTTTTCATGTAATTGGTTGTTTTTGCATGATTTGTGGATGGATTCATGCTTGGAGTTGATAAATTTATGAGTGATTGAGCTTAATTTCATGTGTAGTGAGCATGTGCTAAACCCCCAATTGTTTGGGTTTAGGTTTTGGTGAAATTATGGATTTAAGCATGAAATGGTTGGATTTAATCTTGATTTGTTGGAATTCATTGGTAAATTTGATGTTTAGCATGCTTAATTTGATGATTTGATGAAGAAATCAATAGAATTTTGCATATATTGGGACCACCCATTGTAGGGTATCTATGTGAAAAATTTTACATGTAGGGGTATTTTAGTTATTTCACATGTAAAGAGTATTTTGGAAATTTTCAAAAAGTTTAAGGGTATTTAGGTCATTTTGCATGTAAGGGACTCAAGTGGAATTTTTGAAAATATTTATGGTCATTTGCATATAAATGACACAAATGAAATTTTCAAAAAGGTCAAGGGCATTTTGGTTATTTGACATGTAAGGACGTAATTGTAATTTTTGAAATTGTCAAGGGTATTTTTGTTATGTTTCGTACGTAGGGTAAAGTTGAAAATATTTGGGATTGAAAGGGTATTGTGGTCTCTTTTAAATTCCAAATTATTTAATTATATATATATATATATATATATATATAATATATATATATATATATATACATATATAATTGCTCATATTATTGTCTTTGACAGACGGAGAAGGCGTCTACGTTAACTTATTTTTGATGGCCTGATAATTTTTTTTTAACTCGCGAAGGAGGCTTTTTGTTTTTACTAGTTGCTACGACCCCTCTTTTCCCGTACGAAGCTTCCTCCTCCACAGTCGATGAGAGAGCAACAAGCTTTTTTTTATGTGTTTTCATTGAACTCTTTGCGTTTGTTGAACTCTCTTTATGAAGGAAACTAATTTTTATGAAGGAAATGCAAAAACTAATTGATCAGTTAATTGAAGGACATAAAAGATAGAGAAAAAAAAATAAGAGAGAGAGGAAAAAAAATGCTGATCAAAACCAAAGAAAGGAACAAAAATACAAGCTTTCTTTTTTCTGCTGTCCCTCTTATACATGCACATCTTGTCCTTTGATCATGAATGGTGAGGAGGGTCTCGTTGCATGTCAATTATGAGTCATTGAATTCTCTAATTTTCTTTGCTAAAAAAATTACAGGGGAAAGAGGGCGAGAAAGTAGGGGAAAAAGTGAGTGAGCTCGGTATTTTTTCACTTTTTATAGTTATGGGTAGAAATGGAGGTCACAGAGCTCTTTAGCAGACAAAGAGAGATTTTATGGAACCTGTTTTGGGATTTATGTTATATTGGTATGTTTGAAGATGGTGTGTTTAAGTACTGTACTACCATCTTTCCATCCACCTTTATCTAATACAATAAGCCATTAAAAATTTATGGAGGTTTCCTGGTGAAATTCCCCAATTTTCAAGGTGAGTTTCTAAGTATGCAAGTGAAATTGAAAGCTTTATTTTTTGTAATTTTTTTATTATTAATTTTCTTATTTCGATTTGTGTTTGCAGTAAGGAAGACTCTAGCTTTTTAGTTACTCCGAGGAAGAGATCTAGAGCTACTACCAGTAAGCAAGCTCTAATGGAAGATTATGGCACTTTACCTTCTCCCACTGAGAAATACACAAAGACCTATTTCTTCTTTCTTCAGTTCACCTAGGTTGATCACAAATTTCAGTTCCAAAGGTACAGGGTTCTCTAAAACTGAGGCTTTAATGAGCCCAACCTCCATACTCGATAGCAAGCCATTTTCGAGCTAAAAATGCTAAGAGTTCAACAAGCGTGAAGAGTTCAACAAAAACACATAAAGCTTGTCGTTCTCTCGTTGACTGTGGAGGAGGAAGCTTTGATCTGGAAAAGGGGAATGGTAGTAGCTGGCAAAAACGAAAACCCTCCCTCGTGAGTTAAAAAAAAAAAATTGCCATGTCATAAAAATAAGTTAGCGTAGATACCTTCTCCATCTATGTCGTGCATGGCAATATGAGTGACATCACTCATAATCTCAGCACTTTAATTAACTATTTGATTATTAATATATATATATATATATATATATATTAAATTACAATAAGGTATTATTTATTTATACATTGACTTGAATAGTTATCAATCTATTTATATTTTACAAAATACATGTATTTTATATACCTGTGTGTTTTATAGAGGTTTGTATATAAAAATAATTATTTATGTATTAAATTGAGTATTAAATTAATATATATATTTGTGAGTTTATTTATACATGGGGTATGTATATACAATCATGTATATGTATAAATTATATTTGTGTGTATGTATATATGTATAAAATATATGTATACATATATGGGTGTATATATATGTGTATGTGAGTATGTGTTTATATGTGTGTATTTTTATATATGTATTTATGAGTATATATTTATAATTGTGTTTACAAATATATACGTGGATGCGTAAATGTGTTCCTGATTGATTGTACGTATGTGTTTGGTGAAATTTGATGTAGGTATTTATTTTTACCTAGGCTAGAATGGTAATTAACCATATATATTAGGGGTATATTGATAATTTTTCGTTTACTTGAGGGGTATTTTGGTAATTTATGAGATGACCAATGACATTTTGATAATTGTATCAGGGTGATTAGCAATGTCAAATCATTGCTGTGAACAGGAGCAATTCGATACTTATTGCTATTGGACTAGGATGATTTGGTAATTATGCATATTATTGCATGGCTTGTTATTACTTATACATTGTGGCATGAACATTCATTTGTATAGAATAATGCTGGTGGTTTATTGTTTTATGTGAAATGAAAGATTTTTTTCTTGAGGTTTGTGTTTTCAAAATGATCTGCACGACGAGGTGCATAGTTTCAAACCCTGGTTTGTAGTCGCTCTATGAATTACTGACCACACATAGTGGTGAGTCATCTAGAACGATGGTTCATCCGCATACCACAAAGTTGTGGTATTTTGTCCACGAAATGCGGAAAAAGAATGAGCTGCCCGGTTTAAAATATACAAGGGAAAACTATTGATTTTAGGTGTATAGTGTTACCTTCATGACATGACATTGTCATTGTAATATCTGCTTACTTTTATGTGTAGCTGAATTTTGGCCAAAGTCAACTCTGGTCAAAGTCAACGCAAAGACCAGTGACCGTTGAGTCATAGTCTGGTATGGGTTGACTAAGACTGAGAGGTTTATGATCTTTTATGTGTTCTCTGTGTTTGTTTCTTCTATAAAGGGCAAAGTCCAAGTTAAGGTCAAAGTCAAAGTCAAAGTTAACAATCCACCCTGCCACATCATCATTTAGATTGAAAGTGTGATGACTGGGACTCATGACTGGACTGTATTTGGGGTATGTGTGGATAGGAGTGGTCTTGTTTTAGTAAGGGGAGACCACTTGCAAGACGAAGTTTTGAAATTGGTTAAACATTGGTTAAAAGGTGGCCTATCAAGTGCCACCTCATTAAATCCCTAGGACACCCTTTTTGACCACTTAGTT
Source organism: Rhamnella rubrinervis (assembly GCA_007844105.2). Taxonomy (NCBI): domain Eukaryota; kingdom Viridiplantae; phylum Streptophyta; class Magnoliopsida; order Rosales; family Rhamnaceae; genus Rhamnella; species Rhamnella rubrinervis. Next base: position 2,404,614 of record CM017579.2, read on the forward strand.
TTCAAGCAATCAAACTCATTTTTGAGCTAGAGCAGCAGACCATTCTTAAAGAGAGAAGAAGGTTTTCTTAAAGAGCGAAGAAAGGGGGAGAAGAGTAAGGGTTAGATCTTCAAGTGTGTTAAGAGGGAATCAAGAGAAACTTCAAGAATAAGGAAGGAGCTAGTGTCTGGCCATTTCCAGTAGCTTTTTGGGGTGTTTTTGTCTTACTTTTCAAAGTTTTAAAGTGAGGCTTTAGGCTAAGCAAGGTAGGGTCCCAAATCCATCTATTCAAAGTTTTAAAGTGAGGTTTGACATGATTATCTTTTTTCCTCTATTTATTTTTCTACTTGGAACCAGTTGGAATCTCTTGAAAAGTGTATTTAAATGCTAGATCTAGCTTGATCTAAGTGTATTCTATGTAGATGAGCAAAAGCCCCAAAATCTTGGTATGTTAGGATTATATTTAGTTGGAGTAAACTGTAAATCTGAAATGTACTGAAAATTTTGTAAAGTTTGGCTGATTGCTGGCATTCGGGTATTTGTCCAAAAATTCTGAAATTTTTACTACCTAAACTTGAGTGTCTCATGAACAATCTCATTTGTGAATTTCTGAAATCCGAGTTTTGATGAGGGAGAAATAAATGTTTCAAAATTACTGGATGAACAGGAATTCTAGGAGGAACCCTGCATTAAACATGAAGGACCCCTTTCAAAGATAGGGCACCAAATTTAAAGGCTTTTGTCGGGAATGATTTCATATAACATAGAATAACCTTAAAATGTATAAATGGCTCTTTCAGTTTTTTATGGGCTTAATGCCTGAGTGCAATAATATTTTATCCTCAATTCAACATCAAGTTCCTCCACTAGACATTGAGAGAGAAATTGCTAATGTAAGACCAAAGAGACACGACTTGCTCCCCATTACTAGGTTACGTGTTGGAGGTCGATCTTATATTACTCAGGGTGCTTTAGATCAGGTTCTTGCAGCTAAACATGCTTTTAGACATCGACCTTATGGTCAGAATCTTCAATTTGGAAGCTTCGTCGGTGCATCAGGCCAACAAGACATGTCCAAGATCATATGCCATGCAAGAAGCATGCCTTGTCACATGATGGAAAAATCTTGCAAGCGGTGGAATGCAAACTCTCATCGACAGTCAGACATAACTCATCTTACTGCTCACCTAGTGATGCCTACTAAATAGGAAACTTCTCAATCCCCTTACTCCATAACGCCTTTATTTCATTACTTTTATGATCTTAAGGGCACACCCACACCCGACACAGATTGTTTTACCCCATGACAGCGGAAGCAGATTCAAAGGTTGAATCCATCTTATCATATCTCTTCCTCCTCTGTTTCAAGTATTTGCTCCTCTTACGCTTACAACAAAGGGTTGCTTACTTTCGTCAAGTGCATCGAAGAATATGACTGGTGATTCTTCATTATTTCTGCTCTTTGTTCTCCATCTAAGTTCCTGATTGCTTAAATTGCAAACTCTAAACAATTCTTTCTAGCCAGTCTTGGTACTCTCTCTCGTTGTCATTGAATATTTTAAGTTCTTTTTAATTTTCTCGCTCTCTTAGTGAATCTTCTTTCGGGCTTGAAAAAAAATGCTTAAATTCACTTCTCAACTACCTCTTGCCTAGTACAAGATCATGCACAGGCCTTATGGAGTAAAGGATTGGGAGGACCATATAGTAGGCAAGCTTTCTTTTTTGGAGAAACTTAAGTTACCTTAGTCTTTTGCCTTTTTCACTGTGTCTAGTGTTGTTTCCTTACCCCCCTTTTTTTTGTTGTGGTATTGTAGATTAGGACATGTATGTAGCTTAAGGCTTAATTTATTACTGTATATTGGAGACAGCTGGCTCTCTCTTGATCTCAGCTTCTGTCCTTAGACCATTTTGGACTGAAGTTGTCTATTATGACTATCATATATTTTTTTAACTGAATACTTTCCTCTGTCATCTCTGGTCTGTCTTTGAGAGTAGATATTCTACCTTCCCTGACTATGAAAAGCTTTGAGTCTATTAAGGGAGGATGTGGTAGTAACCACCGTAGTACAACTTTGTCTAAAGCTGGGCATCTAGCCATGTAGTAAGACTCACCTTAGCCACTATAGTGACCCCACCCCCAACTTTAGTTACGAAGCAAAAGCCCACCTGCCCAATTTATGAGCCCCTTTTCGATTCCCTCACCTAATCTCATAAGAAGTAAGCTAAGTAGACCCTACCTTAACTTGTCCTTAAACAGTCAGCCTTCACTAGGCTGCTAACATTGCTAAATGCTCCACCTAATACGGCAGATACGAAAATGGCTAAAGAAGTTGGAGGAAACAAGTTGTTTTGCAATTGTGTGCATGAGGGTACGTTATTAGTATTATGAGAATTGGCAACATCGACAGAAAGCGGGGTAGGAATACACTTTTTTAGGTGTATTTATATTGAAGTAAGTAGTCGGCCTAACCTTCAGTTCCCACAACTAAGTTTTTCTTTCTCACTCCTTATGTACTTTTTCTTACTTAATCCATACTTTTTTACTTCTTCTGAATTGTGGGGCAAAAGGCGCACTCTACTTTTACTTCAAACAATAGGTGAACAACTAACATTGCAAGCAAATAGAGAGCCCCTGCCCATTTGTTTGAGTCATTGTGAGCTGGAAAGCATACCAGTAATTTGAGTCTCGAAAGGGCCGCATGCTTAATTATTATTGTAATAATAATAAAAAGATAAAGAAAATAATTTTTCTTTTCCAATTGTTCATTCCTAGGAAGAGAAAGAAGCATATAAAGCAAAGGCCTCTTCTTTCCGTCCACTCTTCCTGAAATGAACTAATTGCATGTAGAGATCCATAGGGGCTTATAGTTTAATTGGTTCGCACCCTACTAAGCCTACCCCCCTTCTCTTCCTCAATACAAGGCAGTCAAAGTGTCCACCACCCTACGGATCTCAATCTAGTAACAATGCTTGGAATTTCACTGCTACCCTTTGGGCACGGTTCCTACGCTTACTAATCAACTACATTCTTGCAGTATGCCCTTTCAGGCAATATGACTTTTGTAATATGCAAAGTAGTTGAGTCATAGCTCTCTTTGATTGTTATATTCTTGCAATATCGAAGGCATGGTTCATCCTCTAAGATAGAGTAGATGTGAAGGTTCTGATTGAAGATCTTAGCGAGACAACCTAAGTGACAATCGACACTCGAATGCTTGAGGAGTAGCTAGCAAAATGGAAAGCTATGGAAATGGTAAACTAACCAGTCAGGCACGTTATGAGGCCATACAACAGACCGAGAGGTTATAATTCCTTTTTCAATTTCTGGGAGTGAATGTAAGAAGTGCTGACAATGGATCAAATGTGAACATTCAACCAAAGGTGTCTTGAGGATCAGCACTAAGAATTGTGGCCATAACAATTCTAGCTACATATGGTTGGAGTAAAACTTACGGTTGGAGAACAACTTACGAGCTTTTTAGCTAAAAGAAAAAAAAAAGGATCCAAGTACCTTTAGTCCAATTTTAGACAAATAGGAAAGAAGGATATGAAGCACTGCTAGGTAGACCAAGAGGTAGACCTAGCTATAACCAGGGCATGATTAGGCTAATAAAAAAGAGTCTCAAGCAAGGAAATGTGAGAGGCTTTGTTTTACATAAAATGGACTCCAGAAATTTCATTTCCATAATGGTGATGCTAGAATCAGTTGACCTAGTTTACGTATATAAGGGTGATTACGCTAGCCAAATTGCATTAATACGATTTATTCGCCCTACTAGCCTACAAAGCAACTCGAACTTTTAGTAAGACTAGGGTCTGGGAGACTCATTCTATTCTCTTTGAGGTGATTTGTGTGAAGCCTCTAGCTTAGGGGGGAGCGTAGAATTGTTGAAAGGCCTTGGCAACAGTCTCGTATCCATGTTGTCCCGACTCCAAACTCGATGTTTGTTAACTAAACTGAGCATTCCAAAACTCTTTCTTAACTAACTTCTTTCTCGTTCCATTGTACAACCCTTACTCGACAGTTTTGATTATGTGTTTTTTTGCAGTGTCTTGGGAGCATAGGAGTGAGCCTGGTTCATTCTTTTATGTTGAGGTCGGTGCTAGTCTTTTTATGATTAAGAGTCTAAGTGGTGTTGAAGCTGGCTTATTTATGCTAGTCATCTTAGAGCTATGAGTCAGAACAATATTTACCAACCTTTCCATAGTCATCTTGTTCATATATAGAAAAAGCTTTTAAATATGTGTCCAAATGGTTATATTAAAGTGTTTTGTCTCTTCCCCAAAGTAACATTGCCAAGCAGGCAATCCTTGTCTTATTTATTCAGCTAGCTTTTCCCATGGTACTCAAATTCCATTTGTGAGAGCTCCATTGGCTCAGCTACTTTTTTTGAGAGGTAAGGCAAGACCTTAATTCTAGAAAGAAAAATTCCTATATGTAAAGTGTTGAGCTGAAGAGGGAACAAGTCCCACAGAAAGATGATATGTGGGGGAAAGAATTAAATAAAAAGATCTTTTGGACTAGAATGGTAGACCTCCTATCCACTGACTACAAGACTGCAGCCTAACACCCTAGTTAGCCTGACGACCAGCTAAATGAGTCGGTTCCCTCTTCAAATGATGAATTTTAACTCAATTGAATATGTTTTGTCAAAATAAAGCATATGTGCCAAGGTTCTTGATTATTACTATTTGCCTATCTAATCATGTTAAAAGAACCTTTTATATGATGACTTGAAAAGAATTAATAGTTTGGACAAAACTATGTCCATGCAGAAGAGTTTTTACTTTTTTAAAGGTTGCATCTTTGATCCCTAGAGGAGACCTATTCAATTTCATATGACAGCACCATTGCCATCTCTTATGACACCCACCATAATCTGAATTCCTATAATAGTAGCATTCCCTCCTCTTTCAAAGTACATCTTGATGTGATTTGAATAGGAAATTGCCACGAGACTGAGATAACTATGTTTGAATTTAAATGGAAAAAAGTAATAAAATAAGACCTCATCATGTTCATCCTTACTAACATCCCACACAAAAAATGAAATATTTTTTATAGTCTTGATTTATCCAATCACATTAATGAAGAAGATGGACTTCAACCAAGTCAGGCCTTCTTATGAAATGGCTATGAATATTTCCAAAAGAAAAAAAAAGCCAAGGTGCTCATTTTTGGGTACTAAGTACCTTTCTAATGACAAAATGGATTGACCAACCCACTTTTAAAATATCCTTGATCTAGAAAGGTTTTTTTAGTACAAAGAGACTTTCATGCAGAACTTGGGCAATGGAGAGCGAATTCGTTTCTGGGATGATGTTTGGCTGTGCCACTCTCCTTGGCTATGCGTGCCATAATTTCTATCAATTTTCAAGGTTCTCAAGACCTCAAAGTGATAGTTACATTCAATATGAAGGAGAAAAAGGATGTCTCCCCCTATTCAACTACCTATCCAAGAGCATTGGGCTTCAAAACAGTTTTCTTCTTTGGTTTTTTTTCTCTATGGACTACATAGATTGGATCTTCCAGCCCAAAAAATAGAGGAGAATCTTTTTTGCCAGCTAAATCCTCGTAATAATTGTGCCAATTTTGCCTAAAAAGATCTCTAGGTGATCAAAATGGCCCCCTTTTTCACTAGATGAGATTAGGATGAAAGTCTATTATCTCAATGCTTATTTTCATTGGCTTGCTCTTCTAAATCCAATTTTGGCCTGCAGTAATGTAATTAGGATTTCATCTCCAAACTTCTTTTTTGTATGAAAGCAAGAGATGAAAAATATTATTCTAAAAGCTGCCTTATTCCATCAAATCTAGAAGCACTTTTGCAACCTTCTCTCTAAAAGAGGTTGTTTCCTTAGCGCTCTGTTTCTTTCTTTGACTTTTTTCAAAAGGAAATGAAAGCCTTCCTTAGAAGTTATCACTCAATTGAAAGGATATAACACATATGAAACCTTAGGTTTGCTGACTTTATTAGGTATAACCTTCACTACGACATTAGTAGTTTAGCCCTTTATGCTTCCCACAGGATTTTTTTTATAGAATGACAGTTAGGGGCAATATGAAAGATTGGTCTACTCCACAAAACTAAGCTTTTCTGTTCGCTCCTCCTATGTGGTCGGCCTTCTTACTAGTTTGCCTCCTTTATCTTGATATAATATAACAATAACCGAGCTCCAACTTTGCTTTCATTCTTCACCCGCACTCGTTGGATGTATCAATCATCCCACTCTTAAGGTAAGGAGTCTTCTATGTGTTATAATCTTTACAGGAATGAATTGTATATGTTGGTTGAGAATTGCCTCAGGAATTCATTAATAGTTACTTTGCCAGGTTCTAGGGTTTGGCTACTTTTTCTTTTTTGTTGATCGAGACACTTTGCCTCATTCCACTCGTCCAGCCTTCTTCATGAACTTGTACAATCGATGCCACAAAGATAGCCAACTCCATTATTGAAGAAATAAGGAAAGGGCGACCATTTGGCACCAAATATCCAAAGGTGTGGTGTTATGAAAAGAAGGTAAACCATAAAAAAATGATGACTATTCATGATTGTTTTCGTAAAAAGACCCTTTAGTTCTGGCAAACAGATCATAATTATGGGTACCTGGGAGCATACTGATGGAATGAACGAACACGATTAGTTAACATAATATGGTCATGGTCAAAGATCTTAGGTTGTAACTTGATTATGAGAAAATTTGTTGATGTTATGCCCACAAAGTGTGGAAAGTTCCAAACATTGGAACTACTCGGGAGGAGTTAGGAATAGGAACAGGAGAAGCGAGAACCACTTAAATAGAGGAATTGATTATATTTTGTGTTTTGTTCTCCATAGAAACTGGGGATAAAAAATCACTAGATTTGATGACTTATTGGGGGAAAGACAAAATTAAACCATGTTATTGAAGACGTTGTAACATATGTCAGGGAGACCTCTGTTAAATGTGTATGAACAAATTACGAGTCCAAAAATAGGCTAAGAAAGGGCTGAGCTAATGGAGATATTAACTCTTGGGAACCAATAGCTCGTAAACCATGTCAAACTAGGACCGATCAATATCTGAACCGGACAGATTCGAACTTCTCCTAGAATAGTTTCTAGTGCGAAATGAAATTCATAGGATATATGACTAATTCAAAAGATAAATACAAAAATTTGATAGGATTCGATTTATTTTAGTAATGAACAAAACAAATTGGATTGATTATGTGTCATAATTTTATCACTACATCGAAGGCTTTTTTAAAAATATATTGATAAGATAGCTTGGTACCCAGACAAACAGTATCAGTGATTGTGATCCTCATTGTGTACATAATTCGTATTAGAATCTAGCAAATAGAGTTTTTGGGTATAAGGCATATAACAAAACATTTTCCATTCCTATCAATCATAAAAAAAAAAAAAAAGTAGACAGGAATAGTTTGATTCTCTAAGGAAGCAGGTTTTGGTTTATTGTTTTAGCGGCCAAATTCTCTTGTTGGTGTTATACCATGAAATAAAATGGAGAAAAAGACCCTCTCGAGAGTAGATAAAGAAAACTATTTTCAAAAGACAAATTCTAGTGAACCACTTTCCTCTTTTCTTTTCTTTATTCCCCTTTGAAAGAAGTCAAAAAAAAATAAATATAATGCTCTTGTCTAATTGAATAATTTCAATGCTTATGCTATTAACATGGACTGGAGACTTCACAACATATACAAAGAGTAACTGATCCATATGAATATCGTCCTAATTTAGGTCTTGTTTCACACTTCAATGGATAACTCAAACCCCTACCTTGACTATCTTTTAAAGTTCTAAATAATCTACTGATCAAATATCGTAGGGGCAGACTACTCTAAATTTAGCCATCCCATAGTTACCCTCAAAGCGATCTTCTTCTAGTTACCAGTAGAAATTAGGCATCCAATTGCTAGCTCTAAATAACCAGCCCAGAAACAATAAGTGAAATTCTTCCATAACATATTGGGACAGGGATGGGCACAAGCTGAGTGATGTAGGTGCACAAGAGTACTTCACGCCACAACTATCTCTTTTATAAGTTCTACAAACCGATGTCTGATGCTTCATCTAGGAGAAAAGAATCAGAGATAAAAAGATTTCTCGTATATCATATGTAGTAAAATTGTAACACCCTCTTACCCAAATTCGAAGACACAACTATAGAGATATTACTCCGTATAAACTTCAAAATATGCTCCTTTGGACAATGCTTAAAATACATACATATATTTTTTTTATTCTTTAGGATCATTTTACCACTCATTAAAAATCATAATTTTTAAGGTAAACATAAAAGTTTACAAACCCACAATGTAAAGAAAATAGTATTTAAAAATTAGAGTTTCATTGTCTAAAGAAATAGAAAACAAAATACGGAAAGTAAATTTACATAATTGCCCCTGTTTGTGGTAGGCTAGTTAGTGAACCGTGTCTCCTTGTGGGACCCACATGATCGATTGTGGCTAGACGGTTCATGAGCTTATCCATCCATGGTTCCCACAACCATTACTTTCTAATGCACTTTTAAAAACATAACTCTCGTAGAAAAGTCAGTTCCTATGATATGTTTCGATGCAAATGTTTGCATGTGATTACTCATCAATTTACAATATAGTTTACCCCTATATACTTTATAACTGTGTTCAGTGTAATAAATTATCATGCAACACTCGTTCACAGAGATAACCAACTCGATTATACACATACATAGGAAAATGTGAGAAAGTATCTCTAAATTACCCACACAATATGAATTTATAAATTTTCCCTTATAAAAATATAAAATATCAATTTTGCCCTTAGCAAAATATGTAATACCAATTATGTCTTTAGTAATATTTTAAAATTTTAAAAATGCCCTTGTACATATTTCATAATTACAGATATTGTTTGTAATGTCTTCTTGTTCTTCTTTGACAATAAAAATGTGCAAAGCAAGAAGCTAATATTTGAAGGATCAATGTGCAGAACCTAATTGTTTTCTTTATTTTTTTCTTAAAAAGAGTTATGGAGAACCCATATATTATTTTAATTAATTGACATGCTAAAAGGCATTATTAATTAAGCAAATTCAAATCCAATTCATATGTAGGTGGCCCACTGGAAAGTTGAAACTAGGGAAAAGACATGCATAGTTCGCGCATTAGAAGTGAAAACCATGGAAAATCATGAGATTTTCATACTTTTCAAACAGTAGGTTTTTTTTACTGGGCTTTTTTAAGTTGGGCTTCATAACTCAGTCTAATCTGATTACCGCCCAAACCAAGCCTCTCAATCTTCGAGCTGGGTGGGCTCGGTTTGAGGCCCAATTTATGTCGATTCGGGTTGGGCTTTTCAGCAGCCCTATCATGGGTGGGTCAGTTTGACGAGGCCTAAAATCGACCTTTCCTTACCCGTGCCCACCCCTACTTGGCTTGGAGTCCCCTAGGTGGTCGATTATCTTTTTTTGGTTTTTCCTCGAATTTTTCTCACTTTCTCTCTCTTTCTCTGTAGAAACTTCCCTGAACATGTTAATGGAAAAAATGGTTGGCCCCCCTTTGTTAAATAAAGCAGAATTTTAAAAATAAAAAGTAATTCAAAAGGAATTAGAAAAATAAAAAAGGAGTCAAAAAGTCAACATGGTCAAAAATCAAAAACATTTTGACTAAGGGTAAAATGGAAAAAAAAATAATTATTCAACCCCTAACTAGACAATTCAGACCCCTTTTTTTAAGTGCTCGGGAAACTCTTAGGTAGCCCACTGTGGTGTAAATGGTGATGTGGCAGTCAAACTTTAACTGTAACCAAAAGTCAACTATTCCGAAAAATATAGGTGTTACAATTGAAACCTCCTTAGTCGATCAAGATACACTTGGGGTTGGATTTGAATTGTTTTATTATCCGACGGCTAAAAGTTCATGATACAAGTGCTTACTTTAGATTTTTTTTTTCTTTTGATGTTTTAATTTTTTGATAGCATCTATGTTTATAATAGTGTCACCCCAAGAAAAATAAATTATGTATGAGAATAGATAAAATCTCAAATATTAGGGGGCTAGATTCTTCATCCTTAGCATTTCATCAAGCATAACAATTGCATTCTTCAAGAATTTAATGTCAGATTCATGTTGGATTTATTGCTGGATGCATGACAGATTTCTTACCAGATATTTAATGCCATAGTGGTCAAATTAAACTATCAACATTCACCAAGCCCAAAGTTACTGGATGAAGTTGAACTCAAGCTCTCTAAACCGTCAATCATGAGCTACATTTCAAGCTAAGCATATGCAGTTGTACCTCACACCTTCACTAAATGTAGATTTGTTGTTGAATTTTAGATGAAGCATTCTCAAGTCAAGCGCAAGTCGTGCTGGATTTTTTCTAAAACATTCCCATGTCAAAAGCAAGCATCGTCAATAATGAGCAACATTTCAAGCTAAGCGTACATAGTGTTACCTCATGGCTTTACCAAATGTAGATTTGCTACTGAGTTTTAGATGAAATATTCCCAAGTCACATGCAAGCCATGCTAGATTTTTTCTAAAGCATTCCAAGTCACAAGCAAGCTGTGCAATTTTTTTTAAGCATTTTAACTCAAAAACAAGTCTTTCTGTATTTTTTTTAGCATTAGCAAGTCACAACCAAGCCGTGTTAGATTTTTTTTTTAAGCTTTCACAACTCACAATCAAGCCATACAAAAGTATTTTTTGTAAAGCAAGGCACGGAAGATTTTTGTAAACATTGTTCTTAAAGATGCCAAAGTCACAGCAAAGCCATGCTAAATTTTATTCGAAGCATTCTCGAGTCAACCCATGCTTGTAATGCCCCACCACAGGCCTAACCTAGCCCAAAAGTATTAGGTAAAGGTATATTTTTGGAGTCTTTAGCTTGGTTATAAACCATACTTGAGCCTTGTTTTCAGCTGCTATGAGACTTTTCACTTTTTCTTATCCATTAATGTGCTGCTTACAATCCACCACACTCCATTAGACTGCACCTCATGGGACCCGTTAGGACTTTAATGGTCCCCTTGGTCCATTAACCCTCCCACAAGGGCTCCCACAAATAATTCTGACCAAGTCATAGTCTGATACCATTTGTAATATCCCACTATAAGGCCTAGTGTCACTCAAAATTGGTAGCTGAAGGTATCTTTTTGGAGTCTTTAGCTTGCTTATAAATCATACTTTGGCACTATTTGCAACTGATGTTAGACTTTTCACTCATTCCTAATCCATTAATGTGGTGCTTGCAATATTTCCTGCAAACATAAAGGGTCTTATGCCCTAAAATAAAAGGGTCAAACAATTTATTTATTTTTTTGTGTAGTTTGAAACTTAGAAAGTTGGTTTTTGAAGAATGTTTTATTTAAAATGTCTAATCATTTCTTATAATTTTGTTTTAATGATAACTATTATTACACATATATGAGATTTGATTGTTATTGATTTGGTTTAAAAGTTTTTAAATTATGTTGTTCCTTTAGACATGATTGATGGAGTAGCCATTTTAACTGAGTATGGTATAAAGAACTTGCATAGGGTGTGTTACAATTTTGGTATCATAGTACGATTTAAGAACCATGGGGACATTAGTATGCTGAATTCTTCTTGAAGCATCTGCCAAGTCGCAAAGCCAAAAATCATGTTAGAGAAATTATTTTTCTTGTCAACTTATGTTTTAAAAGTTATGCATCGTATAGACATAGCTATGCACTTGTAGGCAGTTAAAAGTTTAAAATGGATGGAGCTTTTATGATTGTGAATCGTCTAGTAGAGGTCCCACTAACTAGTGAATGGAGAGATTGGATTCTCGCATGCGCGCACATGTGAGCGTATTGGTGTGTGTGTGTAGGATGTAGCCCCGACACTTGCATACGCGGATGAAAGCTGTTTCAGACTCACTTATACTGTTTCCTCTAAACGATCAAATGTGCAAGGATTTTCTTGAAAGTATGCATATGTGCTGCTTTAGGAAATTAGAGTTGCCGACGGGTAACAAGCTCTAGTGTAATTAAAACTTACGCAAAGTGAAAAGTCCTACGTACAAGAGTTTTTAAAGGTCATTGCATAGATGATTGCTTTTGAAAGAGAAATGAACAAGAGGTTTTCATAACTGTTAACATTCCTTCAGCATACCGCACTGCATCATCATATGCATGTTGGGAACCTACTTGGTGTATTTCACTCACTCCTGTTTGTTTCATGTGTTTAGGTAATCTTGAACCCTAGCTTGAGCAATTTGGCAATAACGTGGTGGACCGGCGGAGAATGGCAATAGTATAAATTTGTTTCGCATTTTATTTCCTTTTGAATAAAGTTAGAACTCTGATAAAGATACAGTTGATCTTCTTTACATTGTGGGTCTAGCACTCTGATAAAGATACAGTTGATCTTCTTTACGTTGTGGGTCTTGTGTAAAGAACCGAAATTACTCAGAGATTAAAAATATTTTGGTTTTACTATTAATATTAGCAGTTTAAATATTATCCTAAAGAGTAAAGAAAATTTTTATTCAGTTTTCTAATTTTGCTTCAAAGGAAAATTTTTCTTTTACATTATTCATTTATACCGCCTTTTCGAAGTAGCATCTCTCTATTCAGGTCTTCGGATTTGGGTAAAGGGTTGTTACAGTTTTTGGTATTAGAGCCTTGGTTTATTGAAATTTGTATTGATGCCTACTATAGTGTCCACTCGCAAGCCAAAGGTAAATTACTTTTCTTGTACTTGGTTTCGCTTTATTGTTGACTCTGTGTTTATTTGCTTTACTGTACTAAGGTGGGTCAACAAGTTAGTACCATTCCTCAGTGTCAATCTTGTGGCAAGGATCATAACGGAGACTGTTGGAAGAAGACGGGAATATGCTTCAAGTTCGACAAGGCTGGTCATATGATACAAGATTATCCTAAAATGGAGGTAGAAGGCAGCAGCCCATTCAAGGTCGGGTGTTTGCCTTGTCAAGGGAGGACGCTAAGAAAGATAGTTCTACCATGGTGGCAGGTACAATCTCTTTGAATGGTTCGAATGCTTATGCTTTATTTGATTCGGGTGCTACGTATTCATTTGTGTCTAGATGGTTTTTGTCTATGTTAGGCTTTTCGAAGTAGCATCTCTATATTCGGGTCTTCGGGCTCGGGTAAATGGTTGTTACATAGCCAGGTAGGATTGTAGACTTCTGTAATAAATCGTACCTAAAGTAATTCATCTGCTTCGACTTTGATTACTTTGTACTTTTCTGTGTTGAATAGTTGTCTTTTTTGTTGGACAAAATTCGAGATCAAAATTTAGGTGGTGAATCATAAAATCGTGATCAATTCTTAGCATGCCCGAATGAGACCAAGCAAATATATCAATGTTATTAGTGAGGAACTGTTTAAAATAGCCTTGCTACTTACTAGTCAGGAGGGCACCAATTTTGGTTGTTTTGGTCTTATGTATAGGGTGGATGGAGATTGTAAGCAAGTCTTTTATAGGTTTTCTCTCATCAATTCTTTTTTATCTTCTTTGAATAATGTTTGCTTGACAAAATTTGGAAGTAATGGACCGATGTCATCTTGAAAATCGGAGGAAGACACTTCTCGAGTTTGAACTTGGTCTTGAGTTCTCAAATCATGTGTGGCCTCTTTGTTTGTGACAATTCTAATGGCATGATATCATTTATGCCTTTTTGTTTAAGGGGCGCTACATCTAGTGGGGTTAGATAATCAACAAGTAGAGATTAGAAGGCCAAGTTGGAGGAATGAGGGGCAACCGTCAGCTTTGGCTCTCTGACACTCAAGTTAGCATTTGTCTTAGTGAGAAAAACAGTTGCAAAGCAGCTATCAAGTAAGATAACTTAGAAGAGAGAATTAAAGTGAGACAGATCCCTCTTTTCTTTACCTCAACCGTTCTTACCTCTTTCCAAATATTTCAGACCCAGCTCTCATTCTTTACCACATGACATTTCTAACAATATGATCTATATCTTTTCTCTTATTTTATCTAGGTGTTGGATATAGTTGTTAAGTTGTTATAATTGTTTAAAGATGAGAAGGTTCTTTCCTTACTAAAGTAGAGTCCAGCTGGAGGTTCCCCCTGTCAAGTTGGAGTTGGGCATTTCTCCGGTGGAATTTCCCTAATTACCATGTCATTGTGTATCTTGATCAAATGCCTTTCTGAGGCATTTCCCTAGAGAAAACTATCACAAACAAATACAGTAATTTCTAAAATTCCTTAAGTTTTCTTTAATGTATGAAGTTGATTTCTTATGTAATTCTAACTAGATTTGGTAAATATTTTTGGATGATTGCCTTTAATAATTTACTTCTCCATCAACTCAATACAAATATCCTCATTCTTCTCAAGCCATGTTACTTCCTTTTTCTCCTTATCATCAACATTTTTATTAGGATTAATAATTGATTGTTCTTTTAAAATCTACTATCACTACAAAAAATTAGGACAACTATGACAACACAAATTTGTCTCTAAACTCCATTTTTTGTCACTATATTTATATATGTCACAAATTTTGATCGTCATATCATGGACACAAAAAGTAGACACTAATTCTACTTTGTGATAATTAAATGGTATTATCATTGATGCCCACTTCCCTATGACAATTTTATTATTGTCACTAAATCTCGGACCTTCTGTGTCATGAATTTTCATCACAATAAGGTGTAAAATTTGTCACTTAATCCACCATGTTTATCACTGATTGCATCCAAAAATCTTGTTAAATCTCAACTTTCTATGACAATATGGGTTTCAATGAAGACTCACACTATTGACACGAAATAATATCGTGTCAAAATGATTGTCACTGACATTATTTAACATACTATATGTTTATCATGTTAAATATTTGTGACATTAGTAGTTGTCATAGAATGTATTTATGACATTCTGTACAATTTATCACAATATGTAGCAGTGACAATATTTGTTGATATTGAAAGTAATTGTGACATGGGTAATGTTTGTGACAATAACTTTTAGTGACAGAAAGAATTAGCATAGAAAAGATCAGTGTCGAATTTTGGATGGACACAAATAACTTTCATTAATAGTTTAATAATATAGTAACACTGTTCATTTTGTCACTGTAGGATATTATGATTGTTATTTGTTAGTCAGTGAGAAGTAAAATTGTCACAGAAAACATTTGCGTCGAGATTTGGATTAACACAAATAATATCCATTTATAAGTTGATAATATAGTGATAATTATTTTGTCATAGCTCATTTCATCACTCATTAGTCCATTGTTACTGCTTTTTATGAAAAATTCATTTCATTGTGTAATTTGTCACAATTTCTTTTACTTACTACATAGTATTTTTCACTATCCTTTTATTACTGTCATGCTTATTTTGACATTGATTAGATTGAGGGCTCAATTCATCATGCATGTAAACATATAAATTAATACTGACCCCTGCACACCATTAGTTAATAAGAAATAGAATTTTCATTTCACCTTGCATGTAAAATACACATGTTCAAGCATGTAACACTTACAATATCCGCTCATTATACTCAATGTGCACAAAAAACATAATTTTTCATTGAAGTATATCATTCAATAAATATGCTTTCAAGAAAAATTATCCCATATCCATACTACACATCCTAAAGCATTACATACCACTATCTTGTCAAAATATATACTACGCTTTTTGCAGGTCTAATCTACTACATAGAGTATGTTGCCAAATGAAACTTTCCAAAATTAAATACTACTATATATAATACCTAAAAAGTCAACCTGTATACATTAAACGCAACATATTAGCATATACAAATGTGTATACATACATATACATTTAATTGTTAGTTGTTATAATTTAACAATAAAGTATATTTATGGATTGATTTACACATCTATACAATGTAAATTAACAATCGACTTACATATATGTCATTCGATTCTTCATCCACCCACTTTTTTTTTCTTGCTATAATGGGTGTCATTAAATAATTGAATTTTGTCAACTTCACTTTCATTTTCTAGTACTTCCTGTATACATGATCAAGAATAAATATTACATTTAAATTTACTATGTATACATATATACTTAATATGTATGACCATCAGTTAATGGATCTCCAATGTCTAAATATTTGCACCAAGTTAGAAAGGTAACAGAATTACTTCAAATTAATGGGATTAGTAAGGAAATTAAATAAAATACCTTCTGGCTCATCCACTTCTATGGTATCTTTCAATTGATTCTTTTGATGTGTTTGCTGAAAATAGTCAAGAAAAAGTAACAAATTAAATTAGTACCTACACTAAATTCTCAAATCATACCCAAAATGATCAAAGCAGAAGGGATGACAGCTCATTGACACTCACCATGAGATATCCAAATTCATTATGGGATAAGTATAAAAATTATTAACTAAAATATGAATTAAAACACTAGACAAAATATGATAAATAGAATCACATATTAGCAGCAAGACAAAAGGAAGAAGAATAGTTAATATATCAATAAGCAATATCCAAAGCTAATTAATTAATCATGTTAAATAGTTGCCAACCCGATCAAGCATAAATAGAACAATAGTATGCATTGCATAATGTATTTGCCTATTCTTCTAGAAGTTGGTATGCCAGCAACAGAGATAAAAAATTTAAGCACAATACATAAATTTCTAAGTTTCTATGATAATATGGAAGTACAAATTAAATTACAATTATACTATTTCTTCCTCGTTTTCTACCTATGTTTGAATTTTATTCCAAGTAAATTGATTTAATCTGCAGCTATTTGCAGTGTCATTTATATATATCATGTTATCAGCTTTGTCTTTGAAGGAAACTAAATTCAGGAAAATATTAAATCTTATTTCAAATCTAGTTACATATCATTCATAAACAAAGGAGAATGTCATGACCCTCTTTTTACTTTCTCATGTTAGGACATATCATAATCTTTTTAGGTTGTATAATTAGACAGCCCTAAAATTTAGAAGGTTTAGATAACATCAAATTTAACAGTCATGAAATATATTAGATAGTACAATTCTTATTTTGACTCAAATTTTTAGTCAAATTTCCAAAACCAGATTATAACGGTTTATGGGGAAACAAATTAGCAATTTTCAATGAACATTTATCAAGCATTCATTTCATATTCTCTAGGTTCTCCTGCCATTTGAAAATCTTTGGACATTTGTCAAGCATTCATTTGGCCTTACCATGCAAATTATACAACTAGCAGTTAGCAATAAAAAAGTCAACACCAAGACATCAACTATATATTCAGCTGTTTCTTGTATTATTACAAGAGTGGTATCTCAAAGATCTATCACTTAGCTTTTGAATCTCAAACAAAATATGACCATACCTCTAATGCATATCCAAGAATCGTACCAGCCACAAGTTTAGTAAATGAACAAATCTAGGAACTTCTTTGTACAACCTCACAGAAAGCAAGGAGACACTCATGGTTTCCAAGTTGTACAGCCTGAAATTGATCACAGAAGCTGAGCTTCTTCTATTGCATTTATGATCTCATAAGCTAACATAGAAATTTGGAATAACAGACACAATGAATCAAGTTTAAAAGCAAAAAAAGAGTTATGCATAAAAACAATTAGCTAACTGCATGCAGTGCTTCATTGTCCCCAACCAACCTATTTGATCTATCGCAGCTAACAATGTCACTTTTACAAGTTATCAAGGATAGGATATTAGACAAAGTAAAATAACATGTACTGTGTCATGGTGACAGACACAAGGAAGTGGTTGTACTTTATATCCTTTAGATGCCATTGCTTCATCAATTAGAAGGGTTCCTTATGGTTACAAAAGAGAAATAGATAATTGACTTCCAAGTATAAGCAAGTAAAGTAAAATGAGGACTAATGGAGATTCCAATACCTTCATTGTCTCGCCTACCATTTGAGGTGAAAGGAACAGACCCTGGAAAAGGGATCACATCATATCTCTAGGAGTTGAGCCACAATCAACCACACGTCCTAGTGCAGATATATGAGCTACAATAGCTTTTACCTACCTCTCCTTCCCAGTAACATACCCACAGCAAGGCGCGACAGTTCCGCTTGGACTTTTTATCAAACTTTTGGCAATTAAGTCTACCCTCTACAACCAATCAACAGTATATTTTTACATTTATTCTGAGTTATCAAAATAAAGGGTACAAAATATGTGAGATACCACCATTGGAGGTTTAATGGTTTCCACAAATTGTCCATAACAATTATCCACCATGACCAAGCAGGTAGGATTCTACATCTGTAAAAATTTAAGAGAAATAGTAACATGGTAAATATTCAAGGTTATGGAAAGGATAGGAAACATTTATTGTCATAAAATTTATTAGTTAAACAAATAAACTTTATATGCATCCACACAAATTTATAAATAATACTCCAACTAACTGTTAAAGAAGTTCAAATTAACTCAAAGTGAATGTTTTGAGAAGCTAACTTTGATTATCTTTATATTTATCCACATGATCTCTAGATAAATGCACATTTTGTTTCAGGTTTGAACACACTCACAAGTTTTTCCCAGTCAAGTCTGTCATCCTCAGCAAGTAAAATGTATAACAATATGATAAGATTTCACAATGCACAACAAAAACCTCAAAACTATGTTTCGTAAAGCTAGTAACAAACTGAAACTTCCTAGTATTTTAGTTCAAAATCTTTCAAGGATCCCATACCATGAGAGTCCCTTTTTCCAATAACTTCTTCTAAGGTGTCATAGGGAGGACCAACAACTGCCAACAGCTGACACTTTAGTTGATCAAACCATATTATAATAATAAAGAGGGAGAAAACCTTATTTAACTAAAGGTATGAACTTTCTACATTTATAACAACTCACCTCTAGCCTTAAAAAAGCAAACAAAGCACAAGTCATAGCATGCGTTCCTAAAAAAAACTGATGCAGAAGAAAAATAAATAAATGAAGTGTTGAAAATAAATAAATAAACCTAAAAAATAAACATAACACAACTATATGTCACAAACCTATGAATGGATTATTGTTGATTCAGTGCCAACTATTTATGCAAAAGCTTGGTCTAGTTACAAATGATACAAGAATGTTATCTTAACACGTATTGTGACACCTACGTTTTTCCGAGACTGTTGACTTTGACCAAGTGAACTTTTGCCTTTGACTCCTCTTTTTTATTTTTAATTCTTTTAATTACTTTTTTTTACCTTTTTAATTTTGCTTTATTTAACCATATGGCTGGCCACCTTTTTCCATAACTAAGTTTAGAGAGTGTTCTAGAGAGAAAGTGAGAGAAAACAAAGAAAAATCCAAAGAAAAATATAGGGAAAGCAACCAGTCACCTTGGGGACTCCAAAGCAAGTGAGATATGTGGATTTCAAGTGGTAATTTATGAGCTTTCAAACTTGGAAGAGAGGTAGGTGTTCCTACCCTTATGTAATTTTTATGAATTTACTGATTTGATTGATTTAATGCTAGATATATGTAAATTCCATGTTAAATTGTCCTAGTTTATGTTTAATTTGATGTGAAATGGCTTGGTTTGATGATATTGCATAAATCCTAAATTCTAGGGTTTATGATGTCTGAAAATTGATGGTTGTGGTTTTAATTGCATTGATTTTTGGATTGGATTGAACAATTGTGTTGGGGATCTTACAAAACCCCATGAAAGGTGCTTGATTTAGTATTGATTTGAATGGTTTTTGAAGCATGGAAATTTTGGCTAAGGAGGGGATATATTTGGCATTTTTGGATTTGTGAAGGGCAATTTGGTCTTTTCATACATAAGTGGGATTTTATATATATATGTAGGTGTATGCATGTATAAATACATGTATATGCATATTTATGTGTGATTATATATATATATATATAGTTGTGGAGTAGTAAGTATTATTTTATAAAGGAAAATATATTTTGGGATAAAAGAAGGGTGTTTTAGTAATTACAATTTCCTTGAGGGGTATTTTGACAGTTATTATTACTTTTAGGGGTATTTTGGTCATTATTAAAAGAGGTAAAGGTATTTCTGTAATTATTGTGGTTTAAAGGGTATTTCGATAATTAGTGGGGTAAGCAAGAGTATCTTGGTAATTATCATTACCATTAAGGGTAGTTTGGCAATTATGTGTGTTTATGCTCTGCTTCGTTGTTTATGCATCAAAGTGTTGTGTGGACATATGCATACATTTGCATAAGAACATGTCATGGGTTTTGGTATTTTTATGCAAAGAAGTGAATTTTTCCCTTGTTATACTATAAAAACACACCTGAGTGTGTTGGTTCGGAGAACTTGATTTTAAGCTCCTGGATTGTCAACCACAAACAGCCATATGGGTCTCTTCGGAGGCGTAATTCAGCCGCATACCACAAATGAGCATGTGGGTTCCTTGAAAGCGTAGAAAATAGACCTACGGGCATATGGAGGAAAGGAAAAATGAAGATTTGTGCACTTATTGCATCATATTGCATTGCATTGGTATATGCATACTAAATGCCTACTGAGTGTTTACCACTCACCCTCGAATGCTTGTATGTGTTAGGTAAGTCTGAAAAATGATAATAATAATTTGTTGGAGTGCAGATGTAATACATACCAAATGGTTCCGCACCTTATTTTGGGCTATGATATTCTGTAAGGCACTTTTTTCTTTACGTTGTGGGCTATAAATTCTTTTGAATGTTATAAATAATATATTTTTATTTTATTTTTTTTAAAGAAAATGGTTCCAAAGAGTAAAAAAAAAAGTTTTCATGATATTTTGGCATTGCCCGAATTATTTTAAAATTATTTTATAAATTTATATTCCAGAAATATTATAATATAACATCCCTTACTTGGGAACTCGAGCTCAAGCATGGGGGTGTTATACATACCTTATCTCCAAATTATTCTGCAGCATGATAATTGTGGCTATGAATTTGCTCCCCTAGCCATTGTAACTAGATTAATGAATACAAAAGATAACCAAAATACTCATCCTAAAGGTATAATATAAGCTTAAAGCATGACTTCATATAACTCTTAAAGATTGTTCCTCCATATTTCATATTGATAGTTAAAACTATCCATCGCTGACCTATAAAATGCAACTCTATATTAAAAAGCTAAAATTTTTTATAGCTTTTTAACCATTTCCACTAGAGATGGGACTTCACTGCATCAACATTTTCATTAATGCACTACTTAGTAACATCATATGTTTCACATGCACAATTATTTATAGAATTATAGCTCTACTTCAAACATTTGGACTCGATGACATCTAACTTGTACGTAAACAACATCTCAAAAGCAAAAGCCAATATAAATTTCAAAACTTTACAAACGTTCAGAGATATTCAAATTCATAAAAGTAAAAGGGAATGTGAAAGAAAAAATTACCAAGAACATCCGCTATACGAGGCTCCGTATAATGCCCATTACAAACAACCACAACATCATAAATCTCATCCAAATCAACATCACCTCTCTTCTTTGAGAGGCTTGGAATGGAGGAAAATGAGCAAGATAAGGCATTCTCATAAATTAAAGGAAAAACACAACTTGTTTTGGTTAGAAGTAAGA